>CAWUFW010004564.1:0-600000 GCA_963921515.1 Calotriton arnoldi | reverse complement strand
TTTTCATAGCGCTTCGTTACACACCTGTCATTTCTTAGTGCTGTAAATAACGTCTTTCGCATGCCCATTTTAATGGCACTTAGTTCAGCGACCTTGCAAGGATGGATGACCGAATCCGCCTCAGCATGATTCGAATTTGTGACCTACAGAACACTGAAATTTTTTTGCGGTGAACGTTCATCTCACATAGCCGCCCTAACAGCTAATGAGCTTATAGACGGAACCTCAGCCATAGGTAATCAGTTGGGGTAGATGCTCAGATAGTAGTGAACAGCCAATACTTTACATCCTGTCGGATCTTGAGGTTGGTGCGAAGGCTTCTGATTTTTGCTGGGAGGGAGTTACCGAGCTTGGGGGCACATGCACCAAGGTAATAATTTGCGGTTACCAAATAGCAAATTTTAAGGATTCGCTATTTGGTAATCGCAAATGCCTATGCATGAAGGATTCGGAAATAATCTTGCGAATCCTTAACATTCCCTAATAGCGATTCGCAAATTGCAAATCGCTGTTAGGGAATGCATTCCCATTCATTCCTATGGGCCCACAGGCCCATAGGAATGAATGGGAATGTATTCGCAATTTGCGATTACCAAATTGGTAATTGCAATTTGCAAATGCCTAAGGCCCCCTGAGTCACCCCCCAAAAAAGGTAAGTATGCACATGTGTAGCACACACATGCCCTAAGGGCATGTTTGCGCTACATAGCGCATTGAAAAAAGCATTTTTTGTGCATTTTTCAATGCATGCACAAAGTACCATCAACTTGAAGTTGATGGTAATTAGCGTTTCCTAAATGCACAGTCGCATTTAGGAAATGCTACATGCATCTCAAATAGGGAATCGCAAATTGCGATTCCCTAAATGCATTCACAATTTAGGTAATCGCCAAAAATTGCGATTACCTATATTACGAATGCAAAAAGGTACATGCATCAGAAAAGGCATTTTTCCAGTCGCAAACAGGCAGATTCTGCGAATCGGCCCGTTTGCGACCGGTAAAATGCTTGATGCATGTGCCCCTTGGCCTCTCATGTGAATTTGCACCATGCATAAGACTTTTTATTGAATCAAAAGTTGCCACCTTCTTCTACATCATATAATCTATTTGTTGCAAGTGTCTGTCTCTGTTATATGTGGAATAAAGGACCCCATCGTACATTCTGAGGATACTGCAAATCACCAGGGTGTTCTGTGTGAACAGAGATTGTGGTAAGACACATCTTCTCCCTCTTTCCAACAGTATCTGATGCAGGTTTTTTTCTTGTTCTGACACTTCTCTGACTTTTCTACCATCAGTTTCTATACGTCTGCCATGCTCCCACATTTTTCAGAGCACAAACCCATACATAAATTTCCTTCTTGCGCACTGACACCGGAACAGGAGCAGTGTAGTCCTTAACGGAATTTGGTGCTCCATGCGGGACCAATCTCTTCTAGTCAGTAAAGTGTCAGAAGGACTGAAGGCAAGAACAAAGCATTTCTGGTAAAGAACGACAGACAAGGATCTTCGTTTTAAGATTTACTTAAAGAATCAGAATGCAGAAATGCACAAGCTGGGCCATCAAAGGTAAATCAATAGGCATTAGTTTCAATACGAAGTGCTGCAGAACTCGGTAAAGTTCTAGTCGATTTCTAGCATAGATTTGCCTTCAAAGAGTGGGGAAAGGTCTCCTCCCAACATAGAGAAATCGTACCCTTTTATAGGGCTTTAGACAAAACTTTCATATATTTACTACATTAGTACATGGTTCACACGTTTGCAACCAATAGAAATAAGACAAAGAGCAATACATTCAAGGTTTGAAATACATTCAAGGATTTTCTCACTAATCTTAATACATGGAGTTCTAGTGTTCACAGCATCTGCTCTCGGTACATGAAATGTTACATAGTATATTATTCAGGCTGGCACAGTTATTCTGTCCTTGAGAAGGTACACTCTGCTTAGGTAGTCACAGGAACTCATTTCTCAGGTTGTGAAAGTCTACAAGTTTTTATTATGACACAGAATAAAAACAGCAGCAAGAGTCACACGTTAGACTGCAGCATCACAGTAAAATGGATAACAAGGTCTAAATCGTCCTAACTTTAGTTAAAGTCTCCATTCTTATACTGTTATTCATTACATGTCAACAAATCTCCTCACACAACACCCTCTGAAGATTCTTGAAATCATTAAACGTTATCTATTGTCGTAGTCACAGGACAGTCGTCATCAGTCGTGGACTCTTTAGTTTAGATCTTATCAATTATTTCATGCCATGTAAAAGTCAATTCTTTTACTCTTTCTCCTGGCCATTGCTTTCGAATTCCTGTACGTACAACTTAACCTACCATTTGACAAAATTCTTTTGGAAAGTTTAAAGAAGAAAAGCACGCATGCAGCACCTATTAGTATTCCTAACAGGGGGGTTAGTAGCAATTTTAGCATTCCGCCTGCTATACTGCCTAGTCATTCCCCTATTTTGGCAAATCCTCTTCTGATAGAGCTAAATACTGAGCCTATTCCTTCCCAGGCACCAACCTCTTCTAAATCCTTTAACCCCTTCGCTGCTAGGCCTTTTTCCCCCCTGTGCTAAGCCTTTTTTTGGCTATTTGGGGTAGTTCGCGCTTAGGCCCCTGTAACTTTTGACCACATAAGGTATCCACGCCAAATTTGCGTCTTTTTTTTCCAACATCATGGGGATTCTAAAGGTACCCAGGGTTTGTGGATTCCCCTGGAGGGGACCGAGAAATTAGCCAAAATACAGCTAAATTTTTTTTGGGGGAAATGGTAAAAAGGGCTCCAGATGAAAGCGTCTGGTTTTTTCCCTGCAAATGGTATCAAAAAGGGGTTGTGGTGCTGAAATCACCATCTTCCCAGCTTTCAGGGACAAGTAGACTTTTGTCAGAAAATCAAAAATTTTTACACAGTTTTGGCATTTTTCTGGGACATAGACTATTTTTGCTATTTTTTGTGCTTTCAACCTCCTTCCAGTTAATGGTAGAAATGGGTATGAAAGCAATAATGGATCTTGGAAAGCTATACATTTCTGAAAAGTAGACAAAATTCTAAATTCAGCAAGGGGTCACTTGTGTAGATCCTAAAAGTTTTCTTTATAGAAACTAACAGTTAAATATAGGAAAAATTGAAAATTAGTTGACAAAAACAGGCATTTGTGTCAACGTTTTCACCTGTAACTTCTTCTATTTATGACAGCTATTTGAAAGCAATATACCGTTACATCCGCTGGATCTTTCTGGTTGTGGCGATATGTAGGACTTGTAGGTTCACCAAGAACCCCACAAACCCAGAGCCAATAACTGAGCAGCATCTTGCAATGGTTTTTTATTATGTACCGGGTATATAGCAATTATTCTGGGAAAATGTACAAATGGAAAAATCGGTATGAAAGACACCTATGTATTTCTGAAATGGGAACAAAATATAGAGTTTAGAAACAGTAGATATTTGCACATTTCCGAAATTGGGAGTACCCATACTAGCATGAGAATTATAGGTCATTATTCAAAATGACTTCTTTTTTACACATTGTCTTTCATTTGGAAGGCAGAAATTCATCGAAAGTCAATAGGTAATAACAGTTGCTCTAAAATTCTGTATTACCCTAAGTCTCCCGATAAAAATGGTACCTCACTTGTGTGGGTAGGCCTAGTGCCCGCGACAGGAAACGGCTCAAAACGCAACGTGAACACACCACATTTTCACAGTGAAAAATGACCCTTTTTTTGCAAAGTGCCTAGCTGTAGTTTTTGAACCCTAGCTCTGCCGGCACCTAGGGAAACCTAGCAAACCTATACATTTTAGAAAACTAGACACCCAGGGAATCCAGGATGGGGTGACTTGACTGTCTCTCACCAGGTTCTGTTACCCAGAATCCCTTGCAAACCTAAAAAATTGTCAAAAAAACACATTTTCCTCAAATTTCTGTGGTGGAAAGTTCTGGAATCTGCGTGGATCCACAAAATTCCACCCACCCTGCATTCCCCAAAGTCTGTCGAGAAAAACGGTACCTCACTTGTGTGGGTAGGCCTAGTGCCCGCGACAGGAAACGGCCCAAAACGCAACGTGGACACACCACATTTTCACAGTGAAAAATGACCCTTTTTTTGCAAAGTGCCTAGCTGTAGTTTTTGAACCCTAGCTCTGCCGGCACCTACGGAAAACTAGCAAACCTATACATTTTTGAAAACTAGACACGCAGGGGAATCCTGGATGGGGTGACTTGACTGGCTCTCACCAGGTTCTGTTACCCAGAATCCCTTGCGAAACCTAAAAAATTGTCAAAAGAAACATTTTCCTCACATTTCTGTGGTGGAAAGTTCTGGAATCTGCGTGGATCTACAAAATTCCACCCACCCCGCGTTCCCCAAAGTCTTTCGAGAAAAACTGTACCTCACTTGTGTGGGTAGGCCTAGTGCCCGCGACAGGAAACGGCCCAAAACGCAACGTGGACACACCACATTTTCACAGTGAAAAATGACCCTTTTTTTGCAAAGTGCCTAGCTGTAGTTTTTGAACCCTGGCTCTGCCAGCACCTAGGGAAACCTAGCAAACCTATACATTTTTGAAAACTAGACACCCAGGGGAATCCAGGATGGGGTGACTTGATTGGCTCTCACCAGGTTCTGTTACCCTGAATCCCTTGCAAACTTAAGAATTTTTGTCAAAAAAAACACATTTTCCCCACATTTCTGTGGTGGCAAGTTCTGGAATCTGCGTGGATCCACAAAATTTCACCCACCCTGCGTTCCCCAAAGTATTCAGAGAAAAACTGTACCTTACTTGTGTGGGTAGGCCTAGTGCCCGTGACAGGAACGGCGCAAAACGCAACGTGGACACACCACATTTTCACAGTGAAAAATGACCCTTTTTTTGCAAAGTGCCTAGCTGTAGTTTTTGAACCCTAGCTCTGCCGGCAACTAGGGAAACCTAGCAAACCTATACATTTTTAAAAACTAGACACCCAGGGGAATCCAGAATGGGGTGACTTGACTGGCTCTCACCAGCTTCTGTTACCCAGAATCCCTTGCAAACCTAAAAAATTGTAAAAAAAAAAACACAATTTCCTCACATTTCTGTGGTGGAAAGTTCTGGAATCTGCGTGGATCCACAAAATTCCACCCACCCCACGTTCCCCAAAGTCTTTCAAGAAAAATGGTACCTCACTTGTGTGGGTAGGCCTAGTGCCCGCGACAGGAAACGGCGCAAAACGCAACGTGGACACACTACATTTTCACAGTGAAAAATGACCCTTTTTTTGCAAAGTGCCTAGCTGTAGTTTTTGAACCCTAGCTCTGCCGGCACCTAGGGAAACCTAGCATACCTATACATTTTTGAAAACTAGACACCCAGGGGAATCCAGGATGGGGTGACTTGACTGGCTCTCACCAGGTTCTGTTACCCAGAATCCCTTGCAAACCTAAAAAATTGTCATAAAAAACACATTTTCCTCACATTTCTGTGGTGGAGAGTTCTGGAATCTGCGTGGATCCACAAAATTCCACCCACCCTGCGTTCCCCAAAGCCTTTTGAGAAAAATGGTACCTCACTTGTGTGGGTAGGCCTAGTGCCCGCGACAGGAAACGGCTCAAAACGCAACGTGGACACACCACATTTTCTTTTTTTTTTTTTTTTTTTTTTTATGTCCCCATTTATACACAATATGCTTTAAATTCAAGAAAGGAGTATATCAACCAAACCAAGCTATCGAGGTGTTATTTATCCCCGGTCACTCCACGAGGGAGAGAAAGATAACTTTTATCTCCGGGTTAACAGATTTAGCTTCTTGGTGAGGAGGTAACGCCTAATCTTGATATTTCAAACAGGTGCTTTCCCTTTCTGAGATACCGGTGGACCTGCCACCAAGCAACCTCTTTAGCATATTCTTAATCATTGGACCATATAGACATAACGATAGAGAAAGAATAGAAGAAATGAAAGAGAAATGAAAGAAGACAAAACATTCTGCACGTGTAAGAGAAACATAATATTCAGCGCGGTATAGACTACGCTGACTTCTCCACCCATTCATCCCAAATTTCCCAAAATCTGGTTTTCTTGACCTGTTTACTAGATTGATCTAATGCAGATACCCTCTGAATGGAATATATCCATTCTTCTTCCATAGGTGGACAGGGTAAAATCCATTTAATGCAAAGTTCTCTCCGAGCTAATAAAATGAGTATAAAAAAAAGGGCTTTATGATTTTTTGTTTAGGTTCGACCGTCTATATCCCCTGGTATTACCCCAAAAATTATTGACAGTATAGTTAATTGTATCTCTTGGCCCAAAATTCTAGATATGGTCTTACCCACTTTCTGCCAGAAGGATTATATTGTCGGGCAGCACCAAAACATATGCACCTCATTTGCTCTATCTTCTCCACATTTCGGGCATTTCTTGATCTCTCGACATCCTATTCTTGATAACTTCTGTGGTGTCCAGTATGCTTTATATACTGTGAAGAGATGGTTCTTTTTTAAAGGTGCAGAATTCACGCAAGACCATAAAAGTGACATAGATACTTGCCCTAATTTTTCAAGATCGTCATCCGGCAAATCATCCGGCAGGTCCTTCTTCCATATCTTTGTAAATGAGAATTGCGTGTCTTCTCTGCCTTGGACCAGCAGCCAATACCATTCTGCAACTTCTCTCGATATTTTTTGATTTGTTCAGATTTTTAACCCCAAATCCGTTTTCCCTTCCAACTCTTTTCTTAAAGATTTTACCCAACTTAGCAATTGGTAATATTTGAATTTTGAAACCGAGTATTCACAAATCGCAGAGAAGTGTGGCCATGAGATTAGTTCTGTGTCCACAATAAGTTGTCCCCATGTATGGATACCACATGATCGAAGGGGAACAGCAAGAGCGTCCTCCATACAGGCCGGGGTGCCAGGAGAATCCCAAATCGGTGTTGCATCGTTGTAATATGGAATCTTTAAGAGACGTCTCACCTGAGACCAAAGCTTAATTGCTGCCACTAAAATCTTCAGTCTCACCTTCTTAAAATATTTTGGGTGACCAAATTTTAGAAGAAAGTACTCTGCTTGATGAGAAAAGTTAGCCGTAAGGGCCTTAAATAGTGGCGAGAAAACTGAGCTTTCCATCGACAACTGTCGAAAATTCTTTAAATAAAAAGCACAATAATACAGATATAGGTCTGGGGTAGCGATACCTCCAAGGGCTTTCTTTCTTCTAAGCTTTTTTAGAGCTATTCCTGGACTTTTGTTTCCCCAAATGAAACTGGAAAAAATTCCTTGTACCTTCTTAAAATAGGCCTTTGGGAATTCTAGCGGAATAGTATTGAACAAAAAAGTATACTTCGGAAGGATTGACATCTTTAAAAGATTTGATTTAACCAAAAAAGAGAGTGAGAGCGCACCCCAAGATTGCAGCTGTAATTTAACCATTTTTGTAACTTTTTCAAAATTGATCTGCGTTATCTTGTCAATGTTATGGACTATTTGAATGCCAAGATATCTGATTTCTTTCTTTATAAGATCACTCCTAAAATTAATGTTCCATTTCATCAACTCTGTTTTTGTTGATTAATCAGATATCCTGACGCCCTCCCAAAATCCTCCAATTCCTCCCATATTGCCGGCAGCGATTGCTCTAGATCACCTGTGTAGATTATAAGATCGTCAGCATAAAGTCCAATTTTTTTTTCCATCCATTACATTCAAAAGGAGTGATGTTCTGACAGGCTCTTAATTTACATGCGAGAGGCTCAATGTATATATTGAAGAGAAGGGGAGAAAGGGGACAGCCCTGTCTAGTTCCTCTACCTATTTTTATTGGTCTTGTAAGATTACCATTAATGAGAATTTTTGCTGATGGATTTTTATATGTTGCTTTTATGGCTGTTAGGAATGTTTCCCCTAGGTTAAAGCATTGACAGACTTTAAATAAAAACGACCAACTAACTCGATCGAATGCTTTAGCCGCATCGATGGCCATTATAGCAAGTGGTATCTTATATGTTTGTGCCATGTCTATTGCTCCGATTAGATTATGCGTTAGTTCACAGAGCTGCCTCCCTTTCATAAATCCTTTCTGGTCTAGATGTGTTAATGATCCTATTACCTTATCCAGACGTTTAGTTATGATTTGAGTGTATAGTTTGTGATCGCTGTTTAAAAGTGAAATAGGCCTGTACGATTCACAGGATCTTGGATTTTTATTAGGTTTTAATAAAATAGTTATGGTTGCCTCTTCACATGAATTAGGGAGGTCTTGGCCCTCTATAAAAGCTGCATTAAAAAGCTGAAGAAGAAAAGGGAAAAGCTCTTCCCTTAGAATAGCATAAATCTCATTTGGGATGGAGTCAGGGCCAGCAGCTTTCCCCTTTTTTAATGCACTGATAATTTGAACAATCTCCTCCAGAGTTATGGGACAACTTAAATGCCTTTGTTCGTTACTTTGAAGAGAGGGGAGATCTATCTCAGAGAGAAAACTGTCTATATAATCTTCCTTTACTACCGATTCTTCTGTATATAAAATTTCATAAAAATGAACAAAAGCGTCTTCGATCCCTGAATCATCACTGATAATATTACCAGTAATTTGACAGCGAAGTTCCTTTATCCAATTTCTAGATTGGTCGGCTTTAGTTTTCCACGCGAGGAGTTTACCACACCCTTCCCCGTATTCGTGGTGAGATAGTCTACTAGCCTCCCATTTTCTTTTAATTATTACTTCAAGATAATCTGTAAGCTTATGTTTCGCCGCCGTTAAATTTCTTGTAATATCCAGATTCCCAGGGACTTTGCCAAGCTCTTCCTGATATTGATGTATATCTGCTTCTAGATTTCTAATTTCCTCCCTCACCCTCTTGGATTGAGAAATGGATAAAGTTGTTAAAATCCCTCTCAGATATGCCTTATATGAATCCCATACCACATGGAGGGGAGCTGAATTAAGATTAAATTCAAAAAATTCTTTGGTTACTATTTTTAAATTATCAATTACTGTATTTTCAGAAAACAATGTGCGATTTAAAGTCCATCTACGAGGGGACGGGTTATCAACTATAGCTATCTCTAATACAACCGCAGAATGGTCAGACATATGTTCCGGGACGTGGCTAACCTTGATGGTCTTTTTACATGTAGCAACATCGACCAGAAAAAAATCAATTCTGGAACGATGAGCACATTTCTTATTATGAAAAGTAAAGTTACCGCCGAATGTTCTTGTCTTGTAATTCATCTCTCTCCAAATATCTACTAACCCTAGATCTAACAATAACTGCCTCAAGGCTACTCTCATCTTCTGTGTTTTTACCCCAGCTCCATTTGAGGTTGAATCTCGCCTGGTATCCAAACACAAATTAAAATCTCCCCAAATATAATAGGGTCATTTGTGTTGATTAATTGGAGGAGTATAGTATATAATGCGGCCGGGTCATCCAGGTTTGGTCCGTAATACCCCACGCAGGTCAGCCAGATTCCATTAATTCTAGCTCTGGCGATTACCCATCTAACTAAAGGGTCAACCGTATAGTCCCCAAGCATAGCTTGAGCGTTTTTTTTAAACAGCAACGCGACCCCTTTTACTGTGCATGACTGCGTTGTATAAATGCAATGTTCTATCCATTTTTGGCTTTTTAAAATCGATATGCATTCCTCTTTAAGCAAATGCGTTTCTTGATTAAAAATCACATTGCTATCTGAAAGTCTTAGGTATTCTAGAATTTTCTTTCTTCTAGAAGAGACCCTAAGGCCATTTACATTCCATGACATTATTTTTATGCTTTTTTCTTTCCCTGTCCTATCTATATTTATCATAATATATTCTATGTTTGCTGCTTTTATTTACAGACGCAAGCTTATCTAGGCCAGTTTGGAATGATCGACTATCTATAAATGAGGACAATTTTTTTCTTTTTTCCCATTTGCTCCCCCACCCTGTGTAAATTTTATTGAATTTTTGCATTTTATTTGTGCCCCAATCCCTCCCTCCCTTTCTGACCACCCACCCTGGGGAACCCTCCCTTAATACTAAAGGTATACCTAAATACCTCTAAATTCGGACTCTGTCTCTATCCAGGCACGATGTTAACATTTCTCATTTAGATGTACTTTTAATTTGGGCGACTAGGGCATTTGCTTCTGCGGGGTCCTTAAAATTGGACATTTTATTGTTCCACATTACCTTCAGGGTAGCGGGGAATCGTAAATTAGCTGTTGCACCCAAACTTCTCAATTCTTGCATCGATTTCCCCAACTCCCACTGTCTGTCCTGTGTAGCACTCGAAATATCTGATCTGATACGGAATGTCCAGTCCCCTTTGTTATACGCTCCTGTTTTCAGACCTCCTGCGAGGATCTTTTCCTTCAGTACATAGGTTTTAAAGTTAACCAAGATTCTTCTTGGGTTTCTTTTCCCAGGTCTTTTGAAGAAAGGATCCCGATGAACTCTTTGTATGTCATCCTCTAGGATTTGTCTGTCTATATCAGGGTGCAGCTCACTGAGAAGACTGACAATAAAGATCTTTATGTCTCCTCCCTCCACCTCTTCGGGAATATTTAGGAGCCGAATATTATTTCTTCTTGCGTTGTTTTCTAAACTTTCTATTTTATCTCTCAGATCTTTCTCGCTACCCTGTAGTCTCGAAATTCCCAATGTATTTTTTTCTACTTGTTTTGTGAGATCTCCCAGAGCTGTTTCCATAGCCCCGACTCTTTCTGTTAAATCGTTCATTTTTTTTTCTAATGTTTCACATACTGTTTGAATTTTTGTTTGATTGCTTTCTGAAACTGCAAATTTTTCTCTAATTTCAGCCAATAGGGTAACTAATAATCCATCTGTAGATAGCTGTGCCTCTGGGTTGTCGTCTGTGATTAACACACTTGGCTCCTCTCTTAGTTCTCCTCTTGGCTCACTTCTCTGTTGACTCAGCTGATTCCCTTGGTTCTCGGGGCCCAGAGTTGAGCTAGTATTTACATTATTATCTAACTTAGCTGAGGATACCAGAGGTGCAAATCTATTTTCCAGAGACACAGAATTCATTTTGAGTCCTATCTTGTTATTTGTTTTTTTTTGTAGTTCTAAGGGGATTAATTGTACCAAATCACTACCATTGCTTGGTGTTTCCACAAATGTATACTCAGGACCTTGCTGCTTATCCTGAGGAAGTTGAATAGGTTGTGTAGATAGAGACTGAACTTTAAAGTACGAACGTAATGATGGAGTCACCCGAATATTTGCTGGTTTTAATTTTGTTTTATTTTGTTTTTTGTTTCCCTCCTTAATTGCCAGGGTCTTCTCCGTCAAGGCCTTCTTGATTTGCAGAGCTCCGTCAGATTTATGGGGGTTATTTTGCTCCGTAGGTGAATCAGATTCTTTTTCTTTATTATTCCCCTCAAAGGGCGACCAATCTTTGCCCCAGATGTCCCTGCTTCTGAGGGTATATCTATTTAACTTTTTTACCCCTGTGTGTATCTCAGCAGGAGCACCCCTTACTTGCTGTTCCTGGCCTAAGACCCCTCGTTCTGCTTTTAATTTAGGCCCCCAGCCCCCTCTTTTCCTCCTTACCGAGGTCATTTGCAAATGCCATGAACAGAGATCTTCGTTTTCCGCCTGAATCAACTCCTCAATTTGACACCCTCCGGCACTGCTCCGGGGCGCCACAAACTTCGTCTCAGAAACGATCCCCGTAGAGACCCTAGAGACTGTTAGTACCTTCAAGGCAGAAGACGCGAAGTCAGCCGCTCGGCTCCCGCTGCCCCGGAAGCCGATCCTAGCAGCGGTGCGCCTGCCACGCGCAATCCGCGCTGCCGCTTCCGACCAGCGGCTCCTCTGTGGCGTCTCTCCCCCTCCGACCGCCACCGTCGCCGACAAAACTCGGGAAACAACAAAGGATCTCCTCCGATAACCACCCAGCAGGTTTTCTACAGCCGAAAATTTTAGTTAGTTTCGCATTTTTGTACTGCTTTGATTGTGCCGAGGTAGAGCAGAGCCCGCGACCGCTTCTAACTGCCGGCCGCCATTTTCCCCCGATCACACACCACATTTTCACAGTGAAAAATGACCCTTTTTTTGCAAAGTACCTAGCTGTAGTTTTTGAACCCTAGCTCTGCCGGCACCTAGGGGGACCTAGCAAACCTATACATTTTTGAAAACTAGACACCCAGGGGAATCCAGGATGGGCTGACCTGACTGGGTCTCACCAGGTTCTGTTACCCAGAATCCCTTGCAAACTTAAAAAATTGTCAAAATAAATACATTTTCCTCACATTTCTGTGGTGGAAAGTTCTGGAATCTGCGTGGATCTACAAAATTCCACCCAGCCAGCGTTCCCCAAAGTCTTCCGAGGAAAATGGTACCTCACTTGTGTGGGTAGGCCTAGTGCCAGCGACAGGAAACGGCGCAAAACGCAACGTGGACACACCACATTTTCACAGTGAAAAATTACCCTTTTTTTGCAAATGCCTAGCTGTAGTTTTTGAACCCTGGCTCTGCCGGCACCTAGGGAAACCTAGCAAACCTATACATTTTTGAAAACTAGACACCCAGGGGAATCCAGGATGGGGTGACTTGACTGGCTCTCACCAGGTTCTGTTACCCAGAATCCCTTGCAAACCTAAACAATTGTCAAAAAATCCACATTTTCCTCACATTTCTGTGGTGGAAAGTTCTGGAATCTGCGTGGATCCACAAAATTCCACCCACCCCGCATTCCCCAAAGTCTTTCAAGAAAAATGGTACCTCACTTGTGTAGGTAGGCCTAGTGCCCATGACAGGAAACGGTGCAAAACGCAACGTGGACACACTACATTTTCACAGTGAAAAATGACCCTTTTTTTGCAAAGTGCCTAGCTGTAGTTTTTGAACCCTAGCTCTGCTGGCACCTAAGGAAACCTAGCAAACCTATATATTTTTGAAAACTAGACACCCAGTGGAATCCAGGATGGGGTGACTTGACTCACTCTCACCAGGTTCTGTTACCCAGAATCCCTTGCAAACCTAACAAATTGTCAAAAAAACCACATATTACTCACATTTCTGTGGTGGAAAGTTCTGAAATCTGCGTGGATCCACAAAATTCCACCCACCCCGCATTCCCCAAAGTCTTTCAAGAAAAATGGTACCTCACTTGTGTGGGTAGGCCTAGTGCCCGTGACAGGAAACGGCGCAAAACACAACGTGGACACACTACATTTTCACAGTGAAAAATGACCCTTTTTTTGCAAAGTGCCTAGCTGTAGTTTTTGAACCCTAGCTCTGCCGGCACCTAGGGAAACCTAGCAAACCTATACATTTTTGAAAACTAGACACCCAGGGGAATCCAGGATGGGGTGACTTGACTGGCTCTCACCAGGTTCTGTTACCCAGAATCCCTTGCAAACCTAAAAAATTGTCAAAAAACCCACATTTTCCTCACATTTCTGTGGTGGAAAGTTCTGGAATCTACGTGGATCCACAAAATTCCACCCACCCCGCGTTCCCCAAAGTCTTTCGAGAAAAACAGTACCTCACTTGTGTGGGTAGGCCTAGTGCCCGCGACAGGAAACTGCCCAAAACGCAACATGGACACACCACATTTTTACAGTGAAAAATGACCCTTTTTTTGCAAAGTGCCTAGCTGTAGTTTTTGAACCCTAGCTCTGCCGGCACCTATGGAAAACAAGCAAACCTATACATTTTTTAAAACTAGACACCCAGGGGAATCCAGGATGGGGTGACTTGACTGGCTCTCACCAGGTTCTGTTACCCAGAATCCCTTGCGAAACCTAAAAAATTGTCAAAAGAAACACATTTTCCTCACATTTCTGTGGTGGAAAGTTCTGGAATCTGCGTGGATCTACAAAATTCCACCCACCCCGCGTTCCCCAAAGTCTTTCGAGAAAAACTGTACCTCACTTGTGTGGGTAGGCCTAGTGCCCGCGACAGGAAACGGCCCAAAACGCAATGTGGACACACCACATTTTCACAGTGAAAAATGACCCTTTTTTTGCAAAGTGCCTAGCTGTAGTTTTTGAACCCTAGCTCTGCCGGCACCTAGGGAAACCTAGCAAACCTATACATTTTTGAAAACTAGACACCGAGGGGAATCCAGGATGGGGTGACTTCATTGGCTCTCACCAGGTTCTGTTACCCTGAATCCCTTGCAAACCTAAACAATTGTCAAAAAAAACACATTTTCCTCACATTTCTGTGGTGGAAAGTTCTGGAATCTGCGTGGATCCACAAAATTCCACCCACCCCGCATTCCCCAAAGTCTTTCAAGAAAAATGGTACCTCACTTGTGTGGGTAGGCCTAGTGCCCGTGACAGGAAATGGCACAAAACGCAACGTGGACACACTACATTTTCACAGTGAAAAATGACCCTTTTTTTGCAAAGTGCCTAGCTGTAGTTTTTTAACCCTAGCTCTGCCGGCACCTAGGGAAACCTAGCAAACCTATACATTTTTGAAAACTAGACACCCAGGGGAATCCAGGATGGGGTGACGTGACTGGCTCTCACCAGGTTCTGTTACCCAGAATCCCTTGCAAACCTAAAAATTGTCAAAAAAAACACATTTTCCTCACATTTCTGTGGTGGCAAGTTCTGGAATCTGCGTGGATCCACAAAATTCCACCCACCCCGCGTTCCCCAAAGTATTCAGAGAAAAACTGTACCTTAGTTGTGTGGGTAGGCCTAGTGCCCGCGACAGGAACGGCGCAAAACGCAACGTGGACACACCACATTTTCACAGTGAAAAATGACCCTTTTTTTGCAAAGTGCCTAGCTGTAGCTTTTGAACCCTAGCTCTGCCGGCACCTAGGGAAACCTAGCAAACCTATACATTTTTGAAAACTAGACACCCAGGGGAATCCAGAATGGGGTGACTTGACTGGCTCTCACCAGGTTCTGTTACCCAGAATCCCTTGCAAACCTAAAAAATTGTCCAAAAAAACACATTTTCCTCACATTTCTGTGGTGGAAAGTTCTGGAATCTGCGTGGATCCACAAAATTCCACCCACCCCACGTTCCCCAAAGTCTTCCAAGAAAAATTGTACCTCACTTGTGTGGGTAGGCCTAGTGCCCACGACAGGAAACGGCGCAAAACGCAACGTGGACACACTACATTTTCACAGTGAAAAATGACCCTTTTTTTGCAAAGTGCCTAGCTGTAGTTTTTGAACCCTAGCTCTGCCGGCACCTAGGGAAACCTAGCAAACCTATACATTTTTGAAAACTAGACACCCAGGGGAATCCAGAATGGGGTGACTTGACTGGCTCTCACCAGGTTCTGTTACCCAGAATCCCTTGCAAACCTAAAAAATTGTCAAAAAAAACACATTTTCCTCACATTTCTGTGGTGGAGAGTTCTGGAATCTGCGTGGATCCACAAAATTCCACCCACCCTGCGTTCCCCAAAGTCTTTTGAGAAAAACGGTACCTCACTTGTGTGGGTAGGCCTAGTGCCCGCGACAGGAAACGGCTCAAAACGCAACGTGGACACACCACATTTTCTTTTTTTTTTTCTTTTTTTTTTTTATGTCCCCATTTATACACAATATGCTTTAAATTCAAGAAAGGAGTATATCAACCAAACCAAGCTATCGAGGTGTTATTTATCCTCGGTCACTCCACGAGGGAGAGAAAGATAACTTTTATCTCCGTGTTAACAGATTTAGCTTCTTGGTGAGGAGGTAACGCCTAATCTTGATATTTCAAACAGGTGCTTTCCCTTTCTGAGATACCGGTGGACCTGCCACCAAGCTTCCTCTTTACTCTTTAGCATATTCTTAATCATTGGACCATATAGACATAACGATAGAGAAAGAATAGAAGAAATGAAAGAGAAATGAAAGAAGACAAAACATTCTGCACGTGTAAGAGAAACATAATATTTAGCGCGGTATAGACCACGCTGACTTCTCCACCCATTCATCCCAAATTTCCCAAAATCTGGTTTTCTTGACCTGTTTACTAGATCGATCTAATGCAGATACCCTCTGAATGGAATATATCCATTCTTCTTCCATAGGGGGACAGGGTAAAATCCATTTAATGCAAAGTTCTCTCCGAGCTAATAAAATGAGTATAAAAAAAAGGGCTTTATGATTTTTTGTTCAGGTTCGACCGTCTATATCCCTGGTATTACCCCAAAAATTATTGACAGTATAGTTAATTTTATCTCTTGGCCCAAAATTCTAGATATGGTCTTACCCACTTTCTGCCAGAAGGAATATATTGTCGGGCAGCACCAAAACATATGCACCTCATTTGCTCTATCTTCTCCACATTTCGGGCATTTCTTGATCTCTCGACATCCTATTCTTGATAACTTCTGTGGTGTCCAGTATGCTTTATATACTGTGAAGAGATGGTTCTTTTTAAAGGTGCAGAATTCACGCAAGACCATAAAAGTGACATAGATACTTGCCCTAATTTTTCAAGATCGTCATCCGGCAGATCATCCGGCAGGTCCTTCTTCCATATCTTTGTAAATGAGAATTGCGGGTCTTCTCCGCCTTGGACCAGCAGCCAATACCATTCTGCAACTTCTCTCGATATTTTTTGATTTGTGCAGATTTTTAACCCCAAATCCGTTTTCCCTTCCAACTCGTTTCTTAAAGATTTTACCCAACTTAGCAATTGGTAATATTTGAATTTCGAAACCGAGTATTCACAAACCGCAGAGAAGTGTGGCCATGAGATTAGTTCTGTGTCCACAATAAGTTGTCCCCATGTATGGATACCACATGATCGAAGGGGAACAGCAAGAGCGTCCTCCGTACAGGCCGGGGTGCCAGGAGAAGCCCAAATCGGTGTTGCATCGTTGTAATATGGAATCTTTAAGAGACGTCTCACCTGAGACCAAAGCTTAATTACTGCCACTGAAATCTTCAGTCTCACCTTCTTAAAATATTTTGGGTGACCAAATTTTAGAAGAAAGTACTCTGCTTGATGAGAAAAGTTAGCCGTAAGGGCCTTAAATAGTGGCGAGAAAACTGAGCTTTCCATCGACAACTATCGAAAATTCTTTAAATGAAAAGCACAATAATACAGATATAGGTCTGGGGTAGCGATACCTCCAAGGGCTTTCTTTCTTCTAAGCTTTTTTAGAGCTATTCTTGGACTTTTGTTTCCCCAAATGAAACTGGAAAAAATTCCTTGTACCTTCTTAAAATAGGCCTTTGGGAATTCTAGCGGAATAGTATTGAACAAAAAAGTATACTGGAAGGATTGACATCTTTAAAAGATTTGATTTAACCAAAAAAGAGAGTGAGAGCGCACCCCAAGATTGCAGCTGTAATTTAACCATTTTTGTAACTTTTTCAAAATTGATCTGCGTTATCTTGTCAATGTTATGGACTATTTGAATGCCAAGATATCTGATTTCTTTCTTTATAAGATCACTCCTAAAATTAATGTTCCATTTCATCAACTCTGTTTTTTGTTGATTAATCAGATATCCTGACGCCCTCCCAAAATCCTCCAATTCCTCCCATATTGCCGGCAGCGATTGCTCTAGATCACCTGTGTAGATTATAAAATCGTCAGCATAAAGTCCAATTTTTTTTTCTCCATCCATTACATTCAAAAGGAGTGATGTTCTGACAGGCTCTTAATTTACATGCGAGAGGCTCAATGTATATATTGAAGAGAAGGGGAGAAAGGGGACAGCCCTGTCTAGTTCCTCTACCTATTTTTATTGATCTTGTAAGATTACCATTAATGAGAATTTTTGCTGATGGATTTTTATATATTGCTTTTATGGCTGTTAGGAATGTTTCCCCTAGGTTAAAGCATTGACAGACTTTAAATAAAAACGACCAACTAACTCGATCGAATGCTTTAGCCGCATCAATGGTCATTATAGCAAGTGGTATCTTATATGTTTGTGCCATGTCTATTGCTCCGATTAGATTATGCGTTAGTTCACAGAGCTGCCTCCCTTTCATAAATCCTTTCTGGTCTAGATGTATTAATGATCCTATTACCTTATCCAGACGTTTAGTTATGATTTGAGTGTATAGTTTGTGATCGCTGTTTAAAAGTGAAATAGGCCTGTACGATTCACAGGATCTTGGATTTTTATTAGGTTTTAATAAAATAGTTATGGTTGCCTCTTCCCATGAATTAGGGAGGTCTTGGCCCTCTATAAAAGCTGCATTAAAAAGCTGAAGAAGAAAAGGGAAAGCTCTTCCCTTAGAATAGCATAAATCTCATTTGGGATGGAGTCAGGGCCAGCAGCCTTCCCTTTTTTAATGCACTGATAGTTTGAACAATCTCCTCCAGAGTTATGGGACAACTTAAATGCCTTTGTTCGTTACTTTGAAGAGAGGGGACATCTATCTCAGAGAGAAAACTGTCTATATAATCTTCCTTTACTACCGATTCTTCTGTATATAAATTTTCATACAAATGAACAAAAGCGTCTTCGATCCCTGAATCATCACTGATAATATTACCAGTAATTTGACAGCGAAGTTCCTTTATCCAATATCTAGATTGGTCGGCTTTAGTTTTCCACGCGAGGAGTTTACCACACCCTTCCCCGTATTCGTGGTGAGATAGTCTACTAGCCTCCCATTTTCTTTTAATTATTACTTCAAGATAATCTGTAAGCTTATGTTTCGTCGCCGTTAATTTTCTTGTAATATCCAGATTCCCAGGGACTTTGCCAAGCTCTTCCTGATATTGATGTATATCTGCTTCTAGATTTCTAATTTCCTCCCTCACCCTCTTGGATTGAAAAATGGATAAAGTTGTTAAAATCCCTCTCAGATATGCCTTATATGAATCCCATACCACATGGAGGGGAGCTGAATTAAGATTAAATTCAAAAAATTCTTTGGTTACTATTTTTAAATTATCAATTACTGTATTTTCAGAAAGCAATGTGCGATTTAAAGTCCATCTACGAGGGGACGGGTTATCAACCATAGCTATCTCTAATACAACCGCAGAATGGTCAGACATATGTTCCGGGACGTGGCTAACCTTGATGGTCTTTTTACATGTAGCAACATCGACCAGAAAAAAATCAATTCTGGAACGATGAGCACATTTCTTATTATGAAAAGTAAAGTTACCGCCGAATGTTCTTGTCTTGTAATTCATCTCTCTCCAAATATCTACTAACCCTAGATCTAACATTAACTGCCTCAAGGCTACTCTCATCTTCTGTGTTTTTACCCCAGCTCCATTTGAGGTTGAATCTCGCCTGGGATCCAAACACAAATTAAAATCTCCCCCAAATATAATAGGGTCATTTGTGTTGATTAATTGGAGGAGTATAGTATATAATGCGGCCGGGTCATCCAGGTTTGGTCCGTAATACCCCACGCAGGTCAGCCAGATTCCATTAATTCTAGCTCTGGCGATTACCCATCTACCTAAAGGGTCAACCGTATAGTCCCCAAGCATAGCTTGAGCGTTTTTTTTAAACAGCAACGCGACCCCTTTTACTGTGCATGACTGCGTTGTATAAATGCAATGTTCTATCCATTTTTGGCTTTTTAAAATCGATATCCATTCCTCTTTAAGCAAATGCGTTTCTTGTATAAAAATCACATTGCTATCTGAAAGTCTTAGGTATTCTAGAATTTTCTTTCTTCTAGAAGAGACCCTAAGGCCATTTACATTCCATGACATTATTTTCATGCTTTTTTCTTTCCCTGTCCTATCTATGTTTATCAAACTATATTCTATGTTTGCTGCTTTTATTTACAGACGCAAGCTTATCTAGGCCAGTTTGGAATGATCGACTATCTATAAATGAGGACAATTTTTTTCTTTTTTCCCATTTGCTCCCCCACCCTGTGTAAATTTTATTGAATTTTTGCATTTTATTTGTGCCCCAATCCCTCCCTCCCTTTCTGACCACCCACCCTGGGGAACCCTCCCTTAATACTAAAGGTATACCTAAATACCTCTAAATTCGGACTCTGTCTCTATCCAGGCACGATGTTAACATTTCTCATTTAGATGTACTTTTAATTTGGGCGACTAGGGCATTTGCTTCTGCGGGGTCCTTAAAATTGGACATTTTATTGTTCCACATTACCTTCAGGGTAGCGGGGAATCATAAATTAGCTGTTGCACCCAAACTTCTCAATTCTTGCATCGATTTCCCCAACTCCCACTGTCTGTCCTGTGTAGCACTCGAAATATCTGATCAGATACGGAATGTCCAGTCCCCTTTGTTATACGCTCCTGTTTTCAGACCTCCTGCGAGGATCTTTTCCTTCAGTACATAGGTTTTAAAGTTAACCAAGATTCTTCTTGGGTTTCTTTTCCCAGGTCTTTTGAAGAAAGGATCCCGATGAACTCTTTGTATGTCATCCTCTAGGATTTGTCTGTCTATATCAGGGTGCAGCTCACTGAGAAGACTGACAATAAAGATCTTTATGTCTCCTCCCTCCACCTCTTCGGGAATATTTAGGAGCCGAATATTATTTCTTCTTGCGTTGTTTTCTAAACTTTCTATTTTGTCTCTCAGATCTTTCTCGCTACCCTGTAGTCTCGAAATTCCCAATGTATTTTTTTCTACTTGTTTTGTGAGATCTCCCAGAGCTGTTTCCATAGCCCCGACTCTTTCTGTTAAATCGTTCATTTTTTTTTCTAATGTTTCACATACTGTTTGAATTTTTGTTTGATTGCTTTCTGAAACTGCAAATTTTTCTCTAATTTCAGCCAATAGGGTAACTAATAATCCATCTGTAGATAGCTGTGCCTCTGGGTTGTCGTCCGTGATTAACACCCTTGGCTCCTCTCTTAGTTCTCCTCTTGGCTCACTTCTCTGTTGACTCAGCTGATTCCCTTGGTTCTCGGGGCCCAGAGTTGAGCTAGTATTTACATTATTATCTAACTTAGCCGAGGATGCCAGAGGTGCAAATCTATTTTCCAGAGACACAGAATTCATTTTGATTCCTATCTTGTTATTTGTTTTTTTTTTGTAGTTCTAAGGGGATTAATTGTACCAAATCACTACCGTTGCTTGGTGTTTCCACAAATGTATACTCAGGACCTTGCTGCTTATCCTGAGGAAGTTGAATAGGTTGTGTAGATAGAGACTGAACTTTACAGTACGAACGTAATGATGGAGTCACCCGAATATTTGCTGGTTTTAATTTTGTTTTATTTTGTTTTTTGTTTCCCTCCTTAATTGCCAGGGTCTTCTCCGTCAAGGCCTTCTTGATTTGCAGAGCTCCGTCAGATTTTTGGGGGTTATTTTGCTCCGTAGGTGAATCAGATTCTTTTTCTTTATTATTCCCCTCAAAGGGTGACCAATCTTTGCCCCAGATGTCCCTGCTTCTGAGGGAATATCTATTTAACTTTTTTACCCCTGTGTGTATCTCAGCAGGAGCACCCCTTACTTGCTGTTACTGGCCTAAGACCCCTCGTTCTGCTTTTAATTTAGGCCCCCAGCCCCCCCTTTTCCTCCTTACCGAGGTCATTTGCAAATGCCATGAACAGAGATCTTCGTTTTCCGCCTGAATCAACTCCTCAATTTGACACCCTCCGGCACTGCTCCGGGGCGCCACAAACTTCGTCTCCGAAACGATCCCCGTAGAGACCCTAGAGACTGTTAGTACCTTCAAGGCAGAAGACGCAAAGTCAGCCGCTCGGCTCCCGCTGCCACGGAAGCCGATCCTAGCAGCGGTGCGCCTGCCACGCGCAATCTGCGCTGCCGCTTCCGACCAGCGGCTCCTCTGTGGCGTCTCTCCCCCTCCGACCGCCACCGTCGCCCACAAAACTCGGGAAACAACAAAGGATCTCCTCCGATAACCACCCAGCAGGTTTTCTGCAGCCGAAAAAAAAAAAAAATCTGCCCTGGCGCCACTACCAAATTTTTGTTAGTTTCGCATTTTTGTACTGCTTTGATTGTGCCGAGGTAGAGCAGAGCCCGCGACCGCTTCTAACTGCCGGCCGCCATTTTCCCCGATCACACACCACATTTTCACAGTGAAAAATGACCCTTTTTTGCAAAGTACCTAGCTGTAGTTTTTGAACCCTAGCTCTGCCGGCACCTAGGGGGACCTAGCAAACCTATACATTTTTGAAAACTAGACACCCAGGGGAATCCAGGATGGGGTGACTTGACTGGCTCTCACCAGGTTCTGTTACCCAGAATCCCTTGCAAACCTAAAAAATTGTCCAAAAAAACACATTTTCGTCACATTTCTGTGGTGGCAAGTTCTGGAACCTGCGTGGATTCACAAAATTCCACCCACCCCGCGTTCCCCAAAGTATTCCGAGAAAAACTGTACCTTACTTGTGTGGGTAGGCCTAGTGCCCGTGACAGGAAACGGCGCAAAACGCAACGTGGACACACTACATTTTCACAGTGAAAAATGACCCTTTTTTTGCAAAGTGCCTAGCTGTAGTTTTTGAACCCTAGCTCTGCCGGCACCTAGGAAAACCTAGCAAACATACATTTTTGAAAACTAGACACCCAGGGGAATCCAGGATGGGGTGACTTGACTGGCTCTCACCAGGTTCTGTTACCCAGAATCCCTTGCAAACCTAAAAATTGTCATAAAAACATATTTTCCTCACATTTCTGTGGTGGAAAGTTCTGGAATCTGCGTGGATCCACAAAATTCCACCCACCCCGCATTCCCCAAAGTCTTTCAAGAAAAATGGTACCTCACTTGTGTGGGTAGGCCTAGTGCCCGTGAAAGGAAACGGCGCAAAACGCAACGTGGACACACTACATTTTCACAGTGAAAAATGACCCTTTTTTTCCAAAGTGCCTAGCTGTAATTTTTGAACCCTAGCTCTGCCGGCACCTAGGGAAACCTAGCAAACCTATATATTTTTGAAAACTAGACACCCAGGGGAATACAGGATGGGGTGACTTGACTGGCTCTCACCAGGTTCTGTTACCCAGAATCCCTTGCAAACCTAAAACATTGTAAAAATGCGCTAGGACCCAAAATCCAGAAATAGGCACATTCCGCAAAAAGGTCTGTGCCTAGTGGGCTTTCTGCCGCCCTGGGGAGGGGGTAAACCGGGGGCTATTGCCCGATATGCCCCAAGAAGGGCAGAAAGACTGGCTATTTTGTTTGGGTGGGGACATTGGGATGCCCATTCTGGGCAGCCCCCACCCTATATATAAAAAAAGCCAGCATAATCGCTGCCGCCTCGTGGGCTCTCTGCCCCCCCCGGGGGGGCAGATCAGAGGCTACTGCCCCTATCTGCCTCCTGAGGGGGGGCAGAAAGACTGTGGCATTTTTTGTGGGGGTCGGGACATTGGCATGCCCATTCTGGGCAGCCCCCGCCCCAAACTTTGGAAAAATAATAATCCCTGGTGCCTAGTGGGCTTTCTGCCCCCCCCCGGGGGGCAGATAAGGGGCGATTGCCCCATCTGCCTTCCAGGTGGGGCAGAAAGACTGTAGCATTTTTTCTTTTGGGTGGGGGTATTTGAATGCCCATTCTGGGCAGCCCACACCCCTACGTAAATATATTAAAAAAAAATCCC
Source organism: Calotriton arnoldi (assembly GCA_963921515.1). NCBI lineage: Eukaryota > Metazoa > Chordata > Amphibia > Caudata > Salamandridae > Calotriton > Calotriton arnoldi. The sequence goes on along the minus strand of CAWUFW010004564.1, from coordinate 576,558 downwards.
TGGGGCCTAGTGGGAGTTCTGCCCTCCCCCTGGGGGGCAGATCAGGGGCTATTGCCCCCATCTGCCTCCTGGGGAGGGCATAAAGTCCTATTCTTACTTTGGGGGGGTAGGGTGGGGGCTTTGGCATGCCCATTCTGGGCAGCCCCCACCCCTGGCGCATACAAAAAAATCCCTGGCGTCTAGGGTGCTTTCTGCCCCCCGGGGGGGCAGATTGGGGGCTACTTCCCTCATCTGCCCCCCAAGGGGGGCAGAAAGGCTGTAGATTTTTTTTTATTTTGGGTGGGGGTATTTGCATGCCCATTCTGGGCAGCCCCCACCCCTACGTATATATAAAAAAAAAAATCCCTGGGGCCTAGTGGGCTTTCTGCCCCCCCCGGGGGGCAGATCAGGGGCTATTGTCCCCATCTGCATCCTGGGGGGGCAGAAAGTCTTATTCTTACTTTGGGGGGTAGGGTGGGGGCTTTGGCATGCCCATTCTGGGCAGCCCCCACCGCTGGCGCATAAAAAAAAAATCCCTGGCGTCTAGGGTGCTTTCTGCCCCCCTGGGGGGTGCAGATTGGGGCTACTGCCCCCCAGGGGGGCAGAAAGACTAGAATTTTGTGGGGGGAGGGGTGGGGGCATTGGCATGCCCATCTTTGGCAGCCCCCACCCCTAAATTAATCATAAAAAAAAACCCTGGCGTCTAGTGGGCTTTCTGCCCCCCAGGGGGGGCAGAAAGACTCTAATTGTGCAGGGGGTGGGGGCATTGGCGTGTCCATATTGGGCAGCCCCCACCCCTAATTTACCTAATAAAAAAAATTCCCTGGTTCTAGTGGGCTTTCTGCCCCCGGGGGCAGAAAGACTGAAATTATGCCCAAAAACTGGGGGAGCAAAGGCCCTTGCCCAAGGGCTGCTCCCCCTCCCTGGTGGCTAGTGGTGGATCCCTGCTTGGGGATCGCCCTCCTGGGGCGATCCCCAAGCAGGGATCCACTAGGAATGGTACCATTGGAAAGGGGAGATCCTCCCCTTTCCAACGATACCTCTCCCAAGTGTTTGAGTGCTCGGGGGGCTGAGATAGCCCCACGAGCACTGAAACACTGAAACACTGAAACTGAAACTAAGTTTCAGTTTCGTTATCAGTCTAATGATGACAGCGCGCCATGCACGCGATCGTCATTAGACTGAAAACAGCTGATGGGCCTCGGGAGGTTGGGGAAGCTCTTCCCCACCTCCCGAGGCCCAAAAAAAAAATGGAAATCCCTCTGCTTGTAGCAGAGGGATTTCGTGCCCCTGTCCTCATGACGGAATGGTTTCGTCATGAGCACAGGAGCACCGGTGCTCATGACGGAACCATTCCGTCATGAGCACCGAAAGGGTTAAATCATAAGTCACATTGTTGATATTAGTTAAATAGCTTTCAAGCTGATTATCTTTTTTGGGAAAGTACGCACAACATTCCCTTGCATGGGTTACTTTGCAAACTCCACCTTCCATTGCTAAAACCATGTCACGCGCAAGGTGATTCTGCAGGATCACAGCTCTTATTGCAAGCAGTTCTTTATGATTGTTGTTAGCGCCGAGCCATATTTGTTGCCAATCTATCTACTAGCGTTGATAATTTTCCAATCTTAACATCATTTAGCGCTATGCCTACTGAGGGTGTTATAGCACCAAAAATGTCACTCATTCTGTCCAAAACTACATTTGCTTTGCTTCACGTATGTGTCTGGTCTTACCTCTAAGTCATTTGTGTGGTAAATATTCAGGAAATCTGAGGCTAGAAAGCAAGTTCCTACCCATTTGTGCAGCAGTACGCTGACTTACCACATACTTAACATATACTCTTAATCTTCACTGCTGATTTGGCAAATATTCTACCTTTTTTTTCTCCAGCTTTATTTATTAGACATTTCATGGTTACATTGGGATACATCATGTGTCAGAAGCAAACTTTACATCATCAACATGCCTATGGGAGTCATGTAAATACAACGGGGCAGATTTACAAGCCCCCTGCGCCACCAGTACGTCACTTTTTGTGACGTATTGGTGGCGTATTTTACTGCTCCATATTTACAAGGACAGGAAAAGCCACCCTGCATGGCTTTTCCAGTCCTTGTAAATATGGCCCATTTACACGCAGCATTTTGCGTGAAAGGGGTGTTCCATGGGTGTTGATGTGGGTGTTCCCACGCAACACCCATGGAACCAGACACATTTCCAGATTTACAAGGAATCGTAAATCTGGAAATGCGTGTGAATGCTACGCCTTCCCAGGGGAGGAGTAGGGAGGCGCAACGAGGAGAAATGTTTTAATTTCTCCTCGTTTTTTCCTCTTTCAATGCATGCTGCATTCTACAGCACGCATTGAAAGAGGAAAATGCCTGTAGTGATTGTTTTTGTGCAGGAAGGTGCCCCTGCTGGCGCATGGCAGCAGTTTGTGTGCCAGCGCAGGGGGAAGCCCAGAGATGCGACATATTGTTGTAAATATGTCGCATCCCTGTGCTTTGAAAGTGACTCAGTGCGGCGCAGCCAAATGGCTTGTGTTCGGCACCAAGTCACTTTTTTGTAAATCTGCCCCAACATTTGTACGTTTATACCAGGAGCGGGCTGACGATCCGTTACATATGGCCTTTCATGCAAAAATTTACGAAGGAATACATACTACGTAATCAATGTGCAGGCCATGAGCATCCCAGTCCACCTCAACCAACTTTAATAGTAACTGCAATAAAAGTAAAAACAACTGGTTCCAGACATGGTGGCACACAAATCAGGAGTCAATATCTACTATAGGCATTAACAGGGAAGGCGACCCAGCAAGAGCCCCTGAAGTGTCCTGGTAGACAACGGCGTAGGTTCGGTATAGGGAGGAAGGCCACATGGCCGCATGAACAGTCCTGCTGCACGGGCTATGTCCAATGCAGCCATGTGTTGGGTCCCCACACAGAGTCTAGGCCCTGGTATGTGTCCTACAAGATGGCAGGTGAGTCTGATCTGAATCAGGATGCTCCGAGGTTGCTGGCGACCAGTCTGTAGAACTTTTAAACTCCTCAATGACCTCAGCCCATAGATCTGTGATCTACCGCCAGCGACCCCCACGAGCCTCCTCATGCATCAACGCTTTCTCCTCCCCCTGCGCCCACACAGTCACTTCTCTTTCTCACTACTGTACGGTGGGGCCAAGGGCTAGATCTCCAAGCTAGTGCAAATCGGCTTCTGGCCAGGGCCAGCCCCAAGTCCAGGAAGCGATTCCCAAATTTCTTGGGCTTTGGCCTAGGGAATTTGCAGAGTAAACAGACCCCCATGCTGCACTCCACTGTCTAAGTGTGGAACTCAGCCTCTGAATGAACACTGTCCAGAAATCTCCCATATGCACACATGACCAAGACATGTGAATAAAGTCTGTATCTTGATGCACACATCAGGGGCACCATTCCGCCTATCCTCCACAAATAGCTCTGATTTTGCGCGGGGTGAGGTATGACTGGTGCAAATAGTTAAATTGGATTTATTTTAATCGCATGCTTCTAGACACTTTCTGTGGGTAAGCCAGCATCCTATTCAATTCCCGGTGGGATGACCTGCCCCAATGTGTTCTCCCACTTCCCCTTTAGGTTGTCTAGCAGTCTCCGTGCATTTCATTCACTGTCCCATAGAACCATTTCACCAGGTGCCTACCCGACCCCAGTGTCAGCTACAACTGTAGTACTATATGTGTTTGTGGCTCAGCTGAGCCCGCTCTCCAAAGAAATGCAAACATCTGAGTAAGAGCTTCATACGTGAGAAAGCACAGTAGCGGCCATCAGTTACTCCATCGGCATCAACGTCTTAAAGATGTAATAATCCCCCACCGTTACCAGCCCCACTTCCGTCCAAGGTATCATCTGGAGAGCCGTAAAAAAAGAAGGAGAGTCACCTCTAGGAAGGCCCACTAGTGGCAACTCCGGGCCATATAAGAGGCACCCTGCTCTTTGCCGTATGCATCGAGACCAGCAGTGCAGAGCAGTGCCAAGTAGTAGCGTTCCCCTCCAACCTCTGTGACCCAACTATCTAGCCAAGAGTGCCCCTGGCCCAGGTCTGCCCCAAAGGCCCCACGTTCATGCTGATTGACCCCATCGAGCCATTTGTTGATACACTGCAGTTGGGCTACTAGGAAGCACAACTCCAAGTCAGGGACTCCCAATCCCCCGTCCACCAATAGGCACCGCAGCATCTCCAGTGAGACCCTGTGGTGACCCCATCCCATATCAGCTCGTGCATCAGGACGTCCAGCTGCCGAAAACAGGCCACCGGCACCCACATTGGAAGCTTAACAAAGTAATACAGCAACCGGGGAAGCATTATAATTTTGGTCAATGCCACCCTAGCCATGATAGGGATCCACAGTGATTGCAGTGCCCACCCCCCAGATTACCCTCCCGGAAGTCCTCCAATTTATAGAAAATCTGGATACCTACATTTCGAAAGGTCATAGGCTCCCATCAAAATTCAGGTAGAAGATTTCTAGGTCTGACCACTCCATGGAATAGTGGGAACGCACAGGACTTGGCCAAGTTAACTCGAAGTCCCGATAGCATGCGGAAATCCTGCAGATGTTGCAACATATGGGGAACACTCTTCTCATCATCTGACATGTATAATAAAAGGTCGTCAGCATACAAGGTGATGACGTGTTCCTTCCTCTCTATCCTGACTCCCCACCCTGTACCCACCTGGCGGCAGATCTCCGCCAATGGTTCTATTGCGTTAGTGAGCAATAGGGGCCAGCCCTGGTGTGTGACCTTGTAAATATTGTTAGTGGCAGAGATAGTTCAGCCCATTTTGAGCCTGGCTGCCGTACAGGAGCCATACCCACTTGATCCAGTCCACGCCCAGCCCCATGCTTACCATGATGGCAACCAAAAAGTCCCACCTGACCATGTTGAATGTTTTTTCAAGGTCTGTTGACAGTATCACAGCCCGTCTGTTGGTGTCATTAGGGGAACAGTGCAGCACACTGTCTAAATTTAAGGGTCATACTGCAAGTAGAAATTAAGCCTTTTTGATTATCACTAGGAATCAAGTGCTGCATATGGCCAAGGAGCCGAAGTTGCAAGTACCTTGCTCAGTATTTTTAAGTCCATGTTAATCATGACTGTTGGTGTCATTAGGGGAACAGTGCAGCACACTGTTTGAATTTAAGGGTCATATTGCTAGTGGGAATTAAGCCTTTTTGATTGCTATGAATCAAGTGTCTCATATGGCCAAGGAGCCGAAGTTGCAAGTACCTTGCTCAGTATTTTTAAGTCCATGTTAAGCATGGCCAGTGGGTGGAATGTGTTGGATTGCACTCTTCCAGAGTCTGTGCTGCACGCGCTGGAAGAATACATGGAATGTAGAAGGGGGATGTATTCTGGAAATGGTGGTGAGTGGGAGGCGGTTGGCTATGGGTCATTGTTAAGCGGAGGTGGCATCTCTGTGTCCTGCTGACAGTGGAATAAAACTTACATTGTTACTTGCGTGTCTGCATCTTAATATTGGCGATGAGTTGCAGGCGTCAGCAGGACATCCCACTCGCTTCGTGAAACAGTTCCCTGTGGGTCAAGGATCAGGAGTTGGACTGTTGCACACTGTCGCAGTGGTTTTTAACACTGTCATCTGCTGTAAAGGGTGCAGTGCTGCCTGTATCGGGGGCGCGATGTCCTTTTGCTCCTTAGAGGTACTGTACATTCTAAATGATTTCTCGGCACGTGAGGCTTCACAATGTGGGCACCAGCCCATGACCATCTGGCCTGCTGCGTGCTTCCCAGCGTCGTGACGCCACCTCCAACGTCTGGCGACCATTTTGAATCCGGCTGTTGGAAATTCCTACTGGTCTCCATGCAGCTTTTGTCCAGTGGGCTACGTGCTGGTTACACGCAAGCATCTGTGACTCGCACACTGCATTGGTATCGTGTGTCCATCCTCAGTAACACGCACACCGGCTCATTTTTATGTGTTCATTACAACCGAAACGCACATTTGGCATTTAGATCTGGCTTTTGGCCATTGGCATTGTATGATTCAATCTTCGGTGACATGCACTCCAGTTAATTTTATGCACTTACGGCCACTGACGCGCACCTCTGGCATTGAGTCTTGCTTCACCCTATTTTGACATTACTCGCCAGGTTGCAGCTTATACATTAGGTACATGCACACACAGTTTTGGCACTTGAATTCTGTTGCGTGTCTGTGTTCCAGACCGACACACGGTGACACGCACACCTTGGGTGTGCAGTGTGTATCATTTTAATCACACATTTGCCTCATCCTCTAATCTGCATACTGCATGTTCATTTACGGTGACACCCACACCTCACTTTTCGCAGGCATCCTCAACCAGCATTTAGCCACACAAACTTAATTTACAGTCGAGTGCACTTGTACGCTTTGTTTGCACCAACATGCAACAGGCAATTGCACCACCGTCTGAATTTGTCCCCAATCCTGCATCTCCTGAGACTGATTGGGAGAGATGGAAGAAAGATTTTAAAGCATACTTAGATGCTCTTGAGGGGGAATCTTTTACACACAAGAAAAAGTTTGCTATCTTCAGACATTGTCTAGGTTCTGAGGGCCGCAATAGTTTGAAGAACATTCCTAAGGTGGGGGTTTTTACAGTTGATGGTGAGGGGAATGGGGCAGAAGATGAGTATGCTACAGCTATCATGTCCTTAGATACATGATTCAAAACATGTAAGAATGTGAGATTAGAGAGGCACACATTTTACAAAAAGATATAATTGCCAGGAGAATCTGTGTCCAGCTATGTAGGTGCTTTGTGCATTTTGGCAGTCTCGTGTCAGTAAAAGAGATGATAAGGGACCAACTGGTAGAGAAAACAAGTAATAGAAAGGTACAGGAGGCCCTGTTGTCTAAACCAGACTTAACGTTGCAAAAAGCCTTAGAGATATCATGACGTCTTATATGGAACAGATGTTAGTATCTGGTTCTAAGGTGCAGCCTCAAGACGTGCTAGCGGTTAAATGCAAGTACAAGAAAACTAAAGAGAAAACTGATCAGGAAAAGGACAGCAGAAACGAGAAGGGTAACAAAAAATCCTCTTACAAGCGTTTGGAGTGCTACAGGTGTGGCAGTACGGCCCATCTTGGTAATGCCAGAGTGTGTCCAGCTATGGATAGGACATGTGCCAATGTTTCAAAAAGGGGCATTTTGCAAAGGTCTGCTGGTCATCTGGCAGGGAATCGTCTGGCAGAAAATCGTCCGGAAAAGTGTACAAAGTAGAACAATCTACAGAAGGAAACTGATCATCGAGTGAGGAAGATCAGGTCTTCACCATCGCAGGATCTAGTGGACAGTCGCACATGAGGGGTGTGTGTGGTGTGATTTCACAAGGATCCAGAAGACCTTTGTGTTTGGTGAACATCAATGTTGTGGATGTAGAAGTTTTGGCAGACTTGGGGTTCCGTTCACCCTTATGAGTAAGAAAGTATGAAAGGAATTGTTCCAGGATCTGGGAATTGTCTTAAGAGGTTCCTTTATACTCCCAGTAGGCTATGGTGGAAAAATCATCGATGTGGTGGGTGAATTTGATGCTGGATTATGCTTCATGGAGAGTAAGTCTCGAGGGGTCGTGTTTGTGACAAGAGATGATGCATCTCTGCTGGGATGGTATGACCAGGGAAATGTGGGTATCATACTGGACCCCAAAAATCCCTATCAGTTTATACTGAAGAAGGATTATACCCAAATTCTAGCAGTCAAGGAGAAAAAATGAGTCGACTTACCCTGATGTTTTCAGAAATGAACTGGCCTCATTCAAAGGCTTCAACCACAGAATAAGATTGAATGAAGAGGCCCAAGCAGTGGTGCATAAGGTCCGTAGAGTACCCTTAGCCTTACGGGTTGAGTTAAAACAAGACCTGGACAAGCTTTGTGCAAACGATATAATAGAACAGATTGAGTCTTCAGATTGGGTGGCTCCTGTAGTTCTGGCGAAGAAGGCTAATGGTTCTCTGCGCATGTGTGTTAATTTACGTGACCTCAATGAGCATATATGGGTGGATTATTACCCCTTACCCAACATTACGGAGATGACTTCTGCACTCAAGGGGGGAAAATGGTTTAGTTTATTGGATAGGACATCAGCATATCATCAGATCCGCTTGCACCCAGATTCTAGGAATTACATGACATTCATCACTCTGCAGGGGCTATTCTAATTCAATTGCATTTACTTTGGACTTGCTTCTGCTTCCGCAGTTTTCCACAGGATTATGGAGAGCATGTTCATAGGGATGTCCTGGGTAATGGCCTTTCAGGACAATGTTCTGGTGTATGGTGCTGATCAGAAACAACATAATGAAAGGCTACACCAAGTGTTATCTATTTTAGAGGTTAAAGGAGTGACTCTTAACCTTGACATATGCAGGTTGAACTTGCCCACGGTGGAGTATTTAGGTTACAAGTTGTCCTTGGAGGGTGTGGAATCCAAGGCTAGCTTATTAAAAGCCATAGAGGATTTTTGCATTCCAGATTATACAGACCAATTAAGATTTTTTATGGGACTCATTGAATTTTATGCTAGGTTTGTGCCCAATTACGCCGCTAAAACCTTTCACATGAGAGGCCTTCTAAAAAAAACCAACAGATTCACGTGGGATACTGAGTGTGCTGAAGAATATGATCAGATTAAGAGGGGTTGCTCAGGTCCTTCCTCTCAAGCCCTTTGACACCAAGGATCAGACCATAATCATGACTGATGCCAAACAAAGTGTGTAGAGAGCTGTGCTTATGCAATGCAGGGGGTAGCAAAGATGAAGAAGTAGCGTTTGCCTACAGAGGTTTGAGGGGAGCTGAGGCAACTTATTCTGTTATGGAACGGGAGGTGCTGGCCTGCTGATGGGGCATTGTCCATTTTAAGCCTTATTTGTGGGGTTCGAGGTTCACTGTACGAGTGGACCACAAACCTTTGGTCCAGCTATTTACCACAAAGGGCGGAGAGAGGGCAACACCCAGGATTGCCAAAAGGCAAAATAGACTTCAGGAACACAACTTTAGCGTTAAATATGTGCCAGGGAATAAGAATATATTAGCAGACTGTCTCTCCAGATTACCTGGTAGCGAAGACAACGGGAGTGATGAGGAAGGAAAGGACGGTGATACTAAGGTCATTTGCAGTATAGAGAGCAACTCAAAAGGTGCCATATCGGAACAAGAGTGGAGAGATGCATATGAGGGGGACCAGGAAGTCCAGGAGATCATGAAGGGCATAAGTAAGGGCTGGTCAAGAGGGAGTTCTGAGGATAGTTCAGTCAGAAAGTACAAACATGTTTTTGAAGAACTTTCAGTTGTCAATAGGTTGTTATATCGTTCCTCTTTGCTGGTAGCTCCTGATGCTATGAGGAACAAAGTGCCTTGTTAGCTCATGAGGGCCACATAGGTATGCGAGCTATGAAAACGAGAGGTAGGGAGAACTTCTGGTGGCCTGGTTTAGATAAGCAAGTGAAGTACTTTGTGAGGGACTGCATGTGTTGTGCCATAATCGACTAGTCACAGGTAACTATTGCTAGTCCAGTGGAGGCAGTTGAAGTTCCGAGTAAAGCATGGGCGAAACTGGCGATAGACATTATAGACCCAATGCCAATGTCCAGTGGAATTCCGGAGTATGGTATCGTTCTGATGGACTACTATAGTCGTTGGCCAGAGGTCAAGTTTGTAATGTGTGATTGAATTTCTTGAGTCCTTGTTTGCCATCGAAGGGGTACCTGATTAAATGCTTTCCAACAATGTATGTCAATTTACATCAGTACAATTTGAGGAGTTTTTGAGGTATATGGTTATAAAACACACTGAAACATCCCTTTATCATCCTAGGAGCAACGGTCTCGTTGAGTGTTTTAATAGAGTCATCAAAGAGAATGTGCAATTGTCTAGGGCCAATGGGTTGAACTGCAAGCTAGAACTAAAAAAACTGCTGTGGGCAGTGCGCCTACTTCCAAAATGTTGAGATGGATGGGTGAGTTCTGGATTCCTGAAAATAAAATAAAGGATGTGGGTAGGAAGAGAGTTGAACGCCAAAACAAGCAGGGGTCCAAAGAACTGAGGGTGAGTGTAGGTGATCTTGTGAGGGTGAAGTGTTTAAGGATTTTACCCAAGAGGGAGTTGACGTTCTCCAATCCCAAAAAAGTAGCAAAAGTAAACAAACATGCTTTGAAATTGAAGGAAGGTAGATGGTGGAACAAGGGTTAAATAGTGCTGTCTCGCTGGCATCGGGAGAATGATTCCGGGAAACGTGCTTGAAAAACGTCAAGGAAGTGACGAACGTGTAGAAAAAGGAAGTTTCTTGTCTGCCAGGGCTACCAGATTACTTACCAGATTCCGAGATTATGTCTTGCAATAACAATAAGGACATTGTTAAAGAGTCTTTAGCTAATGTATACTTCTTTAGCTAATGTATATTAAGCCGTGCTATGGATGTTTCTCATGCATGTATACATACTGAAAACTGTTTTAATTAGATATGTTTAAGGTGGACTTTCTCGTGTGCTATGTATTCATTATATTGAGAACTATTTTTATTTATTTATTCTATAGGGGAAAGATGTGTTGGGTTGCACTCTTCCAGTGTGTGTGCTGCACGTGCTGGAAAAATGCATGGAATGTAGAAGGGGGATGTATTCTAGAACGGTGGTGAGTGGGTGGCAGTTGGCTATGGGTCATTGTTAAGCGGAGGTGGCATTTCTGTGTCCTGCTGACAGTGGAATAAAACTTACTTCATTACCTGCATGTCTGCATATTAATAGAATGCTGATGGGGGAGCCCTGGACGCCTTGGACTTGGGAAGTGGGACCACTAGAGCATCTCTTGTGGTGGTTGGGAGCTCGCTCTGCTCCTGTGCTTGTGTGTAAAGCTCGATGAGCTTGGGGGCCAGCTTGGCAGCCTATGTGGAGTTAAACTCCAGCGGGAGCCTGTCAGGACCGGGGGTTTTGCCCCTTGCCGTATCCCGGATTGCAACATGCATCTCCTGGAGAGTGATCGGTGCTCCTAGCACTTTCGACTCCCCAGCAGTAATGGAGGGAAGCCAGAGTTTGTCCAGAAAGGATTCCACTCTTATGCCTGGGACCTGCCCCGTCGAGCCAAATAGGGTGAAGTAGTAATTTAAAAAGACTAAGTTAATGTCATGCTGGGAATAGAAAGTGTCTCCATGCGCAGATCGCAATTGCATGATTGGCATCCCGTGGCACCCTGGTTGAACAAGCCACGCCAATAGTCATCCTCCCCTCACTTCCACGTCATGTGCCCTTTCAATGTATGCCTTGTAATTATGGCAACGAAGCTTCTCCAAGAGCACGCTGTATCATTCTTTCACCTCCAAGAGGTGGTCTCTCAGTGTTGGATCTCCTCCCAACCTGACTTCTAACCCATGTAGGGGCCCATCAGACATCGTCACTTTGGCATCCAGAGCCTTTCGGATCCCCACTGTCTGCCCAATACAGTACTCTTGGATGACCACTTTAAACGCCTTCCACTCCACAAGGCAATTAGTCGCTGTGTTGGCATTTTGATAAAATGTGCAGGACACCTTCTTGCACAAAAACAATCACGAAAGGTGTTTTCCTCTTTCTATGTGCGTTGCAGAATGCAGCACACTCAGAAAAAGGAAAAACAAGGAGAAATAAAGGTATCTATCCTCGTTGAGCCTCCATTACGCCTCCCCTGGGAAAGCATAGGAATCTGACGCATTCTCAGGTTTACAAAACCTTATAAATCTGGGAATGTGTCAGGATCCATGGATATTGTGTGGGAACATCCACAGCAACACCCATGGAACACCCCTTTCACGCAAAGTAATGCCTGAAAGGGGACCATATTTACAAGGCCATGAAAAGCCACGCAGGGTGGCTTTACATGGCCTTGTAAATATGGGCAGGTACACTGCGCCACCGGTGCATCAAAAAAAGTGAAGCACCGCCGGTGCAATGGGCTTGAAAATAAGCCCCACAGTTTTTACTGAGGGAGGTGTCATCAGAGTCCGTATCTCTCTCCTTCTGGGAGCCCTCTGTGCGCGATTTGTCTTCAGAGTTCGGGAGGCTGTTCTGGTTGATCTTGGCCACAGCCTTTACCACCGCTTCTTTGTCACAGTTAGCTTGAGCACGAAACGGCCTGCCAACGGTCCTTGGCCCGGAGCCCTCGCGGTGTCTCCACGTCTGGGTCGCAGTATCCGCTGGCTGACTCCCGGCTCACTGCCTTCTGCCTTGTATCTCTCAAGCCAGCTCCAAGCCTCAGCAGGATCTGTGTGGAAGGTGGTGGTGCCATCTAGTATGATTTTCAGGTAGGCCGGAAATATGAGTGAGCATTGTATTCCAGTATTTCTCAGCTCCTTTTTGATGGCAAGGAAGGAGCCTCTCCTTACCTGTACAGCTGCAGCCCTCCGCATCTTAGGCGCCGCTCTCCAGCTTGGTCATGCATTCTGTAAGGTCTTTTACTTGGGCCATCATGGTGTGTTGCACAGGCTGCAGTTCTTCAATGGACAGATTCGCATCATGGACTTTATCTGCCAATTTTTGATGGTCAAAGCATAGTAGTCCTATGACTACAGACACCGTCCCAATCTGTTGCTTGAGCGCTGTTTTGGATTCAACAATGACTTCCAGTAATTTGCCCAGAGTAAGTTGAAGAGTGGGTGGCAGCTGGTCACAGGGCTCACTAACTGTGGCCTTCCCCGCAAACTCATGTCTTTCATTTTGGGTTTGTCCATCACTAGTGTCTTCTCCAGCAGCATTGGTGATGGCGTAGGATTCCTCTCCAGGGGTATTGTGGCCTCCGGCACCAGGCCCAGGCCTCACTCTGATCAGGCATGGGGTCCCAAGGCAAGCGGCCCCCCTTTTGTTCAACAGGGCCACCCCCACCCTTCCAGGTCACAGCTGGGCCCGTTGGGCATAGTCCTTCAGCCATTGTCTGCACCCATGTGCTGAGAGTCTCCCAGCAGCCAAGGCTTCCCATGTAGTCCTGGTTTTCTCCTAGGCATCAGCACGGTGTGTGGCGGCCCGTGTCCACTGGGCGTCGCTATCTGGGCTTTGCGGGCAATCAGGCCCCATCGGGCACTGACTAGCACCCCAAAATGATGTTGGTCTTCCCCCTATGGGTAGGGCCCCGCGCCCTGAGGCCTCGTACCCCAGCCACAGATATCCTGTAGCTCCGGGCACCGATGCACAACCCGCTTCGAAGTCGCAGTCTACTCGCCTGCCAGTAGGAGGTCCTCCATCTCAGCCAGCGACTTTCGCGCACTGCTGAGAGGGCTGCATTCCCTGCCAGATGCTTAACTGCGCCCTGAGCCACTCCATCCCCACTACCCAACGGCAAGCGCCTCCGCGTGGCTGAAGGCCCGTCTACTCACTGCCGAGTCCAGCCATGCCGTGTACCGATGTGCACCCTGTGTCCTGCCTCAGGCCTGCACCACAACCCCTCCTGCCGCCCAGGGGTTGCCACCAAGCAAGATGTCTCCAGGAAGCCTGGGGCGCCGAGTCCTCACTTTCTCCTGCTTTTGCTGTCATGGGCCACCTACAGTGCAGCAGCCCCGAACGTGCTCTGTTGCTGCCATGTACCGTTGGAGCCGCTCCTCACTATGCAGCTCACTGCTGGTCCCCCACAATACATCAGTGGGACTCGTGGGGTCCATGCAGCATCACCCACAGCTCATCTTTTCCATCGTTCACATACCACCCACACGGCCACTGCACTTCCTTCTGCACTGTCGCCGCACACGCCCTCCACTTGTGGGCTTTGCCGCCAGGCGCTACTCCCAAAAATCCATCACAGGCGAGTCCACGGGCGCCCGGCATTCCACAGAGCCCCTCACAGCACCAGGAGTATCTGATGGTGCCCCAAACGGGAGGCATAAGTGGACATTTATGAGGCCGGTGCTAAGCTAGGGGTTTATGCTGCTGCCATGTTGGCCGTCCAAGCCACGCCCAGCAAATATTCTACCTGTAGCTAAGTAGCTATGGTCCCACTGCTCCATCCTACATCTTTGGCTGTCTTGTTCCCTTTTCTACAGACCATACACAGCATCCCTCTCTTCTCCATGTCTAGACTCAATTTGGGATGTACATGCTTCCTTCTTTCCTTCTCCTTCTCTTCCTTCACTTTCCCTTACCCTGCTTTCTTTCCTTAATTTTTCCTTCTCCTTCCTAATCCTGTCATTTAGTTCATCCACAAAGGTTCTCTCATCTTGACTAATTTTGCAAGTTAGTTCATGCGCATTGGAATTAGTAACGTTAGCATTCGTTAGTGGGGCAAAGAATTTCATCATTTATGCTTGTCCATTCGTTTAAATGCTTTAGAAAAAGGAGTTGCATGGTTCGTTGCCCAAAGATATATATTAGAATCTCTAGTAAATGGCACATTTTCTAGCTTAATGGAAGTCTGGTTATTGAACAAATTCAAGAACACGCTACAAGAGAAAGCATAAGAAAAGGGTAGATTGAAGTGGTCAACACCCTACGCTGCAGAGGCTGGAAGATAACAGCATACAAAGCAATTGTTAATGTTCATAATTTTAGTATATTCAGACAACATCAAATAATATACATTGCAATTGAAAATGGTCTGAGCTTGGGGAACATGGGGAAAATCTACTTTTATGGGGCTCCGCGTTAGCAGCTACGATATTGGTATTGTTAGTTTGCTTTTGCAATTCATCTACCTTCACTAGATAGAGGTCTAACATCCATTCAGCCTCTGATACAGCATGTGGCAACTGCCAAGATTACCAAAACAATTTTGGAGAATTCTTTGCACCAGATCAAATGAGTATTAATGCTTGTACTAAAATGTGTTCCTCTTCCTATTTCTACCCTATATTCTCTACCATATCTCAGAAGCTACTTTGATCATTGCTACGTCAACTGGATGCCCAAGGAAACTCTAGCCCTCTAACTTTGCCCTATTTTATCAAGCTGTTCTCTAATTTGTCAAAGTGTCTCTTTTGGTGTAGCCGCCTCAGATTATGGAGTTTTGCCAGGTTCAGTTAAAAAGTCATCTGTTTCATCATCTGTTTTCACACTGTAAGTCTAGTCGGGACCTGTGTATTTTTTGTTTACCTTCCTTTCTCTCTTTGATCTCTAAGGTTCTGTGCTGCATCAATGTTGTTAAATTCCGACTGTTCTTGGTTCTCTTTTTCTTCCATCTCACTAACTTCAGTTATAGTTTTTGGCCTAATTATATTAGATAGCAGCCCCTTACACCTCAGTCCTGTCCTTGGCCAGCTGTCCTCGGAATGCCCTTGTTCCTCAGACGTACTGCTTATTTCGGGCTCCAGAGCAACTGAATTGTCTCTCCAACTCCGCTTTCTGACTCTGAGGTGTTCATTCTGGGCTGCTTTGCCTCAGTTCTCCAACCAGTTCTGCCTTTCCTGCCGATGCAAAACCTTAGTCTGAAAACTCAAGCTTTAGTTACGGTAGGTTCTGAGCTCTCACACTGCTCTTGAGGCTGCTATTGTGCTGCTACAAGCTCCAGAGCTTCAAGCAGGATTTCATCTACCTAATCAGAGGCATCGGAGACTTGAAATCGAGGTCGACTCAGGTTGTTAGAGAGATCTGACTCTCCTTCTTCCTCTGCTCATTTCACCCTCTTGAGATGGGGGGCATGAACCCAATTCAGCAGACCTATGCCTTTCAAGGCCATATTTGTGGTGAGAATGACTTGATACAGCCCTCACCAATGTTCTTCCACACAAGCATTTCAGATAGACCCAATCTTCAGGGTCCAAATCATGACATGGAGCAGCACTGAAGGATGGGGTGGCAGCATCGACCTGATGAGAGACAGAACGCACAACGTCAGCCAAGCCTTTGCAATATTCAAGCACCAAGTCATCCGTAATGTTTACAAGGGCAGCCGCTGAAACAAACGGGATCAGAACTTCGTGGGAGTACATGGAGTACTTTGAATGCTCATGAGTACCGGGGAAGCGCGTCGAACCATTTGAGAGATGTAGAGGCACAACCTTTGGCCCATTTTGCCTTGTTCATCCCGTTTCCCCTCTCTACTATTGCTGACGCTTCTGGTCTGTAAATGCAATGGAATTGCTTATCATTCCCTAGGGTAGTGCATAAAGTGCACTGGCCGAGCTGCAGAGGTAACCATCAGCAAGGGTTCTGTGAAGCAGGATTGAGGTTTAATGCAGCGATAACACTGTGGATGTGTACATTTTCTTCTTGTTGAAATCTGAACAAGAGCAGGTCAGGACTGACGTGTATCAACAGAGCTGTGTTACATCGCCTCCCCCCACACTCCACCCCCATTGCATGTTTTTCAGAGTTTGCAAGGCAAGAATGGGGTGCCTTGGGAGAGTTGAGAGCAGACCTAGTATTCACCCATGTGGTCTGGTGGAACCCAATAAGTAACACCCCCATATATATCGAACAACCCAACCTACAACTGACAGTTATGCCATTTAATGGCAGTGCCTCATTGAACAGCCATTTCGATGGCCACACAAGAGTGACAGTCAGCAGCACCTGCCACCGCACCCTAGTGAAGCGCCTCAGCAACATCGGAATCCGAGAGAAAGCACTGGAATGGATCATCTCGTTCCTCGCCGGAAGAACCCAGAGAGTCCGCCTCCCCCCGTTCAGATCCGAAGCCACCGAAGTCATCTGCGGCGTTCCACAAGGATCCTCACTCAGCCCAACCCTCTTCAACGTCTACATGAGCCCCCTCGCAGCCATCGCACGCCGACACAACCTCAACATCATCTCCTACGCCGACGACACCCAGCTGATCCTCTCCCTCACCAACGACCCCACCACCGCCAGAGCCAACCTACACGACGGGATGAGAGACGTCGCCGACTGGATGAGGAACAGCCGCCTTAAACTGAACTCAGATAAGACGGAAGTCCTCATCCTGGGCTCATCACCCTCCGCCTGGGACGACTCCTGGTGGCCCCCGGCCCTGGGCACCGCGCCCAAGCCAACGGACCACGCACGCAACCTGGGCTTCATCCTGGACTCCTCCCTGTCGATGACCAGACAAGTCAACGCCGTCTCATCTTCATGCTTCAACACCCTGCGCATGCTCCGCAAGATCTTCAGATGGATCCCCACTGAAACCAGGAAGACCGTCACCCAGGCACTCGTCACCAGCCGACTGGACTATGGGAACACCCTCTACGCCGGAACCACAGCCAAACTTCAAAAGAGACTCCAGCGCATCCAGAACGCCTCCGCACGACTCATCCTGGACATCCCCCGACACAGCCACATCACCGTGCACCTGAAAGACCTGCACTGGCTCCCCGTCAGCAAGAGAATCACGTTCAGACTCCTCACCCACGCACACAAGGCCCTCCACGACCTGGGCCCAAAGTACCTCAACGACCGCATGACCTTCTACACGCCCACACGCCAGCTACGATCAACCAGCCACGCCCTCGCCACCGTACCACGCATCCGCAGAACCACCGCCGGAGGAAGATCCTTCTCCTACCTGGCAGCCAAGACCTGGAACTCCCTCCCCACTCACCTTCGGCGAACCCAGGACCATCTCTCCTTCAGGAAGCAGCTCAAGACCTGGCTGTTCGAGCAGTAACTTACCCCCTCCCCCAGCGCCTTGAGACCCTCCCGGGTGAGTAGCGCGCTCTATAAATGCCGTGATTGATTGATTGATTGATTGCCAGAGTCTGTTCTAAAGCACTCAGTCTGACTCGTTAGGTCAAAGGGCACTGCCTTGTGGGTCAGCAATACTCAGGCCAGCCTGCTTCTCATTCAGGGAGGATTCTGAAGCTCCGTTACTGGTTTCAACATCTCTTAGAAGCCATGCCCTGGCAGTGACGGGTGTCCTCAATGAAATGGCTCCACCGTGCCACTGTGTTTGTGTGCCTACATAAAAAGCCTGCAAAGCGTTCTGCTTTCTGCGCTCTCCATCTGTCTGTGTGCTCCGAAGTTCCGTTTAGTGGCATGCAGCGCAGAACACTAACCGTATAACATAGCATGCTTTGTCCGAGGTGTGTTTGGGTCCTAGTACAGGAGCAGTAAGCAGCAGCGGTCATCCTGATCTTTAAAAAAGTTAATATGCTTTTAGCTTTTGCTAGTTTTGTGAGATTATTGTTATTGTTCATTTTTTTCTACCACACTGCAGCATTGCGTTTACCATAATATTTGTTAAAACTACCCAATGGGTGTATAGAATGTGAAAGGTCATCAGCGTCTATAGTGGAGGGTTCAAAAGGCGTGTGATGTCACTTTCAGCCTTATGATTGTTGGTGAAACATCAGATGCAGATTATATTTAGGGGTGGGCGCCGCTGCGCGCTGGTGGTGCAGTTTTTACCAAACTCCATGCTCCAAGCAGAGCGCAGAGTGGGGAAACTCAGCTAACTCTGCCGGCGGAGAGGAGTTTAGCGCTCATCCCTATTAACAACTGCATCACTTTGTTCTTGAAGTGACTCTCTTGAACTGATTTGAGGTGAACTGGCATACCAAATCGGGTGATCAGTTCCCCCATAGCAGCTTGGTGACTGTCGGACTGTTACATCTCCTGATGGGATACGCCTCAACCCAGCAAGAGAATGAACAAATGTATCTCAGCTGATTACATCAGAGTATTTCATAAAGTCGATCTGAAGGCGGTTGAAAGGGCTATCGGATTTAGCTATGTGGCTCATGGTCACTACAACCATTTTTGTTTTTTGGCATACTGAGCAATTTTGGCATAAACCTGATTTCAGAATTGGGGATTGAACCAATATTTTTTAAAAGTGAGGACCATGCCGTCTTGACCTACATGGGTCAGACCATGCATGTGTCTCAACATAGAGGGTAACATAGAGTCTGGTAACACAGGTTTGCCATCACTTGACACCCAAATGTCGCTAGCATCTCTTGCACATCCTACTTTTTCCCATTTCTCCTTCTCACCTGGAGGGGCATCATGTTGCAGTTCCCTTAGCTCATTGAAAGTTTGCACTGTATTAAATAACATGTTAGAGTCTCTCCCTCACTGCATGCTACGCCAAAGTGAAATGTGCTGGTCTCAAAAGCGCAACAGCGGGCCATTTCATCCCCATATCGATTCCTTCTGGTGACACCGCTTTTATGGGCTGCGCACTTCATAACCGTGATCTTTCGGGGCAGTTGCAATGTGTTTAACAGATTCAATATGTACCGGCTATTTCTGATAGGCGAGCCAGATGAGTTTCAGAAACCTCTCTGACACCACAATTGACCGAAGTCATGCACAACCCAGTAGCTGTACTGGCTATCAGTATAGGTAGTGACTCTTAATCTGTCTGAGGTAGAACATGCCTCCTTCATCTGGGGTGGCAACAAAGTTGCGGGGTTGAGAACATTACAACGCCGCAAGGACACATTTTCTGCAGCTAGGATAATTCTCTCATAGCGGATTAGGTGGCTAGTGGTGAGATGCTGCATGTGTGTACAGGTCAAGCACTACTATAAAAATTAATGGGTGTCCCATCACAATGCCCTCAGTTTATTGTAGACTCAAACCAGCCGCTGCAATTGCTTTGAGACAACCAGGTAGAGCTGCTGCTATGAGATCAAGAGTTGCTGACATATAGGCTACTTGCCTTTTAGAATCACCATGGGTCTGTGGCAACACAGACAGTGCACACCCATTGCATTAGTTATAAAACAATTCAAAATCTTTGGTATAGTCTGACATTCCAAGAGCAGTGCACTGCAGAGTAAATGTTTGAGTTCCTGGAAAGCTTCCATGCTCTTGTCACCCTTTGGTATTGGGTTATTGACATCTGTGTGCATCAACCGCCGTAGGGGCTTTGCCACAAGGGAAAAGTTTCGGATCCATTGTCGGCAGCAGCCAACCATGCCAAAACACATGCAGACCTCTCTCTGTGTGGTTGGGAATTTCATCTTAAAGACAACCTCAATGCGCTTATGAGATACTCTCCTGGCTCCCTTCTCAATCTGGTGTCACAGATACTTGACCTCTCTTAAGCAGTACTGTAGTTTCTCAGGGGAAACTTTGTGCCAATTCTCAGCAAGATGGTTTGAGCCGTGATGCCTTGTGTACAAGCCTCTTTGGTCATCGATGCCACAAGTAAGTCATCAATATACTACAGTAGGGTGGAACTGCACAGTAGCTGCAGTAGCTGCAGTGTCTCCAGAATCTTCTTCAAGACCTGGTTGAAGTAAGAAGGACTCTCTGTATACCCTTGAGGAGCGTGATACCACACAAGCGTTTTCTGTTGGAACCTGAAAGCGAAGAGACATTGGCTCTCTTCATGAAGGGAAATGGAAAAGAATACCTCACATAAGTCAATGATCGTGATCCACTCAGCTTATGGGGAAATTTGGAAAAGGATTACTGCAGTGCTCGGTACCACAGGTTATCGTGGTAGGATTATTTGGTTAAACGTTCTTAAATCCTGAACAATCATCTACTTCTTGTTAGCTTTTTGCAAGGACATGAATGTGGAGATGGGCTCCCAATGATGTCCTTCAGAATTTCCAGTTCTAACATACTCTCGATGACTGGTGTCACACCAGCTATATCTTCTGGTGTCAATTTGTAAGGGCTTGTTTGGGGAAAAACTACACCAGACCTGAGAGTTATCTTTAATGTGGTGGCACCTTTATTTAGATCAATTTCCTTTCCTGTGAAGTCCATACCTCTTCCCTGACTGTTCTCTTTAGATCAATGGGCAAGTCTTCTGTGGTAAGAATGGGGAACAGTCAAATTTCAGACTCTTGTGATTGCAACTTAAACTCAGCATCTGCCACATTAGTCTCCAGCTCGAATCCATTAGATATGCAATAGATGTCACAGTTGAGCTTACACAAGAGGTCTCTTCCTAAACGGTTTACAGGACTTGAATCACAAAGGAAAAATTGGTGTTGCTCTTGTATGTACCCTATCTTTATTGGAACAGGTGCTGAAACTGGGCTTGTGTGTTGCTTATTTGAAATGCCTACAACTTGGACCTCTTTTCCCGCAGTCCTAGAGAGGTCTCCCCTGCTTGCCCAGGATACGAAGCTCTGACAGGGCCCCAGGCCAGAGCCCCCGCAGGCCCTGTGAAGGAAGACCCAGCCCTGGGCTCTGTTTCTTGGACTTCCCTTCTTAAAATGGCCGGGGCAGAGTCCTACATGCCTGGGGAGGTCCCCCCTGCTTTTGTGGGTTCAGAAGCTCTGACCAGACCCCGGGTCAGAGCCCCAGCGGGCTCTGGGGTGGAAGACTGCGATCCTAGGCTCCATTCCCTGGCCCACTGTGTCTCAAAGTACCCTGAGTGGGGACACGCAGGAATGGAGAGGTTTCCCCTACTTGTCCAGGTTCAGAAATTCTGACCAGGCCCTGGGTCGGAGATCTGTGAGGTCCCCCATAGCACCGTACCTGAAATCCAGCTCAGGCTTTGAGAACCATGGCCTCAGAGTCCCTGTCCTCTCCAAGGGTGAGCTGAATCCTTTTTCAGAAGTCGCGGAGCGACCAGATGGCCATCCTTCGAGTCCGGTCAGCTGGTCGCTCCAAACCCAGACATCTAGTCACTCCCATGTGTTCCTTTGGTGCGCCCAGATGGCTTGGCTGCCATGGAAGTCCTGATTAGGGTTCATTTGACTCTTTGAACCCAGACAGGGTTCCAGAAGGTCGGGTGCGTTTTCACCGACGGCCTCTTTCTGTCACTTGGTGTGCACAGATTACAGCAAAAGGTGGGTAGGCTTCCTCAGGATTAATAGGGACATGGTACCCAGGACCTCCTAGTTTTCTGGCCATTCTCACCTGGGTACAACCAGGGCCTGTGCAAGGCATCCTGGGGCCTGAGTCTGCAGCTGCCTTTCAGCGCTACACAATGGCCCTTTCCTTCAAGCCTTTCTTCCTGGACAGCAGGCATGGATGAGAATCTAACATCCCCGTGCAGGGCGGGCTGCTTGGGGGCATTTTAGCCAGTACTGTACTGTAATTGTGATTGCTGGGCTGACCTGGAAATTCCATTGATGGCTCATTTGTCTCTCCAAGCCCAGCCAGGGCTTCAGGAGGTCGGATATGTTCTCTTCAATTACCCCCTTTCACTCGGTGTACATGGATTACAAGAAAGGCAGGTAGCCTTCCTCCAGATTATTAAGAACAAGGTATAAGGGACCCCATTGTCCTCCTGTCTTTCTCCTAGGTGCTGCAAGGGCCTAGGTTGGGCCACCCTGGGGTCCCAAGGTCCTGAGTCTGCGGCTGCATTCCCGCCCTGTCCAATAGGCCTTTCCTCCGAGCCCTGGTTTTCGGAGAGCAGGGGCAGACGCAAAGCTTACATCCCCGTGCAGAGTGTCCTACTCCAGGGCAGTTTAGCCAGAAAAGTACTCTGATTGATTGGATTCAGAAGTTCAACCAGGCCCTGGGTCAGAGGTCTAGCTGGCCTTGGAGTGGAAGCCCCTAGCCCTGGGTTTCCTTTTCCAGTGTACTGTGTTGCAAAGTGCAGAGGACGGGGTCCTGCAGGCCCATGGAGGTCTCTGCTGCTTCTCTGGGTTCAGAAGTTGTGATCAGGCCCTGGGTCAGAGTTCCTTGAGGCCCATCCCCCTCATAGTCTCTGACCTCATACTCAGCTTGGGCTCTGAGTACCAGGAAATCAGAGTTCCTGTCCTCTCCAAGGGGTCTTTTTCATTAGACACACAGAGACCAGAGGGCTGTCCTTCGAGTCTGGGCATCTGGTCAATCGATTCATTCCTATAGCATACCCTGATGGCTGGGCTGCCCTGAAAGTCCGGATGAGGTCTCATTTGACCCTTTGATCCCAGCCAGGGCTCCAGGGCTCACTGCACGGGTGGTGGATGGATTGTGCTGACTTCCTCCCGCCTCTTCTGCACCTGCATGTGGGCAAATGTCGCAAAAGTTGCCTGTGAATCATGGTGGTGAATCATTTGGCTTGCACGTCGATGAAGAACGCAGCTAGCTGCAAGAATTAGTGTTTCTTGAAGGATACATTGATCATTGACAAGTCAAATGCAACATGCAACCCTGGGTGACTTAATAGGGGCCCTAATAGTCAAGGCAAAATGGCTTTCCAGGCAGGCCCAAGTGGAGATAGGGGTTGGCTGGAGGCTTAACCTTCAGTAGCTCCCCAGGCTCGGGCACCAGAAAGGTGGAGGGCGCCAACCCGGGCCGGCTTTAGCCGATGATCTGGGGCGATAGTCCCTACCCAGGGCATTGTGGCTGCTGACTGGAGAGGAATCTCTTGCCCCTCTGGGGTGTGAAGCGGAGACAAGACCCACAATGAAGGCACGGACAGATACCAGGGCAGGGTGACATTGAACCATGGAGGAGTCTAGTGCTCCTGCAGGCTGAACAACTCCTTTAATCCCTCATAAAAGGTGGACAAATGTATAGCTTTCATCTGTGAGGTCTGGTCCTTGCAGGCCAGGACTCTAGGCACCGCTGGGCTACCTCCACTACCAGAGCCAGGGTGATGTCAGACTGGGGAGGAGTCTAGGGCTCCTGTGAGCTGAACAGCTCTAGTAATCCCTAGTGGGAGGCCTGGTCTCCCCAGGCCAATGGTGCTAGCCAGGAGGCAGAGCTTTCTACTCTGTCCAGGATAGGGTGGTGCCCCATCCACAAGGGTTTTTAGGTTTAAAAATGTCCACCAGTTAGCTTGTCAGCTTTGTGTGGGCAAACACATCACCAGTGACATTTCATTTGCAAGGCATATCCAGCCAATGGACGAGTATGAGTGTGCCAACTCAGTGAACAACATCAGGAGAGGGTTGACACTTTCCAGGATCATGTAGAAAGCAGATCTTCTGTAACTGTAGCCTGTAACTCCTTCTCTTCCATGTTTGATACCTTCATTGTGGTAATGAGCTACCTCCAACTGTCCTAATACATACATGTGTTACAGATTCCTCACTTAAGAACTCTATTATTCTACATCTTCGGTCCAGCCACACCAGCTCAAGCACTAATCATATCATAAATCTTGGGCCTCGTAATGATCAGGTAGCTCACAATCACAGAACTACTACGCCTTTGGCCAAAAAGGAAATTAAGAGCTTGCTTTTAAAGTAAAAACAAATGCCAACTTCTTAAGTCAACTGGGGATCTCCAACTTCCCCACCTTCAAGAACCTAGGAGGTGTAGGCACAGCAAAGATGACTGCAGTAAAAATGGCCCTGTGAATAAAGTTATGAAATCTTCACTGAAATGCATCTTGCACAAGTGCTTATTGACAGTCAAAAATAGTCTGGAGATGTGAGATAAAATACCCCTAAAAAATCTGGATCTCTTTACTCTGATGGAATCCTGGTTGAATGAATCCTCTCAGCCCATGCTAGACCTCCTAGCCCCAACAGGGGCCTTATTAGAAAAGACAAAAGGTGACAATCGTTCACAGAAACTCCATAAAATGAAAACGGACTTTAAATGAATAATTATTGACTAAAATGTATTTCAATAGAGATAGAACCAAGAGAGAACCCCCCCCCCACCAAACACCACACTATATCCAATGTATCTTGAAGACAACAGATCATTTGTTTAAAAAACCATTGAATTCCATAGTGAAAGCTTGATCACCTTGGATGTCGATCTCTCCTTTTCACTCATTAACAACATTATTCAACTTTGTAAGATCCCTAGTCATAGAAAAAGGATCCATCTTGTCAAGTAAATAACCAAAGCAATGGTATTAGAGAGCTGGAAAACACAGTTCCCCAGTAGCTTTGGAAATAGCCTATACCTTACAAAGTATCCGACACGAGCAGGAAGTTCATGGGCTCACACCACAACACAAAATGCCAATTGTAATGGTCATATACGTGATATGCCCAAAAACTTGAAAAACAGAAGGCAAATGAACAGCACAATGGTACTTTAATGATCTGAATCTGAATGAGTCTGTTGCAAAATCCTTCTCAAAAGAACCTGTTGCAACTTTGAAATGAGAGACGCAAGTACAAAAAATATATTTTTGCAACAGCTCCCAAAAAGTTGGGAGGAGTTATCCACCTTCTTTGTAGAGAAGGACAACAGCAACACAAGGCAGAAATATAAGGTGTTGTGATCTTCCTTTAGAGAAGGCTCTTCTGAGGAACTGCTCAAGATTCATGCGACGATCAAGCACTCCTCCCAATTCCCAGAACTCATTCCTACATCAGTTTTCAAAGATAAAAGCACCACTATCACACCCAGCTGGACTAACCTGATTGATATAAAATGTATCTCAAGGAACAGTTCCAGCCTTCCTAATATACGCCAGGTCTCACCATTATTTAAAAGGCATGGGGTGAATCCATAGAATAAAGGCTATGTTTTGCGATCTCAAACTTACCCTTCCTAGCCATAATCTTAGAGAGCTGCATGGAGACTCATCTCAAATGATATACATTTACAGAGACTCCAACCCTAAAAAGAGTAGGTATTTCACTACACATCTTGGACAAAGGGGACTTCTACTTTCTCATCCTCCTTGACCTATCAACCGCCTTCACACTGTGAATCACTCCACTCTTGTGAGAATCATCAAGAAAAGAAGTGGGTTCAATGGCACAGTCTTCAGCTCATTTTTATCATCACTGGATAACTTTTGGCAAAGCATAAGAATCGCCAACTCCCCTTCAAACAAACCACACTGCGCTACAGTAAAATGTTTCCTGAGGCTCAGTCTTCTTCCCCACTCTCTTCATTCTTTATATGGAAATTCTATCTCCATCTTAAACCAATATGATACAACTTACCATTCCTACACTGTTGATACCCAGTTTTGCCTGAAAATCTCCTGATCTATAGATGTGGACTTCATGGCCGAAGTCCTGGTTCATTTTCAAACATGGATGATACCACAACATTTGAAACTAAACACATTTAAAAAGGAATTCCTTCTGCTTCCCCCCTCGCCTATTCCCTCTTGCTCCAACTTGGCTCAGCACACTTATGGTGCTACACTTCCGACCTTCCACAGTGGAATATTCCTTTGCTTCATCCTGGACAAGAGTCCCAACATACAAGCACACTCAACGCAGCGGCCAAAAGGGCACCGTTTCAACTCCATCTCTATAGAGGAATAAAACTCTCCATCGCAGATCTTGATTTCAAACAAGTAGTTCAATTATTCATGTTCTCAATGTTAGATTAGGGGAAGGAATTTCCAAAATACACCAGGCTCCTCTTTAAGCAGCACTTCATACATCAGCCAGCTTGGCCACAAGCTTTAGAAGGTTAGACCATAACTTCATAACGCTGATCTCACTGTAGTGGCTCTCCATAGAGGCGAGAAGTATCCTTAAACTAGCATGCATCACCCACAAGACTCTCCAGTTTCAGGCCCTGAGCTGCCCGGACCAGAGCCTGTTCTCAGGCAGGCAAAGCTGCCTTCAGAGCTCTGATACCTTTCCTCTGGAAATCTCAACCAAAAGTACTTCTCGGTGGGGTGGGCCCAGGATGTTACACTCTATTCCACTCGCCCTTAGAGTAACCTCATCTGATGAACCATTCAAATAATAGTTACACTGTCTATTTTTCTACCATTGCTTCTGCCCGGGAATGGCCCATGATGGGATTAAGCACTGACTATATCTCTTTTTGTCTCCGAAAGCGCTGCTGCTAATTCTTATGTTCACACTGGTTTTTGTTACCTCACCATCATCAATTCTTTTTATATCTTATTTTGTACTAATGTCAGATTTTTATGATGCTCTTATCCCTATTACTATTCATCTCTATCAGTCACTATATGTATCATGCTTATTGTGAATATATCTCTGCTTTTTATCTTTCCATAAATGTTGTATTCTGTTAGGTATTGTTACCACTCGCCACTCACCTTTGCACATTCTAAGTTTTTATCCCTGTGTGTCATAAACCTTATGATGTGTAACTTTTGTAACTTCACAGAAAGTCTAAAGACCCTTATAATGAGTTGGCCAGATGTGGGTGAGCAGTTAGCTGGAGGCTGGAATCTCTGATTCCAGCCGGTATACCCAAACCTAAATCCTGCCAATATGAGCCGTTGTCCCCAGAATGGGGACTATCTATGTGGATCCGCAAATGCCAGATGAAAAATTGCACCTTTTTCCTGATTCCAGAAACTGTTCTGCTGAAATGTGCCACCTGCTTTCAGCTGGTGGCAAATATCAAAGGGAATGGCTGGTTCAGTTCTGGAGGTGGGGGGGGGGGGCACTGAGGGTGTCTGGGGCTGTCAGGCTATGGACAGCCTGGTGGAGTGTTGTCTACTTCCCCTTTGGTGCTGTAGGGAGGTTAACTCATAGTATGCAGGAATGGTGTCCCCAGGAGGACTCTGCCACATTCATCATGAGGGCCCAAGCCTTTACCTACTCAGGGACGTAGCTTCAGGTGGGGGGGGTTGTTGGGGGTGTAACACCCAGTAGCGGCTCCTCCACTAAGGCAGAGGAGTGTCGCCCCACTGCTTTTTATCAGTGAAATAAAGGAAAAATAAAATGATATTATCTCAAGATTATTATCATTGTATTTGTTCCTGCAGCTGCGTCTCTGCGGGGCGGGGCTGCTCTGCTCTTAGAGCAGGGGGAGGAGTGGTAGGCACACTCTGTAAGTGCGCATGAATGTTTGGCCGGCCGTCCATGGCTGGCAAAGCATTCATGCACACTTTGCATGTTCTCCACCCAGGCTGTATTGCAGCCTGGATGGAGAACATGCCCTGGCTCCCACTGCCTGTTTGAGCACTGAACCACGGAGCTCAGACCAATCACAACACTGCACTGCATGGGGAGTCTGGGTGTGCTTCCTGTTCCGGCTGGAGCAGGGACCACCGAGGAGAGGCGAAGCAAGGAAGGGGTGAGAAGGTATGTTCTTTCTTTTTTTTTTTTTTTACCATCCCTTCACCCCCTGCGTCCCCCACCCGCCTCCCTCCCCCAATACGCCACTGGTAACACACCACCCCCTAATAAATATATTTTCTGATAAATATTTGGGTACAAGTGCTTTAATTCGGGTACTGTGAGATGTCACACAAAAACGCGCACACACTCTCTCCCGCTCTGTTTTGAAAGTACTCAAAATATTGGTTATTTTGCAAAATATTGTATTTTCTCTCTTTGTACTCCTACCAATGCATATTCCTCTCCCTTTGCATTGCCCCTTAGGCCCCTATCATGTGCCCTGCTTGTCGTATAATGTATTGAAGCATTACATGCCAGTCTGATTGTCAGAAAATCTGAAGCTCATACCCCCCAAATCTTACTGACCAAGCTACGCCCCTGAAACTACTTGTGACTAACCACCTAAAGAGGTCTTCCACTCATAGGGTTTCGTTCTTGCTGTATGAAATTGTTGATAAATAAACTAAAACAATTCCAGTGGTAGTTGTGGTGAACAGTCAAGGCCTAACATAACACATGGGAGGTGGTGTGACAGCTGGTACAGGATTTACAGTGTTTCATAGAGTTGTAAAGTTTAATACAAATCACTGTCCAGTGAAAGGTATTGCTGTAAAAAGTATAGGTCTTTAATGTGTGCTTATTACCTATACAATTCATGCGTTATGACGGGGGGCGAACACCTTCACCATTGCATATAGTAACAAAGATGGCAGTTACTGCCTATTGAATGGGCAATCACCAGTCAGAGAAGTTATCTAAGATGTAAACATTGTAGAGGGGCAAAATAGTTACAGCTTAATCTACCACATGCCCTTGACTGACCTTGACCTAAAGTACATTCACATAAATTAAACTCATTTACATAAACAGAGGTTATCCTGAAAATCTGACATGGATCCAGCCCACCTTGTCATACGTCGCAGCCACCACCCCCCTGGCTATGCCATTCATAGGCTGGACAGACAATTAAAAAAAGGAGGAAGGTTGGCAGTATTCCATCGGGATCACTTCAAAAGACCTTTGAACCACTCACCACACCTGGGTTTGAGGCTTTAGCCTTCTCAGTGCAGCCGCCGGGCTCGCAGGCCGTCAAGGGACTGCTGATCTATCGTTCACCTGTACCAAGGGGCGGTTTCGCAGATAAGCTCAGCCTGCTAATGGAATCTTCCATCACCAATGCAAATTTTTGGTGCTGGACGATTTCAACTTTCATTTGGAAAGTGAAACAGACCCAGATTCCATAAAACGTATCGGAACTATGAATGCTTTCGGACTTTCCTTAATTACTAAAGGTCCGACACATAGGGCAGGACATATGCTAGATGGGATTTTCTCCAACTACGTAGCCACTACCCTACTCCCATCTCTCCCTCTCACTTGGTCCGACCACTGGGCAGTTAACTGGCAGATACAGACAGAGAACTGCACCATGCACAGAAACACGACTCAAAAATCCCAGAGTAGAGCATGGCATAAAATTCGGCAGGCCATTACCCCTGGGCCCTGGCAGCGAGCCGAGGATCTTGAGCAGAATGTGGAAAACGTTTCGATCTGGCTTAACTCAGCCCTGGGTATTGCAGCACCAATCAGCCATAAAATGGTAGCCAAAAAGGTATCCCAGCCCCGGTATAATGAAAATCTTAGGAAATCAAGGCAGGATTGCCGAAGGCAAGAACAAAGATGGAGAAAAAATTATGAGGTAAAGGAGAAAAACATCTATAAAAATAAACTAGCGGAACATAAAAAAAGTATCGTAGCAGTAAAAACCTCATACTACTCCGGACAGATAAGAGCAGCCTGCGATGCAAACAAAACCCTTTTCCTAGTCATAAACAAATTGATTACACCTACCAGCCCAAATAATGCAGTAATAAATAAAAATTTCTGCGATGAGCTGGCAGATTTCTTTCAGGAAAAGGTTGCAAACATCTTCTCTAGACTTTCAGCAAAATGAGTAACGGGTCAACAGGAGGGGTGTGTCCCAGTTGCCGCCACTGGTGAAAGCAGACTCTCTACTTTTAAGGCCCTCTCGGAAGAGCAACTTGTAAAATTGACTCCACTCATCAAATCTGGGGCTCCACAAGACCCCTGCCCCCCTAAGATAATGGGTTCACTGATAGAATATCGACCCCCAAAATATCCCCATACACAAATATCGAGTTATAAATATCGATGTCAAAAATATCGACATCCTATATTTATAATGGTAAGTACAAAAATATCGAGAGAAAAAATATCGATGTAAAAAATATAGTTGTACAAAATATCGATTTTAATATATGTATAAAAAATAATATTAAATATATTAAATAATAAAATTAACTATAAAAAAATAAATTAGATTTAATATACATTTTAACAAATATAACAAATACATTTAATTTAAAAAATTTAAACATACGTGTATAAAATGTAATATATATATATATTTACTTTAAAACAATTAATAAACTATTAATTTTAATTTATTTTATAATTGTACATATGACAATTTACAAATAAATATATATATATATATATATATATATATATATATATATATATATATATATATATCCTTCGGGAAAAATCACTCGTAGCGCGCTCTCAGTCAAGAAGACGCTGTGCAAATCAAAACCAAATCAAAATCACCGCTGTTTATTCACAACGCGTTTCGCCTACCGAAAGGCTTGATCACGTGAAAAGTGCAACCAATGTCGGCAGATTAAGTAAGAGGGATGGTAAACACAATAAAGGGGACTTACACAAAATAATGGCAGACATCTTGGAGTGGTAAATGGACCTCATACATGTAATATGTGAATACGTTTCATGTGAATTCGTTCGAACGAGGGGCAAGATAAACCAGTTAAACATTATGCCCAAACACATAATTGATATGAAATAATTGATGTAAAACATGCTTAATATATTGCATATATTGCATTACTCACAAAACAATGTTGCGCCTTAAAGGAAACTGACATGTTAAAATTTGGCGGACATCTTATCAAGGTAAAATACCTCTCACTGTGACAAGACCAGCAACATATTACGGCTGAGACATTTAAAAGCCGTTGACGAAATATTGTGCAAATATTGTGAGCCCAATGACCCCCTTACAAACGTTCAAAAGAGGGGGGGGAGTGTAACGGGATCGCGAAGCTGTAGACCAAGTCTACGAAAGTGACAAACGCTATGAAATAAGGCCAAAGGCCTGTATCGGCAAGTGCCCAATCTCAAAATTAGCGACATGTCCCTCTGGGTTACCCACCCCACCTAGTAATGCCCCAAAGTGTGTTGGTAGGTAAAGAATTCATTCATCAGTGCGTTAAACTCTCACAATTGTCCATGAGTGGTGTCCCCATCCACATCTCACCAATCGATGCCGTAGAGAATCAAAGTGCTCCAGTGCCCATAAGGAGTGAGAAAGGGTATGCAGCCCGTGCTAGTGAATGCTGGTGGTTGGGCCCCTTCCTTTCCTCCTGGGAGTGAAAACAAAAGAAGAAAACAGTGATTAAAAACAAGGTTACTGAGACCTTTCAAAAAAAGTATATTATGGCATAAACGTCTAACAAGGTCTCACAATAGGTAACACATTGGGTGAGGAGAGGAATCATTAAAAGCAAGGAAAGGATAGACATATTCTGGATCATGAACCACAACAACAGAGAGTAACTCACAAGTGTGGAAGAAATCACACTTCACTGAGAATGATATATATATATATATATATATATACATACATACACCAATAACATAAAATCTAATAAAAAAAATTATATTATAAGTTAAAACATTAAACTATTTACAAGTCTTTAAACTTAAATTTTCCACTTCAGTGAGTGCAACAGTAGGGAAAGTGCTGGATAGCGGAGGGGTAAAAAATACTATTCCCACTCCAGTGAGTGCAACAGTAGGGAAAGTGTTGGATAGTGGAGGGGAAAAAATTACTATTCCCACTCCAGTTAGTGCAACAGTAGGGAAAGTGTTTGATAGCGGAGGAATACAAATAACTATACCCCCTCCAGTGAGTGCAACAGTAGGGAAAGTGTTGGATAGCGGTGGGGTAAAAATGACTATTCCCACTCCAGTGAGTGCAACAGTAGGGAAAGTGTTGGATAGCGGAGGGGTAAAAAATACTATTCCCACTCCAGTGAGTGCAACAGTAGGGAAAATGTTGGATAGCGGAGGGGTAAGAATGACTTTTCCCACTCCAGCGAGTGCAACAGTAGGGAAAGTGTTGGATAGCGGAGGGATAAAAATTACTATTCCCACTCCAGTGAGTGCAACAGTAGGGAAAGTGTTGGATAGCGGAAGGGTAAAAATTACTATTCCCACTCCAGTGAGTGCAACAGTAGGGAAAGTGTTGGATAGCGGAGGGGTAAAAAATACTATTCCCACTCCAGTTAGTGTAACAATAGGGAAAGTGTTGGATAGCGGAGGGGTAAAAATTAATATTCCTACTCCAGTCAGTTCAAAATTAAAAACAAACAAAATATCATCAACACAAAATATTAAAAAATCAAATCAAAATATTTTAAAATTTTTTAAAAATCTAAAAATCAAAACATATTATAATGTTAAATATATATGACAAATACCTAGAAATATTATAGTAAATAAATTTAAAAATAATTTACAAACAAATAACTATTTTTAATTAGAAATTATTTATAAACAAAAATATTAATTACATAACTTTTATCTTTTTTATTTCCTACCCTATAACATCGCACAATTCACAACACACACCTAAATTTAAAAAATGTACCTCCATAATTAACATAATTACCTATCAATTAAAGAAATATTATTAATTAAAAAACAAATTAAAACAGATAAAAATTAATTTACTCCCCAAACGTTACCCCTATAAAACCAAAACTCACACACAAAAAAATAAACAATTACCCTAATTAATTATCAATTGATGAATTAATATTAATAATCAACTAATTATTAATTAATTAAACATAAATTACTTTCCACCCTCTACCCCTATAAACCCCCCAACCCACACCTAAAAATCATTACACAATTTTCATAATTAATTTAAAAATAATAAATTAGTATCAATTAACAACTACTTAATAATTAATTAAAAATAAATTACTTCCCACCCTTTACAACTATAAGCCCCACAACTCACATCTAAAATTAATTACACAATTACCATATTTAAATTTGAAATAATTAATTAGCATTAATTAACAGATAATTAATAATTAAATATAAATAAATTACTTCCCACTCTTTAACCCTATAAACCCCACAACCCACTCCTAAAAGTAAATGACACAATTAACATAATTATCAATTCACTAATTAATAATTAACCAATTAATAATTACTTAATAATAAATTACTGCCTACAATTAGCACTATAAAATCTAAATTAAATAAATATGAATACATTTAAAAAATCATTAGTTTATGATAATTAAATTACGTCCCACCCTTTACCCCATAAACCCCACAACTCGATCCTAAAAAAAATAACACAATTACCACAATTAATTATTAATTAATTAATATTAATTAACAACCAATTAATAATTCATTAATAATAAATTACTTCCCACCCTTTACCACTATAAGCCCCACAACTCATATCCAAAATTAATTACACAATTACCATATTTAAATGTTAAATAATGAATTAGCATTAATTAACAAATATTAATTAATTAAAATTAAATTACTTCCCACCCTTTACCCCTATAAACCCTACAACCCGCTCCTAAAAAAGACACAATTACCATTATTAATTACCAATTCATTAATTAATATTAATTAACAACCAATTAATAATTAATTAACGATAAATTACTTCCCACAATTAACACTATAAAATCTAAATTAAATAAATATTACTAAATAAAAAATAATCATTAATTTATTATAATTAAATTATGTCCCACCCTATTCCCCTATAAACCCACATCCCTCTACGGAACTAAAAAACGCAAAATTTAATTAAAATAAAATTGATAACTACTAAAAATTTAACACATATATTAAAAAAAAAAACAATACTTATACAAAAAAATAGATCACATACATTTAAAATACATACTAAAATACATAACACTAATTAAAAAATCGATATTTTATACTTTTGCAAACACTATTAATGACTTGGATATTTAACAAAACGATATTTCTTACCTTAAAGTCGATATTCTTGACCACAATATTTTTGCTGTCAATATTTCTGTGTCACAATATTTCCAACTCGATATTTGTGTAAGTCGACATTTCCAACTCGATATTCTGTCTGCATACCAAGATAATGCACATGATTCCTGCACAAGTGACACAGTATCTGGGCTATATATTGAATAACATGTTTGCAGGAAGAACCTTCCCGACATACTGGAAGCATGCCTCCATTCTGCCTCTGCTAAAGAAAGACAATCTGAATGCACTGGACCCAAACAACTACCGCCCAATCTCAAGGCTTCCCTTTGCTGCCAAGCTGGCGGAGAAAGTTATGAATCAGCAACTTTCAGAGTACCTAGAGGAAAATCTGCTTCTGGACGACACACAACACGGTTTCAGAAAAAATCTAAGTACTGAGTCTGCCCTGGTAGTAGCTACAGAGGATATTCGGGAAGTGCTGGACAGGGCAGGGACCGCGGCCCTAATCCTGTTAGATCTCTCCGCCGCATTTGACACTGTCAGCCACAAGACCTTAGTTGACCGCCTGCGCAGCCTGGAGATTGAGGACGCAGCTTTAGATCTCCTACAATCCTTCCTGGTTAACAGACAACACACTGTGTCAATGGGCAAATTTACATCTAGGCCTTTCTCCCTGCCCTGCGGAGCTCCTCAGGGATCGGCACTGAGTACAACACTAACGCCCTTGGCACAAATTGAATTGGGAGCAATTTGATGCCTGCCTCTCGGCTACCTGTCCGAGCTTGCCGGAGGATCCCAACGAGGCACACAGGGTGTTCTCCGAGTGGATTAGCCAGCCGTATACAGCCTAATCCCTAAGAAATGGTCTGTTAATCGTAAAGCTAAAACGCGACCATGGTATAAGAGTGAACTTGCCGATATGCGCAAGGGCTGTAAGAGGCTGGAGCGGATATGGAGAAGGGACTTTAGTCCTGCTGCAAAGGACATCTATCGGGCGGCAATTAAGAGGTATCATAAGGCCATTCATTTGGCACGAGCTGCATTTTACGCCAATTACGTCCGCGAGAGTGATAATCCATCTAAGAGCATTTTCTCAATACTCTCCAGCCTGCAATTCCGGCAGACCACCGATGGGTCGAGTATTAAATCCAATGAGCAGTGTGAGGACCTCGCCACCTTTTTTGTTAAAAAGGTGGATGACATCTACAGGTCCTTTCTGACTGCACATAGTAACGTGCAGGCGGCACGGGGTTGTCAAAAGGCTAATACTCTAGATGCCTTTCCGCCAATCCCGGTTGACCAGTTGCTAGCACTGTGCAGTAAGATTAAGTCAGGATCCCCTGCAGATCCGCTTAAACCAGACCAATTCAGGAAAGTACTTCCTACAATCTTACCCTCCCTGAGTCAGGTGATAAACAGGTCCCTTGCCATGGCTACCGTGCCCAGGGCATGGAAACAGGCTATGGTGATTCCCCTGCTTAAAAAACCTGCGCTCGATCCGGCTAAACCAGAGAACTACCGCCCTATTTCTTTGCTCCCTTGGGCGGCAAAGATCACGGAGGCATATGTGAACTCCCTCCTGTCGGACTTTCTGACCACGAATAACACACTGGATTTCTCCCAGAACGGCTTTCGACCAGGTCACAGCAGGGAGTCTGCTCTCCTGGCCGTGACAGAACATCTCTGGTCAGCACTGGACGCTGGTCGAACGTCGGCACTGATCCTATTGGATCTAAGTGCCGCGTTTGACACTGTGTCTCATGCCATACTGCTGAGACGCCTGGAGGAAGTGGGAATTACTGGCTCGGCCCTGGAGTGGCTTGCCTCTTTCCTCCATGAGAGGTCATTCATGGTAACAGCCCCCCGTTTGCCTCAGGCGAACACTCTATCAAACAAGGGGTGCCACAGGGCTCCTCCCTTAGCCCCCTCCTATTTAATATCTATGTTCAACCTCTGGCTGCAGTAGCCATGAGCAGGGGTCTGACCATGGTCTCCTACGCTGACGATACACAGTTGGTGTTGGCACTCTCGAATAACACCGAGCGGGACGCCCTTAAGTTTCAGGGCGACCTTGCGGCGGTTGCCGGGTGGATGACCGCCAACTGTCTCCAGCTGAATGCTAGCAAGTCGGAGGTATTGTTAGTGGGAAAGGACCATGGTCAGTGGAGTGAACTCTGGTGGCCAGCTAGCCTTGGCAAGGTCCCTCCCCCCAAGCAGGTAGTGAAAAATCTGGGGGTATGGCTGGACTCATCCCTCAACTTTCGAGTCCAAACCAAAAAGGTGGCAGGGACCTGTTTTGGACTTCTACGGGGGCTTAGACCCCTGTTGGGCTTCTTTGATGCACCCACGCGTCAGGTTATCATTCAGGCGTCTGTATTGTCTAGACTAGATTATGCCTGCTCTTTATATCTGGGGTCCAATAAGGTGGAGGTTCTGAGGCTGCAAAGGGCACAGAACGCGGCAGCAAGAACCCTTTTAGGTTTGCGCAGGTCTTGTCCGGTGTCCGAGGCCATCCGTCGTGTTCACTGGTTGCCCATGGCCAGGCGAATTGAATTTAAAGCCCTATGTATCTCCTTCAAGGCCTTGAAACTGACCACCCCCACTATTCTGGCTAATCTCCTTTCGCCATATGTCCCCTCACGACATCTCCGCTCACAGGGTCAGCATCTGGTGGTGGTCCCTCGGACACGAAGAGTTCGTGCTGGTGGTCGCTCTTTTCGCAGTAGAGCGGCCATCCTTTGGAACGCACTTCCTGCGCATATCCGTGGCCTCAGTAACTACTTAGAATTCAGGAAGGCCATCAAGACTCACCTTTCCCCTGCACCATAGTCCTTTGTCTGTTCCATCTGCATGTGTCAGTTTTTCTTGGTGTCAATGCCGGTACGCCCTTTTGCCAGGGCAGCTGTAGCGCTCTATAAGTCGTAGTAACATAACATAACACTCTTCAACCTTTATGTCACACCACTCGCGACAATCATGAAAAGTGCCGGCTTTCACCTGGCATCGTACGCCGATGACACCCAAATTGTGGTGTCACTGGCTAAGCCGGAAAATAACTCGGGCATGGCACTCAAAACATGCATGAGCAATGTGAGCAAGTGGATGGACTACAACTACCTTAAATTAAATGCCACTAAAACTGAGGTCATCCTTTTTGGTAACAACCCCTCACTCTGGATGCCGGAATGGTGGCCACCCGAATTGGATTCACTTCCTGAACTCTCTAACAAAGTCAAAAATCTAGGCGTCTTGATAGATAAAGAACTGAAATTCAAGGACCAAGTAAATAAAATTACATCAGCCTCATTCTTTTCGCTAAGGCTTATAAAAAAGATTGAAAAATTCTTGCCCTCTGAACTCCTGAGAACAGCTATCAGCGCATTGGTTCTCACTAAGATACAGTATTGCAACAGCCTCTATCTTACTCTTGCAGTGGGTCTCGAAAAGAGGCTCCAGACTCTACAAAACGCTGCTGCCCGCTTCCTCTTCAAAATCCCAAATCATGAATCGGCAAGAGGAGCCATTAGGAAACTACACTGGTTGCCGGTTAAACAACGATGTAGGTTTAAGGCTCTTTGTCTGGCCTATAAAGCACTGCATGGATTGGGGCCAGCCCATTTCAGAGAGAAACTCAATTGGTACGTCCCGGCAAGGACGCTCCGCTCAGGCTCCGTCATGAACCTGATTATTCCCCCTTTCAGGAGAACCAACTGGGGTGGGAAGAGTTTTTTAGGGCCACTGCTGTGCTCTGGAACAGCCTCCCATTGACACTAAAAGCTGCTCCCTCCCTACTTTCTTTCAGAAAAGCCTTAAAGACCTGGCTGTTCCTGCAGGAGTAGTATGCACCTGGCCACTGGCTAAACTCGCTTCGGACATACTGTAGCAATTTAATCTTTTCCTACAGCGCCAAGATGCCTATCGGCATTAGTTGCACTTTACAAATTATATAAATAAATAAATAAAATACGTTTGACACCACTGTCTTGTTTGAATAAAACAAATAAATTGATTCAATAAAAATGAGATTTGTGTGAAAGATGGTACATTTGTGTGTGTCTTCCTATTGCAGGTTTGTATAATCTTTCCTAATGATGAAAAGACAAAACAATGTATTCTTTGCTGTTCATCTTGGTAAGTGCTAATTTGGTAATAAAATACAGCTTTTTGATTCATCTACCGTACTGCCAATTATATTAAACCAGGCCCAGCAGAAAAAACACAGTTCTGAAAAGCATAAAATGTGTCAACCTCATCCCCTGGATGGCTTAAGGGGATGTTAAGCTATGATTCTGAAGTAGAAATGACAAGCCCTTGGCAGATTCGAACAATGGCTTCTATAATTGGACATCCAGAGGCTCGTGTAATAATGATATTTTTAGTTGGCAATGATTTGTGACACGAAAGTAGCATTGTGGCTTATTTGGAATTTACTTCTTTGCACTGAATAAAAATAGGTGAACAACTAACTGTTCCATTTACTCGAAGTGCATTTCAAAATTCAACTTCTATTTCACACTTAATATGTGGCTGGCTTTTCGTTATGTTATGTCTGACATGTTTTTGTTTGTGCAGTTATCTGCACTTCTATGGCATCTTCTGCCATTAGAATGGCACTGCTGCTACTCTGCATCACCTCTATGAGGTGGGTGACAGAGCCGGGAAGCTCCTAGCTTGGCTTGACAGGAGGGAAGCAAAGTCCCGATGGGTTCTTGAAATCCTAAATAATACCGGAGAACACATTCGGCACCGTCAGGGTGTGGCAACAGTCTTTGTGGCTACTATGCCCGCCTTTAGGCCTCTGCTAACCCGGCTTCACTTGAGGAATCATGGGAGCTTCTTGCAGATATTCAACTGCCTGGCCTAAACCAGACAGACAAGGAATTCATGGAGCAGAAACTGACAGAGGAGGAAGTGGCGGAGGCCATCGGTGCTCTGGATTCAGGTAAAGCAGTGGGTCCCAATGGTATGCCCATAGAATTGTAAAAACTTGCAGCTCCTCTACTGGCGCCCCACCTCCTGCGCATGTTCCTGGAAAACCAGGAGGCCAGTCTGCTGCCTAGAGATCGAAGAGTGGCTACTATAGTAGTGATTCATAAGGACGGTAGGCTGCTGGATGAATGTACCTCCTACAGGCCCATATCTTTACTGAACGCTGAGGTTAAAATACACGCGAAACTCCTGGCCACACAACTGCTTCAAGTGATTCGACCACTTGTACAGTGCTTAATCTGCTTCGATTGCATGGGGTCTTGGGCCGCGCAGACCGGATCCGGGAAGATGCCCCTAGATGTGCTTATGGCTTTTGACAAGGTGGAGTGGCCCTTTATCTATGCAGCATTAGAGAGGCTTGGGTTTAGCCCTCATTTCCTCCAGTGGATTCAGCTCTTATACTCCGATCCA
This sequence comes from Calotriton arnoldi, assembly GCA_963921515.1. Taxonomy (NCBI): domain Eukaryota; kingdom Metazoa; phylum Chordata; class Amphibia; order Caudata; family Salamandridae; genus Calotriton; species Calotriton arnoldi. The sequence goes on along the minus strand of CAWUFW010004564.1, from coordinate 537,260 downwards.
CTCACCCATGTAACAGTGAATGGGGGCACATCTGCTCTGTTTTCACTGCAGCGGGGCACGAGGCAGGGCTGTCCTCTTTCCCCTTTAATCTTTGCCCTAATGTTAGAGGCATTGGAGGCCTGGGTAAGAACTGACTTCATGATTAGAGGACTGAGATGGACTGTGGAGTGGGAAGATAGAATCTTCCTCTACATGGTATAGCCCTTCCCTACATAAAAAAGTTCTACTGGGCAGCACTACTGACGGCTATTAACCACTGGATCCATCTTCCGGAGGGGGAGATGGCGTACAGGATGGACAGGGACAATATGCAACCTTAGAGCCCATTTATGGGAGTTTAGGGGCCACGCCCTCTCTTGACCCCACCGCGACTACATTAGGTATCTGGCATATCGCACTTCACAATATGGGGTGGAGAGATAAAATCACGCAGGCCACCCTCTTGGGGGACACGGCAAAGTTGGGCACTCTAGCAACACAAAGAAGTTTCTTCAAATGGGACTTAATTGGTCTGTCATGGATGGGTGATCTGTGAAAGCAGGGGGTTGTGCTTCCTTTTTCGGAATTACGAAGAGAGTACAAACTAGCACCCACTGAGACCTTCCGCTACTTACAAATCCGACATGCCCTACGGATGGCAATCCCTAGGGGTGTAGACCTCCCTGAATCCTCCCCACTTGAAGATCAGTTGTTAGATGAATACATGCCAAGGCAGGCGATCTCGCTTACCTATTGTAAGTTGAACAATAACTCTCCTGATCCTCTGGCTAAGCTGCTGATGAGCTGGGAGCAAGGCATAGGGGAGTTGGAGGATGGAGAGTGGCCGGAAGCAGTGGCTTCTCCTTGGGAGGTGGCTATACGCTTCAGATTTTGCTTGGTGCTACTGAAAATCCTTCACTGCAGCTATTATGCATGTACTACCCTGGTTAAAATGGGCAAAATAGACAATGCTTTGTGTCCCAGGAAGTGTGGTCAGGAAGGCATGTTTTTCCATATGCTGTGGAGTTGCCCTAAACTCCAAATTTACTGGGGGAGAGTGTTGGCTTGCCTCAATGTTGTTGTGGGGAGTGATTTGACACTGCCGGCTAAATGGTGCCTCCTAAATGTTTGGGCTGACACAACCCTCAATGGTATGGACCGGCTCTGGTTCACATTGGGACTGATGGTGGCCAAGTGAAACATAGCTCGCATGTGGAGATCTGAATTAACCCAAGTTTGGGGAACTGGAAGAGAGATATGGATTGGTGCATGCTGGCTGAGAGGGTGTTCTACGTGGAGAGGAACTGTCCAAATAAATGAACATAAAAATGGGAAAAATGAAATGCTTATAGAGAGGAACTCTGTGAACCCCTGATGGATATCAATGATGATGATCTGTGTATTGCTGGTACGATCGTTAAATGTAGATATGTCACTATCCTGTTGGAACTATGTTGCTGGATGCAGCTGTCTTTATATTCTGATCTGAAATGTTTGCTATCACTGCAGTTTTCTTTGTCTAATTATTTAATCAAAAGAATTTAAAAAAAAATAGAATGGCACTGCATTGGTTTCTTAATCTGAGTGCTTTATTCATATGGTTCCGGGATTTGTATTGACCGGTTATGTATTGCTGTTTGGTTGTGTGTTGGTACCAGAGATTTGTTAAATATCTAGTATGGAAATGGTTCATGTTGGTTAATGTGGACTAGAAGGAGTTTGATGCTGCTAAACATCTGTGGTGTATTATGCATATGGATGGATGCATATGGATGGGTGTGCTGAATTACGTTGCTATTTTTTGCAGTCATATTCTATATAATTTTCACAATCAGTTTCATATGAATGCAGGTTTCATTTCATTTTATTTCATTTGCTATGATCTTTGGAAGAAGGTGCTAACTGCATCAACTGAGCACTTTGGCAAAGGGGACAAACACGCCAGTATCGATCCACAACGCCATATCTCTTACCGATAAATCCAGTTTCCTTTTACACTCCTTTTGTGCAATATCTATAGACTGTCTCATTGTCGGAACCCCTTTCTGAGGGCCACGGGGCATGCAGAGGATACTGAGCCAAACCGTGGTGGTTGAGGCCTTTAAAATCCTGACGTCCTGGGGCACAACCTGCTATAGATTCCACTCAACTGGGTCAAGTACCCCTTCTGCACCTGACTCCCAATGGTAGCTGTGGTTAAGCAGAAAAGACTCCCTCGGAGGAGATGTAGATACGGGTTAGTGGACACGACTCATAACTCAAAGTGCAAACAGTATGAACAATACAACAATGTCCAGGCAAATACTTACTTTTATAAGAAAAAGTAGTATTTTATTTCCAACTCTACACATGCAAAGAGATGCAACATTCAAATGCAATAACACAATCCCCCTTTAGGTTGGGGCTCTAGCAGTTGTCAGGCGAAACCCTGTCCCACCCTCCTTCATGTAACATGTTCAGGGTTATTCCCCATTCACCGGTGGCCGTATCAGGGAATGCAAACTATTAGGCCGTACTCAAGAGTTCCTTTATGAGTCTTCAGGATTTCAGTCAAAAGTGTCTACCTTCAGCAGTGAATCCCTGGGGCCCAAAAGGGCTTAGTTCGAGTATTATCCGCTCCTGCAGCACGGAAGCATTTGGCATTACAGTGCGTGCAATTAGTGCAGGCACTCACAAGATCAGATCCCTCTCAGACAGGTCAGGCTGCTTGCGGTACACGCTGCAGCATCGGTGGGCACAGACTCACTTGCTAGAGTGGCACGGCCACTCTCCCCAGCAATTGGAGCAGCTTCCAGCTCACATTGATGGGGTAAGTCAAGTTCTCCCCGGCAGGGTCAATTCAGTCATTTCTACTGCATACAGACACAGTGGCAGGGTATATCTCGCTGCATCTACTACCAATGTTTATACAGTCCTAACAAGGTTGTATATAGTTTGCAGATAGTCAATGCCCACCTCCCGAAACCAGCCACCCACAATTGGTTTCAAATACAATATATAAGCACAAAAGGTGGGAAAGGCATTGAATCCTAGGCAAAATATCATAGGGTTTAAATCCCACGCAAGAAGAAGACTACGATGACAGAAATAGTAGTCCTTTCACAATGATGCTGTTATAGGTTCTTTTTATTCAATATTTAAAACACAGCAGCCAACGCGTTTCACCCACACGGGCTTCTTCAGGGCAAAAATATTGGACCACACAGTTCATAGAAGGAGTGGGGAGTTTCCTCCCGGAGTTGTCCCAGGTCAATCCACACTGAACTAAAATTGTCATCAATGACACCAAAAAGCCTGAAAAGTATTCAATCAATGAGATATTCAATCTATGAACTTCCGCGGTAACCGACCTCTTCAAGGACCAATGTAAATGTAATATAACACGGTCACTCGTGAGCCTGAAATGATTCGATCTACGGGCCACCGTAGTGGCTGTCCTCTGCACGGAGTAGTGTAAGTGCAGTGTAACACGATCAATCGCAAGCCTTTTCTGTCATCGTCGAAAGACATAATGGAGAAGTCGTTTACGTCAAGAAGTCCTTACGTCACAAAAAGGTAGTGTGCAAGCAACCCTTATACAAATCTACTGCATACATACACGGTGGCAGGGTATATCTCGCTGCATCTACTACCAATGTTTGTACAGTCCTAACAAGGTTGCATATAGTTTGCAGATAGTCAATGCCCACCTCCCGAAACCAGCCACCCACAATTGGTTTCAAATACAATATATAAGCACAAAAGGTGGGAGAGGCATTGAATCCTAGGCAAAATATAATAGGGTTTAAATCCCACGCAAGAAGAAGACTGCGATGACAGAAATAGTAGTCCTTTCACAATGATGCTGTTATAGGTTCTTTTTATTCAATATTTAAAACACAGCCCTCTACTGGCATCTGAGGGTTGCCAAAAACACTCTTGCACACGGGCTATGGCCCAATCAGTGCACAGCCAAATCCTCACACCTCGCAGAGGGAGTCTTCACGGTAGAGGCTCTGCACTGGACCTCATTTCCTCCAACACTCTCCTCTTCCTCACAGGGCACATTGGTCTTGGCAAGCAGGTAGGTGCTGGTGCTTCAGGCTCCATGGCATGTGGCCTTGATTTCACTGGGTGATGTTCCATCACCCAGCAGGGAGACTAGCAGGCCTTGACGCCCAGTCCTGGTCACAGGCAGAAACCTGGCAGAGCTTCCCCTCTCTAACAGCCCATCTGGCTGCTTAGCAGGTGGTAAATGTTTGGAGACTCAATGTCCCCTTCTTATAGTCCTTTTCTAAACACCAAATGTAATTTGGGGTCTGTGTGTTGAAGTTTCATGTTGGGGTTCTGCTTCTTTTGAAGTGGGCACTTTTCCTTTTCATCTTCCTTCATGAAAGAGGTCTGCGACAGCAGGCACAACCGCCAAAGCTGATTGTCCACAACACAATTCATGGGAGGTACCAGAGGTACTTAAAACAAACTGGATTGCGGTCGCACTCCTCATTCAAAAAAGTTTTATTGTTGTAGGTTAGTACTCCTTCTTGGGTGCTGTTGAGTATCACCTCCTGATCCTGAGGCGTATCTGTACTGTAAATTCTGCAAAGCGTCCTCCAATAAGGGAAGGACGTACTCAAATAGCACTCCTTGCGAACATGTCGCTTCAACAAAATTGTAATTCACTTGATGATTTTCAAACTGATTTATTCATCATAAATTTTGGTGGTATTATTTCATTCAAATTCATTCTTCATATGATACATCTCATATGTGCATTAAGTGTAGCAGTAATCATCATAATTCACAGAAACTCCAGGAACCCCAATGCATTTCGGGCTCTGCCCTTCATCAGGGGGTAATTACTACAGGGAATACAATACATACTTTTTAATCCAAGAGCTGACGAATACCTATTCTAGCTGAACTAATAATAACATGCGGTCGTGCACAAAGTGAACATAGTAATGGTGATGGTGCCCTGTGTAAAATCCTGTACAAATCTAAACGGCAAAAGACCACTGGTGATTTGGTGCACGAGAAAGATGATCGTGGTAAACTTAAAAGAAACCAACCGAAGTGCGTACGCCCGCCGTTCCGTGCTGGTATTTAATGTGACAAAAGGTAAAAACCGAAGTGCGTACGCCCGCCATTACGTGCCGGTATTCAACGTTACAAAAAGTGAATCAACGTGAAATCTACGGTTCAAAACGCGGTGAGAGAGTATGAAGATTACAAACTAACAGTCCCATGTAGGACGCCCTTACGCCACATACCTGCGAACTCACGGTGAAAGCCGTCGTATTACCATTCGAAAAGCTTCCATACGAGGACTGGTGCCCCGGAAGTAAATATAGTAAATCCCAGGAAGTGAACCGCCCGTATCAATGGTCAGCGACAACAGACTACCTTGTTGCCATGACCATGAAGAGCGCGTGTGTCACTATTCGTAGTAGACCCAAGTCCGCAAGAATAGCACAAAAGGAATACCAAAAGAAGACCGCTACTACGGGCGAGCCTTATGTCCAAAAAAGTGAATACCTAACAAATCGGGACGCTGATATACGTATACTAATTGAGGTGTATAATACCAAAAAATAAAACGAGAGAAATACTGTGACATCGTGCGAGCAACCAAGGGAAAGGGACGAGACCAGAGGTCACACCTGGATGTCAGCCACAGTGACATGTGCATCAAAAGGTTAATCCCCGATCCATAGCCCTACGCTCTATGATTCCTTTCCTGAGATGTGTCCAGGCCCCTTCATTGTGATTTATTCCTGAATCAAAGAACAGTCTTTTGAAATGTAAAGGGAGCCTCTTCCTTTTCAATCCAGTGTGTGTGTCCCCACCCAGCTCACAGGAATGCAGCAATACACAAATCTGACTTGGGGTATTCCTCTCCTTCTCATGACTTTACCAGGCTGGCCTGGGCTTCCCAAAATGAAACTCAGGGTCCTCTATACAATGTACCATTGCAGGCACACTCACTCAGTGTACATTATTTGCACACTTTCTGTTCAGCACTAATACCTCTATGCATTGTACCTTCACATGTGCAAATGCATTCAGCACACACACTTAGTTGGCACACACTGATGAGCACTGACACTTTGCCATCTTTCACCAGGACACTTTGCCATCTTTCACCAGGGTGTATTTTTCAATAAACAGGCACTGCCAGCACGCACACTCACTATGTGTGCACTGCACAACTCTTCAAGTATTGTACGTCATACAAGCACACACACCCAGCACATGCTGTCCCTGAGCACGCACCGCAAAACACTACATCTCGTATCTAAAGAATTCCTCTCAAGCATACATATACTAACCACATATTTACTGCTCAGTGCTACTCCATCCTTGTCTGTACCCTTCCCAGGCACACATACAACCAATGCATAGTGACTTCTCTTGCGCTATGCAGCGCTCCACATCTACCTGATGTAGGCCAAGGGTGACTTAAGCACACAGAGCAGAACGTTTCAGAAGGTGAGTGAGCCTGGAGGCCTCACTCCATTGACACAGGGTAAAAGGTCCTGTTCACTATTACTGATCACTACACTGTATCCTGCCATCACCGCACTTGTGCTGCTTAGCTCCCGTGAAGGCAGAAGCCTTCTACCACTATGAGCATAGCGCTTTGGGTGCACCTGCCAGTCCAACAAGACCGCAATCCATGAGACAGACCTATGTCATGGTACACATGCATGATCCGTGTTCGCCTATGACAACAAACAAAACTGCATTAGGGATCCAGACAACAGTACATTTGGGCACTCAGGGCAGGGGTACACATCTCTTACCATGCAGAGGACATTTCCGTCCCAACGCTCATTTATTCCCTTTCTCTTTATAGGTCCACTTGATATCATGTTTCATATCATAGTGTACAACTGTGCATGTGAAATTGTTTCACATTAGTGCAATTGCACTATATAACATTTCTCTTTTTTCACCTTGGGCAAAATCTGTTTGCACAGGTAGCATCCCCTGATCCTAAATCCCACTAATCTGGGGGTCTTCTAGGACTATTCTCATTCTGGAAAGGGATTCACTCCAGTTGTTGACAGCAGTAAATCCTGAACCGTGGTGGGAATGCATGCATAACAATTTTGTGAATCGCCACAAACTCTGGGGCATTGTGAGTGTTCCAAAGTTTCCAGTCCATCCCACTGTGTAACACCCACTACCTGCCCCAGGAGCAGGATATACACATATTTCACCATTGTGAAATGATGAAAGAAAGAAAAAAAGAAATGTATTGTTCACTTAATTAAAACCATTACAATAATAAAATAGAGTTACATTCCATTAAATGTTAAAAATCATCAAATTAATCAGATTTTACCAATGTGTATTCTTAATTCAAAGCAAAGTGGTCCCACAATTATCAACCCTCTAATTTCACCTTCACTACAACTAACTTGATGTGCCAAACACGCTTATCCAAAGTTTTATTTTGGACGTTACATCTGTTATGAACATACCATTGCATATGAGATTCTTATGCAGTTCAACTAAGACGCGGAGCAGAGTTTTTTATATTGAGCGGCTCGCCAATGTTAAGTTGGCGAGCGCTCGTGGAAAAAAACACGCCCTAGAACTCCTCCCGGCCAGATTTCTCAACACGGGCGGTCGCGGAAGGATGCGACCGCTCACATTGAGAAATCTGCTGCTTGCGTTGAGAAAGCAGCCACTCGAGTAGGATGTCTACTTGACCGGCAGAAAGCTTCAGTGCCCTCTGGTTTGATGCATAGTGCCGCTCATGCTCATTTTACAGTGCAGGACAAACTCACCCCATTAAAAATCAGTGCGAGTAGCGCGACTTAACAGACTCTCCCGCTGGCGGAACTGCAAGAGATGCAGTGGAATTTTTCTGGCACTTTGGGGAGTTCCGCAGAGTAGATCTCCGCAAACTCTGCCCAGGCCGACAAATAACTTATGCCAGTGATTCATGACGGTATCTACAGCCTCAACAGCATTTACGTGGGGCGTGATTTTTTTTCTAAATTACTTAATTATTCAGGTTTTCAAAGGGGTTGGGAACAAAAGACAAATTTTTATGAATGACACATTGATCGTAACACTTTATCGTTGTTAGCTAGGTAAAAGACTCTATTGGATACATATACAGGAGCAAATATAATGAGGATTTAATGTATTGAAACACGTTAATACCATGCATGAATGGAATTTTAGCACAATGTAACGATGATATAGTACAAAAGTACATTTCTGGAAAGAAAGAGGTGAAAAGAAAAAAGGGAAGAAGATATGAGTTCTACAGGGTATTGGTGTGTCCCAGTATGTGGGGGATAGGAACAACGATCCAGCAATAGAAAGATAAGCTTGAGAAGGCAAATAGTATCATGAGAGTAGGAGCTGCACTAGAGACAGTTTTCCAAAAGCATCAATATGTTTCTTAAATTAATTTGTCCTCGCCACCAATTTTTATTTCACTTTAAAAAGACTGAATCTAATTTTGTTATCTCAACACTCCTTTAGCTGCAACTCTCTTAGAATTCTGTCAAGGTTGGGAATACCATTATAGTTGTATTCTTTGGGATGTTCTTAAATTTGTTTCCAGATCATATTTTTTAACGGCTCAACTGGTGCATTCCTTAATCTCAAACAATATTTGATAATGTATAAATCTGCCAAAGTTTTTATGTTACCCATGCCAAACTCCAGTCTTAGCTGGCTAACTGGTGGGCTCCTACGTTGGCCAAAAGATTTTTCCTAGGTCTTCATGCAACTTTGATCCTAAGATTGTGGAGCCGTATAAAATTGAGGGCACACATTTCGCCCTAAATACATCTCATAAACTCGTATCTCTGGGGCTGTTAAGTCTTCTATGAAATTTCCGTAATTGATTTTGTAGATAGCAGGCACAGGTGCTCATTGCTTTAAGCTGCTTTTTAAAAGTTAGTTTGTTATCTTGCCATACTCGCAGATATAAATGTGAATCTGTGGTCAATATCTTTTGATCTGCCATCCCCCATACATATTTAAATTTGGTGCTCCCAAATTTCCTAATCTTTGTTTTCACTAAATTTAGTTTTAATTCCTTGTCTTCATTATACTTCAGCAGGTAGATTAAGGCCCTTTGAAGATCTATTGCAATATGATCCAACAGTGCCCTATCGTCTGCATACTGTAAAGGTGGGACATGTCTCACACCAAATTTTGGGGGGGAAATGTTTTGCTTTTCTAATGTGAGAATGACATCAATGATGACATTACTGATGACATCGTTCAATGAGTGTGACAACCTGCTATATAATTATCACACTAAAAGGTATTTAGTAAGCTACATCTACATAAAATGTTCTATATCTTTTGTACTGCTAATGAGTGTTAGCATTTTCAACATGCTTGACCTCTCAGTGATGCTTGCATGTGTGGATGTGTGGATGTGTGGAGGGAGTGGGCTGTCTGTGAAGAGTTGTGAATGCGATAAAAGCTGTGCATAGGGGGCTGATCACGTAACCGGGTTTGAGAATCTGGGGGTAGTGTACTCTTCGTGTAAAAATGTCCACTGGGCAAAGACTATCAATAGTAGGGCCTTGAATAGCTAATGGAGCTTCAGTGTCTGGAAGGAATGGGCTCTCCTTGAACAATTGTGTACAGAGCAAAGGCTGTACCTACTAGTAGTTGGCCACCTAAGGGGACTTGGGTATTGTGAGGTGGTGGACACTCCATTAACAATTGTGTACAAGGGTAAGGATTTGGCTACCTAAAGGGCTTTGTGGGTCTAAACGGAGCGGGCTCTGCGTGAATAATTGATAACAGGGTGAAGGTTGTGGGTAGCAGGGGCTTGTTCATGTAATTGTGCTTGGATGTTGGGAGGGAGTGGTCTGTTCATGAACAGTTGTCTGCAAGGGTAACTTTGTAAGCTTAACCACGTAAGGGGGCTAAAGTGTCTGAATAGAGTGTGCTATCAGTGAACAGTCGTGTGCAGAGTGAAGGCTGCACCTTGTAGGGGCTTGACCACCTAGGAAGGCTTGGGTGTCGGGAGAAAGTGGGCTTTCTGTGAACAATTGTGCACAAGATTAAAGGTGTACATATCAGGGGCGCTGCCATCTAAGGAGCCTTGAATGCCTGAATTGAGTGGGCTGTCCATGAATAGTTGAGTACAGGGCAAAAACCTGTAGTAGAGGTTTGTTCATGTAAGGGGGCTTGGGTGTCTTGATGGAATTGGCTACACTATAATTATTTTATATATGTACATATGTTCATGTAATGTTTGCTTTGCATCATTCTGCCTTATTTAATACTTATTTGCACCTGTGAAACAGTTTAGTGGCATATAAAGTAAATTAAAGGGCAGTAGTTTTTGTTTCGTATTTATTTATTGAGAAGAAAAATTTAGAACAAGAATATGTATATAATATTATAAAATAACTTATGTTTGTACAGAGCAACAAGAATTCAAATACAATAATAAACAATAAGTGATAGATAAGTTATGTAGAATTATAGAGCAAGAAAAGGAAATAATTTTAGTCTATACTTTAGAAAATAAGAGATAAAAATTTTGTAGAGTAGAAGAGAAAAAAAAAAGGAAAGGTAATATAGAGAACCTAAATAAATACACAGGAATTAGATAAATAATAAGGCATGAATATATGTAGGTAAATATACACAAATTAAAGAAAGATTACAATATAGGGTTATATCATATGATAAAAGTGGAAGGGAAGGAATTCAGGTATTATGAAGAAAGGGAGCCCAAACTTGCTGGAAAATTTCCTCTTGATCCTGTAACCTATAAATAATACGTTTGTGAGAAGCAGAATTTCCTCTTGATCCTGTAACCTATAAATAATACGTTCATGAGAAGCAGGAAGGGCAGTAGTTTTGATGATGTCATCAATTATATCATTGAACATCATGAGTGATGAAATATGCGATGTCATAAGCAGTACATGGCGGGAGTGTAAGCAAATAATTTTTATTATGCATAGTTAATAACAACCGTAGCATACTTTAAAATAATTCGGCAATAATTGCTGCCCCAGTGAAATTTCGTAAAAAACATTAAGAACATTAAAACTGAAGAGTTTGATACATCTAGTGTTAAAACAAAATGATTCATACATTTCACAGTCTCAGTTTTTTGTGCAACTTGCTTTAAAAATTTAGTAAAGTGGCAGGTCAGAAGGATGTCCGTTGCCTTGAAACACACAATCACAGCCTGTCTACAGGATCGAATGCCTCGCTGGTTAAAAAGTGCTCTCAGAGACGCCCTCCTTTTACTCATGAGGCCAGGGCAAATATAGGTTAAATGGACAATATTTTCCTCCCTCGAGTGGCACAGTCTGCATACTGATTTTTCTACTTCCCGAAGCCCTTTCACAATATGGGCGCATCCAGGAAGAAGGTCAAAACAATACCTGATAAAGGACTCTTTTAATTGCTTGGAAAATCCGGCTTCCAGATAAGGCTGTGGTTTAAGAGCTTTATAGTCATTTAGGATGGTCCAAGCATGATATCTAGCTGATAGTGCCTCTCTATCACTGACTGCAGACATTTTTTTCACTCTCCCATTTATAAATTTTTTAAAGGACCCTTGGGGAAGAGTTGTGACTCATAATGTTCGCACACCCAGGTCATCAATGGCAGAGTCTAGATACCGGTGAGCAGGAGCATTTAGACTATTTTGTATTTCGTACCAGAGGGCTTTACTCAGTTGGAAGCCAAGGAAGACTGTACTCTACTCCATACTTTAATTTATGCTCCCTTTCTGGCGATCAATTGATTTACTAAACCAAGCTTGAGTCTTATCTGAGCCAGAGAGGCATAGGGAGGAAGAAGAAAGAGCAGCCTAAAAGTTTTTGTAATGATTGTGTTCAAGGTCGCTGCGTCTTTGCCTCGTGAAGCCTCATTTCCGTGAGCTAGGCTTGGGATTAGTTTTGCTTCTATTAACTTCAACAAAGGTGTAAATCTTGGTGTGGTGCTAGAGGCACTCCTATGGTTTGAAACCACGTGATGACATTTGACTACCATGATTTTAATTGACTTTTGGTGTATTACTTTACCCAAGCCTGAATGTACTCCCTGCATGTGCATGTTTGCCTTGAAGATTTCTTTCGTATCTCTTTATAGTTTTAGCAAAGTGGGAGCTGGCACAGAGTAGAACAGCCTGGCCAGGAATAGAACATGTGGGATGTGCATTTGAAAGCATGAGCGAGAGAGAGAGGTGTGGAGTGTACTTTTTGGTCTCGAAGTGCAGTGTTATGAGCAGTGGTGCTCAAATGTGCATTATGTTGTATATTGGGAGATGAAGTGTGCAGTGCCATAGGCAGTGGTGCACAAATGTGCATTGTGTTGTACATTGGGAAGTATTATGAAGTTCTTACTATTGGCTTTGACATGCCCTCATGTCATCTTGAATTCTGACTCTGTCTTGCTTAAGCTTTTTGCACGCACAGGCAGGCCCCCAGATTACTCAAGTTGTTTAGGTTATTCACATTCAAGGTTGTTTTGTTATCTGCTGGATGGAGGCTTTCGTAAGCTTCGCTGGGATAATGTGTGGGAAGAGTGCTTGGTGCCTTTCAGAGCAGAGATTGTTGTTGCCAGAGAAATGTGTGGAATGTACAACTCTGTCTCGGAGTCAAAATACAGGGGCCTGGCCAGCTTCTGTCTTGACCTTGACACAGACCAGCACGGTCAGCTAGGTTTTTCGTAACAGAAGAAAGGGGACGAGGTTTCTAGAACCTTTGCCTTAGGTTGAGTAAAAGGTATTAAAGGCGGGGGATCTTGGCAACCAGATGGGAGCTCACTTGTGGGGCAGACGTGTCGTCACAAGAGAATTTGGGATTTGGGTCCCGATCGCAAGTCCTGCCTGGCTATCAACGTGCTCCTCCAGCTTGAGTTGGCAAGGATGTCGAGTGAACGATCAATGAGGTGTTTTCTTTGAGTATTGACTTTGTGATGTGTGAGTGTCTGAGTGTACATCCAAGTTAATCATCTGATGTATTTAGTGTATATATCCTTCTGATTTCTTGCAGGACGTCCATTATTAAATACTTGTGCATTTTATTATTATTGTTCATGCATTTAACAGTTGCATTTGCCAAGTGTGTTATTATTGTTTGCATATACATATATATCTCTAACGAATCTGGCAACAGTTTGTGGCCACGGCACTGGTTTTTTTCGTTTTACGTAAACTGTTGCCAGATTCGTTGGATTTATGGGGATTGGCTACCCCGCTGTGTGCCCGCCGTAGAAAGTGGCTCGGGTTACGCCATTTGGATTTGTGGACATATATATCTGTATACATTTGAATGTTGTTCATTTGACATCTGGGAAAGCCTTTCTGTTAGAGAGCATTGCATGAATAAAACCCCAAGCCTTATTCTGAGAACAGTCTTTGATGTGCTTCATTTTATAAAGTGAAATCCCTTTCCAGGTGGTGTTGTGTTATGTGTATTGCTTCGTCGTGTTTGAGCCACCGTGTGGGAGAGTGGTATTCTGTTTTATCTGGATGTGCGAAGCTAGACATTTTTGGCGTAGTCAGCAGGATTTACGAAAATTCAATTTTAAAAGGGGAGAATGCTTTCTAAACTGTCTATGTTTTCAGTTGCAGATTCTCAGATGCCAACGGAGTTATTTGGGTGGGAAGTTGTTTCTAATGCATATTTAACAGATGATGGGCAAACACAGATAAATGCTTTCAGGATTTTATTTTTCAAGAAGGAAACCAACTTGGTATTTCAGAGAGAAAAGCGGTGTCATTTTGAATGCATGGCGCAGCATGTATGAACAATGTGGGCAGTTAGAAAGAGAACGGATTGAAATGCAAAGAGAGTTAGCTAAAGCTCAGTTTGAAAATAAATCATTGAAAAAAGAGTTAGAACTGTACCAAGCATCGAAGCAGTTTATTTTACCAGACTGTTAAGATAGCCAGGGTGAGTCGCTCATGAGGAATGTGGATACAGAAGAGCTGCAGGTTCATTTAGAATGCTCACAGGAGGTTTTAATTAATTATTTGGAGGACTTTCCTCAGCCAGAAATTAATGGTATTTTTGTTGAATTAGAAGCTTCTGAAGTAATGTTGACTCGAGAAAATGAAGCGCAGTTTCATGCACGCGGCTTTGATTGTAACATGCAGGAAGATAAACAAATCAGCCTGTTAGAACTGGCGATTGTTGGTTGCAGTTACAAATCAGACTGGTCAGTGAATGACAAACCTTGCTTTACATGGAGAGACGCTATTCTGAAAAAAGAAATGATGAAAAATGTTATTTTCAAAGATGACTCTGAGTGGGGAGAGAAGCAGCAATTTGCTTTTGAATCTGCAAAAGAGGTTATGCAATGTGTTTCAGACATGTGGTTAATACAGAAAGGAGACACTGTGTTACATATGACAGTTCAGGGGCAGTGTGCCACTTGGAGTATGTGGGGAAAACAAGGAAAGAAGAGGGTGCTATTGGGCTTTTGGACTGAAACATTTTCAGATGCAGGAGAACGTTTTACTCCCTTTGAAAAACAGTTGCTAGTGTTTTACTGCACTGTGACAGACACTGGGCAGACGCAGTTGTTTGTGTGTTTTTGTGCTCTGATAGACACAGGGCAGGCACGGTTACTTTTGAGTTGTGCTCTGATAGACACAGGGCAGACACAGTTGCTTTTGAGTTGTGCTCTGATAGACACAGGGCAGACACAGTTGCTTTTGACTTGTGCCGTGACAGACACAGGGTAGATACAGGTGCTTTTGTGTTTTTGCATGCTGACAGACAGTGGACGGATGACAATAAAACATAATGTGATTTTGACTTTTGAAATTTCTCTAATGCAATGGCTGATGGCTTTCCTTGAGTTATACAGAACAGGTAATGCACAAAAAGCAAATGTGATCAAGTGGTACATAGAGGCAGAAACTGCAGTTTTGCATGAACAGTTGGTGCAGATCCCAGTAGAAAGTCCAGGGGTAGTGTTTGAGGTGCCTGAGATGCAGGATTCCCCAGTGAGGTGGAACAAGGAGTTGTGGCAAGAAATGTGGCAAATGTTACTGCAAAGCTCAGCTACTGTGTATCATGTAGATGCTCATTGTCCCATACATTTACTAGATAGACGCTTTGATTCCCTTACAGATGAAAAGGCTAAAATCTTGGAGGCAAAGGTGGTGACGCACGATTCTGATTTGGTGTGCATGACTAAGTGCGAGCACCTAGGAAAGAAAGATACTACTAACCGGTGGGCAGAGAATGAAGGGATGCATATTCCCCTAGACTTACTTAGAACTGTGATTCCTATTTGCAGGTATGCACAGTGCAGACCAGTTCCACAGATGGTGAGGGGCCAGTTGGAGAAAGGAAAATTACCAGAGCAGATAGGGCAGATGGATAGCCTTGGGCTCATGCCAAATGATCAAGGGTGCACTTATTCAGCAGTGTGTGGAGGGATAGTCAGGAAGGGGACTGCCCCAGCCCTTCTTACCGTGCAGGAGAAAGGAGAGTTTGACTCCAATACAGAGGCCAAAGTGTGTGTAGAATTCTCTGATAATTCCCCAGAGCCAGCTGAGAACGGTGCAGACAGAAAGATAAAACTGTGCTAACACACCCAAAATAGAAAAAGGAGAACGTGTGCTTTTTGAAAAATATATATATTTATTTTTTTTGCAAGAAGAGTGATGCTTGTTTCTTTTTCAGATCATACTGCGACGTGTTGGTGTACCTGACGTCCATGTCCTGCGTGTGGGTGCCTTTGTCTGAGTGGGCCCGTGAGGGTGTGGGACGCCCCCCCCAAACCTGGAGTGATCACCAGACAGCGCAGAATGACATCGTTGTTGACATCCTTTGGCTGAATCAACCAGATGAACTTACCTAGCAAAGACTGTTTTTAATACAATGAAAATGAAGAAAAATGTTAAAAGATATAATTTCAAAGCAAGAAGGCTGTGTTCACACAGAAGGATATCTTTCATTAAAACCAGAGAGGTACCGGAAATGCTGTTCAGTTTGACAACATTTTTGGGGGGGAGATTCCTTTATTTTAAGCAAAATATATAAGTTTGGCTGCTTCAATAGTAGAAGTTCCAGAATTATCCATTTATAATATTAGGAGCATTAATGAGTTAACATGTTTGATTCTATTTGTGCATTCATTTTGTGTATTCATCATACATTTATTCCTGAAGCCAAGTTATCAGATATGCACAAGTTATTTTAGGTGAAGTATTATGTCACATGCTTTTATAATGTCACTGTTTTAATGTGTGCTTCATTTTATATTCGCGCTTTCACTTAAGAAGTTCATTTTTTGATATGTATGTTATGATAGTCAAGGGTCATGGGGTGGAATGTAGTGCTAGAGGCACTCCTATGGTTTGAAACCACGTGATGACCTTTAACTACCATGATTTTAATTGGCTTTTGGTGTTTTACTTTACCCTAGCCTGAATGTATGCCCTGCATGTGCATGTTTCCCTTGAAGATTTCTTTCGTATCTCTTTGTAGTTTTAGCAAAGTGGGAGCTGTCACAGAGTAGAACAGCCTTGCCAGGAACAGAACGTGTGGGATGTGCATTTGAAAGCATGAGAGAGAGAGAGGTGTGAAGCATACTTTTTGGTCTTGAAGTGCAGTGTTATGAGCAATGGTGCTCAATTGTGCATTATGTTGTACATTGGGAGATGAAGTGTGCAGTGCTATAGGCAGTGGTGCACAAATGTGCATTGTGTTGTACATTGGGAAGTATTATGAAGTTCTTACTATTAGCTTTGACATGCCCTCATGTCATCTTGAATTCTGACTCTGTCTTGCTTGAGCTTTTTGCACACACAGGCAGGCCCCCAGATTACTCAAGTGGTTTAGGTAATTCACGTTCAAGGTTGTTTCGTTTTCTGCTGGATGGAGGCTTTCGTAAGCTTCGCTGGGATAATGTGTGGGAAGTGTGCTTGGTGCCTTTCAGAGCAGAGATTGTTGTTGCCAGAGAAATGTGTGGAATGTTCAGCACTGTCTTGGAGTCAAAATACAGGGGCCTGGCCAGCTTCTGTCTTGACCTTGACACAGACCAGTACGGTCAGCTCAGTTTTTCCTAACAGAAGAAAGGGGGAGAGGTTTCTAGAACCTTCGCCTTATGGTTGAGTAAAAGGTATTAAAGGCGGGGGATCTTGGCAACCAGATGGGAGCTCACTTGTGGGGCAGACGTGTCGTCACATGAAAATTTGGGATTTGGGTCCCGATCGTGAGTCCTGCTTGGCTATCAACGGGCTCCTCCAGCTTGAGTTGGCAAGGATGTTGAGTGAACGATCGGTGAGGTGTTTTTTTGAGTACTGACTTTGTGATGTGTGAGTGTCTGAGTGCACATCCAAGTTAATCATCTGATGTATTTAGTGTATATATCCTTCTGATTTCTTGCAGGACGTCCATTATTATCTGCTTGTGCATTTTATTATTATTATTCATGCATTTAACAGTTGCATTTGCCAAGTGTGTTATTATTGCTTGCATATACATATATTTCTCTGTATACATTTGAATGTTGTTCATTTGACATCTGGGGAAGCCTTTCTGTTAGAGAGCATTGCATGAATAAAACCCCAAGCCTTATTCTGAGAACAGTCTTTGATGTGCTTCATTTTATAAAGTGAAATCCCTTTCCAAGTGCTGTTGTGTTATGTGTATTGCTTTGTCGTGTTTGAGCCACCTTGTTGGAAAGTGGTATTCTGTATTATCTGGAAGTGCGAAGCAAGACATTTGGGCCGTCCAAAGATCTCTAGAATGCTTGAAATGACAGGACTAGGGAGCTGCCCTTCATTTGTAGCTCCTGTCTGTGTTGGTAACCGATTTCAACGATTCCAGCTGATATCCTTGTAGGTACCATTGATAGATTTGCCGCATTCTATTACTCATAACCATGGCTTTCTTTTTCTTTTGTTTTTTTGCCATGCTGTGGCTTACTGAGTAATTGGATAGTTTGTCGATGAGGCGCTGTAGACCTACTTTTGTTTGGCTAAGGTGAAATTAAATCATCTCCATACAAAGATTAGAGATATAAAGGCCCCCTAGCTTTGGGGCATTGGCATTTACCTCATCCAGGGCTAGAGTTAGGTCTGCCAAAAATAGTTTGAATAAATATGGCACCAGTACACATCCTTGTTTTAGACCCTGAGAGGTGTCTATTTTCCTGGACAAGAGGGAGCCGCCTCCTATTCTCACTCTTATCCAGGTGCCTATGTAGAGCATCTGTATTGCTTGTAAAAGGCGCTCGGGAATGCCTCAACTTGAACCTTTCTGCCAGAGGAGATTACACTGCACACAGTCAAATACGGCCTTGAAGTCCACAAAACAGAGGTAAATTGTTTGCTTGTTCAACTTTAGTTGATCAAATATAACAGAAAGTGCTAAATTATTGGTTGCCGTACCACCAGATTGGGTGAACCCACTTTGAGTTGGTGGTATGATGTTTTTTTCTTCTGCCCAGAGAGTTAACTCGGTTAACAAGATGCCTGCAAAGTGGTTTGCCTCAATATCTGGGGATTGATAGAGAAAACTGGGGAGAGAATGTGGCCTAACGGCTAGGGCAGTCGACCTCGGAGCAGGGGAACCGGGTTCAAGTCTCAGTAGGGACGCTCAACTTTCTGTGATTCTGGGCAAATCACCTAATCTTCCTGTGCCTAACAAAAATTAATGTGTCCATCTGTAATGTAACTGGTGCTCATGTAAGGTGCTCTGATACCTTCGGGTCTATTTCGCGCTGTATAAAACTCCACAAAAAAATATATATATCTAGAAGTGTGGTCAGGAGATAGTTTTCAGGCAGTTGGCAGTCATCCTCTTTGAAAATCGGATTGAGTATAGAGCCATTCCATGAGTCGGGATGCTTTCTAGTTTCAGAGCACTGTTAAAGACCACTGTCAGCCTATTTGCCCAGAAGGTAGGAATGGTTTTGTACAATGCTTGTGGTATTCCAGTCGGACTAGGGGCTCCATCACGTCTGGATTTACATACTTGATCTTCAGAGAAGCTGAGCTTATTGTCATCTAGAAGTGGAATCATTGTTCTATTTATGTTTTTTGTTGCTTGCTTAATGGCTGTTGATTCCACCGAAGATTGCTTGAAATGAAAAGCCCATCTTGTTTCTGTACGGTTCGATTTCATTACTGCATTTGGGGCCCTATTTAAGCTATTCACCATCCTCTAAATGTCCCTCAAATTTCTCTTCTTACTGAGATAGAGGGATTTTGCCAAGAAGTTCTGTCTTGCTGTGATTTATTTTTGACTCCCAGACCATCTTCCGGTAAGACTTATTTATACTCTTCAATTTAGCTTGTATCAGAGGATTACTAGGCTGCCGCCGAGCCATTCTCAGCATTCTATTGCGAATGATCTTAACAATATGACATAAAGCTGATATATAACTCATTTTTGGATCTTGAGAGCCCTTTGTAACTTGAGGCGCAGTTGGGCGCGTTTTGGGGGAATAGTTGCTTAATTAATTTATTGTAAAAATTTCCCATTTGGCAATCGGGGTAAGGTGTCCCTTATTAGAGCAGTATCCAATGAGGGCTGCTGTGGCTTCCCCAATGGCACCAATAATATCATCATACCACTGTAACTTCTTATTGTTTATAGTTTCCATTTCCCCCTGCAGTGTGCTTGCCTGCTGATGTAGGGGGCATTTAATATTAAGCTGTATAATTTGCAGGCCATGATCGCTTTTGGCCCACTTTTCAATCTGAAATAATGTGATTAAACGAAGTAGGGGGAGAGTAGCTGCTGTAAAGTCAATTATGGAGTGAGAGTCTGATGCGTAGTAGGTCCACACTGGTGGAGAATCCAGTTGGCATCTGCAATTTAATACTCTTAGCCCAAGGGATTCGAAGTCTGTTACCAGCGAGACCGCCGTTGTCCTTTTTACTATTGCTTACACTTCCTTCCGAGATGGTACAGCAGGTTCGTATTGAAGTCTCCTGTTACTATAATTTCCGGAGACAGTGGATCGTGTAAGAAGTCTAGTAGAATGTTTCACAGTTTAAATGGCAAGGCTTTTCTTGATCCTGGAGCCTGATGGATATATAGTTGATTAATAAAAGGCGTCTATCAAATTTTGCATGCCATTTCGCCAGCTTTACATTAAGCTGTTTTCCTCACCTGATTCTACCAATTCAATTTCTATCTTAAGTGAGGCTGCCACCAAGGTTGCCAGCCCCCTCTTTGGGCGGCCAAACCTCCTGGTTTTGTCTGCTGGACTGAACTAGCCTTCAAGCCCAACAATGGAGAATGGCAGTGTCGACCATGTTTCTTGCAGCAGTATAATTTGGTAATTCTTCAGATAGTTTATCAGGTCTTTATTGGAATTTTTATTGTGGAAGCCATTTATATTCCATGAGCAAAGTTTCATTGCATCGGATGCTTGCTCTGTTTCGCGACTTTGGATGTCAATGTGTCAAGACTGCCTGCTGTCATGCAGGGCCGCTGATAACGAACCGGACTCTAGTTGCATTGCTCTAAATTCATCTGATGAAGAGTGCGTATTATTTTTGGGAGGAGATGAGACAGTGTTTCCAATAGGCTTTCTGAGGTTGGAATAAACGTGGGTATTATTTTTTAAAGCTCGTGGTGGAGTATGGTCCTTTTGATGGGCAAGCGGGGACAGGGATACTGCTGGTCGGTGCATGCTAATCCTAATTCCCCAGCAGTGAAAACAATCTCTCTACAGTAGATCTGTCCTGGCCATCGAGTTTGAGGCCCATGTCACAAGGGAGGAATCCTGAGAATTGCCCTCCGTCGGGAATTCAACCGATTCATTGTCTGCGGAGGTCATCTTATAGAGGGTTGGCACAGCCTGTAGTAGTTTTAACATTTGCCACGATTTAAGATATCATGCCTACCCCTTGACTGATATTCTGTGGTGAGGACTATTTGACTGCTGTGCATTGAGTTTCCAGATGCTTGTGCAGTAAACACTTGCCCTTGGTTTCCAGGATCCTTTGCACTTCGGTCATGAGCCAGGAGTACATCGTCATTCAAGCTCTGAGTATGATCTGCAGCTTGCGTGAGCCGTCAGGCTGGTGAGACATGTTTTCTTAGTGTGCAATCAATTTCTCTTTTTGGAGTGGGAGCCTTTTCTAGGATGGTGTTGAAACTCCTGAGATTTCATATTCACTGATCATAGGTACATGATGGAGTGAGGACACCTCACTTGAGTGATTTTCCACAGAAGTTGGTACCTCTGATGGAATTATATCTTCGAGGGCTGGACTAGGTGTTGTCAATGTTTGGTCTAGAGGTGGTATCTTGCTTACAACAGCACTGTGGTCCTCCGGGAAGGAATGTTACTGGGTAATGTGGCATTTTCTAACTTCTTAACAAATATTGGATAGGATTTCATTTTCTTAAGTGGGTTCCTGCTATTATGGAGTCTCAATTGTGTTGGTAATTCATCTGTTATGTGTGTTACAGTTTGGTTCTCACTTGTGCAAGGTAGGGTTACCGAGCTGATTTTTTAATTTTTTTTTGCCCTTGCGTTGCTTTTCTTTGTTTTTTTGTCTAAATGATCTCTGAAGTTACTTGGGCAGTTGGTTGAGTTATCTCATTGCAATCTGCGATGTTTACATTTTTTGCGATTTGTGCTGAACCTTTATTTGCATTCTGCACCTCTAATAGGTCTGTTGAGCTAAATTTATTTTTGTCTGGCCTGCAGGACTCCTTCATTAACCTTGTAGGTGAACATTTTTCCTTTTCTCCTGCAGTCCTTGTATTTGCATTGGAAGAATCATGATGCTGGGCTAAGTTGCTGTGAGGGTGTTTTGTTCCTTTTAAAGCATTGAAGTAACAAGATTATGTTTTAAGTCTTCAATTAAAGTGCCCAGGATGGATGTGATTGTTGCAAGTTTGTTGATCACTGGTGCACAAGTACAGTCTGTATAAATTGCCGCTGCATAGTTTTAGGCCCAGGTCATCAGTTTATATAAATCCGCCAACTTATGGTGAGTGCCAGAGACGAATACTGTCAAGGTATTTAACAAGTCTACTAGCACGTCCATTTTATTTGACTGGTAAGACAGTGTCTAATGTCAGCTCTGAGGTTTTACACAGCAAGTCCCATACATCCCCTGGCTCTGTTGACACAATGGCCCCTTTGTGTAGGAAAGTCTGAAAGGTGTTTTTTTCTGAATTCTCACTCTCGGTGGCTGGCACTGTTTGTGGCCCCGTGTCTACTGTGCTCCAGGTGTGGTAGGATATCCCATTTAAGATATTGGGTGAGTTCAGAACATCCCAGGGCTCATTTGCCCCCTCCTCTGGTGTTTGCTCGAATTTATTTAAGTTTTTCCACCGCTGCTGTCCGTATTATCAAGCGTCTGATCTCCCCTTAGTGTTGTCGGGCTGTGCAGTTTTAACTTACCCATTGTTTGTTCACATTGTCTTTGGGCCATATCCAAGATTGGATCAAGTTGGGGAGAGCCCGGTGTCGATCTTGGGCTCAACGGTTATTGTTCCAGCGACCCATTAACTTCTTGATGCGTTACATCTTGTGCTTCAGGTCGTGTTTGACTTTTTGAGCTATTCCAGCCCGAGACCATTATAGTCCTAACCTCAATTGGTAATGGAACTCAGTTCGTTCGTAATCGTCAGGGGGGCATTCGAGGCGATAGTGACCAAAAAGAGAGTAACTCCAAGTTGATTACCGGGCCCCAGGCTATTTCTTTGTTGTCATAATTTTCAGCTGTTGCTTCACCGCAGTCGCCCATCTCCTCCGTCTCTGTGTCTTGGGTTGCCTCGGGGAAGCGGGGGGAGGCTGTTGAGACTTATGGTGGGGGAAATTGGTTTTGAGAGGCCTTCCATGTCACTGTCAATGAAAAAATGGCCCGGCAGGATCTTTTAAGAAGTTGAATTTCGATGGCACTTAATAGATTTTTCAAATATGCGGGTCACTGGAGAGATGAGACCCTGGCCCTCCCAAGCGCTTTAGACTTGATGCTTATTCATGGCAGGTAGACCTTGCAGCCTTTTTAGGTCGAGCCTAGCCTTGCCCCGCATGCGCTGCTCGCTTTGCGAGGCATGCTGTATTAGGGTATGTTTTAGAAGTGGTGTGGAAGCCCCGCCCATATTTTTCATTGGCTGGAGTCATCGTCCATGGTAAATGCTGGCTTCTGATTGATAATGAGGCTTCTTAGTCCCTCCTTGTTACCACCCTGTCTCCTTTTGGGACCGCCCATCAGGACTGAATCTTTTACTTGGGGTGTTACACTATCTCCTTCATTAGTCGGTAAGCACTATATTTTTTTCACAATGGTGACAGCTTGTCTGGTATTTGTATTCGGGGTTTTAGCGTGCGGCTGTAGAGCCTGAGAACCAGGTCAGCAGAGCCGCTCTAGAGCCAGAGAACGCTGCTCTAGAGCCAGAGAACCAGGTCAGCAGAGCTGCTGTAGAGCCAGAGAACCAGGTCAGCAGAGCTGCTGTAGAGCCAGAGAACCAGGTCATCAGAGCTGCTGTAGACCCAGAGAACCAGGTCAGCAGAGCTGCTGTAGAGCCAGAGAACCAGGTCAGCAGAGCCGTTGTAGAGCCTGAGACCCAGGTCAGCAGAGCCGCTGTAGAGCCATAGAACCAGGTCAGCAGAGCCGCTCTAGAGCCAGAGAACTGGGTCAGCAGAGCCGCTCTACAGCCAGAGAACCAGGTCAGCAGAGCCGCTCTAGAGCCAGAGAACCAGGCCAGCAGAGCCACTCTAGAGCCAGAGAACCAGGTCAGCAAGCTGCTGTAGAGCCTGAGAACCAGGTCAGCAGAGCCGTTTTAGAGCCAGAGAACCAGGTCAGCAGAGCTGCTGTAGAGCTAGAGAACCAGGTCAGCAGAGCTGCTGTAGAACCAGAAAACCAGGTCAGCAGAGCTGCTCTAGAGCCTGAGAACCAGGTCAGCAGAGCTGCTGTAGAGCCAGAGAACCAGGTCAGCAGAGCTGCTGTATAGCCAGAGAACCACGTCAGCAGAGCTGCTGTAGAGCCAGAGAACCAGGTCAGCAGAGCGGCTGTAGAGCCTGAGAACCAGGTCAGCAGAGCTGTTGTAGAGCCAGAGAACCAGGTCAGCAGAGCTGTTGTAGAGCCAGAGAACCAGGTCAGCAGAGCTGCTCTAGAGCCAGAGAACCAGGTCAGCAGAGCTGCTGTAGAGGTCGAGCCTAGCGTTGCAGCACATGCGCTGCTCGCTTTGCGAGGCATGCTGTATTAGGGTATGTTTTAGAAGTGGTGTGGAAGCCCCGCCCATATTTTTCATTGGCTGGCGTCATCGTCCATGGTAAATGCTGGCTTCTGATTGATAATGAGGCTTCTTAGTCCCTCCTTGTTACCGCCCTGTCTCCTTTTGGGACCGCCCATCAGGACTGGATATTTTACTTGCGGTGTTACACTCTCTCCTTCATTATTCGGTAAGCACTATATTTTTTTCACAATGGCGACGGCTTGTCTGGTATTTGTATTCGGGGTTTTAGCCCGCGGCTGTAGAGCCTGAGAACCAGGTCAGCAGAGCCGCTCTAGAGCCTGAGAACCAGGTCAGCAGAGCTGCTCTAGAGCCAGAGAACCAGGTCAGCAGAGCTGCTATAGAGGCAGAGAACCAGGTCAGCAGAGCTGCTGTAGAGCCAGAGAACCAGGTCAGCAGAGCCGCTCTAGAGCCAGAAAACCAGGTCAGCAGAGCCGCTGTAGAGCCAGAGAACCAGGTCAGCAGAGCCGTTGTAGAGCCAGAGAACCAGGTCAGCAGAGCTGCTGTAGAGCCAGAGAACCAGGTCATCAGAGCTGCTGTAGAGCCAGACAACCAGGTCAGCAAAGCTGCTGTAGAGCCAGAGAACCAGGTCAGCAGAGCTGCTTCAGAGCCAGAGAACCAGGTCAGCAGAGCCGTTGTAGAGCCTGAGACCCAGGTCAGCAGAGCCGCTGTAGAGCCATAGAACCAGGTCAGCAGAGCCGCTCTAGAGCCAGAGAACTGGGTCAGCAGAGCCGCTCTAGAGCCAGAGAACCAGGTCAGCAGAGCCGCTCTAGAGCCAGAGAACCAAGCCAGCAGAGCCACTCTAGAGCCAGAGAACCAGGTCAACAAGCTGCTGTAGAGCCTGAGAACCAGGTCAGCAGAGCCGTTTTAGAGCCAGAGAACCAGGTCAGCAGAGCTGCTGTAGAGCTAGAGAACCAGCTCAGCAGAGCTGCTGTAGAACCAGAAAACCAGGTCAGCAGAGGTGCTCTAGAGCCTGAGAACCAGGTCAGCAGAGCTGCTGTAGAGCCAGAGAACCAGGTCAGCAGAGCTGTTGTATAGCCAGAGAACCAGGTCAGCAGAGCTGCTATAGAGCCAGAGAACCAGGTCAGCAGAGCGGCTGTAGAGCCTGAGAACCAGGTCAGCAGAGCCGTTGTAGAGCCAGAGAACCAGGTCAGCAGAGCTGTTGTAGAGCCAGAGAACCAGGTCAGCACAGCTGCTCTAGAGCCAGAGAACCAGGTCAGCAGAGCTGCTGTAGAGGTCGAGCCTAGCGTTGCAGCGCATGCGCTGCTCGCTTTGCGAGGCATGCTGTATTAGGGTATGTTTTAGAAGTGGTGTGGAAGCCCCGCCCACATTTTTCATTGGCTGGCGTCATCGTCCATGGTAAATGCTGGCTTCAGATTGATAATGAGGCTTCTTAGTCCCTCCTTGTTACCGCCCTGTCTCCTTTTTGGGACCGCCCATCAGGACTGGATATTTTACTTGCGGTGTTATACTCTCTCCTTCATTATTCGGTAAACACTATATTTTTTTCACAATGGCGACGGCTTGTCTGGTATTTGTATTCGGGGTTTTAGCCCGCGGCTGTAGAGCCTGAGAACCAGGTCAGCAGAGCCGCTCTAGAGCCTGAGAACCAGGTCAGCAGAGCTGCTCTAGAGCCAGAGAACCAGGTCAGCAGAGCTGCTATAGAGCCAGAGAACCAGGTCAGCAGAGCTGCTGTAGAGCCAGAGAACCAGGTCAGCAGAGCCGCTCTAGAGCCAGAAAACCAGGTCAGCAGAGCCGCTGTAGAGCCAGAGAACCAGGCCAGCAGAGCCGTTGTAGAGCCAGAGAACCAGGTCAGCAGAGCCGCTCTAGAGCCAGAGAACCAGGTCAACAGAGCTGCTCTAGAGCCAGAGAACCAGGTCAGCAGAGCTGCTGTAGAGCCAGAGAACCAGGTCAGTAGAGCCGTTGTTGAGCCAGAGAACCAGGTCAGCAGAGCTGCTGTAGAGCCAGAGAACCAGGTCAGCAGAGCTGCTCTAGAGCCAGAGAACCAGGTCAGCAGAGCTGCTGTAGAGCCAGAGAACCAGGTCAGTAGAGCCGTTGTTGAGCCAGAGAACCAGGTCAGCAGAGCCATTCTAGAGCCAGAGAACCAGGTCAGCAGAGCTGCTCTAGAGCCAGAGAACCAGGTCAGGAGAGCTGCTGTAGAGCCAGAGAACCAGGTCAGCAGAGCCGTTGTAGAGCCTGAGACCCAGGTCAGCAGAGCCGCTGTAGAGCCAGAGAACCGGGTCAGCAGAGCCGCTCTAGAGCCAGAGAACCGGGTCAGCAGAGCCGCTCTAGAGCCAGAGAACCAGTTCAGCAGAGCCGCTCTAGAGCCAGAGAACCAGGTCAGCAGAGCCGCTCTAGAGCCAGAGAACCAGGCCAGCAGAGCGACTCTAGAGCCAGAGAACCAGGTCAGCAAGCTGCTGTAGAGCCTGTGAACCAGGTCAGCAGAGCCATTGTAGAGCCAGAGAACCAGGTCCGCAGAACTGCTGTAGAGCCAGAGAACCAGGTCAGCAGAGCTGCTGTAGAGCCAGAAAACCAGATCAGCAGAGCCGCTCTAGAGCCTGAGAACCAGGCCAGCAGAGCTGTTGTAGAGCCAGAGAACCAGGTCAGCAGAGCTGCTGTAGAACCAGAGATCCAGGTCAGCAGAGCTGCTGTAGAGCCAGAGAACCAGGTCAGCAGAGCCACTGTAGAGCCAGAGAACCAGGTCAGCAGAGCGGCTGTAGAGCCTGAGAACCAGGTCAGCAGAGCCGTTGTAGAGCCAGAGAACCAGGTCAGCAGAGCCGTTGTAGAGCCAGAGAACCAGGTCAGCAGAGCTGCTGTAGAGCCTGAGAACCAGGTCAGCAGAGCTGCTGTAGAGCCTGAGAACCAGGTCAGCAGAGCCGTTGTAGAGCCAGAGAACCAGGTCAGCAGAGCTGCTGTAGAGCCAGAGAACCCGGTCAGCAGAGCTGCTGTAGAGCCAGAGAACCAGGTCAGCAGAGCCGCTGTAGAGCCAGAGAACCAGGTCAGCAGAGCGGCTGTAGAGCCTGAGAACCAGGTCAGCAGAGCCGTTGTAGAGCCAGAGAACCAGGTCAGCAGAGCCGTTGTAGAGCCAGAGAACCAGGTCAGCAGAGCTGCTGTAGAGCCTGAGAACCAGGTCAGCAGAGCTGCTGTAGAGCCTGAGAACCAGGTCAGCAGAGCCGTTGTAGAGCCAGAGAACCAGGTCAGCAGAGCTGCTGTAGAGCCAGAGAACCAGGTCAGCAGAGCCGCTGTAGAGCCAGAGAACCAGGTCAGCAGAGCTGCTATAGAGCCAGAGAACCAGGCCAGCAGAGCCGTTGTAGAGCCAGAGAACAAGGTCAGCAGAGCCATTGTAGAGCCAGAGAACCAGGTCAGCAGAGCTGTTGTAGAGCCAGAGAACCAGGTCAGCAGAGCTGCTGTAGAGCCTGAGAACCAGGTCAGCAGAGCTGCTGTAGAGCCTGAGAACCAGGTCAGCAGAGCCGTTGTAGAGCCAGAGAACCAGGTCAGCAGAGCTGCTGTAGAGCCAGAGAACCAGGTCAGCAGAGCCGCTGTAGAGCCAGAGAACCAGGTCAGCAGAGCTGCTATAGAGCCAGAGAACCAGGCCAGCAGAGCCTTTATAGAGCCAGAGAACCAGGTCAGCAGAGCTGCTCTAGAGCCAGAGAACCAGGTCAGCAGAGCTGCTGTAGAGCCAGATAACCAGGTCAGCAGAACCGTTGTAGAGCCAGAGAACCAGGTCAGCAGAGCTGCTCTGGAGCCAGAGAACCAGGACAGCAGAGTCGCTGTAGAGCCAGAGAACCAGGTCAGCAGTCCTGCTGTAGAGCCAGAGAACCAGGTCAGCAGAGCCGTTGTAGAGCCTGAGGCCCAGGTCAGCAGAGCCGTTGTAGAGCCTGAGACCCAGGTCATCAGAGCTGCTGTAGAGCCAGAGAACCAGGTCATCAGAGCCGCTCTACAGCCAGAGAACCAGGTCAGCAGAGCTGCTGTAGAGCCAGAGAACCGGGTCAGCAGAGCCGCTCTGGAGCCAGAGAACTAGGTTAGCAGAGCCGCTGTAGAGCCAGAGAACCAGGTCAGCAGAGCTGGTGTAGAGCCAGAGAACCAGGTCAGCAGAGCCGCTGAAGAGCCTGAGAACCAGGTCAGCAGAGCTGCTGTAGAGCCAGAGAACCAGGTCAGCAGAGCTGCTGTAGAGCCAGAGAACCAGGTCAGCAGAGCTGTTTTAGAGCCTTATTCCCAGGTCAGAACAGGTGCTGCAGGGACTGGAGGGTACAAACGTAATCAGACACAGAAGAGGTGCTATGATGCAGCGTAATATGGCACATTCTGTCGCAATATTTTGCTATTTTGTCATTTTACAACACAGTAGTACTGTCTGGGCAAACGTTTCTCCTCATTAGCAGCACTCTAACACCCGAATACAGCCGTCAGCAACAAAATGGTGACAGTTAATCTTTGCAAAGCTTCTGTCCCCCCGGGGAACCACGGCTGATGCTTTTTAAAGCCTCTTTTGATCCATCTGAGTTAGAATCATGTTTGCAACTGATACAGAAGATCTGAATCATGCGGCAAGTGTGGAAAATATGTAAATACTCCGAGAACGTGGCGGCCACAATATTGCGTTATTCCAGTGGTCCTGCCTATGAGCAAAGACTTGTAGTGTAATGGCCTTGATTTACTGACTGTGTTGTAAATCCATGGAACTGTCCCCCAGAAGAATATTTGGGCAAAAAATAACCTCGAAGTACTGATTCTGTGGTACTGATAAAGTAAGGGTAAAAGTGGAGGCCATGCAAGGTCACTGAAGTCAGGAAGGAATGGACAGTTCTGGACAGCATTGTCATTCTCCAGGTAGGAATTCCCATGCAGGGCAGCGCCAAGTAGCTGGGATGAAACAAGCATTTGCAATGCAATAGGTCTCTCATTTACGCGAGTTGAAGCTATTGGCATTGTAAATGACAAT
Source organism: Calotriton arnoldi (assembly GCA_963921515.1). Lineage (NCBI taxonomy): Eukaryota > Metazoa > Chordata > Amphibia > Caudata > Salamandridae > Calotriton > Calotriton arnoldi. Next base: position 508,166 of record CAWUFW010004564.1, on the reverse strand, counting down.
GTCTTTTATTTATGTGTTAAAAACCAAAACATAAATAAAAGGCATTGTCATTTACAATGCCAATAGCTCAAACTTGCTTAAATGCGAGACCTATTGCATTGCAAATGCTTTTTTCTTTTTACGACCCAGCGGTTACTGTGCCCTTACCCACCTAGACTGCATGTTGACCCCTTAGATGCTCTTGCAATTTTTACTAGATATGCGGGGTTTTGTGGGCTTTCGTAAAAGGGCAGTAAAGTGTTCTAAATTTATTACGTTGGACTCACTGGTTCGGGAATGCACCTAGCATAGTTTTGCAAGGGGCTCCAATGCTCAATCAGGAAGCATCCACTGTAGGGCAACCTTAGTTCACAGTCCTCGGAATTTGTCTAAATACAGGGTTCATTCACGCCTTCATTGATGCCTTTGTTTGAGTGGAGAACTGCTCCACCCGGGACACAAGCCGCACCAACCTAACGATGGCCGCCTCCGCACACCAAAGGATCTGCAGGTGCCTATTGCACTTTGGAGGACTCGAAGGCTTTTGCTGTAGCCCCTGCAAGGCCACTTTGCCGCTAGGCCGCTTTTAATCTCCCGGCTTTTATGCCGCTTTTGCCTCTTATACCACTTTTGTCTTGTTGCAGGCAGGGGAGCATGGGGAGCTTTCCAGGCACATGAGCTCTGAGTGGCCCTCAACTCCACTCCACTCCCCTCACCATTCGAGTGCCTACAAGTAGCAAGTAGGCCTCTTTGTGGAGCCTGCTGCCCTCTTCTCGACTTAATGGTCTCAGCTTGATGGTCTCAGCTTTGTGTTTCCTTAATGTATCAGTCCTTGCTCTACAAACTCACAGAGCTGGCTTTGCTGGTTCTGTCCTCCTCGCGGGTTCCTCGCAGGTTCAAGAGAGGCCTAGGGGGGGAGGGGCGCACACTCCTCTATCAGCCTGGCCCGGCCCTCCGAGCTCTATCTGTCCAGAAGCTGAGCCAGCCCTGCAGCAGCATCCTGGCATCCCTGGGCCAGGCCTCGGGGACCTCACCCAGGCTTTGGGGCCACAGGCAGGCTCTGGAGTTCTGGGGCCTGGGGCCCTGGGCAAGCGGCCCCCAACGGCAGGCAGCGTGGTTGAGGCGGCGGCAGCAGACTCGAGAGGCAGTGGCAGAGTGCAAGAACGGACGCAGGCGCAAGCAAGCCCACGCAGCGTTCAATCGTCAGCAGCATACTAAGGGAGGCTGTGCAAGTTATAGTGAGTTGGCTGAACTATAACTTGCGAATTTCAGTTGCTTTTCGAGTTTAATATGGCACGTTCCTACTGACATTGTCACCTAGCTATAAAGTCCCTTTAACCTTTGGGTTTCAGTGAATTTCTATTTTTCTTAAACATAAGTTATACTCTTTTTGTATTCTAAACTATAACTACACTTTAACCTTTGTTTTTTCAGGTAATTTCTATGTTTTTCGAAATGTAAGTTTTACTCTGTATTCTGTACCTAACTATAACCTTATTTTAAACTTTGTTTTTTTAGTGAAGGTTTTTTACCTTAACAAAAAATCGAATTGTGATTTTTCTATAATGTTAATCGCCCTTTAGATTTTGTAGTAATTTTTCTAGAGTAAGCTTTAATGTCAGTAATGTGTGCTAGCAATATGTTTTTTTTCCTTTTCCATGCTCCCGCAGGACTTTGCTGTAGTCTCTCGGTCAATGGAAGACCCCCCCAGATAACTCAGAGTGGAATTTATTTTATGGTCTGGGTCCCTTGAGAGTCCTTTGAGAAATTCAAATTTTTTAAAAAGTTGTCAACTGCAAAACAGTGCTTTTTATTAGGTCTGGTGTTAGCCAAGACATTTTAGTTTTACTACAAGTATACATATAATACATTTACATAAAGGGCCTTTCAGCCAGCTCTCTTTATTCATTGGTCTGTTGAGACTTGTGGTCTGTTGAAATTCACATTTTGCTTCCGCCCACTACAGCATGCAGCATGGGCAATGGGTCAGCCTACTTAACCCACTGGTTAACTTCACTTTGAGTGACTGCATTTTGCTCTTTCACACGGAGCACATCCACACCCAAGATAGTTCCCTTCAGGACTAGTGTTTTTGCTATTTAATTTATAATTACTTTAATGTTGTCTTTATGTTTAGAGCCTGATGTGATAACAGGAGACATTTAATGGAACTAAGGCACATTCCAGCCTTGTCAATTCCTGTCTCCTGCCAATGGTGTTGTAAATTGCTTTTTGAGTGCCTTTTTTGGTTGTCTGACTACTGCTATTTCAGAGCATGACAGATTGCGTTCATTTAAAACTGCTTTTATTAATCTATGCCTTCTTTTCTTCTTTCATTCATTCTTTCTTTCTTTTTTCTTTCTTTCTTTCTTTCTTTCTTCCTTTTCCCCTTCTTCTTCTGTTCCTTCTATCTTTCCTATTTTCTTCTTTCTCTCTTTCTTCTTTCTTTCCTTCCCCTTTCCTCCCCTTTCTTCCTTTCTTCCTTCTTTCTTACTTTTTGCTTTCTTTCTTTCTTCTTGCCTTTGGTCTTTCTTTCTATCCTTCATTCTTTCTTGCCTTTTTTATTCTTTCCTTGTTTCTTTGATTTTTTCTGTCCTTTTTTTCCCTCTTTCTTTCTTTCCTTCTCTTTCTTTCTTTCCTTCTGCTTACCTTCTTACTTGTATTGTTTCTTCTTGCCTTCTATTTTTTTCCTTCTGTCTTGCCTTCTGTCTTATTGTATTTTTTTGCCCTTTTACTTTCTTTCTTTATTCCTTTCCTTTGCATTAGTTCTTTCTTTTTATTTATTGCCCTTTTTCTTGCATTCTTTCTTTTTCTTTCCTTCCTTCTTTCTCTCTTGTGGTCTTTCTTTCTATCCTTCTTTTTGCCTACTGTCTTTCCTTCTTTCTTGCTTTTTGCCTTCTATCTTGCTTGCTTTCTTTCTATCTTGCTTTCTTTCTTTCCTTCCTTCTCTTTTCTATAGTTATTCCGTCTTCTTTTTTACATTCTTTATTTCTTGCCTTCTGCCTTTCTTTCTTTCCCTCTGTCCTGCTGTCTTTGTTTTGTTATTTCTCTTTTCTATCTTTCTTTCCTTCTTTCTTTTTTCTTTCCTTTTTTCTGTCTTGCCTTCTTTCTTTCTTTCTTTCTTTCTTTCTGTCCTGCCTTTTTCCTTCACGCCTTCTTGAAGGCAGGAGACTAGCAGCCAATGCCAGACCGACTGACCTTGTTTTTAGGTATGTGTTGGCCAGACCAAATCGTTTTTACAAAAATTATGTATATAGCATAATTTATGATAGGGGCTTTCAGTAAGACTTCATCCATTAGTCAGTGGTTGTGTCATTCACATTCGTCAAGGGGTAATGTGTCAGCCCACTTCAGCCATTGGCTGACTTAACTACGACTTACAGAATGCTGCCCTATCAGAAGGAGCACATCTGCACACAAAATAGTTCCCTTCCGTGCCAGGGAATACTGTGGTAATGTCTGCTTTTATTAGACCGAAAACATTAGTGCCTTCAATCAATGTTTTATTTTACATTGATGAGGGTCTGGCAGCTTCCAAAACAATAAGGTTTTGCAAAAACCATAACAAAACAAAAAATGCTGAAAGGCTGGTGGCCAACACCTGACCTAATGGCTTTGTCAATGCTTATTTAAGTTTGAGCCCAGAGGTTTTCTAACTAGGTCAGTTAATAGTGATCTCTTGAGTCTTATTGTGGAAAATTGCGCCATTTTAAACTTTTGCGAGCCCACGAGAGTCTCACAGGAGTCCTGCTGGAGTGATGTCACATCGATTAATACATCTGACTGGTTGAAATAAATCTATTGCTTCGTTTATAGGACGTTTCCACCCTTTCAACCTCATTTGAAGTTTGCGCTTTGATTTGAGAACATCTTGTGTTGGCCTTGAGTTGTATTTTTTAGTTTTTGATCTTGTTCAACATGGCATCAAGGAATGAGAGGGAACGAGTTCCAAGAAGAAGAGGAGGAGGCCACTAATTGATCTTTAATGTGCAATTCTTGATTCCTGAAGGCTGTTAGAAACTGTCATCATGATTTTTAACGTGCAACATATGAAAGAAGGAGTTTTCAGGGGTGGAGGGGGGACAGATAAATAATGCAGCTACAGCACCTTTGGAAAGTGGAGACATGTGCGGGCTATGCACCCACTCATGCGGAGCAACAGCAACCTCCACCTCAAGTTCTGGACCCTCACTTGGACCAGGCAATTTCCTGAGGGGAATAGCTGCGATCATGGTAAAATTGTTTGGGTGGAGACAGGCGCTCTCAAGACTATTCACCTCTATTTGTCACCAGTGGCGGCTCGTCCCACTGGCTCAGAGCCAGCAGCTGAAAAATAAAACGATATTTTACTATTGTTTTATTTTTCAGCTGCTGGCTGAGCCAGCGTGTGCAGGGAGGGGCGGGGCCATGGTATGGGAGGGGGAGGAGGAGTGGTAGGTGCACTTTTAAGTGTGCATGTCAGTTTGGCCAGCCGTCTCATGCCGGCCAAACTGACATGTGCGCTTAGGTTTCTCTAACCCAGCTGTATTCCACAGCTGGGTTGAGGAAACAGCACAGACTATGCCTGAGCAAGCGTTATTCCAGCCCGCTCAGGCCAATCTCCATGCTGCTCTCATGCTTGAGAGCATCGTGGGAATTGGATAGGGAGTCAGTGATGCTGTTCCAGGGACAGCTGAGACCAGGAACAGAGGAGTGTGAGGCGGCCGGCAGCACCAGCTAAGTCTTTTTTTACTTTTATTTAATTTTAATCCCCCTGCCTCTCCACCCAATCCACCACTCCTTATCTGTGTCAGCCGCAGGGCTTTAAGTGGGCCGGGTCTCACCGGTGCTGAGCACCGGCAGTTTTTTAGAGGAGGCCTCGAAACGGGTCTCTATCGGGCTCGGTTTTGTGCCCTGGCACAGGCGGACTGCAGTGACAGCAGGCACATCGATGTGCGCTGCTCCCACTGCGCACTTCTCACTAGTGAATGAATGAATATAAAATTTGTAAAGCGCGAACTAAGCCCAAGGGCGTCAAGGCGCTATAAGCGGACCTAAGGATGCAGACAAAAAGACATGCTCATACCGAGGTCTGAGAGAAAAGCCAGGTCTTTATGGCCCTGCGGAAAAGAGAATGGGACACCTGACTAGAGAGCTGTTCCGAGTGGAGAAGTTACGGCATGACGTCATGCCAGGTGAGCGTTCTAGGGGAAGGGAAATCCTTTAAAGAGAGTCATTTTCTCTCTGGATTTCCCTTCTCTTTTTGAAACTCGGGAGCAGTAACATCATAGTGGTGTCACCAGGACTTTAAGTGGAAGCTTTTTCAATATTGTATACAAGGCATAGTTGCTGGTTCCTTATCTTATGCCACTAACAACCATTGACAATGCCAGTAGTCATGGCTTGTTGTAGGTATGAAGTTACTTGTTGTATCATATCTGGATGCAATGACAGAAACAGCAAAATACAAGTCGGGCGGCACACTACGCTAAACACAGATTTTTAGCTTATGTGTTTTTAAGCCACGTCCTTAATTACATTGGTCACGCCCCCTTGAGAGACCCCCCAGTTTTTTCATCCCACTTAAAGCCCTGGTCAGCCGACACTGTTAGTCACTATATTTAGCATTCTTATTGTGAATATGTCTCTCTCTGCTCCTAATATTTCCATAAATACTGTTGTATTTCATTAGCTATTTTTACCTCCCACCCCCTTATAGTAAGGTGGAGTGGTATCCCCGGGAGATATGACTCTCCCACATTCATAATGAGGTCCCAAGTCTTAAACCATCTTCAAGTAAAGTGCACTGCCACTCATTGGGTCTTGCTCTTGGTGTATAAAATTGCTAAAAAATAAATAAAAAAACTTTCCAGTGTTCTTGCAGTTGAACAGTCATGGCCTAACACGAGAGGGGGTGTGAGAGCTGGTACAGGATAGACAGTGTTTCATAAAGCTGTAACATTCACTACAGATCACTACCCAGCGAAAAGGTACCGCTGTAAAATGTATAAGGATTTAATATGTGGTGAGATTATTGATGCAATTAAAAGGATGATCATTAGTGGAAACCAGAAATGTATTTCTCACACAGTTCACGTGTTATAACCCTGGCCCGAATACCGTCACCATTGCATAACATAACAAAGATGCCATAGTTGGGTGTACTTCAGTTAGAGAAGTTATCTAGGCAAAACCATTGTAGAAGAGCAGCTATGTCAACCACATGCTCTAGACTGCCCTTGACCTAAGGTACATTTGCGTACAATAAATGGATATTAAACTCATTTACATTGTCGTAGGTTATCCTGAAAATCTGACATGCATCCAGCCCACCTCATCATGCTATGGACGCCACTGTCTTATGTGCACAAAACGAAGAAATGTAAATAATAAACGTGGCATTTGTGTGCAAAACGGTACATCAGTGTGTGTCTTTTTACTGCTGTTTTTTATGATCATTCCTAGTGATGAAGAGACAAAACAATCATTTATTCTTTGCTGTTCACAAATTTTCCTTTGTAGAATCGCTAATTTGAAAATAAAATTCAGCTTATTTGATTCCACCCATCTTGCTTAAAAATATATTAACCCAGGCCCAGCAGAAAAAACTATTCTGAAAAGTATAAAATGTCTCAACCTCATCTCTTGGACGGGTAAAGAACGATGTTAATTCTGAAGTAGAAATGACAAGCCTTGGCAAATTCGAACAATGGCTTCTATAATTGGACACCCAGAGGCTGATGTAATAATTACATGTGTAGTTGGCAATGATTTGTGACACGAAGGTGGCATTGAGGCTTATTTGGAACTTACTTCTTTGCACTGAATAACAAACATTGGCAAAACCAATAGGTTGCGCCGGCGAGACGAGAGTTGTTGACTTTGTCAATATTTTAATAATGTTGTACAGCAGCCATGTCATGGCATTTTTTTTTTTTTTTTAACTTTCGGCCATGTTGCATAGCAGCCACTAAAAACAATGACAAAGAAAAACAAAAAAAGCACTGTGACGAAGCCTGCACTGGCTGACTTACAGCACTTTTTTATTGCCTGGGTGCCAACATGGAGGGAGGGCAGATGCGAGCAAGAGGGAAGGAGGATTTTGTGAAAAAGTACTATGACGCGACCAGCACTGGCTGTCTTGTAGCACTTTTTGTTTTTAAATTATTGCGAGGTGGGGTCGAAAGCAGCAAGGATGGCAGAGGGATTGATGGGGGAGGGAGAACAACAACATGGACAGGAGGTGGAGGGCAACAGCACCGACAGTGGGAGTGGGCAAGCAACAACAAAGATGGTTGGGGGCGCAAGTAATACGGAGGGTCACTAACTGCTTGTGGAGTTAAGCAGGTAAAATGGAGTCAAGCCTCAGGGGAAGATCTGCTATCAGGATAAAATTATTTTGGTGAAAATAGGCACTCTAAAGGCCATTCACCTCTATCCGTCACTATATCTATCTATTTTTTTTATTGTGAATATGTCTCTGCGTGTATTATTTCTGTTGTATTCCATTAGTTATTGTTACCTCCCCCCATCTCCCTTTGACATTCTTAATGTTTGTCACTGTGTGTCATATTCCCTATTTCTCTTTGAAAGTGCAAACTTTGTAATAAAATATAGCTTCTTTGATTTAAACGCCTGCTTCCAGCAGGTCACAAATATCAGATGAAATGGCTGGTGCAGCTCTGGAGGTGGGATGGGGATCTTGAGGGCCTCTGGGTAGGGTGACCAGATTCTCAAAACAAAAAACGGGGACAGGTCATAGACATAGAAGCAGGACTATGGTTTGCAGTAACCATCGACATAAAAGTAGGACTATTTGACAGCTGTCATAGACATAGAAAAGGGATTACGACAACTCCCTCCACAGACCGAGATGAAGCATTACAGACGACAAATCAGAGGTCTTTTATCGGCAGTAACCATTAATTCCATTTAAACAGACTTTGCCTCAACATTTGCTATAGTTGGTGACCACCCTTGCCTTGAAATTCCAAGTATGTTTTCTTATTAAATAAGTATATATATATATATATATATATATATATATATATATATATATATATATATATATATAATGATTGTTAACTGTGAACAATAAAGAAAATCACACAATCAGTAGGTTGCGTAACATAATTTAAGTATGGTCAAATCATTGCCAGGTTATAATGAGATACATTTAGGCTACTTGTATGTAAATTTATTTTATATGGATATCCTAAAAATCTAGAAGCGGTCCAGGCCTCCTGCAGCTATGTCAGACACCACTGGATTAAAGGATTTAATACCAAACAGAAATATTTTTAGTTGCTTTGGATATGTTTATATTCACTACGCTTCATTACGCTTCTACCCCATTAGGGTATGGGTTACTATAAACTCAAATACTATTTCCACTGCCATTAGTTTTCTATAATTGTCAAGGATTTGTGACTGCCTGAGTAGATTTGAACAGTCTACATTAGATTAAATTCATTAATGGTTATTATTGTGGGACATTCTTTGATTGCTTTTGAAGTGCTGATTTAATGTGTTGCTGTGTTACCATATATATTTCACCCAGGCCTCCTCTAGCAGAGCCACTCAGACTTTATTACGATCACTTTCTCAAAGGTGCGTGCAGGCCGGGTGTTTTCGGATCCACAATAAACATGTAAAGTTCTACAGCAGTAATACTTGTCTAGAGACAGTCTAACCGAAGAGCAATGCACCCCTGGCCAGTCGTCCCTCTGGCACCAGCCTAACTCTTGCCCAACACCATTACATAAATATGAGGCATGCAATAAGTGTGTGAGAGGGGATATATTGCCTTTAATGACTTATAAACTTTAATTGACAAATAATACTTTACACTAATAAAACAGTTTCAGACGTCTAAAATGGTAGAATGAATAATATTAAACTGTAATAATAAAGCACTTGTGTATGAAAAGTTGCTAGGATTCTTTAGGTTAAGAGATGGTGAAGAGACGGTGTTTTATTAATCAAAGCTCTCCAAGGCCAGACTGATGGAGGCAAGGACCACAATTCCTACCTAATCAAGGGGCTTCCCACTAAATGATTGAAATTGGATGTTAGAGTTCTTGACTCGAGAAACTGAAAGAAAGGCGTGAAAGGAAAGTCTTTCTTTCGATTGCAAATGAGCCTTCATTCTACATCAACTACTAACAGAAACATAAATCAATAAAACAGAACGAGTCAGCATTGGCAGTGAGAGTTATTTGAAGAACATGAAATGTGCTTCGCGGCGGAATAAGAAAGCTGCAGCAAAGCGGGGTAGGGGATTAAAAAAACGGCCATTAAAATACTCACGTTGCAGGCTGGGAGAGCAAGTCTTGTGTGGCCTCAGAGGATCCTGGCTGAGGCAGCTCTGATGCGGAGGCAGGGTCCCAACGGTGCTGGCAGGTAGGGCTGGGGAAGCGTCACGAAGCTGCTGCTGGATTCTGTTGTAGTCCGAGACTGTCTGACCCTCGCTCGCTTTAAGGCAGAGCAGGGTCACACTGGAATCTTGCTGCAGGGCAGGGGGTAAAATCAGGGTCATGCCGGTCACAGGTGGTTCTAACCAGCTGTTGTGCCGATGACGTAGGTGGCGCTGCGTGGACAAAGAAGGGAAATCCAGAGAGAAAATGTCTCTCTTCAAAGGATTTCCCTTCCTGCTACAGCGCTCACCTCAGTGACGTCACACGCAGTGCAAACAGAGCATGCGCGCAACCGGAACAGTGAAAAACCGGGACATTTCTGTGTTTAACCCGGACACTGTTCTAAAACGGGGACATTTGACTCACTTGGAGAAAAGTGTCGGGACACGGGGACACTTCTCCAAAAAAGGGGACCGTCCGGGGAAAACCGGCACGTCTGGTCACCCTACCTCTGGGCCCAAGGCGGGCTGTGGCCTGGCTATGGGAGTGATGTTTTCTCCTTCTTTGGTGCCGTAGGACGTTCACCTCCACCCAGTAGTGGCTGGTGTGCGGGTAGAGTGATGTGGAGGTGGGGATGACGGGGAGGTGGGGGGGGAGAGAGGAAACGGACAAGAAAACATTTGTAAAAATAGGGAAAAAGAACTTACTGCCGCCCGTCGCTCTTCTGCTCCGTGTCTTCCCTGCAGCACAGACTCCCAGACTCCCCTGTAGCCAATCCTGACGCTGCTCTCATGCTTGAAAGCAGCATCAGGATTGGCCTGACTGCCGTGAATTTGCGCTCCCGGAGATACTGGCAGCCTGTGCTTTGCTGTCTCCAACGCAGCATCGCAGCTGGGTTGGAGACAGCTCAGTGCGCCCTGAGACGGCCTGCCAAACCGACATGTGCATTGTTAGCAGTGCAACCACTCCCTCGCACCACTGCCCTCGTGATGGCCCGTCCCCAACACTCAACCCGCTCCTAGAGCCTGAAAAAGAAAACGTTTTGGCATAGCGGAGGAGCCGCCACTGCCTCCACCACCACTGCAAAACACAACAAAGACCGCAGTTCCAGCCAATTGAATGGGTATACTCCAGATATTTGAAAACGTATCTAGACATAAGCATTGTAGAAGTGCACTATAGTTGCAGCTAAAACTACCACATACCCAAAATTGACCATGACCTGAGGTATATTCACATAAAATGAATGGAAATTAAACTAATTTACATAGGTAGAGGTTATCCTGAAAATCTGACATGAAGTCAATCCACCCTGTCATACTTGGGACACCACTGTCTTATTTCTTCAAAAGGAAGCCATTGATAAAATAAACAAGTTATTTGTGTGAAAAATGATACATTTGAGAGTGCCTTCTTACTGCTGGTTTTTATAATAATTCCTAATGGTGAAGAGACAAAGAAATCATGTATTTGCTCTTCATATATTCCTTTTGGTAGGTGATAATTTGGTAATAAAATGCAGCTGCTTTGATTTCACCCACCTTGCTGCCAATTATAATAAATCTGGCCCAGCAGAAAAAACACAGTTCTGAAAAATACAAAATGTGTCAACCTCATCCCTTGGATGGGTTACGCACGATGTTAAGTTGTGATTCTGAAGTAGAAATGACAAGCCCTTGGCAAATTCGAACAATGGCTTCTATAATTGGGGCACTCAGAGGCTCCTGTAATAATTACATTTTTAGCTGGCAATGATTTGTGACAAGAACGTTGCATCGAACCTAATTTAGAATTTACTTCTTTGCACTAAATAAAAGCATTGGCAAAGCAAATAGGCCTCGCCTACGAGACGAGAGCTATTGGCTTTGTCAGTGTTTAGCCATGTTGTACATTAGTGCGGCTGTTGAGCAGCATGGCTAAATAAAAAGCATTGACAAAGCCAATAAGTCTCATCTACGAGAGCTATTGACATTGTTAATATTTTTTGCCATATTGTACAGCAGCACAACTGTTGTGCAGCATGGCTGAAAGTACAAATAAACAGCTATGAGGTGGTCAGCACTGGGCGTGTCATAGTGCTTTTTTTTTCACTTTCGACAATTCTGCATACCAGCCACGCTGCTGTACAACATGACTAAAACACTGATAAAGTTTTCTAAAAAGCGCTATGATGAGGCCAGCGTTTACCACCTCATAGCACTTTTTTTTATTGCGCGGTCAGCAACATGGAGGAAGGGCATATGGGCGCAACAAGGACGGAGGTTGTAGGGGAAAACGTGCCATGGTGCGGCCCACGCCATAGTGCTTTTTTTTTGTTTATTACGAGGTGGGGTGGGAGGCAATAAGCAAAGAGGAGGGATAGAAGGTGGAGGGAGAGCGACAACATGGACAGAGGTTGGGGCAAGAGAGAGGGCAACAACACAGGCAGCGGATGGGGCAAGCAACAACACAGACAGTGGGTGAAGGCAAGCAACAAAACAGACAGTAGGAGGGGGCAAGCAACAACACGGACAGGTGGTCGGATGACAGGCAATCACTCTCAAGACAAGAGCTGTGATGGTGTAAAGTACACATACGGGAGGTGTGTGGGATGGAGAACTACAGCACGGGCAGCAGGTGGGGGCAAGCAACAACAAGGACAGCAAATGGGATAAGAGAGAGCCACTCTCAAGACAGGAACTGTTATGTGTAAAGTATACATATAGGCGGGTGGTGTTAAGGAGAACAACTACACGGACAGCTAGGGGGAGTAAGCAACAACACGGACAGCAGGGGAATAAGTGACATGGAGGATCACTAACCTCTTATGGAATTAGGCAGGTAAAATGGAGTCAGGACTCATTCACCTCTAGCAGTCACTATATTTATCATTCTTATTGTGAATATGCCCATTGATCTGATATTTCCATAATGCTGTTGCATTCCGTTAGCTATTTTTACCTCTATCCATCCCCCTTTGACAATCTACATTTTTGTCACTGTTTCTCATATACCCTATTCCTCTTCGAACGTGCTAATTTGGTAATAAACTATAGCTCTGATTGCACCCGCCTGCTTTGAGCAGGTCTCAAATATCAGAGGGAATGGCTAGTGAGGCTCAAGAGGTGGGATGGGGGTCTTGAGGGCCTCTGGGGACAAGGCAGGCTGTGACCTGGCTGTGGGAGTGTTGTTTTCTCCCTCTTTGGTGCCGTGGGAGGGTCACCTCCACCACTGCATAACACAACAAATACGGCAGTTACAGCCTATTAAATGGGTATAGTCCAGTTAGTAAACTTATCTAGACATAAGCAGAGTGGTAGCAGCGGCGTAGCGTGGGTTGTCAGGGGCAAGGCAAGTATCATTCCACTTTTCTTTTAAAATTTTGCGCTCCTATTAAAAGTTTGCACCCCTAAAAATGCCCGCAAGAATTTTGCACCCCGGGCAACCACCCCTGTGGCCCTCCCCACGCAACGCCACTGCCCTGGAGTCACGTTTGTTATGAGGGTCCAATTTTTAGATTACTTTTGAATAACGATCTTCTTCTAGTAAAGTGCTCTAACACTCATTTGGTCTTGATCATGCTGTATATAATTGCTAATAAATGAATTATAAAAACTCTCAAGTGGTAGCAGCAGTGAACAGTCTCGGCTTAACACACAGGAGATGGTGTGATAGCTGGAACACGATATACAGTGTTTCATACAGCTGCAACGTTCAATAAAGATCACTGAACAGTATCAGATAGTGTGAAATGTATGGGAATTTAATTTGTGTTTAGATTAACAATTTAATTAAATATAGAATGATCCTTACTAAAAACCTGAAATGTATTACCCGTGTAGCTCACACGATGGGACCCTTGACTCCAGCACCTCCACCACTGCATAACATACCAAAGATGGCAGTTACAGTCTAGGAAGTGGGTATGCTCCAGTTAGAAAAGTTATGCAGACATAAGTATTGTAGAAGAGCAAACTAGTTGCAGCTAACACTACCACATGCCCTTGACTGACCTTGACCAAAGGTATATTCACATACAATTAATGCAAATAAAACTCATTTACATAGTTAGAGGTTTTCTGGAAAATCTGGCTTGGATCCAGAGGCCACTGTCTTATTTGAACAAAACGAAGAAAATGGTAAAATAAACATGGTATTTGTGTAAAAAAATTGTATATTTGAGTGTATCTTATTACAGCAGTTTTTTTATAATCATTCCTAATGGTGAGGAGTCAAAACAATCATTTATTCTTTGCTGTTCATATATTCCTCTTAGTGAGTGCTAATTTGGTAATAAAATGCAGCTTCTTAGATTCATCCACCTTATTGCCAATTATATTAACCCAGGCCCAGCACAAAGAACACAATTCTAAAAAGTATAAAATGTGTCAACCTCATCCCTTGGATGGAATAAGCACGATGTTAAGTTATGATTCTGATGTAGAAATGACAAGCCCTTGGCAAATTTGAACAATGCCTTCTATAATTGAATACCCAGAGGCTCATGTAATAATTATATTTTTAGCTGCCAATGATTTGTGACACGAAGGGGTAATCGAGGCTTATTTGGAATTTACTTGTTTGCACTGAATAACAAGCATAGGCAAAACCAATATGTCTTACCTACGAGATTAGAGCTATAGGCTTTGTCAATGTTTAGCCATGTAATACAGCAGCGCGGATGCCGTGCTGCATGGCATAAAAAAAGCATTGGCAAGCCAATAGTTCTCATCTAAAAGTGTTATTGGCTTTGTCAATGTTTTTACCCATGTTGCACAGTAGCACGGCTGCTGTGCAGCATGGCTGAAAGTAAATAAAAAGCACTATGACGAGGCCAGCGTTGGTCGTGTCATAGCGCATGTTTTAAAACTTTCAGCCATGCTGCTTAGCAGCTGCACTGCTGTACAACGGCTAAAACTAATGATAAAATAGAAATAACATTATGAAGAGGCAGCGCTGACCATGCCATAGTGTTTTTTTTTGTCTATTGCGGAGTTAGGGTGGGAGGAAAAACAGAGGGAGGGCGACATAGGAGGGGCCAGAACAAGGTCTCTCCTAAGGCCTCTCCCTCTTTTTCACTGTGGTGCATGCTCACAGGGCACCCGTCAGGTGGCCTCCTCCCGGCAACTCCTCCCGGCCTTTGTGGCATGTATCCTGAACTACAGTGTCTGAGATGTAATAATACATGTTGCCAGGAGAACACGTCAGGTCAGAGTGGAAAATGCAAATTTCATGATAGTCCCAGATTATATGTATGCGGTACAGCATAAGAGATTCTCTTTCCTACAAGTAAAAAAAACAGAGGGACTAGGGCCTCAAATATGTGCTTCTAGTCCCTGCTAAATTGAGGGCCACAGCTGTAGAGCGGTCACATTGCTTTATGAAAGTGGATAGGGGAGGCTCCTCCATTATGGCGGAGGAGTGTCGCCCCCCCTGCTGAAAGCCAGCAGAGGCAAACGACAAAAATAAAATGATAATAAAACATTTTTCTTATCATTTTCATTTTTGTCCTGCAGGCTGCGAGCCGAGGGAGGGGCAAGGCCATCCATACTGATGCTGCAGCACCAGGGAGGAGGGGGCGTGGTGCTGCTAAGGAAGGGTGGGTGGAATTCCGCGGAGTCACAAAAAAACTCTGCCGCGCTATGCGGAGTTCCGTGTTCAGGCAGAGTTTGCCAGTGCGCCCGGTCGCGTTGCGTTGTGAACGAGTAGTGCATCCACGCACTCCAAAATCGTGCGGGAATGGTGCTCCGCAGTCCTGAAGTGTGCTTGTATTCTAAATCATGTGCGAACAGCACCACGCGGCCCACATGGGTGGGGCCATCTTGTTTATCTACTGGGCCTAATTTTTAATCACGTTAATCTTTGTCATTCTCCTCCTTTATTATTTTTCTGAACCCTAATTTTTACTTTTTACAATAGTATGCATCTGCGTGTTTGTCTATTTTACATTTTTGCTTACATTTTTGCGTGTTTTTGTAACTCAGATTCAGATAGCAAGCCCAAGTAAGCTAATATTTTAAATTTAAAAAAATCACCATGTATGTTTGTTCAGAAGGCTTTCCTTTTCCTGCTTATGCCTAGCTCTAACACAGTCCAGTTCAGGAGATAGTGGCCATGGTCCTCATGGACCACACCTCCTCTCAGTGTAGTGTGCTGCAGACCCATTCATTTATTGTTACAGTACACCACCAGTTTCCAATGACAGCGCAGCAAGGCTGGAAAAAAAGTACAAGGTCCCACTCGCATTGCATTTGTAACCCAACCCCAAGGTTTTTCATTGAGTGGTATTCCATGCCTGGCTTATCTAACATTGTGAATCAACCAATCAAATGGCCAGAGTAAAATTTGGAAGATACATTCTAACTGAGCTGTTGCTGTTGTATTTGGGGTTGCGTATCAGGGATCTAAATTATATGTAATAATGTTTTATATTCTAGCCACACAGAACATCGGTGATGCCCGCTTCAGTGCTGCTGCAGGAGGAGACGGCGACGGCTCAGTTCTTGCAGGGGGAGAAGCAGCAGCAGGGACAGGCATTGGTAAGTCACATATTTCTTGCAATTACTATGCTCACTAGCTATTGCCATGGCTTTGCTCTTCGTCGTCATCAAAAATGACTGTGAGGTGAGACCCCCCAGCTTTACCAGCCACAGCGGTGGTTGAGTTATTAAGAACTCTTCTATCTATTTCAACTCAAAGTGTTTAGTGTTTGACTCTGTTTATTATAGATACTTGAAAAGCCTTTAGAAGAAAAAAATAATCCAATCACTGTTTTTTAATCCTGCAATGTTATTTTCTGCCAGCCTGCCTGTTACTTTTCTGCCACATAGTCACTGCTTTTTTATGTTTGGCAACATGTGTGGGTAAAATGAAAACATAAAATTGGCCTTGTGATTCTCATAATCATAATCCTCACATCAATTAAATTCCAATGGCCCTAGGGGACCAGAAATTTACTGCTACTGTGCCATGCTGTTATTTAAAACAATTGTTTGCACAGAGCATTATTTACAATTTGTCTTTTTTGTTATTCTCAATATAGCTGCTCCTGCTGGTCCAACCGGACCACCCGACAGGCAGGAGAGAGCGGCCCATTTGCGGCGGCAGAGGCTGGAGCGTATCCAGCATGAATGCCAGCGGCTGGTGGTATTGGAAGAAGAGGAGGAGGAGGCTCCAGTGCAGCGGGTCCCTCTCAGCCGCAAACCTCCCGGACATCCCATCGCCGGTGCCAGCCAACTGCTGCCAACCCCCACCAGAATGGCAACAGGCCATTGATGCGCCCTATCCTGCAGCAGCTGGGCACTAGTGATGGCCGGCTCACCTCAACGGAGCAAAGCATGGACCAGCTCCAGACCGACTTCCATAGTGCCCTCTTCTAATCCTTTTTTAAATATTTTGTTTCGGTGGGAGGGACTTGTTGTTTGTTGGGGCTGGGTGGAGAGGGTGGGAAGGGAGTTGGGCGTGGGACTCTAGAGACTTTGATGAACATTTTGCGTTTTGGGGCTTGAGTCAGGAGAGGGGAGGGCATGTTGTTTAGGTGGAGAGGGTGGGTTTCTTTGCAAATAAATAAAGGAGGAAAATATTTTTTATAATCTAAAATTATGCTTGAAGTAGTTAATTTTACTTTTACTTTGCACTGCTGCCTTCAAGTAGTTTTACGCAGCATGTTTATGTGCTTGTAACTTAAGACTAGAGATATTGTAGCACTTAGTTATAAAGTCTAGGCTTATACTTCTCTAACTATCTTGACCATTATGGGGAATGCAACCATGATGAGATGACCTAGGCTATATTGTTTCGAGAGTCTGAACTATCTAGGTAAAAAATAGTAGCAGTTAATTTATTTCTTACTAAGTTAAATTACATCCATACTAGTTCTCTTACCTGAATATATGTGCAGCACTAACAGGGAGGCATCACAACTTCACAGACGAGGTCTCACTTCCAGTTCCACCCAGGTGATATCTAACTGTAGGATTGTTCTGAATGATTGATTGATGATTATCCATCATAGGCAACTAAATAGAAGTAGAAAGACTGAGTAAGTGGGTTACATATATTTATCAAAGATTTAAAAACAATTGACACCACGTGAGTAGTACGTGTTGATGATGACAATGAGAATGCCTGATTGTACTAAAATATCAATACAAGTAAGTTTTGGCTAATGTGGTGCTAGCAGTATTATTTGTGGAATCCACAAGTTATCAAAAATGGACTCAAAGTCTGGAGTGGACAAGCTTAGGTTAGGCGTTTACGGTTAGTGATGATGATGCTGATGACTGATGTTCTTCGTTCTAGATCTAAAAACTATGGATCATTTTTAATCCTCGGGTTGGTACTGGGCTGGTGTGGGCTACTGCTTTGAAAATTCTACAGTAAGTTGGTGTTGCTTTCACCACATCTGCACCGCCAAGTGTGTGATCTATTAATGGTATAATTTTAAGCCACAGCTCAATAAATCACACAGCTCCGGAGAAGAGGGTTAGGGGTTTGATGAATGAATGGGTAATGGGATTTCGGGAAAGGTTTGACAAAGACAAACAAAACAACACAAGGCCAACATTCATCTGGGCAATAAGCAGCAGCACATCATTTGCCATCGATCTGTTGTTAGAAGGAAACAAAGGAATGAGTATGACAGAGTACAGATACATGCATTGCAAACAGTCCTTCTGCCCCGGTCCGAGACCCAATTTACCATATATCCAAATGTTCTGTCATCTAGGTTAGGGAGTGAAACCACCCACCCACTTCTCTTAGTTAATATGATTGGTAAAAGAAAAATGATACTGTATTGCAAAATTGGGTGGTGCGTCTGCATTCTCCTCAGGAATATCCACTCTGTGTGGCCTCTCTGCACTGGTCCGGTAGGTAAGCAGGAGTGTTGTTGAGCTCATCTAGCTTTCGCCTTTCGTTCGTGAAGGAGACTAGAAGAAGGCCTGCAGATTGTAAAAGAGAAACTGCATTTTAGAGTCGAGGAGAAGGACAGAAGGAAGGCAAGCTTCATGAGTAGTGTATTAAGATAAGGAGACTCAGAGGCAGAGCAAAAAAAACTAGAGGGAGAGCTCAGAGTTTCACTTTTGACACAAGTCCAACACACACACACAGAGCAGCATTTCACAAACACACCTCTCTCTATTCCAAATAGCTGAGTAGTACTAGGCCTCAGACTCTTGGTTTACCTTCGAACTGAAGCCGATACTCGATAACTTCTTGCTGTGTGTTGATGAGGTAGTCCTGCAACTCCCAGTCCCACCCTGAGTACTTCTTCCATGGTACTCCTCCAGTCCTGAGTGACTCCGAGTAACCCTGTACCAGAACCAGACCAGTCATCATCATCATCATGAATCGCGAGGAGCCGA
Organism: Calotriton arnoldi; assembly: GCA_963921515.1. Classification (NCBI taxonomy): domain Eukaryota; kingdom Metazoa; phylum Chordata; class Amphibia; order Caudata; family Salamandridae; genus Calotriton; species Calotriton arnoldi. Next base: position 489,508 of record CAWUFW010004564.1, on the reverse strand, counting down.
GCAAGATAGACGTGGAGTGCAATGAACTGCTGTTGAAGAACAAGTAGAGAATGAAACAGAATTGCAGTATTTTGCATATGTTTTTGTTTGATAACTAAATTGACTATTCTGGTGTCTGAAGAACCAGAAAAAAAGGAGAACACCCCTGCAATTAATTAAATCTGGCTAAGTGTGAAAGGGCTGATCATCACCTACAGGGAAAATAAAATTGGCGCTCATCGCTCAAGCCCCAAACAATGCAAATCAATAATCATCTCAAGAAATTTCCCATATTACAGTTCAACACACACCCTCCCTGAGTGTCTGCCACCACATGAATCATCAATCAACTTAAATCATCACTCATGCAATCAGTCACTCACCGTTGCACTAGTTGAAGTTACCTCATCTAATCCAAGGCAAGCACGGGTAGTTCAGGTATTGGGTATTGAATCATCTTTGGTGCAGGCAACACATTGGACTTTGCTATTGGCAGGCAGTCCTGTACGTAATAGATGATTTTATGGGGCAGCCGTTCTAGTACTAAGTGATGCAAAAAGGGATAGGCAATATGCATGCAAGGGGGGCAGGCATTGTCCCCAATGTCATGAAGGAATTGTGGAGGCTTCTTCAATGTACACTGTTCCAACTGCAATCCGGCAATATATATGTGACTCATAACAAAAATGTGGGGCAGCATAAATCTGACACAAAAATAATAATGTTCCCCTAGATAATTTTTTTAAAACATTTTTGGGAAAGAAAAAACTAAGTTCAAAGAGAAAATTTTAAAAGTTTTATCGGGGCACTGGCATACCTAGTCCGGGAAGTAGAGTTCCTCCTCAAACTCAGATGATTCACCCCGAAGTTGGTCAGCTAACGTATTTGATTCAATTTCGGACCAATCACCCTCTTCCTCCTCCTGTGCTGCTGATTCAGGAACGGGGTAATTGTGTGGTATAAAATGTTGGTTCATTTTGATCATGGTCAATCTTTCCACATTTTGAGGTGAGAGACTGGTCCTTCCACTGTGACGACTGAACCAGCTGCACTGAACACACGTTCAGCAGACACACTGGTGATAGGACAAGCCAGATACTTTATTGCCAGTCTGCTGAGCTCTGGCCATTAGCGCATCATCCCATACCAATACATCAATGGATTTTGATCCACATAGACCTCTTTTGCATCATCCAGATCATCCTGGAACATCCTGTGGATGGTCATTGGTGCTGCCACTTGCTCTACCTGTTGTCATCGCCTCCGCACTGGACTTGAACCCTGCCAATTGAAATCAATACAATGCAGAGGTTGGGTCCGGTCCTTCTTTTGCTGTTGTTGCCGGTGTTCTGGTTGATGGTGTTGTTGGCTGCTGTGAGACAAGAAGACTGCCCTCTCTGGAAGTTGAAGGCGGCACCCCAGAACTGCAGGTTGGGTCTCAAAGTTCCAGCCGTTCTTCTTCCAAGTCTCCGGCTTGCTCTACAATCCACCTCTTGTGTTTTAAAACATTGCGTTCAGAAAAAAGGGATGAAAGTGGGCAGAATTATTTTGTACCGTGGATCAAGTAGTGTGGCACATATGTACTCTTTGGACTCGATGATGTCATGTTGCAGCCTTATAGTAGAAGCCAAGCGCAGGACTAAGCTCTCAACCAAGGCATGTGCTTCTGTGTTTTCATTCACACCTGCAGGGGCAAACCTTTCAGACGCCTTCTTTACCTGGTCTGGATTGTAGGAGATGCAGCATTGGGATAGCTTGGCCCACAGTACTGTCCTCCTTTCTAACTTCCCGCGTGAGATCCTCAAAAGGGAGTAGCATCTGTGTCAGCCATTTGACTAGGCCCCATTTGTCTGCATCCATGGTCATAGCTTTCCCAACTGCATCACCCCCTCTTTGAATGACATAGTCATTGATCTGTTTGTACTGCCCAAAGAGACGTTACAGCATGTAAAAGGTGGAGTTCCAATGTGTTGGCACCTCCTGTATCAGGGCTTTAACTGGTGCTCTATTATTATGCTGAATAATCCGCAGCTGCTTCCAGGCTTTAAAAGAATGGCTGAAATGGGTGCAGATTCTTCTGCAGGTGGTTGGTATGTTGCTGACTATGTCTTCCTTTTTGAGGAAGTCTTGCACCACCAGGTTGATGCAATGGGCCAAACACCTGAAATAGTCTCCGTCTGAAATGGCCTTGACTATGTTACTGCCATTGTCCGTGGCAACAAATCCAATTCTAAGACCTCTGGGTCGCAGCCATTCATACACCTTGCTGTTATATTCCTCCAAGATGTTTACAGCTGTATGTGATTTCTCCATGGAGAACACGGCCACTGTTGTATGGTGCCGAACGCTCTTAAAACTTTCTTCAGGGCCAAGACTTGAAGATATATTTTGCTTTACCCCTGCAAAACAGATCCAGTGTGCAGCAGTGATGCACATGTAATCAGTCACCTGGCAATTGGTCCACATGTCTGTCATCAGGTGGATGGTGTGAACAACACTTTGCTGCAAAGCCTGCCCAACCAACTGCAGCACATCGTGATGCAGCGCTGGAACAGCCACTCTGGCAAAATAGGTCCTACTTGGTACCTTCCATTTTGGGCAGATGGCTGCGACAAAGTCTAAAAATCCCACTCCTTCTGCAAATGAAAAAAGGAGGAGGTCCAGCGCTAACATTTTTGCCAGCTTCCCATTGTACAAACGTGCGGTTGGGTAGTTTCGCTCGTAGGGCCCCTCCTGCCTAAACATGCCCGTGATAGTAGCCTGGATTTTCTTCTTTTCTTGGGGCACTGACATAGGCGTCTTTTGAGAAGTAGATGCTAGTGGTAGACTCTTTTTTTTATTTCAGGAGTATTTTATTGAGCAAATTTGTCTTAAACAAATGAATAGGGAGAAAAGGACAATCAGAGAACACAAGGGTCTAATTTAAGATATACAGTTCAGATGCAGAGAGTCCTGGAGGGTTAATCGTGACCTGAGGGTCTAGATTACAGAGCAAAATCCAGGTAACAGTTGACAAGTGAGAGCAAAACAACATATGGAAATTAGATAAACCCATAAGATATGTGATTATGGCGTAAAATGAAATGATAGCAATAAAATGAAAGGAGTGAGATGAAAGGGAAAAGAAGGGGCACTAGTAGGTATAGAGACAGAACACATGTATCGTCGGGTAAAATCCAAGGAGATCTTAGAGCAAATAAGCGCAAGTGCATTCAAGATAGTATGCTCCACTCTATCTAAGAGTTCAGCCCAGGGTTTTGGAAGGTGGTGTTATCAGTTCTAATTATCTCTCTTATTTGTACCCATACGAGAAGGGAAAGGTGTACAGGAGTATAGGGGGTGGAAAGTAGAGATTCACAGTGGTTTAGAGGTGGTGAAGTAGTTATCAAGGGACTTCCAGATCGATGTATTGCGCATAATCCAAGGGGAGTTTTGTAATGAATAACCCTGGGTGGGTAACTCCGCTCCGCCAGCGGAGTTTGCGGAGATTTCCCTACTCCGCGCTCCGTGGCGTACGCGGAGAGTAGGCAAAAACTCTGCCTCCATGGCGGAACGGAGTTAGCCACTCTCTCACCCCTCCCAAGGTCTTTAAAAATGTAAAAGAAGCCACTTACCTGTTGTCTCTTGTCTGCCGCCTCCCCTGCCTGGTCGCTCTCCGTCCTGCTCCTCGCGTCCTTCTGTAATTAAAAAAACACTACGTTGTACGTCTGACGCGCGTGCGCACGCGCGTCAGACATACAACGTAGTGTTTTTTTAATTACAGAAGGGCGCGAGGAGCAGGACGGAGAGCGGCCAGGCAGGGGAGGCGACAGGCAAGAGACAACAGGTAAGTGGCTTCTTTTACATTTTTAAAGACTTTGGAAGGGGGGAGGGAGAGGCGAGGGGGCAGGGAGCGTAGCGTGTTTCCACTGAGTTTTTTTAAACTCCGTGGAAATAAGCGTAGAGGCACTACGCCTGCTACGCCCAGGCCTAGTAATGAAGTGTTATCTGCCCCTCTCAGAAAGGAGATCCAGTTTAGCCAGGGGCGGAAGGAGGTGACGTCTGTGTTCTTCCAGTTAGTTAAAATAGATTTGCAGGCAGCAGTAAGAAGGATATCGATTAATAGACTGTCGTTGCGGGATCTGATGTTTGGGTCTAAAATTCTTTTGAGTAGTGTTAAAAAAGATCATTCTAGAAGGACTCCGCAGATAGAGTGAATAAAGCTAAATACTGAGTCCCAAAATGGAACGACCGCTCTACAGTAAAACAGAAGGTGAGGGAGATCTCCCATAGGGTCATTACAGTTCCAGCAATCTGGAGTTTCTCTTAGGGAGAGTTTGTGGGGGCGTGCCGGGGTCCAGAAGGTCCTGTGTAATAACCAGAATTTCGTCTGTGCAAGGGAGGGGAATATTTTATATGAGACCACTGACCTCCATATCTGGTGCCAGGATTGTAACGTAATCATTTCATTGGGTTCCCATTTAGTTTGGAGTCTTGAGGATGTGTTGGAGGGCTTCGGTTGTATAAGATGGTAAAGCTTGGAGGCCTGGTGACCGGATTTGTTAAAGGATAGGATAATCCTGATGGGGGAACGGTCGTTGTTTGAAAGCCAAATATTTTGCAAATTTCGGTTGCCAGGTAAGACCTGTGTTGGCGAACAGGGCGCTGGAAGAGAGACTATTCAGAGCAAGGATTTCAGATTTGTCTTTGTTAAGTTTATAGTTAGAAACTTGGGCGTATTCTTCAATGGTTTGGAGTATGGCAGGTATAGATTGGGTAGCCATTTCAGACATTATTAAGATATCTTCAGTATATGCAGCGACTTTCACTTTGAGAATATTGAAGGCGTTACCATGAATGTGGGGATTAGATCTGATCTTGTGTAGTAAGGGTTCAAGGCTTAGGATGAATAATGAGGGGGAGAGGGGACAGCCTTGCCTCATGCCTCTTTCTAGATTAAATGAAGAGGAAAGTAAACCACCAGACCTGACCTGACCTTAGCTGACGGACCACTATACAGGGCCATGAGGGAAACAACCTTTAGAACGCATGGATTACATTGCATGCCATTAGATTGCGGTTTTTACAACGAAAGTCGTTACAACGACTTGCACTGGAGGGCGCTATAGGACAAGGAGTAGTTTAAATTACTATCCAACACCTTCCCTACTGTACGTAGGCTGGAGTTGGAATAGTAAATTAAACTACTCCTAAGTCCAGCGCCCTCCAACGCAAGTCGTTGTAACGACTTGCGTTGTTAAAACCGCGATCTAATGGCATGCGATGTAATGCATGCGTGGTATCGTCATACATCCGGGCCATGATCATTTTGGTGAAGGTATCTCCTAAATTAAATTTCTTAAGAGCTTCACGGAGAAAGGTCCATGAGACCCTATTGAATGCTTTTTCAGCATTGAGGGTAACCGCTACCGCTTCAGAGGGGGCCAATTTAGCCTTTTCAATAAAATGGCAAAGGAGCCGAGTGTTATCATTGGATAGTCTCTGTTTTATGAAGCCCACTTGTGAATGCCCAATTAGTCAAGGGAGAAGAGGTTCCAGCCTCTTACAAAGTATCTTGACGTAAATCTTTGCATCCAGATTAATTAGGGAGATTGGTCTGTAATTTTTGGCTTGTGTCGGGTCTTTCCCATCTTTGGGAATTACAACAATAGTGGCTTCACTGGTGGTGTCGGATATGGTGCCAGAGTCGGCAAAGTGTTGAAAAAGGTACAAAAGAGTTGGCTTAAGTATATGAGCAAAAGTTTTGAAAAAATTGACCATATAGCCAACTGGGCCGGGGGCTTTGTTATTTTTTAACGAACGAATTGCTAAGTCTATCTCTTCCAGAGAAAAAGGAGAGCTTAGGCTAGCTTTTTCTTGATCCGAGATGGATGGAAGTGGGATGTCTCTAAGGTATTCTGCACAGGCAGAAGCATTTATCTCAGAGTTGTCTGTGTATAAAGACTGGTAAAAATGTTTTAGTATTTCTAGTATTTTCTGGGGTCTGGTGTGTGTGATGTTAGATTTATCCATGAGGGAATCAATTCCCTTGCGGTTTTGCTTATGTTTTAGGTAGGAGGCCAGAATTTTCCCTGCCTTGTTTGCATCGCACAGATTTAAGCTTTTGTATTTGTTGACCCATATGCTTGCTCTATCACTTAGGATTCTATTGAACTCATGTTTCTTGTTGGTGAGTTCAGAGAGGGTTTGAGAATCCATGTCAGACCTGTGGGCAGCCTCCAGAGATTTAATGTCTTGTTCTAAGGATAGGAGATCTCTGTTATGTTCTTTGTTGATCTTAGTTTGTATATTAATAAGAGTGCCCCTTACCGTGGCTTTCAGGGGGTCCCAGTGGATGTAGGGGGAGGTATCAATGCTTATATTGTCTTCCAGGTAATTTAAAATGGTTTTCTCGATCCTCTCTTTTGAGGCAGCGTCTCTAATCAATTCATCATTGAATCTTCAGATCTTACTCGGGGTATTTGCATTGGTGCCGGGCAGGGAGAGAGTTATACCTGAGTGGTCCGAGACTAACCTCGTTAGTATGTCTGTTTGGCTGATTAGATGTACATGGGGTTTGGATATTATTAGGTAGTCAATTCTGAAGTAGGATTTCTGGGGGCTAGAAAAGAAGGTGTAGTCTCTAGTGTCCGGGTGCTGGTGCCTCCAGGAGTCGTGTAAGCTAAATCTTGTGCAGAGTTTGTGTAGTGACCTGTGTGCCCTAGAGAGGTTATCAATGGACCTGGATTGTCTATTTAATGTTACATCCATGGGAAGGTTAAAGTCGCCTCCCAGGATAAAGAGGTCATTGCTGGGGATTTTACTCAGTGGTAAGAATAACGAGTCCCAGAATTTTCTGGGTTGTCCGTTTTCGGGCCATATACATTAAGGACATGGAAGTGCCCTGTTGTTTTAGTGAATTTAGATAGGACCCATCTTCCGCTCTTATCAGTCAAGTATGATTCAGTGGAGAAACCTGCACTCTTGGAGATTAAAGTGGCAACCCTGCCTTTCTTGCCTTCACTGGGTGAGCTAACGATGTCAGCGATCCAACTCTTGCCAAAGAAAAAGAAAAATAAGACTGACAGAACATAAGAGTAACATCCAAACCAAGGCCCCAAAATCCACTATTGCTGTACATTTTAATACCCACAACCATAATGTGAGTCAACTGAGGTTCTTGGTACTGGAACAGGTACCCATTAAGGAAGGTAGAGATAACAGCAAGCACCTTCTTCAAAGAGAAGTTTACTGGATGAAACGTTTAGACTGGATTAGTCAAAAGGGACTCAATGAACCAATGGACTTTAGTTGTTTCCTTTAAGGCCGCATAAACATTCTGGAACTGTATATGTAGCTTCCCTAGCTTGATATTTCAACATCATATTAGTACATTTCTTTTGACATCTGTTTAAAATAATCATTTTGATTTTATTTTACTCCTTGTTAAGTTTTATATTGGTTTTAATGCTTTTATTATTTGTGCATTATCGTGTTACTCCTATTTGAGAACTTAATCCCTTCTTTGATATCCTTGAGTTATCTACTCTTTTCAATTATGGCGGGTCGTCTTTCACTCGTTTGAAGCTTTTTTTCACTTTTCTTACCAAAAGCCTCTTTCTATTTCACTTAACTGGGTCCTTGCACATGTCCGGTTGCACTCTTTTGAAGGCCTTTATTAGTTTCTCTTACCCGGGTTCCTGCACCTTTTCGGTCTCACAAGTTCAGCGGACCTCTGAGCGTTTACTCTCTCGGGCGGATTCTACTCGACACTATTACATATGCGAGGTACGCAACAATTCACTTTCGATTTTAATGGTGTTTTGCGTTAAAGCATGCTTATTGGGGCACTTATGAGAATGACGGTCAGTATTTTTGATATACTCATCATGTAGATGAGAAGCCATCACATGTTGGTTGATTGTGTTTAGGTACACGTATCGGGGCACATATGAAGGTCCCAGGGACTTTTTCATCGCGTTAGTGAACAGCTTTAATACACTGGATGGATTCACTTTTTCATTTTACTTGATGGTGAATTTGCGTTTAAGCATGTGTCACAGTAACTTATTTACATATGACTATCACTATGGTGTGCAGCAATGCGGTACAGACTATTCGCTTTTTCACACAATTGTGTTGCACTTTATTTATTTCACGTGATTGACTAAGGAATGCATTGAAGTTTCTGCAAATTTTAGTTCTTTCTGCATTATCATTTTTGTCTACACGGGCACTCTAACATGATTTAGGTGGTTATCAGAACCTTTTGATTAATGAGTGATATTACTTTTAGGAATTATCCCCCGATGAAGGGCCAAGCCTGCAATGCATTGGGTTTTTTCACATATGGATAATTAAAGAATAAACTACGATGTAGTGTGTCTTTGAACACTATGGGGCCGATTCCGATTCGGGCCGGAAAACATACCGACCGACTCGGTACGGGAATATAGTCCGACCGACACGTACCGGCGCTGCCCGACCTGCGTAGTACGATGAAATGCATGTGAATCACGACCGACTCGTACGGAACACAAGCCGAACGACCGAACCGCACGGAAACAAGCTATTCGGCCGGGAAACTGCGCGAATCGAACCGACCGACACACACCAGGAATGAACCCGACCGAAACGTACCCGCGAACTCCGACCCGCGCAGTACGATGCAATGCGTGGAAAACCAGACCGAGTCGCACGGAGCCCAAGCCGTACGACCGACACACATACAAAACCCAGCCGAAGCAACCCAATACTCCGCGACCGACGCGTACGCCGCACATGAAACCTAGCAGAAACACAGCGTGAACGACTCGGAGAAGCTCGCACGAGACAACTGCAGCGTCCTACTCGGTCAGAAGAACGTCTCCTACATGCACAAAAAATACAAAGGAAAAAATACAAAAAAAGGGCCAAACAAGCAATGACAAACCCAATAAATACTGGGGGAAAAACATGGAACAAAGACACACCCACAACTCCACCCATATAAAGGCCACAAATCTCTACCATGATCCTTTGCAAATTCAACTGACCTGCCAGCACAGAACACCATCAGACAGCAACCACAGACACACTCACATCTCATCCATCACACAAGCCACACACCATTAGCACCTCAACAAATAGCACCCTCACATACACCCAGCAAAACCTACACTCACCCAGCCTCACTTGCACACACACACACATCAATCACCACCACCACCCATCACCATGCCCCCAAAGAAGAATCCAAAGTTCCTAGACAGTGAATTGGAAGTCCTGGTAGATGAGATCCTCGGGGTAGAGCCACAGTTGTTTGGTACATTGGTCCAACAGACCCCCATGTCGCAGAAAACCAAGATGTGGGAGAGGATCGTCGACAGGGTGAACGCACAATCACCATGTTTGCGCACAAAGGAAGACATCCAGAACAGGTGGTATGATGTGCGCAGGAGGGTCAAGGACCTACTAAAGAAGGATTACGTCTTGAGTCAGCGCACCGGCAGTGGCCCTCCTGCCAAACCACTATACCTCAGGCCCTGGGAGGAGAAGGTGTGGGCCATCCTACCACCAGTGAGCGTATATGGACTATCAAACATCCCAGAGCCTGGTGAGTATACAACAAATATACACAATATTGTGTGACAATACACACACATCACTGTCAAGGGGATAGTCAAACCATGCACCCTTAGCAAATCCACAGCAACCAAAAGATAATCATCCCAAGATGTGTATGTTAGTTAGATAAACACAATACATGCCATCTCACAGTGATATGTAACTGTGTCATGACATGTACAAACCTAACAACAAATAGAGCAAGGCAGTGGCACAAATCTAACCAACAAACCCAGTCAGATAGTTTGTCACCACTAGAACACCACCTCACAGGGAAGCTCACTGAAAGGAAGGAATTCTGTGTATGCTGGTGAAGTCAGTGTAGCCAATAGCATGATGGGAGTTGTAGTCACAGATATTGGTCACCCTCACAATTGGCCCATCAACACCACTCTGAACCATGCTCACATCACAGGGAGTGGAAAACAACTGACAAGATGGCTGACACTGGGTACTGCTGTGGGGAGCACAAGGCCTTGCTGGGAACTGTGCACCAACCAACAGCAGGACACCACTGACTGACATCCTGAAAGCCAACTTGCACTCCCTGCAATGGAAGCACGTTCCATGGTGGGATATCTGGCTGGGTGGGAAGGAGGACTGACAGCTCTGACCATAGTCACCAGCAGCTTTTCTCACACACACCCTTAACACAAACTCCACACAACTCACCTGGGAGAATGCAATGCCTCACACTCTAATTAAATATCCCACAAAGAACAACCACACTGGGTTATGCTGTGTGAAGCACAGGGACACTTTTGGGACTTGTAGCCAAACAAACGCCAGGACAACACTGTCAGCCATCCTGTCAGCACAGGCACACTACCCCACAGGGAAGCAGAGTCAAAAGGAAGGAAGTATGGGCATGCTGGGAAGGGGGATGTAGGCAATAGCATGTTGGGAGTGGTAGTCACAGCTCAACATCCCCCACCCGCATGGCCCAGCAAGCTCACACTGAAGCATGCACACCTCACAGGGAGTGAAAAGCCACTTCAAAGATGTCTGACACTGGCCTCAGCTGTGAGGAGCACAAGGCCCTGCTGGGAACTGGGCACCAACAAACAACAGGACCACACTGTCAGCCATCTTGCCATTGCTGTCACACTCACACCCAGTGAAGTCCACTCAAAAGGAAGGAAGTATGGACATGCTGGGAAGGGTGGTGTAGGCAATAGCATGATGGGAGTGGTGGTCACAGATATTGGTCACCCTCACAATTGGCCCATCAACACCACTCTGAACCATGCTCACATCACAGGGAGTGGAAAACAACTGACAAGATGGCTGACACTGGGTACTGCTGTGGGGAGCACAAGGCCCTGCTGGGAACTGTGCACCAACCAACAGCAGGACACCACTGTCAGCCATCTTGCCATTGCTGTCACACTCACACACAGTGAAGTCGACTCAAAAGGAAGGAAGTATGGGCATGCTGGGAAGGGGGTGTAGGCAATAGCATGATGGGAGTGGTAGTCACAGATATTGGTCACCCTCACAATTGGCCCATCAACACCACTCTGAACTATGCTCACATCACAGGGAGTGGAAAACAACTGACAAGATGGCTGACACTGGGTACTGCTCTGGGGAGCACAAGGCCCTGCTGGGAACTGTGCACCAACCAACAGCAGGACACCACTGACTGACATCCTGAAAGCCAACTTGCACTCCCTGCAATGGAAGCACGTTCCATGGTGGGATATCTGGCTGGGTGGGAAGGAGGACTGACAGCTCTGACCATAGTCACCAGCAGCTTTTCTCACACACCCCTTAACACAAACTCCACACAACTCACCTGGGAGAATGCAATGCCTCACACTCTAATTAAATATCCCACGAAGAACAACCACACTGGGTTATGCTGTGTGAAGCACAGGGACACTTTTGGGACTTGTAGCCAAACAAACGCCAGGACAACACTGTCAGCCATCCTGTCAGCACAGGCACACTACCCCACAGGGAAGCAGAGTCAAAAGGAAGGAAGTATGGGCATGCTGGGAAGGGGGGTGTAGGCAATATCATGATGGGAGTGGTAGTCACAGCTCAACATCCCCCACCCGCATGGCCCAGCAAGCTCACACTGAAGCATGCACACCTCACAGGGAGTGAAAAGCCACTTCAAAGATGTCTGACACTGGCCTCAGCTGTGGGGAGCACAAGGCCCTGCTGGGAACTGGGCACCAACAAACAGGACCACAATGTCAGCCATCTTGCCATTGCTGTCACACTCACACACAGTGAAGTCCACGCAAAAGGAAGGAAGTATGGACATGCTGGGAAGGGTGGCGTAGGCAATAGCATGATGGGAGTGGTAGTCACAGATATTGGTCACCCTCACAATTGGCCCATCAACACCACTCTGAACCATGCTCACATCACAGGGAGTGGAAAACAACTGACAAGATGGCTGACACTGGGTACTGCTGTGGGGAGCACAAGGCCCTGCTGGGAACTGTGCAGCCATCTTGCCATTGCTGTCACACTCACACACAGTGAAGTCGACTCAAAAGGAAGGAAGTATGGGCATGCTGGGAAGGGGGGTGTAGGCAATAGCATGATGGGAGTGGTAGTCACAGCTCAACATCCCCCACCCGCATGGCCCGGCAAGCTCACACTGAAGCATGCACACCTCACAGGGAGTGAAAAGCCACTTCAAAGATGTCTGACAATGGTGCTCTGTTGTGGGGAGCACAAGGCCCTGCTAGGAACTGTGCACCAACCAACAGCAGGACACCACTGACTAACATCCTGAAAGCCAACTTGCACTCCCTGCAATGGAAGCACGTTTCATGGTGGGATGACTGGCCTGGGGGGAGGAGGAGTGCCAGCTCCGACTACAGCTACCAGCAGGCCCTTACACACACACCGCTTCCACTAACTCCAAACAACACACCTGGGACCGTGCTCTATAAGAGAGTGAGTGAAGAGCCACTTCCAAGATGTCTGACAATGGTGCTCTGTTGTGGGGAGCACAAGGCCCTGCTGGGAACTGTGCACCAACCAACAGCAGGACACCACTGACTGACATCCTGAGAGTCAACCTGCACCCACTGCAAGTGTGGCATGCTTCATGGTGGGACAACTGGGCTGGGGGGAGAAGGAGGTCCGGATGTCAGCCAAATGCCACCAATGCTGGTCATGCACACACCTCAACATCCACATTGAAATGCATCAGGTTGGCAGGACAATGAGCCACACCAATATCAACCTCTGACTGTGACAACTTAGGACAATGCAATGTACAGGGCCGCATCCAGAGGTACAGTCACAACTGTCATGTGTTTGAACCATTGATGCCTGCAGAAACATAACATACATTGTGTGTCTCTTCCAAAAACAGGTGATGATGGGGACACAGCAGCATATGAGGAGGAGTCCCTGTCCCAGGCTCCAGGGGACCCTGAGCTCTCTGGTGTGGAACAGCCTCTGCCCTCATCGGATGGCGAAGACCAACCTGGCACCTCCGGTGGGAGTCATCATGCAGCACCAGCAGGACCACCGTCTGCACCCCCTGCACCCATTCCTCCAACATCTGCCAACACACAGACCACCCCCGCCGACACGGACAGACCAAGGACACTCAATGACAACAGCAAAGGGACCACAGCCCACCGTGAAGCAACGGACAACAACCCCAGTACCAACCCCCAAGGGGGCCAAGAGTCACCTGTGCGTGCCACGGCAGCTCCCGCACGTGTGTCCAGGGGTGGTAGGCAGAGGTTGCTGTTTGCAGAGGGGTCTGGACTGCATGATGACCCACAACTGGCACGCATTGCTGATGCGTACCAGAATAGCACCGGAGAGGTCAGCCAGGTAGTGGGGATCCTCAAGGACATTCAACAGCAGCAGGCTGCCCATCATGCCCGCTTGGACTCCCACATGTCCCGTGTGGAGACACACATGTCCCGTGTGGAGACACACATGTCTGGCATGGAGTCCAAGTGGGACACATTGGAAGAACTGACAGCGGTGCAGAGGGACATATTGACATGCCTCCGCCAGATTAGCACCAACATGTCCACACCTCCCTGTGTGCCCACAACATCTGGTGCCGCAACAACTGCAACTGCCACAGGGAGGGAGGATGACTCTGGTGGAGAGTCCTCTGCACTGCAGCGGCCTGCACATGAGGATGCCCCCAGAAAGAAGAGGGGTCGTCCGAGGAAGGACAACTGAGAGGCCGATGGCCATGTACATCCCCTAGGAACTCAACACCTGTTCTGGAAATTCTCCTTTGTGTGCAAACTGTTCACCCTGTTGAATGCAACACAACTCTCCCACATGACATGGGAGTTTAAGTTGGACTAATGTATCAGATGACTGTGGACTTTACTCAGGACATTTCTGCTACCAACACTTCCAACTCATCTGGGAACTTTGGATTCCAATACCAATGTACAGCACCCACCATCCTGTGCACTATCCTCACACATGTATGTAATAAACTCACTAATACACCATACTTGCCTCTGTTGTGATTCCAACGTTGTTTTTGTCATGGAGATGATGATCTGCTAAATGACACTGTGCATGCTAACTGCCACAGCAAGTTCAACACCGTCATGTGAGTCATGGCGACGTGACACATATGAGGGAGACACACCACTAGGGCTACACAACACATAGACACCAGGGCCATCGGACTCATCGCCTACACTGATGTTGCCAGGAAATACAGTGGAATGCACAGACACCACACCTATTCAGAGTCTGTGTTAACTAGCCCACAGGTGCATTAAGCAAATGTCAGTCAGATGTGTGACCACAGACAACGCACATCCCAAAGTGAAGCACAGGTTTATTACACATTTGCAACATGTTGTTTCCACTACAAATGCAAGGTAATCCCACGTGACAGTGGCCACACAGTCAAAAAGTGTAGAAGAAATAAAGTCCAGGGGTGTGTGGCACATCACCTGTAGGGAAACGACTGCTGCCACCCTGAAAGCTGAATCATGTTGTCGGGGATCCAAGTTGACCAAACAACTCTGTAAGCACCCTGTGAAGGACAGACATGACACACAGTCAAAAGCACTGAAGAACAGGACAGAACTGCAATACTCATGCCCAATACATGTCACAAGATACCTACACAAAACCAAGTTAGCATGTCAACACTGTTGGGGAGTACAGACTACATGTAAGGACACATCGCTGCACGCATCCAGTCAAGTAGCACATGGCCACACTCAAACAGCACCAGAGCACCACCCACACATATCATGCAAACTCACATCATTGACATGACAACTCTCTGGATACTCACATTCAGCTGAAGAAGTTGGTGATGAGCTGTGTGCGGACATCACGATCATCATCATCATCATCACTGGCATCGTGGCCCAGGCCAGGATCCTCCACAGGTGGCGGATGTTGGTCATCGTCATCCAGGATTAGAGGCAACTCCTTCTGCACTGCCAGGTTGTGTAGCATGCAGCAGACGATGACAATCTTGCACACCTTTGCTGGGGCATATGGGAGGGCCCCTCCTGTCTTGTCCAGGCAGCAGAAGCGGCTCTTCAGGAGACCAAATGTCCGCTCGATCACTCTCCTGGTCCGACCATGTGCCTCATTGTAGCGCATCTGGGCTGGTGTCACAGGGTTCCTGAGGGTGTCAGCAACCACGGCATGTTGGGGTTTCCGGAGTCACCTACAGACAGACAATTGCACATTAGCTGAGTTGGAAAAGAGGGCAGAATACAACATAGCAGAACACACACAATGGTACAAAGTCAGTACACACCGACAAGCCAGGCACGCTGGTTCTGCATCTGTGACATCATCCTCGGGATGCGACTACTCCTCATCACGTAGGCATCGTGTGCCGAACCGGGAAAATGGGCCCACACATGTGAGATGCTCATATCTGCAAGACATACCACCAGAGCATTGATCGAATGATAATGTTTTCTGTTCCTGTATGCCTGCTCATGTGCCTGTGGTGGTACCAAAGCCACATGTGTCCCATCAATGGAGCCAATGACATGTGGAATCCTCCCCAGGGCATAGAAGTCACTCTTGACGTCAGTGAGTTGTTGACGTTTAGGGAAATAGATGTACTGGTTCAGGTATCTCAACATTGCCTCCAAAACATCGCGTAGCACACAGCTGAACATGGTCTGTGACATCCCAACAGCAGACGCCACAGTGTGTTGAAAGGTACCGGTGGCAAAGAAGTGTAGGGCTGCCATCACCTTCACCTTGGGGGTCAGCGCTGTAGGGTATGGCCGGCCAGGTTGCAAATGTGGGGCCAACCGCACCGCCAATTCCTCAATCGGCGCCCTGTTGAAGCGTTACCGTCGGATGCAGTCACGTTCCACCATCGTTGCAAGGTCAGGGAATGGTCTATGGATAGCTGGTGCCCTGCAGTGCATAGGTGAAGAAAGAAAGATTGTCAGTCACCCCACATATGTGCCATTGACCATACTCAATATCACATGATACATCATTACGAGACACAAGTACCTGATGTGTGTGCCGTTCTGTAAGGACATATATGGCACCTATATGGCCAACATCTAACATCACAGTTCAACATGTGTTGACAACAAGTTCCAGGTTGTGCTATGGGAGATCATTAGGCTGTGTCACAGTACCCATTTACTGCTGTCACGTTCCAAACACACCAAAGTGACATGTCAGGACAGATGTGCCACAGGCATCACAGCTCATTGACAGGTAGATTCCCAGGGACCCTGTATTGCCACATGGACACTGGCATGACATGGCGTATCATGTACACGTCAGCAAAACAACAACTACAAAGGTAATAGTCCCTCTAGACCTAAATTTCTTTCATTAGTGGCTTCTCAAAGCTCAAAAATAGGGCATAAAGAACATCATTCTCCACACAAGACAATTGGTCATTTTTATAAATTTTATTTCATTTTTCTTTTTTACTTATTTATCTGATATATCTCGTTATAAAAAATACATGACTCTTTACAATTAATATCACCATTTCTTACAAACATATGACTGTTTTCATGATTCAAATAATACAATACAAAAACGCAATTAATTTCAACATTTATGAATTCATAACTGACTAAAAATATATATAGTTCAACTCACCCCCACACACAATCACACCTCTCTCTACTCTACAACCACACCACTTGCACATAATACACTCATACTCTACATCCCAGAACAACACTGCATGCACAGATGGAAAAATCCGGGTGAAAAAATCAACCCTCGATTGCTGTGCTGATAGCTGGGATGTCTCACTCTAACTGAGTCGACGTACGTTTCAATGGAATGATATAATTCATAAACCATCTTCTTCAGGACCTGTTATTTTATGATTTATAACGGGTGGAAGGAGGGGAACAAATCTTTATTCACGGTCTCCGATATGTATCTGGGGTCCTAATAGAGATTGACACCGCCGTTTAGTTTGTAGTCATTCGATGTCTCAGCCGAATGCAACAGGCATGCTCTCCTGAACAGCCTCTATGCTCCAAGTATTCTGATCCTTGTACAGAGTTATTTCTCTAGCTGTCTTCCACAAAATTGCCTCCACCGTTTAACTTATCGTTCTCTGTTATCTCGCCAAGATAATATGGATATTCACTCATTTATAGCCTCTCTTGTTTAGCGATCCCTTACGGTGGTTCTTACTTCTTCGGGCGATGCACGCCCGAAGAAGTAAGAACCACCGTAAGGGATCGCTAAACAAGCGAGGCTATAAATGAGTGAATATCCATATTATCTTGGCGAGACAACAGAGAACGATAAGATTAAACGGTGGAGGCAATTTTGTGGAAGACAGCTAGAGAAATAACTCTGTACAAGGATCAGAATACTTGGAGAGGCTGTTCAGGAGAGCATGCCTGTTGCATTCGGCTGAGACATCGAATGACTACAAACTAAACGGCGGTGTCAATCTCTATTAGGACCCCAGATACTATCGGGAGACCGTGAATAAAGATTTGTTCCCCTCCTTCCACCCGTTATAAATCATAAAATAACAGGTCCTGAAGAAGATGGTTTATGAATTATATCATTCCATTGAAACGTACGTCGACTCAGTTAGAGTGAGACATCCCAGCTATCAGCACAGCAATCGAGGGTTGATTTTTTCACCCGGATTTTTCCATCTGTGCATGCAGTGTTGTTCTGGGATGTAGAGTATGAGTGTATTATGTGCAAGTGGTGTGGTTGTAGAGTAGAGAGAGGTGTGATTGTGTGTGAGGTGAGTTGAACTATATATATTTTTAGTCAGTTATGAATTCATAAATGTTGAAATTAATTGCGTTTTTGTATTGTATTATTTGAATCATGAAAACAGTCATATGTTTGTAAGAAATGGTGATATTAATTGTAAAGAGTCATGTATTTTTTTATAGCGAGATATATCAGATAAATAAGTAAAAGAAAAAAATGAAATAAAATTTATAAAAATGACCAATTGTCTTGTGTGGAGAATGATGTTCTTTATGCCCTATTTTGAGCTTTGAGAAGCCACTAATGAAAGAAATTTAGGTCTAGAAGGGACTATTACCTTTGTAGTTTTGATTGTATTTCCCCCTGTTCCCTGGCCTACTAAATATTTCTCTCTAGGGGGGTGCCTTGCTAATTCACGTCAGCAAAACAACCATGACTCCCACAGGTAGTGGCCCCTGTTGCCTCTGCAGGACAGACATGGACGTCTGTGACACACACACGCACAACATCAAAGTCCATGCACAAACAACGTGGATGTGGAGACTGTCTCCCATTGTGCACATGGAATCAGAGACATCGGAAACACAACATGCACACAGACTGTGGAGGGCCATCTCTATTGTGGCAATGGGTCACCCTGTGATGTACATACCTTCCCACATGGGACTCAGGGGTTATGTGACATGACATACACATACACAACCTGGAAATGTGACCATGCCACATGCTCTGAAATGAACAGTTGCACATCACAGTGGTCATGTGCACAACACACAAAGGATTCTGTCCCCATGAACACGTGCACAGCCTGAGAGTGGCTGCCCCCAAGTGCCAACCAAAAAACCACATGTTGACCCCCATACACAGAAAAGGTAATGCAGCCTTACATGCCTTAGGATACAGTGTGGACAGGCTGTGGTGTTGTAGGTGTGCCCCTAAGTCCCTGGCAAGTAAATGTGGCTGGCATACGTTCACCAGTGACAAGCATGGTGACATATGCGACTTGTACAGGGACGCGTCGTACAGCAATGGACCGATCGGTGCGCATGCATTGGACATTGCAAATGATGTGAGCAGATACGCGTTGTTTTTCGAAATACGTGTCGTACAGCCATGGACCGATCAGTGCGCACGCATTGGACATTGCATATGATGTGAACGGAGACGCGTTGTACAGCAATGGACCGATCGGTGCGCACGCATTGGACATTGCATATGATGTGAGCGGAGACGCGTTCTACAGCAATGGACCGATCGGTACGCACGCATTGGACATTGCATATGATGTGAGCGGATACGCGTTGTACAGCAATGGACCGATCAGTGCGCACGCATTGGACATTGCATATGATGTGAGCGGATACGCGTTGTACAGCAATGGACCGATCGGTGCGCACGCATTGGACATTGCATATGATGTGAGCGGATACGCGTTGTACAGCAATGGACCGATCGATGCGCACGCATTGGACATTGCATATGATGTGAACGGATACGTGTTGTTTTTCGAAATACGCGTCGTACAGCAATGGACCGATTGGTGCGCACGCATTGGACATTGCATATGATGTGAGCGGAGACGCGTTGTACAGCAATGGACCGATCGGTGCGCACGCATTTGACATTGCATATGATGTGAGCGGATACGCGTTGTACAGCAATGGACCGATCGGTGCGCACGCATTGGACATTGCATATGATGTGAACGGATACGTGTTGTTTTTCGAAATACGCGTTGTACAGCAATGGCCCGATCGGTGCGCACGCATTGACTATGGCCTGACATGGTAACGGACGCGTTTTGAAGCTTTAACGAGTCGGATGCAGTGAATTCAGTTGGCCACCCACAACAATGTTGCAAATTAATGGGTGTCATGAAGTTGAAGTTTTGAAGGATGCTGTGGGCGTGTATAAGTGGTGCAATTCCATGGATTGGCCATATTCAGAAGATGCAAACGACTTGGACCTATCACTTTGGACACATGGGATACTATCTGCCCCTGCAGCACCTCATATAATGCTGGCTGTTCCCCTGAGAGCTCACTTGCCTGCACTACATGCTCCAGGACGACATCTGCGACTACCACTGCTGCTGTCTCTGCATCCTCTGGCTACTGCAATGGCACGTACTGTGGATAGAGCCCCAGCCTTCAGCACTGAGGAGAACCAGGCCCTGCTGGACAGCCTCCTTCCACAGTACAGCAAGCTGTATGGGAAACCAGGGAGCAGGTGAGTGTGCTGTCCACTGCCTTACTAATTGTGCATGTTGTCTGACTAGCAAGACGTACAGTGTGTACACCAGTGGGTAGCATGCTCACTGAGTAGTTGTCACCCCACAAAGTGTGTAGTCACATGCACTGAACAGGTATAGTGCAGTAACAGTGCATTCCAACAAGGTTTGGCTTCCCAGGCAATGATACCATTTAGTAACTGCTGGCAAACTGTTCATAGCCATAGTTGCACTACCTGTGTAGATCATATGCCCCTGTGATTGAGACATGTATATCCAACTGTGTGATGCACGGAAATGTGGCATGTGTAGTAATGGCCTTTTCACTTTGTCATCCTCACAGGTTGATGCCCACCAGAAGCAGGAGATCTGGCTGACCATCGTCCGGGCAGTACGATCGGTGGGGGTCTACAGGTGCAGGATCCGCAACTGCCAGAAGAGGTGGCAGGACCTTCGGGGCTGGACCCGGAGGATCGCAAGGGTCCAGCTGAAGCTGTCGCCTCCTCGCAGGAGGGGTGGACACCGGACCCTGACCCCCCACATGCTCCGGATCCTGGCGGTGGTCTTCCCTGACCTGGATGGGCAGCTGAAGGCCAGACAGCAGCAAGGAGGGGTAAGTGCTAGCCTCAACTGTGTACTATGACTGACATGCTCTATGCACTCCTTTAGCCTTGTTCCACTTCCACAGTACAACTGTCATGTCGTCCTGGACTCATGTCCCTCACTTGTGTCATGCCCCCTCCTCATCTGATACACAGGTGTGGCCCTTACAGTCTGTGACTTAGGTCACTTGGGTACTGTGTACTTGCAGTTACCTGTGGTTCAAGTTGGGGACAGCATCAGTTACAGGAACTTTGTGGTGGGCTGCATGGGTGGTACAATTGCTCACATTGCCTGTGATCTGACATGTACTCTGGGAATGGCTTTAATATGTGTTCCAATTGCTGTTCTGACTCACCACATGTCTGGGGTATGTGCCACACACCCATGCTGCTGCAGAGACCAAGGTAGGGGCCTCAGAAGTATGCACATCATGTGTGTGACACATGCATAGCCACCTGCCTAGTGTTCAGGGTAATACCATGTTGCACATGGACCAGGACTGTAATGCCTACTCCGTACATCGACGGCACTCTGTTCTCCCACTCCCGTGTGTCAGCATACATATTGGGCATTGTGAAGAGTGCACTCAGGTGTGTGCCTCTGTGTCACCATGGTGTGGCCTTGCTATTTGGACTCCTGGAGTGTTGAACAATTTGGGGTGGCCAGCCATCTGAGTTATGACTATGGGATCTGCACATAGGTCAATGATACCTTGACTGTGCACAATGTTGTATGAAACATTGAGGTGCCGGCAGCTTTGGTTCATTCTCATCAGACGGTGAAGTGCTCATGTGTATGGATTTGTGTTTGCAGTCACTCAAATGTCTCATTTGATTGACGTGGGATCATCTCAGTCCTCATGATGTGGGTGGCCAGGGGTGCACATATGCACCTGCCAGCTACAGGGCTTACATTTCTGAAACTCCCCTGATTGTGACACAGTGCAGACTGGTGTTGTGTGTATGCACTGCCCCTGTGACAGGAGACAGTTATGACTGACTTGCCAGACAGGCCTGTGCCATGACATTCAAATCGTAAAGGGAGATCCAGCAGTGGTGTGATATGTCCTGCATGCACACCATTGTTGCATTGTCTATCAGGACATGAGGACATCATTGTGTCTGGTGATGGAAGCATAACCCGCATCTCAACAGAGACTTTGCCCATCACTTTTCCTGACACATGTACTGAGTCAGTGGCAGGAGATGGCATGTGTTTGGAGTGACACATTTCCATATATACTCTTGGATGTCCAACAACTGTGTATGTGGTGCATGTGTGCACATATGATTAGTCGCATACAACAGGCAGCAGACAGATGGGTGCATGGAAAGGTAGGATATGTGTGGCATGACTGACTGTCAGGCAGACAATGGGCTTCTTCAAATCAGTGTCAGCACGAATTGCAATGTCTAGCAAATGATGGCAGGGCTTGCTCTCTGATGTGCTGTACTTACTGTGGTGTGTGTTGTCAGTACAGGTGACTAATGTTGCTCTGTTTATCCTGATTGTTTGCAGATACATCCACGGCCACAGGAGGAGACAGCTCCACGGACCAAGAGGAGCGGCAGAGCCAGACTGGGTCCACTGCATGGGAGACCGAGGGACCCAGTGGCACGGAGGGTGAGGGGAGCCACACTGAGGAGACCTCAGCTACAACCACTTCGGCTGGGGAAAACAGCATCTCCAGTGAGGACTCCCTTGTGGAGGCGGGTGTCAGCAGACGAGAGGCAACATCAAGCAAGTCTGTCCCCGCCACCACCACCATCTCCACCCTCCCATCTGCTCCCATCCCACATGTCCGTGGAGGCTCCCGTGTAGGGGAGCGTGTCTCCTTCATGCCAGGCACCGCACCCCCTGCCTCTGTCCCCCCTGCTGCCCTGAGTGTGGAGTCTGTGGACTTGCTTAAGCAGATCCATGTAGGGCAGACATCAATTCTGAGTGTCCTCCATGCACACACGGGTCTTTTGACACAACTGGTGTCATTCATGGAGGGCATGTCATCTGGCATGTTTGCCCTACATCGGGCCAATCAGTCCATGGCCTCCTCACTGACGGCAGCAGGGTCCCTCCTGCAACAGTCCCTCGCCCCTCCTACCTCTGCCCCATCCACAATACCCAGCACCCTACCTGTCCCAAGCACACACACACCGGCACGCACCAGCACAGACACAAGCAGCACACAGACACACACACAAAAATCCAGACGCACACGCACGCACAGTCAGGGGACTGATACCTCACTCACAGGGGCTGGGGCCCAGACACACACACATGCATCCATGAGCACTGTGCAGTCCTCAGATGCCT
Source organism: Calotriton arnoldi (assembly GCA_963921515.1). Classification (NCBI taxonomy): domain Eukaryota; kingdom Metazoa; phylum Chordata; class Amphibia; order Caudata; family Salamandridae; genus Calotriton; species Calotriton arnoldi. Next base: position 466,626 of record CAWUFW010004564.1, on the reverse strand, counting down.
CTCCCTCCAAAAGCCCTTCCCTTGCCTCACCTGCAACCCCCCCTCCCAGAAGCTCTTCCTCTGTGAGCTTGGCCTCTTCCCCACAGATACACCTGACACGAAGTCCAGGCAGAAGAGGCGACCACCACACACAGAGGGGAGTGCCCCTCACACCCGGACACCCTCCCCCAGGCACAGGCAGACAGAGGACCCCATTCGTAAGTCCCCACGGACCAGGAAGGGCAAGACCCCACCACCACCACCACGCAGCTCCACCACACAGTCTCTCTCCTCCATCCCCAGGCCACCACTGCACAGGTTCCACCGCCACACCCTGCCCCAGGTTGCCCCACACACCGATACCGCATCCCCAAACTGCTTAGGCCCTCCCCCCTACCACATGCTCTTCCACCCCCAAACCAGACGCTCTGCCTGTTTGTGCCACTGGTGTGGAGACCGGGTCCCCCCTCTGTCCTGCCTACCTCATCTGCCCCCCCTTCCACTCCCTTGGAGTTGTGCACTGCAGTGGAGTCCACAACCACCCCGTCTGACTCGGGCACTGCAGTGGGGACCCAGTCCACTCCATCTGACCGGCCCACTGCAGTGGTTGCAGCACCCACAACATCTGAGTTGTGCCCTACAGTGGTGCCGGCCCCCACTGAGTCAGACACCTCCACTGCAGTTGCCGGTGACACTCCTGCACCCACCACCCCTTCACTGCCTCCTTCTGGCATCCCCTGATCCTGTCCCTGCGGTGCCTGGCCTGCCCCTTGTATGCCCCTCCGAGGGGATGTCCCCTGTCCGTACCAGTGCAGGCAAGCAATGGGTGACAAGTTGTCACGTATCACCCTGTTGGGACTGTGTATTTGGACTGGCCATTGGCCTTAGTTTCTTTTGGACTTCAACTTTTAATTTAACATTTGCTGAATAAAGCCTCTTTTTGTTTACTTGTGGTTTTTCTTTGGATGTACATGATGTAGATGAGCATCATCATGCAATTGCAGTTGTAATAGTGTTCAGATCAGGAAAATGAAGTGTTGCTGTGATGGACTCCATGTGGTCCATGGGATATGTGTCCTAATGTAGTCTGGATCTATAGCATCCTTTGCTGCAGTCTGAAGGTGTAATGTTCAGCATTTGACACATGGATGTACGTTTTGCACTTGTAAATTACCATCTTTGGCTTACACTGATGCACATCTGGTGGTCTTACCACTGTTCAATGTTTCTATTTCCCTGACTGTGTGCCCATCTCCACTGGACATGCAGTTTTGCACATCAATGTTGAAGGACTCATCTGTGTATACAGTGCAACTTGCTTGACACGTGTTTAGGGTGTATGCAGATGACTGACGTGACACTCCCGTACCCAGGCTGATGTGAGCAGAGCCTTCAGTGTGTTGTAGTTGTTGACTCACTGACTGAGTGTTCTGTTGACATGTTTGAGTCGTGCACAGACTAGGTTTGGCACAGCGGACCTTCCACAGGAGTGGAGTGCCCTGATGGCAGTGTGTAATCCCGTGACATTGGCTGGGCCCGTGTTGTGTGTTGTGTGAGCATGTCTGTGTGTGTTCCCTTCCCTTTTCCTACACAGGCTGTGTCCCTAGGGATGTTCCTGTTTGTGATGCTTGCTGAGTTGTCCTGTGTCCATCCAGCATCTTGGACCTGGTTTCTCCGGGATGTGGGTGCATGGTAAACTAATGTTCATGAGGTTGTCATCCCTAGTTGTCTTTGTTGTCACGGCTGGGGATGTTGGCAAACGCAGATGGGACACAGTCAGGATTCCCCTTGGCACTTGTGGGTTACACAAGTCATGTAATTTACAGTTTGTGGTAGCTTTCAGTGATTGTGACACGTTGTGTGTGTGACTGCTGCCACTCCTCAGGGTCAGAGCTGCAATGTTGGAAGTTGTCTATGTGTGTTCTTTGTGGGTCACCTTGGCTTCTTCATTGGTGTGTGACTGTGGCTGGGATCCCATTGATTGGGGTGGATTTCACGTCATGCCCATGTACGCCGTACTGTGCAGTGTGTCAGACATTCACGAGTCTTGTTGACTGGCCATGTGTGATGGGTTTCACACCTTAGTTCCCACCACCCCCCCTGGGATTGTCATGGGTGCATGTGCAAGGTCACCAGTCCATGTGAGCTTCACAGCTGCACATTGGTGGAGATCAAGGTGTGTGGTGTTGAGTGTGTGCAAATGTGAGTTGTTGCACGGCTAGACCCCTACCTCCATATTGGCCTTGTCTGACAGGCCGTGCTGATTGATTTGTGCTTGTGTAGGTGTGATGGTAGTTAGTTGTTCTGGACACATGGCTGTGGTTCACAGTGTGAACGACATCTACCTTTGTCATCACAGTGGGATTATCATGCAGGCTAGTGTCACCACAATGCGGTGTCCCTGGGAGTAGTGATGTGGTGGGTCTGTCTCTTGCTGTGTTAGTTGCTGTTCCTACAAGCTTGTGTGACATGTGTAATTTGGGCTCCCTCTCATCTCACAATGCCTGATTGCCCACATAGGGAAATCCGATCCATGAGTTACTTTTGTGTGGCACTGTATACACATCAGTGTAATTGGGATTCAGGCCTCCTCATGTGTTGTGGGGTTGCCTGGGGACACTGGCACACCCCCATCACCTGTTGTGTTTGATATGCAGTGTGAGGCTGCCTGTTTGTGTTTGTGCATCTGCACCACTGCATTGGCATATCTTTAGTGTTGCATTGGCTGTATGTTGTTTGGTGCATTTCCCCTGCTGTCCCTGGGACTCCTAGGTCATCAGTCAGCACAATAATCATGGTTTGTATGTCCCATTGCTGCCATGGTATGGTATTTCTTCAGCTCACATCTACAGTCTCCACAGGATATCTACATTTGTGTGTCCATTGGTGCAGATATGTGGGTCTGCATTATGATGGTCACTTCTGTCATTGTGTAATTGATAAATGTTGACAATGTCAGCCCCCATGGGTGATGTTTGTCTGCACATGGCCAAAGGTATGTCTTATTTGCACTGCACTGTTTGCCTCACCCAATCTATGTTGCTATGGGACACAAGCACTACTTTGCCACTGATGTGTTTGCTGTTGTGTGACCAGGAATCATCCATGCTGTTTGGCATTTGCAGCTTTTTCCATGACAACACTTACCTTTTGGTCACTGTGATGAAGGGGGTTTAGACCCCATTGCCACAATGTTCAAAATATGCTTCAGCTATGGGCCCCACACTTACATTTTGGTCACCGTGATGATGGGGGTTTAGACCCCATTGCCACTATGTTCAAAATGTGCTTCAGCTATGGAACCCACACTTACATTTTGGACACTGTGATGAAGGGGGTTTAGACCCCATTGCCACAATGTTCAAAATGTGCTTCAGCTATGGACCCCACACTTACATTTTGGACACTGTGATGAAGGGGGTTTAGACCCCATTGCCACAATGTTCAAAATGTGCCTCAGCTATGGACCCCACACTTACATTTTGGACACTGTGATGAAGGGGTTTAGACCCCATTGCCACAATGTTCAAAATGTGCTTCAGCTATGGACCCCACACTTACATTTTGGACACTGTGATGAAGGGGTTTAGACCCCATTGCCACAATGTTCAAAATGTGCTTCAGCTATGGACCCCACACTTACATTTTGGTCACTGTGATGATGGGGGTTTAGACCCCATTGGCACAGTGGTCATGGTCTGATTGCATTGTGGAGGCCACACACATTTATGTGTGACACATGTGATAGGGGGTCACATTGTATGTTCATTGTCATGTTCAGTGTTGTAGGCATGTGACATAGACTACACACTCTTGTCATGATGTTGGGGTGATGTCTTTTTCTGACATTCCTTATGTTTGAGTATGCTGGTTGTGTCATGCATTACCCATCCTATGAGTGGGGATGGTAGTGGTGGTAGCCATCCAGGCCCCCCTGAGTAGGGGTGGTGGTAGTGGTAGGCATCCAGGCCCCCATGAGTAGGGGTGGTGTTAGTGGTAGGCATCCATCCGCCTATGAGTGGTGATGGTAGTAGTGACAGGCATCCAGGCCCCCTGGGTAGGGGTGGTGGTAGTGGTAGGCATCCAAGCCCCCATGAGTAGGGGTGGTGTTAGTGGTAGGCATCCATCCCCCTATGAGTGGGGATGGTAGTAGTGACAGGCATCCAGGCCCCCTGGGTAGGGGTGGTGGTAGTGGTAGGCATCCAGGCCCCCATGAGTAGGGGTGGTGGTAGTGGTAGGCATCCAGGCCCCCCTGAGTAGGGGTGGTGTTAGTGGTAGGCATCCATCCCCCTATGAGTGGGGATGGTAGTAGTGACAGGCATCCAGGCCCCCCTGTGTAGGGGTGGTGTTAGTGGTAGGCATCCATCCCCCTATGAGTGGGGATGGTAGTAGTGACTGGCATCCAGGCCCACATGAGTAGGGGTGGTGGTAGTGGTAGGCATCCAGGCCCCCATGAGTAGGGGTGGTGGTAGTGGTAGGCATCCAGGCCCCCCTGAGTAGGGGTGGTGTTAGTGGTAGGCATCCATCCCCTAGGAGTGGGGATGGTAGTAGTGACAGGCATCCAGGCCCCCTGGGTAGGGGTGGTGTTAGTGGTAGGCATACATCCCCTATGAGTGGGGATGGTAGTAGTGACAGGCATCCAGGCCCCCATGAGTAGGGGTGGTGGTAGTGGTAGGCATCCAGGCCCCCATGAGCAGGGGTGGTGGTAGTGGTAGGCATACATCCCCCTATGAGTGGGGATGGTAGTAGTGACAGGCATCCAGGCCCCCCTGGGTAGGGGTGGTGATAGTGGTAGGCATCCAGGCCCCCATGAGTAGGGGTGGTGGTAGTGATAGGCATCCATCCCCCTATGAGTGGGGATGGTAGTAGTGACAGGCATCCAGGCCCCCCTGGGTAGGGGTGGTGGTAGTGGTAGGCATCCAGGCCCCCATGAGTAGGGGTGGTGTTAGTGGTAGGCATCCATCCCCCTATGAGTGGGGATGGTAGTAGTGACAGGCATCCATGCCCCCCTGGGTAGGGGTGGTGGTAGTGGTAGGCATCCATCCCCCTATGAGTGGGGATGGTAGTAGTGACAGGCATCCAGGCCCCCATGAGTAGGGGTGGTGGTAGTGGTAGGCATACATCCCCCTATGAGTGGGGATGGTAGTAGTGACAGGCATCCAGGCCCCCCTGGGTAGGGGTGGTGTTAGTGGTAGGCATACATCCCCCTATGAGTGGGGATGGTAGTAGTGACAGGCATCCAGGCCCCCATGAGTAGGGGTGGTGGTAGTGGTTGGCATCCAGGCCCCCATGAGTAGGGGTGGTGGTAGTGGTAGGCATCCATCCCCCTATGAGTGGGGATGGTAGTAGTGACAGGCATCCAGGCCCCCCTGGGTAGGGGTGGTGGTAGTGGTAGTCATACATCCCCCTATGAGTGAGGATGGTAGTAGTGACAGGCATCCAGGCCCCCTGAGTAGGGGTGGTGGTAGTGGTAGGCATCCATCCCCCTATGGGTGGGGATGGTAGTAGTGACAGGCATCCAGGCCCCCTGAGTAGGGGTGGTGTTAGTGGTAGGCATCCATCCCCCTATGGGTGTGTATGGCATTGGTGATAGCCATCCCACCCCTATGGTTCTGCTGTTGCTAGTGTACGTCATTTCTGCATCCCTATGTGTGTGTGACATATTTCGGGTACGTGTCGTTTGTTTGTGTTGTGGGTGTTTGACTTACCGTCTGCGCCGTACGCGTCCGTACCGGTCCCGGTAATAGATGTAGAGTATTGGTAGGACCTGCGCGATGGGATTCATGGTTGGTTTGTCTCGTTCGGGTTTCTCGTGGCTTCGACTCGTACTCGTCGCTGGCTTGTTCGTCTCGTCGCCGTGGATCGTCTTGTGGCGCGAATCGGAGCTTATGTACAGCTCTCCCGGATGCTCTGACGTGCCGGACGTAGCGACGGGTTCGGCGCGTACGGAAGGCGCATCGTACTAGTCCGGCCGGAAGGTGCTGTGTATTTGGTTACGTGCGACTCGATTCGGTGTTTACGGATCCGGCTCGGGTGGGGAACAGGAGCTGAAATGGGTAAGTACGGCTCGCTCGGAATCTGTGCTGTTATGCGCATCGTACTTGCTCGTTCGGACGACTGTTCGAATCGGTCGGGAAACACGCGTTCGGCTTGGTTTTTTTCCGGACAAATGGTGTTAGGTGCGCTTCCGGCCGAGATCGGAATCAACCCCTATATATTTTTGAAACATCTGGAAGATTAATAAAGAGAAGAATATTAACAATGGATGAATGGTTTAATTTATAAAGCTGATTCATTTGAGTGCCAAGTGGGGACGTTTTTGTCCTCTTTAGGAAAACGCATTGTTCCAACACAGAGAACACAGCATTAATTCAGCAATGCCAAAAACAAAAATTAACAGGGCTAAAAAAGTTCACAACAACACACATCCTCCAAAGGCATTACCCCACCTAAACACTGTTTGCGTGGAAAAAACATGAAAAACCACAAAACATCCACATTTTGTATTTTAATCCAACGCCATCCATGGCCGAAATAATGTTTCAATTCTACGGACACCACAGAAACAGTTGTTTCATGCACCCATGAATAGTACCGGGCCTACTGGCTGGAAGGCTCATTGGCAAACTATGTCACATAGTGAATTAATTAAATCAATCAATATTGCAAACTTATTCAAAAACATGGAGAAGAAAAATAAAAAGTACTGAACTGTGCAACATTTTTCCTTTACAAAAAAAGATCAATTTCGTGCACAAAAAAACTAGGCCCCTACTAAAACTGCAGGCCACCCACCACAATAAATGTAAAACATCAAATAAAAGTACAAATAAATCCAGGGGCATGCCCCCAGTCAAACAGACAACACCCTTATACACCAGTTTTTCAACTTACTTGTGATATCTCAAAAACAAATTCCTTAAATCCAATGGTATATATGCAACAGACAAGGAGAGTGATCCTTCCAGCTCCAAATCCCAATGAAAAGTGACAAGGAGAGGAACGAAGCACTGGGAGGAGTCTGCTGGACAGGAACAGGAAGTTGGAGTCTCTGGGGCACTTCCTCTGGTTTTAAAAAAAAAGTTTTAAAAATGGCTTCTTGTGCAAAAAAACACAACTCCAACAGCCAGTTTGAGAAGAAAATCCACTCCAAATGCCTCTCAGCTGCATTCTCAAGCAGAAAAGCTGCTCGACCGCTCCGTTTGCGAACGCGATCGGCTCTAAGAATGCTAGATTGGTGCCTTTGCAGCCGAAAGTCTTGCAGGAGCTCTCTAGCGGTGTAAGAAATCTCACATGCGCGCGCAAGCGGCCTGACAGTCTTGGCGCTCGCGGTTGAGCGCCAAAAGAAAACTCGAGCGTGCGAATGAAAAAAAAACTCAGCTTTGCGTCCGAATGGCGGAATTCATGAATTCTTCGTTCCTCTGCAGAGTGCGGAGTGCCCGAATTCCGTAAACTCTGCGAGTGGAGCAGAGTTTACCGCCTGGGGTTACGTAAGTGCGCATGACGGTTTGGCCTTCTGGCCTTTCTCCTACCCGAGCTGCATTGTACAGGTGGGTGGAGAACCAACAGAGGCTTCCAGTCCATGTCTGAGCGCCGAACCAAGGCACTCAAAATCATCCCAGGGCTGCTCTCATGCTGAGAATGTTATTCTCAGCATGACAGCAGAGGTGGTGGCCCTTTAGAGCAGGGAAGTGTAATTTTATTTATTTATAATTCAGTTTTTTTTAGTTTGTACTCCCCCACCCCACCACTTGGCAATAAGAGCGACCGCTACTGGAACTGGAGCACACCTGGGACTGGATAGAACAATTTCAAACCAAGCGACGATCCGCTGCTCGGGGACAATCCCCGAGCAGCCCTGAGAACCCTGCAAGACAGTGTAGGCAGAAATCAACAACGCAGCGGCTCCCTGTTTGTGACACTCATCATATCTTTGACTACCATAGAGAGACCCTGGTGGCGACTGCAACTATCACTGGTGGGGGGCCGCTCTCTGACAATCTCGGTGGCAAGCTCCCTGACTCCTAGCGAGCCCCAGCTGATGATCATTGGAATATTTAAGGCTCTCCCCATTGTCACCTGTAAATGGCAGACAAACTGCTGTGATTGCCTTACGATGCTAGCTTTTAAGACATTGAATCTTGTTTCATCAATCAATCAATCAATCACGTGTTTGTTAAGCGCGACTACTCACCCGTAAGGGTCTCAAGGTGCTGGGGGGGTGCAGATTCCAGTCCATCAGAAAGGGGGTCTGTCGAAGAGCCAAGTTTTGAGGTTTCTCGTGAAGATCGGGAGTGATGTTGTCTGTCTGAGGTGGAGTGGTAGGGTGTTCCAGGATCTGGCCGCGAGGAAGGAGAAGGAGCGGCCTCCCAATCTGGTCTTTCTGGTGTGAGGGACCATGGCGTAGGAGAGCTGGGCTGATCGAAGGGTCCTTTGGGGTGCGTGGAATTCGAGTCGGCTGTTCAGGTATGCTGGTCCGGTGTTGTGGAGGGCCTTGTGTGCGTGGGTGAGAATCTTGAAGGTGATTCTAGCCTCGATGGGGAGCCAGTGGAGTGTGCGCAGGTGCTGGGAGATATGGCAGTGTCTTTGCAGTTTGAGGACCAGTCTTGCGGCGGCGTTCTGGATGTTTTGTAGCTTCCGGGTGAGGTTTTTGTTTATTCCGGCATAGAGTGCGTTGCCATAGGCGAGTCTGCTGGTGACGAGGGCGTGAGTGACGGTCTTTCTGTGCTCGAGGGGGAACCATTTGAAGGTCTTACGTAGGAGGCGGAGGGTGTGGAAGCAGGAGGATGCGACAGTTGATCTGGCGGTCCATTTTGAGCTCAAAGTCCAGGATGATTCCAAGATTGCGTGCGTGGTCCGAGGGGGTGGGTGTGCTTTCCGAGGGCGGGGGGCCACCAGGTGCTGTTCCAGGCGTTGGGGTTTGGGCCCATGATGAGTACTTCTGTTTTGTTGGTATTTAGTTGTAGGCAGCTGCTTTTCATCCATTTGGCAACAGCTTCCATGCCTTCTTGAAAGTTGTGTTTGGCTGTGTTGGGTTTGTTGGATAGGGAGAGGATGAGTTGGGTGTCGTCTGCGTATGACACAATGTTGAGTCCGTGGGTTCTGACGATGGGGGCGAGCGGAGCCATGTAGATGTTGAAGAGCGTGGGGCTGAGGGAGGACCCCTCGGGGCCTCCGCAGGTGGTTGGTGTAGGGTCCGAGAGGAAAGGAGGGAGTCTGACCCACTGCGTTCTGCCGGAGAGGAAGGAGTGGATCCAGTCGAGGGCCTTGTCCCGGATCCCTGCGTCGTGGAGTCTGTGTGTTAGGGTGGAGTGGGAGACTGTGTCGAAGGCCGCTGAGAGGTCGAGGAGGATGAGGGCTACTGTTTCTCCTCTGTCCAGTAGGGAGCGGATGTCGTCTGTTGCGGCAAGGAGGGCGGTTTCTGTGCTGTGGTTTTTTCTGAAGCCGGATTGGGAGGAGTCGAGGATGTTGTGCTCTTCGATGAAGGTGGCGAGTTGGCTGTTGATGGCTTTCTCGATGACTTTCGCTGGTTACGGGAGCAGGGAGATGGGTCTGTAGTTTTTGAGATCAGTGGGGTCCGCCGAGGGCTTCATCAGGAGGGGGTTGATCTCGGCGTGTTTCCAGTCGTCGGGGAAGGAGGCGTTCGCCAGGGAGCGGTTGATGGTGTGGCGGAGCATGGGTGTGATGGTGTCGGCGGCTCTGTTGAAGATGTGGTGGGGGCAGGGGTCGTGGGGGCCCCGGAATGGATTGACTTCATTGTCTTCAGTGTGTCTTCGGTGGTGAGGGCTGTCCAGTTGTCAATCGTTGGCTTCAGGGTGTCGGGTGGCTTGTGAGGGTTCAGTGTGTTGGCTGTCTTCGTCGAAGTTGTCGAAAATGTTCTTGATTTTGTGGTGGAAGAAGGTGCTGAGTTTGTTGCAGAGGTCTTGTGAGGGAAGAATGTCAGTAGACTCGCTGGTGGGTTGGGCGAACTCCTTGATGATGCTGAAGAGTTCTTTGCTGTTGTGCGCGTGTGTGGAGACTCTGTCTTCGATCGCTTTTTTCCTTGTTTTTCTGATGAGTTGGTGGTGGGCGTTGGTGGCGGCTCTGAAGTTGTTGTGGGCTTCTGTGGATTTGGAGTTCCTCCAGGCCTTTTTGAGGCGGCGGCATGTGCGTCTGGACTCTCGAAGTTCGGTGGTAAACTGTCTGGCTTTCTTGGCGTGTGTGTTGTTGTTCTTCTTGAGGGGGGCTATGGTATTGGCGCTGTCGGAGATCCATCTGTGCAGAGTTCGGGCTGCGGTGTTGGGGTCGACGTCTTCTGCGGTGGTTGGGGTGGAGTTGCTGAGTGAGGAGGTGAGCTGGTCGTCGGTGATTTTGGTCCAGTTTCTTCGTGGGAGCAGGTGCTGGTGTCTGTGGATAGTGGGTGTTCTGAAGGTGAAGCGGACTCATCGGTGGTCTGTCCACGGGAGTTCGGTGGTGTGGCTGAAAGTGATGGAGTTTCCTGTTGTGAAGAGGCGGTCGAGGGTGTGTCCTGCTGAGTGTGTGGGTTCGGTCACGATCTGGCAGAGTCCAATGTTGTGGAGGTTGTCCAGGAGGGATGTGGTGTTGGGGTCTAGTTGGTTGTCAAGGTGGAAGTTGAGGTCTCCCGGCAGGGTGTAGTTGGTGGATGCGATGGCTTGCGGGGAGATGATATCTGTGATGGAGTTGGTGAAAGGTCCGCGGGGTCGGTAGATGAGAGTTCCTCGGAGGGTGGTGGTAGGGCTGGCCTGTATCTTGAAGTGTAGGTGTTCCATCAGGTCTGTGGGCTCGTCGGAGAGTGTGCTCAGCCGGAGGTTGGATTTGTGGACGATGGCGAATCCTCCTCCCGGGCAGGTGGGTCGGTCCTTCCGAGAGATCTTGTATCCTTGGGGAATGGCGATGGCGATGTCCGGTCCCGAGGTGGTGTTGGTCCAGGTTTCGGTGAAGAATGCTACATCTGGGGTGGTGCTGTCGAGGAGGTCCCAGATTTTGGTGGCGTGTTTGTGGAGTGATCGGACGTTGAGGAGGATGCATTGCAGGATCTTCGGTTCGGTTGTGTTCTTGCGGGCAGGTTGTGCTGGGTCCGTGTTCCTGGCGGTGCTGCAGGTGTGCCGGCAGCGGTGACAGCTGAAGGGTCCATGGGTGTCGGCTGGTGATGCTAGCTTGCAGTTGTTGTTGCGGCCTGGGTTGAGTGCGTGGAGTGCCGCTGGGTTGTAGCGTTGGCGGTGCGGAGGTCCAGGGTTCCTGGCGCTGGTCGCGGACGGGCGCAGACGGGCTTGTCTTTGGCGCGCCCGCACAGCGGCCGCCATTAAGGGGCCGATTCCGATCTCAGTCGGAAGCTCTCCGAACGGGATCCGGCCGGAAAAAGTACAAGCCGTACACGTTTTTTCCGGCTCGAAAAAGCTCCCGGAGCCGGACTTGGGGGGTCTGTGGCGGAGCCCCCTTCACCCGTAGCCTTACGAGTCGAACACAGGGGGGACCCAAGGGTCCCCCCTAAACATGCATGTACGGTGCGGGTTGCACCGATGCGTACACACTGTAGGGGGCGCACTTGTTTGCGACGTACCCATTCAGTCAATGGGAGCCTGTGTACGCGTCGTACGACTGGCTCCCATTGACTTCAATGGGAGTCCGACCGAATCGAGTCCGGCAGCATGCGGCCGCATCGTACTCGCTCGGTCGGACTGCACGAGTCCGGCTCGGTCGGAAATCTCTCCGGATCCGGCTCGGTCAGAGAGTTTTCCGGCCCAGATCGGAATCGGCCCCTAAGTCGGGGTCGGGGAGAGCTGGACAGCTGGGAGGCTGGGAGGTGAACTGGCTCGGGCTGGCCGCGCTGGGGGGAGGGGCCGCGAGGGCAGCAGCGGCGGGTAAAATGGGGGAAAAGCAAGCAATAAAAGAAGTGGGAAGAGTAAATGGGTGAAAAAGAAAAGGAAAAAAGATATAAAGAGTACAAAGGATGAGAAGAATAAAGGGTGAAACGGAGCGAGAGAAAGGAGTCAGAGGTCCACTGGACCACCAGGGATGAGGCGCAGGTATAACCTGCAGGTGGAGGAGTGCCTCGAACACCAACACTACGGGAGTGCAGGGCTCGGAGAGGCCTCACTTAATGGTGGAGCTGCGAGGGTGGGAGAGCAGTTTCACTGACAGTGAGTCAGTGGTCTTGCTCACCTGTCCCCGCAGTGGCCGCCATTAAGTAGGGGTCGGGGAGGGCTGGACAGCTGGGAGGCGGGAGCAGGGAGGGGAACTGGCTCGGGCTGGTCACGCTGGGGGGGAGGGGCCGCGGGGGCAGCAGTGGCAGGAAATACAGGGGAAAAGCAAGCAATAAAAGAAGAGAAAAAAAAGAGTAAAAGGGTGAAAAAGAAAAGGAAAAAAGATATAAAGAGTACAAGGATGAGAAGAATAAAGGGTGAAACGGAGCAGAAAGCAGCAGAAAAGTGCTATGGAGAGTGAAAGAGTGAAAAAGCTGAAGGGTGAACACGGAGCAGAAAGGGGCAGAAAGCGGAGCGAGAGAAAGGAGTCAGAGGGTGAAACGGAGCAGAAAGCAGAAGAAAAGTGCTATAGAGAGTGAAAGGGTGAAAAAGCTGAAGGGTGAAAATGGAGCAGAAAGGGACAGAAAGCGTAGCGAGAGAAAGGAGTCAGAGGTCCACTGGCCCACCAGGGATGAGGCGCAGGTATAACCTGTGGGTGGAGGAGGGCCTCGAACACCAGCACTACGGGAGTGCAGGGCTCGGAGAGGCCTCACTTAATGGTAGAGCTGCGAGGGTGGGAGAGCAGTTTCACTGACAGTGAGTCAGTGGTCTTGTTTTATATTCTATAGTTTAGTACCTCTGCCTTCTCTGGAGGCCTACACTTCTGAATCTCTGTTTCTCACTGGGGAGTGAGGGTGGTGAAATGTGAGGTCACAATTGGACCAGTGGGTATTGACCACGATTACCTGGCATGCCCTTTCCTATTAGTGTATGTGGCAACATATGCAAGCATAGGTCAGGTTTGAATGGAAGAAGCTCGTAGTGGAGACTGCTCCATCTCATCTTCCTCCCAGTCCTTTCCCTGGATCCCTCCTGTAATAAGTTGTTAGTCCTGCTCATTGCAGCCTTCAAGTTTGTTGTACATGCAGTTTGGGGGGTCTTCCCTATAGGAGGACTTTACGTTAGGCACCAAGGTTACCCTATGCTTGCACCTCACAAATCAATTGGATGATGCCATGAGAGAGAGGGGAGTATTGGTCCAATGTGGGGTGCGCTGGCTCATGGCCTCTTTGATGATACATTGTGTTCATGCACTGTCTCACATATGGCATATATAGTCTCCTGGAATATCAAAGGCCTCAAAGCGCCTAGCAAACGCTATAGGGTACATTCATCACTGTTGCGCAGACAGCGCAAATAGTCTTATTACAGGAGACACATTTCACACATGCAGAGGGGATCAAATTGCAGCACCGCTGGAGGGGCCAGGTGTACAAAACAACATACTCTGCATATGCATGCAGTGCTCTAATTTGGAAACGGGCTTGTGTTCCACTTGTAGTGGAGGCAAAATACACAGACTCTGAAGGCAAGTATGCCTTAATTTGGGGTAAGCTAGAAGGCATGGACTAGTGTTGGGTAGCATTTATGCCCAAACACGGACCAATGCAACCTCAGCCACCTGAACTAGAAAGCTGTCTGATTGGGCTGGCACCCCGTGAGTCCTGGGAGGCGGCTTCGATAACCTCTTGGATACAACCTTGGACAGATTAGTCCCACCTCTTCCGCATGCAGTGATGGTTATGCATGCTAGGGATTTGAATAATTGGCTGGAGTCTGGTTGTTGATAGATGTGTGGCAAAAGAGACATCCGAGTAAGCAAGAATACTCCTTTTACTCACCTACACACAACATTTTCACCAGATTGGACCGGATTTTTTGGACAGTAAGGATATTAGCCCTGTTTCAGGTGGAGGAGCATGGACCAAAAGTCATATCTCATCATAACCCAATAGAGGAAATGCTTCAATGGGGACGGCTCCTTTCTCCCATTCCACCATGGTGCATGAAAACCTCAATGTTAGACTACCCCCCCAGTAAACATAAGGTAGAGTCACACGTCGAGCAGTTTTTCGATTGACAATGAGGGCACAGCCTCCTCCTGGTGGGGGGATTGAAAACCTTAATAGTCTCTATCAGAGGGCTGTGTATTCAGACTATAGTTTGGCCCGTAAAACATTGCTAGACACTCTACATAAGCTAAAACTTACCATACACAATAGAGAGACACCCTTCATTGCCTCTGGACATGCTCTGGAATCATTCATCGAATTCCAAAAGCAACATATTTGGAAAAACTGAGGTGCCTTGATTACACAGCTTACTTAGCAAAGATACATTGTGAAGGCAACAATGCATGTAGGCTGCTGGCATGAATGATTAATCTCTCACACACACTGTGCTCACCTCTATTAGGTATAACAATGGCCACCTAGTGCAGACACAGATAGAAATTAATGCACCTTTCTACCAATATTATCACGCTTTATATCAAAAGGTCTCTGCTCCCTTGTCTGACATTACAGCAGATTTGTTATGATCAATTCACTTCCCCCGGCTGACAATTGACCAGCGGGCTGAGATAAATGCACCCATTACTGAACAGGATATCAGAGGTGTGTTCTGGGAACTGGCCATTGGGAAAGTTCCCAGCACAGATGGGATTCCCACTGAGTTTTATTCTTTGTTCTCTCCCCAGCTGGCAACTAGACTGGTAGAGTTGTTTATACTCACGAAAAAGAGAAAGTATGTACTTTGTACCACTTGTATGTATTCGTAGAAATCGCAGAATGGTAAAGCCCTAAGCGTTTTTAATACTGCCCTCACCCACTAGATAGTGGCATGCTTCATCGATTTAGACCCCACGGCCTTACAAGAACTGAGGCAAGTGAAAGACAAGTGCAGGAAATTAATTTGGCGCCTCAAAAAAGATGCTGACGACGCACTCTGGGCTAAACTCTTGCATGATATCAAAAACAACAACAGCGCGCAATTTTGGCAAAAGATCAACACTCTCGCCAACCCGTTAAATCTAGGCATCAATTCGCATGTAACAGAAGAGGCATGGACAACCTTCCTCCAAACCCATTTCAACAAAGACCAAGAAACTCAATTCCGCAGCCAGAACTTCTCGCCAGAAAGGGAAGTATTAACATTTCAAATGTCTTCCAATACAATACTGGAATAGCCCTTTAGAATTACGATCACACAAATTTGCAAAAGAATATCCAAAGGCAGGCGCGAGGGAGCTCCAGGACCAAATGGGATACCGCCTATATTGTTCAAACAAGATCCGGAATACTGGGCTTCAGTTTTAAAACCAACTTTCGAAACAATCTTGCGTACATTGACAATACCATCATCATGAAGGGGCTCGATTATCTCTCCCATCTACAAAAAAGGCAACAGGAACAACCCAAAAAGCTACCGGTTGGTAGCTTTATTGGATAACAAAGCCAAATATTATGCAGGACTACTCCTACAAGAACTAACGTCCTGGGCCGCAGAAACTTCAGCAATCCCATTAAACCAAACAGGTTTCTGTAAGAATATTGGGACTACCACCAAAATATCAATCCTCTCATTACTGATAGACACCGCACTAGCTATAAAACAGCCCTTGTACCTGTGTTTTATCGATTACAGCTCAGCGTTCGACCACATAAACAGGAACTTATTATGGCAAGAATTTAAAAGGCTGAACATTTCATCGTTACTTCTAAAACAGCTAATCCTTTTAAACAGCAACACCTGGGTGCAAGTAAAATTGGGCACAGGAGACCACCTAACGAAGAAGATCCCAACAACCTCTGGATTGAAAAAAGGCTGCGTGCTTGCCCCAATACTTTTTAACCTTTTTATGGCGGAGCTTTTGGCCTCTCTCAATGGAAGCAATTTGCACGCTCCCAAGTTAGGTGGCCTCCAGTTATCTAACTTATTCTACGTGGACGATTTGGTGCTTATTAGCCGGACACCAGTAGGATTACAGCGCCTGCTCGATATCACATCTCGGTACTCGGAGGAGAACAAACTCAGTATTAACCGAGAAAAAACAAAAATAAGTCAAAACATCATTGGCATCTGGTGTCATGTAAGCTGGAAGCTGTACAAAACTACAAGTACCTGGGAGTTATCATCGATAACAAAGGGAACTATATAGCTCAACGTGAGGCCATTAAAAAAAGGGGAATAATGACTGCTTTGGCACTAAGAAACCTAAAAAACAACATCTCTGGCCCAAATTTCCTCCCCTTAACCAGAGTGATCCAGGCGAAACTTATACCATTAATCACTTACGGAAGCGAAGCCATGAGAGGGAGAGACGCTGAAACTCTGGATCGCACAATAGCAAGAGCAATCCGAATGATTTTTGGGTTACCAGGATACACATCCCCCGCACAACTAAGGCTGGAGTTCGGGATACAAAGGTAAAGACTCTCTTGGGACTACCAGAAGGTTATCTCAGATTACCTACAATCATGTACACATCACAACCACCCGATCATACAGTGATAAAACAAATCAAACACACCAAATAATGATGGACCCTGTCAAACAATTATGGTATACAAAATGATAAAAAAAACAAAATTTATAACATAGAATACATTTATTAAAAATATTTTTTTCCTTTTCTTTCTCTCTATGGATTAAAAAATCTTACAAATTAAGCAAAATCACAATCACATAAATTTAAAAATGCCGCATATATATTCCACAAGAGACAAAAAAGTATAAAAATGTGAACACAATCACAACATCATGATCTGGTTATTCCAAATAGAATCCATTTCATAAATCCATTCAATGTCCATCAATAAAATCCTGTATTGGACACGAATAAGTTCCTTGGATATAACCGTTTGCTTGAACAAAGGCGTCGACGCCTTTCGGTGGTGTTTGTTTGATAAAAGCCACCTTCCTCAGGACACAAATAATATTTGTCTCTCATTCAATATGAAAATATTATTTAAAACCTACTCCATGTGGAATGTGTTCTATGGCTGTCCTAGGTCACTTTATAATCTCATAAGACCAATAGGAGTCCAAAACACTTCCGCTGGTATCTTACTAAAAATCCGTTAGTCCGGAACTGTAAGGAGCACCTCAGTATAAATCATCTGCAAGTGAAATGATATCCTTGCTCTTATTCATAAAATGGATGCCACGGGTAGCTTTTATAGGGGTATCTCACTCCCGTAAAAACATTAAACCTTTTGATGTGCTCATAGTAGTACTTGATCCTCCAATATAAGGAAAGGAAAGCACAGACCAGGGTCTGGAATGGCGGCAAATAAGCTTCCACTGGCGCTTTTCCTGACTTGCTTCTTTTCCTTACTTCCAACGCTTGTTACAAGCGTTACAGTTCCGGACTAACGGATTTTTAGTAAGATACCAGCGGAAGTGTTTTGGACTCCTATTGGTCTTATTAGAATATAAAGTGACCTAGGACAGCCATAGAACACATTCCACATGGAGTAGGTTTTAAATAATGTTTTCATATTGAATGAGAGACAAATATTATTTGTGTCCTGAGGAAGGTGGCTTCTATCAAACAAACACCACCGAAACGCGTCGACGCCTTTGTTCAAGCAAACGGTTATATCCAAGGAACTTATTCGTGTCCAATACAGGATTTTATTGATGGACATTGAATGGATTTATGAAATGGATTCTATTTGGAATAACCTGATCATGATGTTGTGATTGTGTTCACATTTTTACTTTTTTGTCTCTTGTGGAATATATATCCAGTATTTTTTAATTTATGTGATTGTGATTTTGCTTAATTTGTAAGAATTTTTAATCCATAGAAAGAAAGAAAAGGAAAAAATATTTTTAATAAATGTATTCTATGTTATAAATTTTGTTTTTTTATCATTGTGTATACCATAATTGTTTGACAGGGTCCATCATTATTTGGTGTGTTTGATTTGTTTTATCACTGTATGATCGGGTGGTTGTGATGTGTACATGATTGTAGGTAATCTGAGATAACCTTCTGGTAGTCCCAAGAGAGTCTTTACCTTTATTTACCTGTGGTACCCTGTCTCTTGGGTAGTGGGGTCGCTCCCTTTCTTTACAAATAGTTCGGGATACAAAGACAAGAGCTCGCCCGTAAAGGAGCATTCATTAAAAGCTGGTATAAAATTAAAAGGGGGCCGCCAGATTCGCTTAACACCTATTTGTGGAAAGAACTGCAAACTAAGGAGGCATGTCCAGCCAGACACTATTTGGACAACTCACTTAACCAATTGGGACTGCAGAACCTCTGGGAGCTTTCAGGGACCTTTGCAAGCTTTAAAAAAATAGTAAATAACACTGTCAAAAAAGAATCACTCATACAGGATAAAGCTGCCCTGACAGAGCGCGCTCACGGCTGGTTTTCCTTACAGTCCTACAGCAAGGCGACACCCCAAGTCTATCTCCACACTAGCTTCTCTAGAACCATCAAAGAGAAGTTCTTGAAACTCCTCCTAGGCATATTACCATCTGTATATCATATACCGCCGTGGCATCGCCCTCCGAAGCCAGCAATTTGCCGTCTATGCGGGGATGGAGAGGAGGACATAGTGCATCTGCTAACCATATGTAAGATCCTAACACGGGAGCATCGGACCCTCCTTAGACCACTCTTCAATAAGAAGCACATTCGGACTTGCAGACAAGCAGTGTTAGCAAGCTTCTCCGGCGAGGATGTCCAATTAAGCTGCCGCCTGGTAAAATTCCTATCTGCTGCCGAACTGAGCATCAAAAGACAAGCCAACCAGCTAGCGGATGGTAATGCAGCCGAACGGACCATGGTACATTGACCCAACTCTCATAAGACGCTGACTGCGCTGCAGCCTTAATGAGAACTTCAGCACAGTAAAACACTGGTATACCACGCATTTTTAAAAAAGGACCCGTTCTGGGTTGCTCGTTCCATAGAAATAACTTTTATGTTGACTAACCATTCTCCTCTAAGTACCCAACGATTTTTAATGTATGCATTGTTTTACTCTATAGCAAGATTTCTCGCAAATAGCTGCTTTGCACTCAGCACCTTTCTCTGCTGTAAGTTAGGCGGAACACCTACGATTCTTATTAGAATCTCGCAGAGGTAAAAATTGCTGTTTTGGCACTTTGCACTTTCCTTACATACTCAGGCATTTTTGCCTTTTGTCACTTCACCTAACCTGCTGCTAACTATTTGACCAACGAGGTCGGCTACTTTTGCTCTGCTGATAAGAATATACCCACAGGGAATTGATTGCCTGTTTATAACGAATGCCGCGGTACACGGATGAAATACACTATAATCCCGGTAGAGGTTCAATTGTTGTTTTGCACATTGCACTTTCTCCTACAGGCCATAGCACTTTGTTTCCTGATGTTTAATCTATCCTGTTGTCAAGCATTGGACTAACGAGGTTAGCTCTGTCAGTCAAGCCACTAAGCTTAGCAGGGCTATAATTTATCTTAATTTTATTGTGTTTTAACAGTGACTTATTTTTTTCTGCTCAAATTGTTTCTATAAAACGACAACATGAGTTGCACGTTTGTAAAGGTTTTAATTAACTGTACAGTAAATACAATTTCAATTTCATCATAGGGCCACTGACACACCCTGATGCAGACCAACATATAGGGTGGAGAGCACATTTTTTGGATTATGCTAGGGATCCATTTTGCAGAAAAATAATAAGTTAAAACTATCTAGGAGGGTACACTTATCATTTTGTTTTATTACTGGGCCCTTCTGACAGGATTAAAAATCTTGGGGGTGTACTTAGGGAATTTAAGTCCCTCTCACCCTTTCTGCTCTTATCAATAATGATAAGAGCAGATAGGGTGAGAGGGATTTAAATGGCTGGGTCTACGCACATCGACTCGCTTGCCTTGCATTGGGCTCCGGACCGCTTCATACACGTTGAAATGAAGATTTGCCACTCTGAAGAGGACAACATGGAAGGCAATCTGGGTGCAGCGTTTGTTTTCACTGAAAGCAGAGATCAAGTTCTGGACTGCATTGCCCCTCTCAATGGCAGGCCATGCAGCACTTGCCAAGATAGTTATTTTGCCCCAACTTCTCTATAACTTGGTCAACAACATACCTGTAGTGCTTACTAGATCCTTTTTTAGAGGGGTGGACCCGCTGCTGGAGAACCTATTACGGAGTACTGGATGGAGGAGAGTAGCTCTTTCTAAACTTAGGTTTCCCACTGATAGAGGGGAGCTGGGAGTCCCAGACTTTGTGGAATACCATTTGGCCACTCAACTGCAGAGGTCTACTAGATGGTTGGCATCTCCCTGTACAAAACGAAGCTGTCTCAGACGAAACTAGCATCAGGGATGCTGGATGCTTCGTTATCCCCTACTTCCCGTACTGCTGCTGAGGGTTCAAAGCAGCTGTTGTTACAGTTGTGGTGTTGAGGAGTGGGCTGCTACTGACAGCCTCATCCTTCATATGCACCAGCCTTGCCTTTGGTAGGCCTTCGTTTACGATCGGGGTGGCTCGCCCCCAAGGCTTTATTCCAGTGGTCTGATAAAAACATTACCCGCATTGGGGACCTCTTTAGCGAGGGCACCATGATGACTTTCCACGAACTCCGTGACCAGTACAACATACATATAGGGCAGTTCATAACACGGACATATCATTGCTGCGCTGCACAATCTTTAGCAGGCTGTGCATGCATTTTTAGAATGGGCTGTAAACTCATGCGGTGGCTTTATGGGGCTCAACTGCAGCTGGCCTCCACAGAATTATCCATGCTCAAGGATAATTGGGAGGCGGATAATGGGGCATGTAATGACAAAGAGTGGGGGAGGATGCTACAATATCCACATAAAGTGTTGCAGAACTCTTGGTTTCAGCTGATTCAATTTTAAGTGCTACATAGAGAGCACTTTATCCCACACAAAATTGGCAAGATCTTTCCCAGAGCCGCTGCTCATTACCCCAGATGCTCGTCCCAAGAGACTGGCTTTCTTCATATGCTATGGGCTTGCACCTTGCTCACTTGTTACTAGGGATGAGCCACGAGTTCTCTCTCTGACAGCATGTGGATATCTAACCAGTGTTCTCCTGAGGTTTTTCTGTTGGCAATGATTAAAAGACCTAAATCGGACAGAGCATTGGCGTGCTTTGTCGATTTGGCTCTCCTACACAGTCATCATTATATCATCATGGCATGGAATAGTGCTGCGCCTGCTTTCCTTGCCAAGTGGCAAGGTGTGTTCATACACTGGGCGACTGGGCCAGTGCTTAATTTGTAAAAAAAAAAAAAACAATAATTGCCAGGGCCCTTCTTGGGAGGCCACTGCAGCTTGCACCACCCATTGCCCCTGCCAGCACTGCCAACAACAGTACCAACGCAACTACTAACCATTGCATTCCTAAAAGTGTGACAATTCAGACTATGTAAGGCCATCCAAAGCTATAATAATGGGGAGAGTGGCCGGTATTATTCATTTTGTAATGTATATTGACTTATTAAACACTGCTGTTGTGCTCATATTAAAATTAGACAGACCGCGGCACCATATGGCGGACTGTCACTAGAGCTGGCTGGGCTGACAATTTACTGCCGGTGCCGAGCACTGGAAACCACCGGCTAAAATGAAGCACTACCCTACTGCTGAGCACCACTCACTTCATGCAGAAGAATTGAGAGGGTTGCGCAAATACCCCGGAGCACACCGCTAAGAGGAACTTGTGGCACAATTACAGGCATGCATTAAAAATGATATTAGGCCTCTATGAACTTACTCCCCCGCAGTGCCTGGACACGTTAAGCTTACATCACAGGTTGCCTTAGCAACCCGGCGTTAGTGCTCCATGGCATCCGATTTTCATGCTGTGACCCGACCCCAATGCCAATTACTCCCAGCGCGAATAGAGTGGGGTAGATGCCTCACATCTCTGTGCTGTCTCCAAAAATCCTCTCCCCCCTCATCCTTCCTCCCTCTTCTTTTTCTCCTTGGAGGGCCCGGATCTTCCATTTTTTCGCCCTACACTGCTTAGATCACACAGTAGAGAATTGGCCCAACTCTAACACCTGATAGCAACCTGGTACATTATGGGGTCGATTCCGATCTCGGCCGGTAGGGCACCGAATCGGATTCGGCTTAACCGGATCCGATTCGGAGCCCTATTTCCCGACCGATCCGTACGTGCGTCCGGGCGAGCGAGTACGATGCGTGCGCTCGCGAAATCTCCGACCGACTCGTTCGCAGGACCCGACCGCTCCGACCGACTCGCACGGGGACGACTCGCACCGCGCAATGGAGACGTTCCCCGGCCGGGTAAGTACGATGCGCACCTCGACCGCTCTGACCGACTCGCGCAGTCCGGCTCCAAGGAGCTGTCGGAGCCGCACTTTGGGGGTCCGTGTCAGACCCCCTGGAAGCGTAGGCGTGCGAGTCGCACACAGGGGGGACCCATGGGTCCCCCCTACACGTGCATGTACGGCGCAACCCGCATCGACGCGAACACGCTGTAGGGGGCGCCCTTGTTCGCGTCGTGCCCATTGAGTCAATGGGAGCCCGCGTACGCGTTGTACGACTGGCTCCCATTGACTTCAATGGGAGTCCGACCGAATCGAGTCCGATAGCATGCGAACGCATCGTACTCGTTCGGTCGGACTGCTAGGGTCCGATTCGGTCGGAAATCTCTCCAGGTCCGGCTCGGTCGGGGAGATTTCCGGCCCGAATCGGAATCGGCCCCTGAGTGTTTCTCGTTAGCGTTTTTGTTGTGTGTACCTTTAATTTGTATTGTTTACCTTTAAATGGTATTGTGTGTATTCATCAAACACGCGCTGTCACCGGCATAATGATGCAAGGCGCGTGGTTGTTGTTTTTATAAGAATTGTGAAGGTGGAGATGCTTGGGAGGTTGAGTCAGTTACCGCCTGACTCTTAATGGGGAAGGACGTATTAAACCTTCTTATACAGGATCTTGAATAAAGGACTTTCTCACCTCATTGCTGCATGGAGAATCCTTCTTAAAAATATTGGCGATGATCTGGGATACATTTTCATTGACTCTACAATTTTTTTATCGGGGCAGTTATTCGAGAGAGTGGGAGCCTTTGCTCAATTGCTCTCCTTTAGGCATAATGATCAAGTGGGATTCTGGCCTGATTATCAAGATGTTATTACACACCCTTGCGTGACCATAACCCAAAAAATCGTTCACGGTGAGAAGATATTAACTGCACGGTGAGTCTGTATAACAAGATAGTCACCCTTCACATACTTAAATAAGTCCACCGTAAGTCATTATCTCACTGACAATATTGTCCTCCGCCCCTTAGGTATTCCCAAACCTCTCATAAAGGAAGACTATCTACTCATAATCCTGTAGACGCCAAAAGAACTTGCTCTGTGCACACTAACGGGAGCACAGCTGCCACCTAGGTAAGCATAGCCAATTTACCAAAGTAGCCCTCATTACTTTTTATTAATTTGATGACCCTACTCTTGCGACAGAATTCTAATTCGGCGCTTCTTACATTCCCCAGGGTATTCCTGTCCTGAAGAGACCCTCATATTTCAAGTAGGGTCGAAATGACGTCGACAACACCTCGGGATAGTCTATTAAAGAAAGCACCGAAGATCAATCTGGTGTATCTTCTGTGGAATTAAAAAGAAAATACATAGACATCCTTGTACAAACCAATAACCCCTTTTAAGTCACTATAATGTTTTTTAAAAACATATGTTTGGTTATGGTCACTTCACTGGGGTTTCCTATGTGACTCTTCTCTCTAAACCACCACTCACTGAGTTTATTTTGCGTCATAATTAAAATGAATATGTATCATATGAATAGAATGAACTAATGAATAAATGTATTACTCAGTTCGGCTGAATTGAGCATAATTTAACACATACAGTTGGCTACTTACCTTTAATTGAAAAATAATTATAATTTTGTTGTTAAAATTCATTTGCGGCAGATATATCCTGCCTTATTGTGATTCTTTTCCCTCCTCTAACTAAACTAACACAAAATAAGAATGAGCGATAAAATAAGATTGTTTTCAAAACAAATGATCATGGGTGTCATTAATGAAAACATCCAGGAAAGATTGTGGGTATATGGGAAGTCTTCTTTGGAAGAGGTGGTCGCTATAGTTAAGAAAGCTGAATTTTCTAATAAGTGTGAAAAAGCAGTGTGTACAACCTCAAAGGAAGACTCCAAGGATGTTGTGTGTAAGGTTAATTACAAAAACAAGAGAGATAGATCTAAGGTTCTGAATGATTCAAAGAAAAGTGGGAACAAAAACAAGGAGAGACGGTGCTATAGATAAGGAAATAAAGATAATTTAACATATAGCAAGAAATGCCCAGCGAGAGACCAAAAATGCATGGAATGTTGGATCAAAGGATATTTTTCTAAATTATGCAGGAAAGGGAAAGCTAGTAAAGTGGTAGTTAGAGTGAATCACTGACAGAATATCAACTACAGAAATATCAACGACAAAAATATCGGAGCCGAAATATCGATGTCCACAATATCAAAGTCCTATCTACATTATGGTAAGTACAAAAATATCGGGGAAAAATATTGTTGTCAAAAATATCGTTGTTAAAAATATCGTTTTTTTTTAATGTTTAAGAAATAATATAAAATAAAGTAAATAATACATATAATTAAAATAAACATAGGTAAAATTATTTTAAAATGTTTAAAATTATAACTAATACATATAGTAAAAAACTAAATTAAACATATATACATATACAATATAATATATATACTTACTTAATAATATTTATAAATAATTATTTTAATAACTTATAAATTGTTAAAAAACATTAAAAAAATTATAAATACATATATAGAAAAAAACAATAATATAAATAAAAATATAAAAAATATATATAACAAATTAAAAAATTACAATATTTTTAATCTTTTTAAAATAAATTATACACTACATTAACTAAAACAGTAGATCAAATATTGGATAGCGGAGGGGATAAAATTACTATTCCCACTCCAGAGAGTGTAACAGTAGGGAAAGTGTTGGATAGCGTAGGGGTAAAAATTACTATTCCCACTCCAGTGAGTGCAACAGTAGGGAAAGTGTTGGATAGCGAAGGGGTTAAAATTACTATTCCCACTCCAGAGAATGCAACAGTAGGGAAAGTGTTAGATAGCGTAGGGGTAAAATTACTATTGCAACTCCAGAGAGTGCAACAGTAGGGAAAGTGTTGGATAGCGTAGGGGTAAAAATTACTATTCCCACTCCAGAGAGTGCAACAGTAGGGAAAGTGTTGGATAGCGTAGGGGTAAAAATTACTATTCCCACTCCAATAAGTGCAACAGTAGGGAAAGTGTTGGATAGCGTAGGGGTAAAAATTACTAATCCCACTCCAGATAGTGCAACAATAGGGAAAGTGTTCGATAGAGAAGGGGTTAAAATGACTATTCCCACTCCAGAGAGTGCAACAGTAGGGAAAGTGTTGGATAGCGTAGGGGTAAAAATTACTATTCCCACTCCAGAGACTGTAACTGTAGGGAAAGTGTTGGATAGCAGAGGGTTAAAATTAACATGCTTATCAATTTCATATTTTTTTTAATTAAATAACCAATTAATAATTAACTAACAATAAATTAATTATCAATACCAATAAATAAAAATTAATAATTACTTTATTATAATTAAATTACTTCCCACCCTATTCCCCTATTAACCCACAACCCGCTCCTAAAATAAATTAACACAATTAATATAATAATCAATTAATCAATTAATAAAATTTAATTACCAATTAATAATTAATTAACAATAAATTAATTATCAATACCAATAAATAAAATTAATAATTACTTTATTATAATTAATTTACTTCCCACCCTTTTCCCCTATAAACCCACAACCCACTCCTAAGAAAAATTAACACAATTAATATAATTATCAATTAATCAATTGATAAAAATTTATTACCAAATAATAATTAATTAACAATAAATTAATTATCAATACCAATAAATAAAAATTAATAATTACTTTATTATAATAAATTACTTCCCACCCTATTTCCCTATAAACCCACAGCCAACTCCTAAAATAAATTAACACAATTAATATAATTACCAATTAATCAATTTATAAAAATTAATTAGCAATTAATAATTAATTAACAATAAATTAATTATCAATACCAAAAAATAAAAATTTATAATTACTTTATTATAATTAAATTACTTCCCACCCTATTCCCCTATAAACCCACAACCCGCTACGGAACTAAAACACAAAATTTAATTAAAAATAATTAATAATTTCTAAAAACTATTATTTAATTTACTATAATTAAATTCCTTCCTACCCTATTCCCCTATAAACCCACAACCCGCTACGGTACTAAAAGGCAAAATTTACTTTTAAAAAAATTACTAACTTCTAAAAATGTAATACATATATTTTTTTAAAAATACAATACTTAACAAAAAAATAGAACACATACATATAAAATACATACTAAAATACATAACAATAATATAGACATCAATATTATTAACAACAATATTTTTTGCAAACGATATTACTGACTTCGATATTAACAAAAACGATATTTCTTACCTTCAGGTCGATATTCTGGTCACCGATATTCTTGATGTCGATATTCTGTCCCTTCGATATTTCCAACTCGATATTTCTGTAGTTTGGGAAAAAAACTCGATATTATGTCTGTGCACTAGTTAGAGTACAGGAGGATTCAGATGCTAATTCTAGTTCTGAGGGGTCTGAATCAGATTCCAATCATAATGAAAATGACTGTGTTTTGGGTATCAAGGACCAAAGCGATTTCAATGGTGTCAATCTCCTGGGTGGACAATTAAGGTCCAAACCAGTGTGTAACATGAAGATTGGGGGAGTGGAAATATCTATTGTTGCAGACTCTGGCTCTCCATATACAATTGTGGACAAAGGGGTGTAGAAGAAAAAAATTGTAGGAGTTTTAGGGAACTCTCTATCTACACCGGATGTAGCGCCGGAAAGTTTTACTGGGGACCCTATCCCTGTGATTGGATTCAGGAGGCTAGTTTTTTAATTCAAAGGAAGGAAAGCGATGTGCAAACTTTATGTGGATGATGGAGGTCCTTCAGTTCTGTGTCGGGTCGACCAGAGGTCACTGAATATTATTTTGGATCCCAATAGTAAATATCGGGTTGGCTGTTGGGAGTGAGGAGCAGAGAGTATTGGAATACACGGATATGTACCCTGAAGTATTTACAGGGAAGATTGGCACTCTCAAGGGTTTCTTTCATAAAATTGTTCTCAAGTAGGTCACCATCTCTAAAGTACAAAAGGTCAGAGAACTTCCATGGGTTCTGAGAGAGGAAGTGAGTAACGAGATTGAGAAGTTGCTCCTTGCAGGGGTCATTGAACCAGTCGAAGCCTCTGAGTGGATCGCCCCATTGGTGGTAGCAAGACGCGCTACTGGGAAGATCCATTTGTGTGTGGATCCTAGGTACCTCAACAGTAACATTGTGGTTGAGAGATTCCCGTTACCTAAAATCAATGATCTTTTGATGGTAACTAAAGGTAAGGTTTGGTTTTCTTCCCTTGATTTGTCCTCCGCTTACCACCAGGTTAAGCTTCCAGAAGAAAGTAAACCAATTACTACATTTATGTCCCCCCAAGGATGCTTTCAGTTTGTTTGCATGCTGTTTGGCCTCGCGGCTACGGCTTTTCAGAAACTGATGCGCAAACTGTTTAAGAACAAAGTTGCTATTGTTTTCTTTTAGGATGACATTTTAATCATGGGAAAAAGCAGAGAGCAGCATGACAGCAGGTTGCATGAAGTGTTGGGAATTCTGCGTGAGAATGGTCTTATGGAAGAGCTTAATAAGAGCAAGTTTGCAATGCATACGTTAGATTAGGTCATGAGGTCACTTCAGAAGGAATCAAACCAAAAAGAAGTCTGCTCAGGGCTATGGAGGAGGCTCCGGCACCTACTAACAAAGATGAACTGCGGTCCTTCCTTGGGGTAGTAAAATTTTACACAAAGTTTGTCACAAACTTTTCTGAGAAAACATACAATTTACGCCAGCTTCTAAAAAATAAGGTCAAATTTGCTTGGTCGGACTCCTTGCAGAATGATTTCCAGCTGATTAAAAACAGTATTTGTATGGCAGGTAGTTTGAAAGGTTTTAATCCTAAATTGGATTGCATTCTCACTACCGATGCAAGCAACAAGGGTATTGGGGCTGTATTGACCCGGAAGAGTTCCAAAGGGAATGAACACACAGTGGGATTTGCCTCATGGTCATTATCCCCAGCAGGGGAACGTTAGTCATTGATTGAAAAAGAAGCTTTAGCCATCGTGCGGGGTGTAGAACATTTCAGGAGTTTTGTGTGGGGATACGAAGTTGAAGTGAGATGTGCCTAGGATTGCGAGGATGTCATTACACCTCCTTGATTTAGATATACATTAAAGTATCTACCAGGTGTTAGGAATAGGGTAGCAGATTTTCTCAGCAGATTACCATTACACTTGGAAGAAAGAGTCATAGGTGACAGTGATGATGTGTGTGTAGCTTGCATGAGTGATGAAAGGATTGGCTGCCATTTCAGAGGAAGAATGGCATATAGTAAGGGAACAAGATCACACCTTGGAAAAGGTGAAGAAGTTTGTTGTGGAAGGCTGACCAGAAAAGAAAGGGTTGGATGACTCTTGTAGGAAGTTTGGGGAAATTCATAGTGAATTTACATGAGAATGTAACGACTCGGGGAGTGAAGGTGATTCCCCCTGAAAGCATGAGAGAAACCATCATAAAATTGTGCCATGCTAGTCATTAAGGTATCATCAAAAGTAAGAGGAGGATTAAAGAAAATTATTGGTGGCCAACTGAAGTTGTAAGGATTGTCAGAGATTGTGTTCTATGTAAGGGCGCAGATAAGTCTCTAGTGCAGCTTAAAAACAAGTTAATCCCTGTTCCATGTCCAGAAATGACTTGGGAGGAGTTAGGAATGGACATCATGGGTCCTATTGTGGGCGATGAGGGTGAATTGTGGTATGTTTTGGTGCCTATCGATTATTTTCCAAGAGTCCTAAAGTAGAATTTATGAGTAGTGCGTTTGCTGAGAGTGTGGTAAAATTCTTAGATGGTATCTTCCAGAGGGAGGGTCTTCCACGGAAGGTCATTACAGACAATGGTGTTCAATTTAGAAGTGAAGTTGTGGAAGCTTTCCTGAGTCATAATGGTATCAAACATAAGTTTACTCTCAGAATACCGTCCAAGTGGGAACGGAGAAGTTGAGAGATTTAAGCGTGTCATTAAGGGAATCTTGCAGTTGGCTAAGAGCAAAGGTTTGAACTGGAAGACAAGTATTGAAAAGACTATGTGGATGTATCGCACCAAATCCTGTGTTACAGGGTATAGCCCTTTCACCATTATGAGAGGGAGAGTACCTTTTACAAAGGACAACCAAGAATGGATGGCCAATTCTCGAATGTAGCAATGCTCTCCAGAAGTAGTAAAGGAGAATAATGGAAAGGCACAAAAAAAATATACGGAGTACACAGACAGAAAAAGAGGATAAGGAAGTAGAGATTCTGGAGGGAGATGTGGTATGTGTGAAGTTACCTTGGAAAGTGAAGACGGGGGAGAGTAGGAACTCTAAACCCCTGAGAATCACAGATGTTTACAGGAATTCTGTTAAACTGAGTGATGGAAGAGTGTGAGGAGGATTGCAAGAATTAAGGGTGACAGATAGAAAGAAGGTGTAGGAAGAAAGGAAGGAAATAATTATAGCTGGCCTGATGATTGTAGAATACGGGGTAGTGAAGATGGTGGTATGGACATCAGTGGCGGCTCGCTGGGAACGAGGGTGGTGGGGCGGGGATTGGATTAAAAACAAATTTAAAAAATAAACGTACATTCTACGCTGCGCCGCGCTGCTGCTGCCTCTCCTCCGTCCTCTTCAGGTCTGCTACAGCACCGGAAGCACTCAGGCTACTGGGCTCTCCACATTTTTGACTTAAGAGCCATCCATGGTATTTAGATGGCATCAACAGTAAAATTCTATTATCGACATATTGTATATACTTTTCAGCCTAAGAAGTAACCCTGGGCGGAGTTCGCGGAGTTGCACTACGCGGAACACCGCGAAGTGCAAAAAAACTCCGCCGCACTACGCGGAGCTCCGCAAGCGGCGGACTACGATAGAAAAATGCTGTTCGCGGACAAGCATCCGGCACTGTGCAATCATTGCGAACGGCACCATGCACAGCGCAAGCGGTCCCTGCTTTCATTTTCTGCCGCTCAAGTAGATTTTTACTAGAGCTGCAGCTTTCTCAACGCGAACGGGCTGTTTCTCAACACGAGCGGTCGCGAGCATACGCAACCACTCACAATGAGAAACTTGACCCCTTGCGTTGAGAAATCTCGCCGGGAGGTTGATTTTCCTCGCTCGCGGTCGCCAAGTTGACGTTGACGAACGCGAGTGAGGCAAAAAACTGTGCTCCGCTACGCGGGTGGAGTTTTTTGGAACTCCGCGATCTCCGTGTAACGCGGAGTGCGGAAAACTCCGCAAACTTCGCTAGCGGAGCGGAGTTCACCGCCCAGGGTTACTAAGAAGGCACCAGTGGCGTTGCTAGGGGGTGGGGTGGTCTGCCCCAGGCGGCACTGTTTTTGGGGGCAGTGGGAGTCGTGTCTGTCGACTACCACCATCCCCTCTGCCCCGAGAAAAAGTTGTCTGTCTGCCAAATTCCCCCAACCCCCGGAACAAGTAGGCCATCGGCCACCACCCAGTCCCCCTCCCCCCGCTCTTACCTGAACTAGGGCGGCAAACTTAGGGGCCGCCCCAGATGGCAGTACGTCTAGCTACACCACTGGAAGGCACCAAAGACATATGGAGGGCATTCATAGCAAGTGCTGGTCCTGGCGCAGTGGAGGTCATTTGTGACATATGTGGACCTCCATAGCATGTTTCGGAGAAAAAAACTGCAGTCTACTCCAGGGGACCGTTAGGTTTCATTGGCTTGGCACACAATGAAAGGATGTGAATATCTGATCAATGCCCTCTCAGAGACTATTGCCTTTTAGCAAATTTATGTGAGAATTGTACTTTAAAATACACTATTTGACCCAATTTTAAAAACATTTTCTCAGAGGGGCTCCATAGAAGAGGTCAAGCCCACTCACTTTGTTTCCTTACTGCAATTTGAGACAAATAGTACATCCCACCACTTTCAAAGATCACTAGCCACATCTGAGTACTTGTGACACAAACAAATACACTTCAACAGTCCTAAACACATGCTTTGAAAGTGGCACAGTGATTCACATTTTACAATAGCAGTTATTAAACCATTCAGGAAGTCCCACTACTGAAACCCAATGATCAGTGGTCTATCAACTTTTTCATAAGTATAACATCATTTTTCCAACCTACCCAGAATGACATAATATTTGCTCACAAGAACTGTGAAAAATGTTAAATGGAGTGCCACTTGAGGGTATATATTGAAAGAATATAGCACAATAAATATTTGGATAAATGGATATTAAAGGAAGCATCTTGAAAGAAAAGTCCAAAAAATGGCTTCTGTGTTGTAATTCTAATTATAATGAATTTGGTATGTGAAATTAATATGTTGTTCAAACAAAGGATCTGAAATAGATTTTTCAGGGTTCCATTTTTTCACATTAGCTTATTTAACATTTTAAACTTCTCACGAAGTTCATGTTAACTTTTAAAATCACATTTGCCATGTCAATGGGCAAAATCTATTTGTGTTCAGGGGTATTTTGGGAAAAGCAATAAACGCTTCAGTTCCTCACCTTGCCACTGCTTAGCACCCCATAAATATCTTTCCGCCGTGGGGCGAGGGGAGTATTTCCCCACAGTTTGAAGATGACTGTTGTAGACCTAACCAACTACAGCCCCATCCCACCGCTCAATACTTTAATTCAGAGTTTACAGACATCTCTCCCGATACTCAAAACCAGCAACTTCTTGGTCCAGGGACCCCCCATATTCTCAGCAGGTTAAGGAACATGTCACATACCACTCTCCAGATGTGGAGCACAGACTCTGGATTAACTGGACCTATTATCATATACAACTTCTATGAGATGTTCAACACAGACAGTCGCTCCACACTGACTGAATACAAGGATTAGGCTTTGCTGACCTAGCACCTCAATGGACCTCTTCCTTCCTCACAAACAGATCCCAAGCAAATTCCTACACCCTTTTTGATCACATCCAACACCAGGGGTAGCACAGGTGTCAGCACTCTCACCCACCCAACCCTTCTATCCCTCGATTACCCTCTCGCCACTCACAGCTCTTCATTTGACTTGACTTCCTAGAATTATTAAGATGACACACAGGTTGGTCCAAAAAGCAGCAGAAATCATGATGCTAAAAAATATTAAAGAAGCTTGAATGTGCCACAACCAAATAAAGTTCAGTCTGGACAAATCGTGACATCAAACCTTACTTGCAGGAACCTCAAAGGCACTACACTGCCACCCCCACCCAAAATAAATGACTTGGCCCCTTAAATGTGACCATGTTTGTCCAGACTAAACTTTATTTGGTTGTGGCACATTCAAGCTTCTTTAATATTTAATATCCTACAAGCCCCCTCTGGGACACAAGGCCATCCCCAGAAAGGGCCATGATTTATTCCAGAACAAACTAAGAAAATACTAACCTACCTTACAATCTACAAGACAAGCAGAGTTCCTGTCCTTGACATCTGCCACAGGGCAACCTGGGCCTCACTTCACACGTTCACGAAGCACCTCTGCTTCGACAGTCGGGTCCAGTGGGAAAAGCATTTTGCCTGCTCTCTCCTGCAGTAAGTTTTGATCTGAGCCCACTGGAAAGACCTTCCACCTGGGGAGATACTGCTTTGGTGTCTACTCTAAGGTGAGGAATCTGTGGTTAATAGTATTCATCTAAATATCAAGTTACTTACCTTCTGTAATGCTCTTTCTGGTGGATGCACTTTCTAAGCGCAGATTTCTCACCGCCCTCCCACCTCCTTAATTCTGTGTAGTAGCCTATGTTTTAACAACTAAAAAAGGTCTCAAGTGAGTGTACAGCACATTGTCACCAACAATTGTTCACGTTCCATGTCTGAGGGCACGGAAAGGGAAAAGACAAGAAACTGACATCAGCGTACAGAGATCCAGCTTACATAAGTCTCTGCTCCATCACTTTTCGAGCACTGTGGTATCAGCGCAGAGCTGCACAACACTATGTAACAGTGTGCAGGCGCACTGCTATGGAGAACATTTTTCCTAATCAATCCTGACACCTCAGAAGTATTCAATCTTTAGGAATCTGCAGTTAGATAGAGTGTCTAACAGAAAGAGTGTTATCGAAGGTACGTAACTTGTTCTTCTGTTTGACTCTCCATCTGTTCCGTTTCCTTCTTTACATTGTTTCTCTTTCTTTGTAGCTGGCAGCCCTCAGTCACCCCACTTCGTCTTCAGATCTACCACGGTATTCCATTACAGTGTTATTTTGATTTTTGTCTGCAGACACACAAACAGAAGAATCCCAAAAGGAACAAGTCAACAGTTTAATGTGACCCAGCTGTGCTGCCCATCTGGCTCAGTGACAACCTGCTCATTACCTCCTTGTCAGTCTTCCTCACCACAAGAATCATGTAGTGAGCTTTAGCTCCCCCCCACCACAGAACCCTCCAAGCTAAATTTAGCGCTCTAGCCTTCCCCATCCCTCTCTAATATGGCTGACTTCCTTTACTCCTGACCTTTACCATAAAAGGAGGCTCGACCCAC
This sequence comes from Calotriton arnoldi, assembly GCA_963921515.1. Classification (NCBI taxonomy): domain Eukaryota; kingdom Metazoa; phylum Chordata; class Amphibia; order Caudata; family Salamandridae; genus Calotriton; species Calotriton arnoldi. Next base: position 432,856 of record CAWUFW010004564.1, on the reverse strand, counting down.
CCCACTTCCTGTTTTTTTTAGTTCTGCTCCGCAGAATCTTTAAGCAAGTATCGGGTAAGTGAGGTGAGGTCGCGTTTTAGCGAGCCCTAGAAACCTAATTTGAGGTCCAGCATTGAGCACTCACTTTTATTGATGTGGAAAGCATTGATGCATAAGAAAAAAGCCCTGCAATAGCGGGCTCTTATTGGTGGCAGGAGGATCTGCTCTAATGGGCTCAAGTGGCTGTCAGGTGCTCATTAGCTCATATAGATTGGAGGTTCACCATGCCACAGGTGTTTGCAATGATGGTGGTAATAAGTGCTACATTGTCAAGATTTCAAAAGGTTATCCATGTGCATTATATAGCAGTTTGATAAACATTAACATGCAGGTTGGCTACCACGTGCTCAGCCATGTTGCACAGTGGGCAGAGCAGAAGCTGAGACCAATGTGAGGTACAGTAGCAAGGAGGGCAGGGTAGACCAGGAGTCGGGATCCGTGGAGAGTAAAAGTTCAGATTTCACACAAACGTTTCGCCTGTTTGGTAGTCCCTGCCCTTCTGACATGAAACAATAAAAACACCACTCCAATACACCCAAAGCCACAATAACTAATACAGTGTAGTACAAAAAGGCGAAAGTGGACACTAAAGCCAAACTGATACAATACACAGGCACTAGTATAAGTTGCCTAAACACAGAAACAATACGCTGAGACACCTGGCGTTCAGAAAGCTGACCCAGACACTAACGTATGAATATGTAAGAAGCATAATCAACAGATATCTAAACAACAATAACTAGTGTGACATGACACTATCAATGATATGAACAAGTCGAAATCATGAACACGGGGTCTTAATAACACAGACAAAGAAATTGGGAAACTGGCAGACTGACTAACATTTCCCACAGAAAAATAACACAAACATAACAGCAAAAGGAAGAAAACACAAAGATCAAAGAGAACACGCAGACTGAAGAATGAACACTAAAACACCATATATACATACACTAGATAGACAAACACACAACATATGCACAAAAAATGTGACTAAAACACTAATAACATCCTAGAAGAAGTAACTGATCTCTTTCCTATGTGCCTCATTCTACAAAGTCTCCCCCTTCCCTATGGTAAACTGAATAATTTGTTCACTTCATATTCGTATGCAATTCTCTTTAAGCTCGAAGTGCAGCCACAGCACTTCTCCAATTTAAGAAAGAGTTGTAGATGCACCTCTTTAGAGAACACTACACCACCATGTGTTAACAGTCCACATGCAGTTACCTCTCCCACCACTTGCTGACTTTATGCTTGTCTAGGACCCTATAAAGTGCTCCACTGCCTTTTGGCTAAGTGTACACTATAGAAATAACATATTGAAACATAAGGCGCACTTATACTAGTTTATATATGACTGATAAACAAAAAAATAACGCAAGCATGCAAGGTGAATCAATCTCATAGTGACACCTGTTATTTACAGTGTTCAGATGTAGCCGAATTGCGGTTTGAAGCATTATATAAATAAGTTATTAATATTACTATTATCATCTGAGGGTGAAGGCTAATACCCTTGTAAATACACAATCTGTGTTACCTTACCACGGTTGTATCCTGCAATATTGCAGATGAAATATCGACCAACAAATATATTGTGACCATAACATCGACTCCCGAAGTATTCTCAAGGTAAGTGTAGATTTACTATTGCTAACTTCTTATGACAATATATTGGGAGTCAATATTATGGTCAAGATATATCTGTAATCCAATATATGGACCACAATATTGTTGTGCAACACCCCTTACAACGGCACGAGCCCCTGAAAACAAATACATACTCATATTCCAAAGAAGGTCATATAAAACGAGCATGGAAATATTTACTGAATCTTAGACAAGCAGTTTTGCCGTGTCATACTCTGAGCTTTTTAAGCACCGCCCAACACAACAGAACAAAAACCTCTACACTGCATAAGCAGATAACTAGGTGACTGACAGACAGGATAATGTTTGCACCCGATAAGATGTTTTGAATCACTAAAGAAGACCTGCCAAAACTCACATGATGCCAGTGTGTGTCACATGGTATCAGCTCCTTTCACACAGCCACTCAGTGAGGAGCCGATATCACACGGAAGCAGACAACGCAAGTCTGGATTCACTGCAGAAAGCAGTTTTCCAACTTATTCCATGGAGGCTGACCACAGATGATGTCCATCATTGTTTTGTAATCTCCCTAGGACTTCAGTGGCAGCCTTGAAAGCAGTGCTTAATTTGTAAAGTAATAAGTGCCAGGGCCCTGACCAGGAGGCCACTTTCAGCTTGCACCACCCATCGCCCTTGTCATTGCTGCCAAAACAACTACTATCCATCTCTTTTGCCTGCAAGGGCGACAGTTCAGATTATTCCAGATCCCCAAAGCTAAAGGAATGGCTGGAGAGGCAGGTATTAGTAATTTTTAATGTATATTGTATTCATAAACAACCGTTCTGCTCCTCTCTAAATTAGATGAGCAGCGCCACCCTGTGGCAATCTGTCATAAGGTCAGTGTTGACAATTAAACACAGTGCTGAGCACCTGAAACCACCGGCTCAAATTAAGCACTGCTTGAAAGCCTCTGTTTTCTTAAGGTATTGAGCCATCACCTGCACAAAACCATGTCTCCCTCTCAATGGCCGCACCCCATCCGAAGCACTGTCATGGCTGGAGAGGTAAGGGACTGAAGGCTCTGCTCAGAACCTGCCCCCTCTGAGTCTCCTCTTCTCACACGGTGAGTATTATTGGAGGTTAACAGACCAACTATAGGACAACTAACCTGTTAAAGAAGGTTTAACAGATTAGTTTAAAATGGTTACATTTTAACCCTTCTCTGCTGACTCGTGTGCTACGTTTACCAATAGCCATAAGATATTGAAACTTCTTCTATGGGATATTTATTACCTCCTCGTAAGTCTTCCTCGCCACATGATAAACGAAGTGAGCTTCAGCTCCACACCAGAACCCTCCAAAGCAAAAGATAGCCTCCAATGCCTCCCATCCCATCCCAACATGGCCGACCCATATCACCTGTGACCTCTATAAGAGGAGGGTCGGCCCAAGCCTCAGCCTGTTTTTTTGGTTCTGCGCTGCAGATTCTCCAGACAGTGTTTCAGGTAAGTTGGGGCGAGGTCCTGCTCTAGCAGGTCCCACGGCCCGGGGGAAGAGGCCCTGCTCGAGCGGGTTCCTGATCTGGCTTCTCCCCCGCCTTGTGGCTCTTGGCCCTCGCACTGCCCCCTTGATTTTTGCTGCTCTGCTCTAGCGGGCTCTGATGTTTGTGGGCTCTGGGTGTTTGTTCAGCCCTGCACTAGCGGGCTCACCTGTTTGGTCTCCTCTGTCCTGACCTGGTTTTCTCCCTGCTGTTCCTGGGTCACACTGGGCTCGCATCCGTTCCCACCCCCCTCTTTTTCTAAATACTGGGTCCTGGTATGGGGGCGCTGTTTTGCGGGGGTCATGGAGATTTTTGTCCTGCCTCCAGGGGTGACGCCTCGCCCGACTGGCTTCCCGCTTTGTTTGGGGTTGCCTGGCTGCGTGGGCCTGCGGCTATTCGGGGGTACTGGAGGCGCCGGGAGCGTGCATACTAGCCTAGACCGGATCTACACTGGCTGCTCCTTTGACCCGTGTTGCTTTACCGTTTGTGCAGCTCCTGGAGCTGTTGCCGGACTCGAGGCATGCCACGTTAGTCTCCTTGCTGAGCGGGGACTCGGTGGCCAGGGTTTACATCCGTGCAGCACCCTCTCCCGGGCGGTGTAGGCGCGCGCACTGCCGGGAGCCGCACGCAGCGGCATGCAACCTGGAGCCGCGCGCTGCTGTCGATGCCTCAGTAGCACCCTGTCCCGTAAAATACCCCATACTAACCCGTCCCTCAGACCGACGGCGTGCGGCTTGTAATGTTATGTATCCTTCGGATGGCTACAGTCCTTTGTGTGTTTTGTTTTCTGGAACTTTTCAATTCCTTAAGGATGCTGCTTTCATTGCATATTTTTTATGGTGTCTTACACACACGCATGCGCGCTACGTTGTTCTCACGCAGCAACACTGAATACCTGTTTTCCGACTAGCGTTGAAGGTGAGCATGTATTGTTGAGAGCTCTCGAATCTGCTCGGCTCTTCTACTGCTGTCACGTTTCAGACTCTTACTAATTCGCTGTTTTTTTTGTTGGGTCGTGGAGACCCGGTGCTGTAATATGGGAACAACGTACTCTGGGAGTGTGTTTTATGTACATATATGTATTTTATAGTTCCTGAATGGTTGCAGTCACCAGTTGCAGGGGGATGTATGTGTTTGCCTAGCAGCTTTCATTGGTTAACAGTGGTTACGTTGTCCACTCTGTGTGCGGATTAGTCATTGGTTTCCCCCGTTATAAACTGGTGTTGACGAACTTGCTTCTAGGCGCAGTCTGTGAATGGACTAATGTGCTTTTAGCTCATTGGTAGGTCTTGTGCCGCTGGTGGCTCCGGCTCACAATGAACGTGGGTTCAACTCCTGCCTGTGCTCCACATTACAGTTTTGTGCTTTATGTTCTTAGGTCTTCTACATACTTCTTTGGTTGCATAAATTCTTTATGTTTCTTGGCTGCTGGTCGTATTTTACTATTTTTTGTAATGCCGATTTTTTGCAGCAGCATCAAGGAGTCATACGTGCACTGTAACGTGTACTGCAGGACACAGCATTTGGGCCTTCCAGGTGTTTTCTCAATCTGTCTTTATTCTAGGGTTGGCAAAAAGGCTTCCATCGGGTAGTAATACACACGTTATAGTGGAGCTTCATATTTTGACATTATTGTCCGTCCTGGTGGAAGCACATACATCGAGGTTTTGGGCCTGCGGTCCGTCCCTCCTGCTCTCCTTTATTGTGCGAGGTCTGGCCTGGTTGGTCCCTGATTGGGCATCCTCCTGGGGATTCTGGGGGCTGTGAGCGGCTGCGTGTCTGATGGGGGCGGGCTGCTGTTGGCGCCTGTCCGTCCTTCTCTGGGCTGCTTCGGTGGTCACCTTGTGGGCTTTTGCTTCTGTTTCTGCTCCTGCTGCTTCGGGGGTCACCTTGTGGGCTTTTGCTTCTGTTTCTGCTCCTGGAGGGCTTTCCCTTTCTTGTCCATGGGCCGCGTCCGTGGCGCCCCTCGCTGCTCCTCCTGCTCCCTGGCTCGGCAGGCGGCTCTTGTGCCCCCATCCTGGTCGTGCTTCTCCTCGCTTCCTGGGGGTTGGGGCTCTGTTGGGGGCCTTCTTTTGCCTTTCCTCCCGTCCTGGGTGGCCTCTGTCTCGGTTCCATGGGTCCTGCCTACTGAGGGACCGCTCCGGTTGTCAGTTGTTGGGCTCCCCTGCCCGTGTCCGAAGTGCTGTGGCTCTTTGGTTGGTCTGCTACCCTTGGGTGGTGGCGGCTTGGTCGGGCCAGGGGTTCGGCGCACGCCTCTGCTGGGGTGTGCATTTTGACCTGTTCTTGCGGGGTTGCTTTTTGACTATGTCTCTGGTCCTTCTCCGGCGGGTCCTGTTCATCCGGTTCCGGTTTACCGGTGGGGTATTGGTGTTTTCCCCGTCCTGTTTCTGGTTTTCCAGTTTTTGGTTGCCTTCCTCCTTGTGCCTGTCCCCCTTTGGCTGGTTTTCGTGTGGCCCCCCGGCTGTTTCTGTCGGGGTTGTCTACCTTGGCAGGGGCCTTCCTTGGGGAGTGTTTTGGGTGTCTTTGTGCCTTGTTGTCAGGCGGTGCTTGCCCGGTCTGTCCGTTGGGGGTCCTCCCCGTCCTGTTGGTCTCAGTGCCTCTGGGCCTTCCTTGGTTCCGGTTCATTCCCGGCTTCGCCTGTTCCCGGTGTAGGAGAGTAGGATCTGCTTCTTATAGTTACCCCCACTTTTTGCTGATGTATCACTGTTTTCGACTTAGACTGGCTGGGATCCTGCTATCCAGGACCCCAGCCTAGCTGCTTTCTCCTCTAAATTGATTGCATGTACTTTAGGTACACTCCAGATTGGATACTGGGGTACCCTTATAAGTCCCTAGTATATGGTACACCATGTACCCAGGGCATAGGTACCTCAGAGGCCTCCCAGGGGCTGAAGCATGTATTGTGCCACCCCTGAGAGGCCATTCAAAATGACACCACAGGTCTGCTACTGCAACCTGTGTAAAGTGGTGCCTGCACCCTTACTTAGATATAGGTTCACTATATCTATTCTAAATCACTGCACATAAAACCTATCAGTCACCCCTATGGCAGGCCTTATCAATCCTGAAGGCAGGGTGCTGGGTTTTGTGTGAGAGGGTGCCCTGCATGAGCCGAGCCCTCTACAGCCTTCGGAATCTATTCTCCGGGGTTGTCTGTGATGCAGCCAACCATATATACTTAAGTGCATTATAACCTCACGGTAAATGCTAACTTTAAAACGGCTGCTTAGAAACATGTTGTGTTTGGTGTCAAACACCTTGGAATCATACCTTCACACCAGTAACTGGTGTGGGAGGTATGATTCCTCCCTTGTAGTACCACTACTATGGGGCACCGGTCTACCCGGTACCAGCTTTCTCGACCTGGGCAGCACAAAATGGATGCTGCCATCCACAGACACGAGTCTGCCCTCCTGCTGCTGAGCCAAGCTCGAGCAGAGGAAGGCCTGACAATAGGTTTCCTGTCACAGGGAGGTGTGACCACCTCCCAGACATGCTTTAGTGTATTGGGGCTGGGTGGGTGCACTCTTAGAGTGCCAGAAAGTCTGCACTGGGGGCACATTTGGTGTCCCTGTGCATAGTCCAGCTCAAACCGGTTGCAGGAGCCATTGGCTCCTGCTCTGGCGCGAAACTGGACAAAGGACATGGGTGTAGCCACCCCTCTGTCCTGACCCTCCCATAGGTGGGTCCCCAGAGTTTGTCCCACCCCTTCCTTGGGTATAAAGTAGGAACCCTGACTACAGGACTTTAGATTTTACCTGGACTAAACTCTGCAAGCAGAAACCAAGTACTTTGACGGTCTACCCTTCGCTGGACGACAGAAGAATCTCCCTTGGAGTAAAGGAGTTACTCCCCTGCAAGGCAGGCACCTTAACGCATCTGACCGGTTTGCATCGCCCAAGCTCCTGAGGACTCCGAAGATTTCTGCAACACAGGAGGTGGATTCCCGAGCATCCCTGAGGTTGATCTGACCTCGCAGCAATCCTGAGACCAGTATCCCTCGTGGGGACCGTGCAACCGGAACCCCTGTGCACTGTGTACTCTTGCAGCAGCATATGCTTTTTGGCAATCCCTGAGGCTGTGCTTTGGGCTACGTGTAGTCCTGACCCCGAGCAGTATTTCTACTGAAGATTTCCGGCCTACACTCCACGAGTGTGCCGTGGGCTGGTATTTTGTGATTCAGCTCGAGGTCCCTTCGCGATCCCTGGTCCATTGGCCTGTGGGTCCCTGTGAAGGTAACTTTGACTTTCCTTGGGCTTTCCTGGTTGCTCCAGACGTGCCCTTACTCTCCATAGCTTGGAGAGTCCTCAGGACCTTGCTGGTCCTCACCGTGACTTGTTTCCTCTGCCCGCATGGGTTGCAGTTGCTAAGGCTTGTTGGTGTTCAATCCGGACACTGACCCCCCAGCACTCGACATCCTTCGTGGGACAGCTCACCTCCGGACTTTGGTCATCGTCGACGTCTCCTGGTCCCCGTGGCTGCAGAGTCAAGCATCCAATCTTCTCACCTGATGCACCCGACATCGGTGGGCATTCGTCCACTAAGCCCCTGGTCACCTGACGTGATCCAGACTCTGTCCCCTCTGATTTCAGGTTCTTTTCACCTCGGATACAGGCTTGGATTCCACCGGACACTTTTCATCTTCCCGGCAGCAGTACTTCTTTGCATCACGCCATTGAAAACAATGAGGGTTTCCGACACCACTTCACCCCTATGCATTCGGCTCCTCTGGGATAGGTATCACGGGTACCTTGGTACTCACAAGGGTGCTGGCCTTAGGAACTTCTATGTTCCAAAGGGTTTGCTTGAAGTCCTCTCCGAAGTGTCCCAAACTTGTAATTTTCCAACCGTGACTTTCCCATAGAGTTGTACGGAGCTCGCGCCTGTGTTCTCACACTGCACACGTCCTCCGTGGGTCCCCTGTGTCACTACTTTGGGTGGTTCCTTGGGGTCCCAGCGATTCTACGTGCTCTAGGCACTGTGTCTATTGAAGACGTGGTTGTTATACCACTTTCTTAGTATATGGTTCGGTCTCCCCCTGGAGCCCGCTGTGTATTGTGCGATTTACTGTCATTCTATTGATTTAATATTGTGTACCTTGTGCTCTAATCTCATAAAGAGGTTAGTAGAGAGTGTTTAGTAATAAATACATATATTTTATATATCTCTTGTGTGGTTCTCCTTTCATTTGGTCATTCAGGAGGTTCTGATCTGGTAAAACAAGCTGCTTTACATTCCTTCGAGACTTAGCCTGAAGGCTGCTCTCCACAGCTACCACTAGGATAGCTTTCTATAAAGGTTGTCTTTAACCTAATCATCATAAGGGTCGTTTGGACTGGTGCAAGGTGCCCACTTTAATTAGTGGACAGCATATACCAGGCCAACTTCTCACATTGGTGTGCAGCGGTTGGGATTCAAGCTTGCTATTGTTTTACCAGATAAATCTCATTGAGTGAATAACTGAAAACCACTAAAGGTATCTAGGTACATATAATCAAGACTAGAATAAGTAAGTTCTACTGAACTTGGAGTTGGGCAGTCAAGGGTCTAGCACACCCTTTCTCCAACTCAATAGAGTTTAGTTCCCACTAGGTTAGGTAGGTGCCTACACCACATAACACTAGTATGTCTTCTAAAGGAGAGGCCAGTGGCTCTCTGCCAACTAGATATGATCACCTCTCATTTCAGGAATTGAGAAATATGTGTACATCTAGGAAGCTGAGGACAGGGAGAAGTGCAAGCACCCAACGTCTCATAGAGATGTTGCTCTTAGATGACCTCAGAAAGACCCCAGGGTCTGATGAAGTAGAAAGAGTGGGTGGGACAGGAGGTCAGGACAGACCAGGAAGTGAACACTTCTTTGATATGGACTCTAACCCTGGCCAGGAGGATCAAGATGATTCTAACCTGGAAAATCCTACTCTTCCCTCAGGTGGGGGAGAAGGCCCCAGTGGCCCTCTCTTTACTCCACCAGGGAGAGTAAACAGTCTACCTAGAAGATCAAGATCTCCATCTCAGGAATCTAATCATTCAGGTACTTCTGTAGGGACCTCTGCTTCTCATAAAAGGGACTCCTCTTATGAGAAGAAGTGTCAGTTTCTTGAGTATGAGAGGACCAAACTCAGAATCAAGAGGGAACAATTGGCCTTAGACAGGGAATCCCTAGAGCTCCAGAGAGCTTCCAGAAGGTTGCGGCTAGAGCCCCATGGTGGCAGCAACAGTGTCCCTAGACCTAGAGAGTATACTCATGATCATAGGAACCTGAACAAGATAGTCCCTCCCTATCAGAGTGGGGATGACATCCACAAATGGATAACTGCACTAGAGAGGGCCTGTAAAGTACAGAGGGTCCCTCAAGAGCAGTGGGCAGCTATCTTGTGGCTCTCCTTTGCTGACAAAGGTAGAGATAACCTCCTCATTGTAAGAGAAGAGGATGCTGATGATTACACAGTCTTGAAGAGTGCTCTCATAGATGGGTTTGGCTTAACCATTGAACAATACAGGATTAAGTTCAGAGACACCCATAAGGCACAGACTCAGGACTGGGTTGACTTTGTAGATTGTGCTACTAAGGCTCTGGAAGGCTGGTTACTTGGCAGTAAAGTGTGTGATTTTAAAGGATTGTACAATTTAATTATGAGGGAGGAGATCCTTAATAATTGTCAAAATCAGTTGTTGCATCAGTACCTGGTGGACTCTGATCTGACCTCTCCCCAAGAATTGGGAAAGAAGGCAGACATATGGGTCAGAACCAGGGCGAAGCAGAAAGTTCAGAACCAAGGTGGTGACTCCATGAAGCAAGATTCTAAAACCTCAGATAAGGGTGGGGAGAAAGGTAAAGACCAGAAGTCTTCACAAGGGCCCCAACAGTCTTCATCTGGTGGGGAGTCACAATCCAACAAGGGTAAAGGCAAAAAGAAACCTTGGTGTCATATCTGTAATCAGAAGACACATTGGACAAATGATTGTTCCAAATCCAAGGAATCTACTCCAGCCACCACTGCCCCTAAGGCAACTGTTCCCCCTTGTTCAGCTCAAAGTGGTGGTACTCAGAATAAGGGTGTAGTAGGGTTAACCCTGGGATCTGAGATGGACTCTGGCCTAGTCAGAGTTCCAACTCAGGCTGTGTTAGTCTGTGATGGAGGCATGGATATTGCCTCCTTATTTGTCAGTCCCAGTAATCTGGGCAAATACAGACAGCAGCCTTTGATTAATGGGAAGGAGGCCATGGCATTCAGGGACACCGGTGCAAGTGTCACAATGGTGACAAAAGATCTTGTGGCCCCTGAACAAATCATACTTGGTGAGATGTACCAAGTGACCAATGCAAGCAATGTCAGGACAGACCATTCCTTGGCAGTTGTGAATTTCACCTGGGGAGGGGTAACTGGCCCTAAGAAGGTTGTAAATGCAGACCTCCCTGTTGAATGCTTATTGGGCAATGATTTGGAAACTTCAGCATGGGCTGAAGTGGAACGCAGGACACATGCAGAAATGCTGGGCATCCCTGCAGATGTGTTTGCCATGACTAGATCACAGGCAAAAATGTCTTCCACTGAACAGGCCCTGGATCCTGGAATAATGGACCAGGTGCCTTCCAAGAGAAGGAGCAGTAGGGGTAAGGCAGTGTCTTCCCCCCTGCCTCAGAGTGCAGATCAGTCTCTTGAGGGAGATGATCTTAGTCCTGAAGAAAGAACTGTCTTAGAGGAACTTGAACCTGATCAGGTTGAGTTCTTGGGGACAGGGGGCCCTTCTAGGGCAGATCTGAGCCAGGAGCAGCTGAGCTGCCCCTCTCTTGAACCCCTCAGACAGCAAGCTGCTTCTGAGGCTGCTGGGAGTGCCAGTGGGTCCCATAGGATCTACTGGGATGATGGACTCTTATACTCAGAGGGTCGAGACCCCAAACCTGGTGCTACCAGGAGGTTGGTCATACCTCTGAAGTTTAGGGGCTTCCTATTGACACTGGCACATGATATCCCATTAGCAGGTCATTTAGGCCAAAACAAGACTTGGGACAGGCTTGTCCCTCACTTTCATTGGCCCCATATGTCAGAGGACACAAAGGAGTTTTGTCGCTCCTGTATCACTTGTCAAGCCAGTGGTAAGGCAGGTGGTACTACAAAGGCCCCCCTGATACCACTACCTGTGGTGGGGGTTCCCTTTGAGAGGGTTGGGATTGACATTGTTGGTCCCATGGATCCTCAAACTGCATCTGGGCACAGATTTATACTGGTGGTGGTGGACCATGCCACTAGGTATCCAGAGGCAATCCCACTTAGGACTACCACAGCTCCTGTTGTGGCTAGGGCCCTCCTGGGAATCTTTTCCAGGGTGGGTTTTCCTAAGGAGGTAGTATCAGACAGAGATGCAAACTTTATGTCTGGTTACTTGACTGCTATGTGGAAGGAGTGTGGAGTAAATTACAAATTTACCACCCCTTATCACCCACAATGCAATGGGTTAGTTGAAAGGTTCAACCAAACCCTCAAGGGCATGATTAAAGGTCTCCCTGAAAAGCTCAGGTGTAGATGGAACATACTTTTGCCCTGCCTTCTCTTTGCCTACAGAGAGGTTCCTCAGAAGGGGGTTGGTTACAGCCCTTTTGAACTTCTGTTTGGACATCCAGTTAGGGGTCATTTATTTCTAGTGAAGGAGGGATGGGAGTTACCTCTCAAACCCCCCAAACAGGATATTGTGGACTATGTACTTGGTCTCCGCTCCAGGATGGCAGAGTACATGAAGAAGGCATCCAAAAACCTTGAGGCTAGCCAGGAATTGCAAAAGGCCTGGCATGACCAAAGGGCTGCGTTGACTGTTTATCAGCCAGGACAGAAAGTATGGGTGTTGGAGCCTGTGGCCCCAGCAGCCCTCTAATGCAAGTGGAGTGGCCCTCATACAATCATTGAGCAGAAGGGAGAGGTTACCTACCTGGTGGACCTTGGAACTCCCAGGAGCCCCCATATGGTGCTCCATGTGAACAGGCTCAAACCATATGTTGACAGGGCAGACATGGGCTTGCTCATGGCTACTGATGAGGGACAGGAGGAAGAGAGTGATCCACTCCCTGACCTGCTCTCACAGAACCCTGATGATGGTTCAGTTGATGGTGTAGCCTTGGCAGGCAGCCTCACTGATCAGCAGCAAACTGATTGCAGGAGAGTCCTAAATCAGTTCAGACATATGTTTTCACTGACTCCAAGTCAGACTACCTGGTGCACTCATGAAGTGAACACAGGTGACAGTCTGCCTGTTAAAAATAAGATTTACAGGCAACCTGACCATGTCAGGGACTGTATCAGGACAGAAGTCCAGAAGATGTTGGATCTGGGAGTAATTGAGCCCTCAGATAGCCCTTGGGCTAGTCCAGTAGTCCTTGTACCAAAACCTCACAACCAGGGTGGTAAGAGAGAGATGAGGTTCTGTGTGGACTACAGGGGTCTCAATGCAGTCACTAGGACTGATGCCCATCCAATACCCAGGGCAGATGAACTTCTAGATACTTTGGCCTCTGCCAAGTTTCTGAGTACATTTGACCTGACAGCTGGTTACTGGCAAATCAGATTAGCTGAGGATGCAAAACCCAAAACAGCATTCTCAACCCCCAGTGGGCACTACCAATTTGTGGTGATGCCCTTTGGCTTGAAGAATGCCCCCGCCACTTTTCAAAGGTTGGTGAACAAAGTCCTTACAGGTCTGGAAGCCTATAGTGCAGCTTATCTAGATGATATTGCTGTCTTTAGCTCCACCTGGGAGGATCACCTGGTCCACCTGAGAAATGTTTTGGAGGCCCTGCAAAAAGCAGGCCTCACTATCAAGGCCACCAAGTGCCAGATAGGGCAGAGTCAGGTTGTATACCTAGGCCACCTTGTGGGTGGAGGTCAGGTTCAACCATTGCAGAGCAAAATCCAGACCATCATGGACTGAGTTGCTCCAACTACCCAGACTCAGGTCAGAGCTTTCTTGGGCCTGACTGGGTACTACAGGAGGTTTGTCAAAGGATATGGATCCATAGTGACCCCTTTGAATGACTTAACTTCCAAAAGAATGCCTAAGAAGGTTCAGTGGACAGTTAGCTGTCAAAAGGCATTTGATGACCTGAAGCAGGCCATGTGCACTGCTCCCATTATGCAAAGTCCTGACTATTCCAAACAATTCATTGTTCAAACTGATGCATCTGAGTTGGGGGTAGGGGCCGTGTTATCACAACTGAATGAAGAGGGTCAGGATCAGGATCAGCCAGTAGCTTTTATTAGCAGAAGGCTGACCCCCAGAGAGAAACGTTGGTCAGCTATTGAGAGGGAAGCCTTTGCTGTGGTTGGGCCTTGAAGAAGCTGAGGCCATACTTGTTTCGCACTCACTTCATTGTTCAGACAGACCATAAGCCCCTCTTATGGCTAAAACAGATGAAGGGTGAAAACCCCAAACTGTTGAGGTGGTCCATTTCCCTACAGGGGATAGTCTATACAGTGGAACATAGACCTGGGAGTAACCATGCCAATGCAGATGGACTCTCCAGATATTTCCACTTAGAACATGAAGACTCAACTGGTCAAGGTTAGTTTAATGTCCTTACGTTGGGGGCGGGGTGGGGTTGTGTAGGAGAGTAGGATCTGCTTCTTATAGTTATCCCCACTTTTTGCTGATGTATCACTGTTTTCGACTTAGACTGGCTGGGATCCTGCTATCCAGGACCCCAGCCTAGCTGCTTTCTCCTCTAAATTGATTGCATGTACTTTAGGTACACTCCAGATTGGATACTGGGTTACCCTTATAAGTATCTAGTATATGGTACACCATGTACCCAGGGCATAGGTACCCAAGATGCCTCCCAGGGGCTGAAGCATATATTGTGCCACCCCTGAGAGGCCATTCAAAATGACACCACAGGTCTGCTACTGCAACCTGTGTAAGGTGGTGCTTGCACCACTTACTTAGATATAGGTCCACTATATCTATTCTAAATCACTGCACATAAAAACCTATCAGTCACCCCTATGGCAGGCCTTATCAATCCTGAAGGCAGGGTGCTGGGTTTTGTGTGAGAGGGTTCCCCTGCATGAGTCGAGCCCCTCTACAGCCTTCAGAATCTATTCTCCGGGGTTGTCTGTGATGCAGCCAACCATATATACTTAAGTGCATTATAACCTCACGGTAAATGCTAACTTTAAAACGGCTGCTTAGAAACATGTCGTGTTTGGTGTCAAACACCTTGGAATCATACCTCCACACCAGTAACTGGTGTGGGAGGTATGATTCCTCCCTTGTAGTACCACTACTATGGGACACCGGTCTACCTGGTACCAGCTTTCTCGACCTGGGTAGCACAAAATGGATGCTGCCAGCCACAGACACGAGTCTGCCCTCCTGCTGCTGAGCCAAGCTCGAGCAGAGGAAGGCATGACAATAGGTTTCCTGTCACAGGGAGGTGTGACCACCTCCCAGACAGGCTTTAGTGTATTGGGGCTGGGTGGGTGCAAGAAAGTCTGCACTGGGGGTACATTTGGTGTCCCCGTGCATAGTCCAGCTCAAACCGGTTGCAGGAGCCATTGGCTTCCTGCTCTGGCGCGAAACTGGACAAAGGACATGGGTGTAGCCACCCCTCTGTCCTGACCCTCCCATAGGTGGGTCCCCATAGTTTGTCCCACCCCTTCCTTGGGTATAAAGTAGGAACCCTGACTACAGGACTTTAGATTTTACCTGGACTAAACTCTGCAAGCAGAAACCAAGTACTTCGATGGTCTACCCTTCGCTGGACGACAGAAGAATCTCCCTTGGAGTAAAGGAGTTACTCCCTGCAAGGCAGGCACCTTAACGCATCTGACCGGTTTGCATCTCCCGAGCTCCTGAGGACTCCGAAGATTTCTGAAACACAGGAGGTGGGTTCCCGAGCGTCCCTGAGGTTGATCTGACCTCTCAGCAATCCTGAGACCAGTATCCCTCGTGGGGGCAGTGCAACCCAAACCCCTGTGCATCGTGTACTCTTGCAGCAGCATATGCTTTTTGGCAATCCCTGAGGCTGTGCTTTGGGCTACGTGTAGTCCTGACCCCCAGCAGTATTTCCACCGAAGATTTCCGGCCTACACTCCATGAGTGTTCCGTGGGCTGGTATTTCGTGATTCAGCTCGAGGTCCCTTCGAGATCCCTGGTCCGTTGGCCTGTGGGTCCCTGTGAAGGTAACTTTGACTTTCCTTAGGCTTTCCTGGTTGCTCCAACCGTGCCCTGACTCTCCATAGCTTGGAGAGTCCTCAGGACCTTGCTGGTCCTCACCGTGACTTGTTTCCTCTGCCCGCGTGGGTTGCAGTTGCCAAGGCTTGTTGGTGTTCAATCCGGACACTGACCCCCCAGCACTCGACATCCTTCGTGGGACAGCTCACCTCCGGACTTTGGTCATCGTCGACGTCTCCTGGTCCCCGTGGCTGCAGAGTCAAGCATCCAATCTTCTCACCTGAAGCACCCGACATCGGTGGGCATTCGTCCACTAAGCCCCTGGTCACCTGACGTGACCCAGACTCTGTCCCCTCTGCTTTCAGGTTCTTCTCACCTCGGATCCAGGCTTGATTTCCCCCGGACACTTTTCATCTTCCCGGCAGCCGTACTTCTTCGCATCACGCCATTGAAAACAACGAGGGTTTCCGACACCACTTCACCTCTATGCACCCGGCTCCTCTGGGATAGGTAACACGGGTACCTTGGTACTCACAAGGGTGCTGGCCTTAGGACCTTCTGTGTTCCAAAGGGTTTGCTTGAAGTCCTCTCCAAAGTGTCCCTAACTTGTAATTTTCCAACCGCAACTTTCCCATAGAGTTGTACGGAGCTCGTGCCTGTGTTCTCACACTGCACACGTCCTCCGTGTGTCCCCTGTGTCACTACTTTGGGTGGTTCCTTGGGGTCCCAGAGATTTTACGTGCTCTAGGCACTGTGTCTATTGAAGTCGTGGTTGTTATACCACTTTCTTAGTATATGGTTCGGTCTCCCCCTGGAGCCCGCTGTGTATTGTGCGATTTACTGTCATTCTATTGATTTAATATTGTGTACCTTGTGCTCTAATCTCATAAAGAGGTTAGTAGAGAGTGTTTAGTAATAAATACATATATTTTATATATCTCTTGTGTGGTTCTCCTTTCATTTGGTCATTCAGGAGGTTCTGATCTGGTAAAACAAGCTGCTTTACATTCCTTCGAGACTTAGCCTGAAGGCTGCTCTCCACAGCTACCACTAGGATAGCTTTCTATAAAGGTTGTCTTTAACCTAATCATCATAAGGGTCGTTTGGACTGGTGCAAGGTGCCCACTTTAATTAGTGGACAGCATATACCAGGCCAACTTCTCACACCGTAGGTGTCCCTTCTCTTGCCCCGGTGGCTCCCTTCCCGCCCTGTCTACCGGTGCGGCCGGTGGTCTTACTGTTCTGGTATCCCCTTCCCGGGTGATGGCGGCCTTTGCCGTCCTGTGGGGCGTGCTTGGGTTCCCGGTCGGTACTGGGTCGGTTGGTTCACCTGATGGCGGGTTTCTCGTCTGACTTCTGTTGGCCGTTCCTTGGCTTGTATGGGGTTTGCCCCTGCCCTGCGGGGGCGTTTTGTTGCTATTCTGGGCAGTTTTTCCCCTGCCTCGTTCTCCGTGGGGTTGCGGGGTTTGCCCCTTTGTCTTTTTGGCACGATTGTGCTGTCCTTGACTGGGTCGCTTTTGTTCCGGTTTCGGTTTGAGTCCCCAGTGTTGGCTCTGTCTCCTTCTCATCGAGGCTCCCGGCTTTGCGCTTTCCTCTGGTCCCTTTGCTTACGTGGGTTCTGGGCTTGTTTTGCCTGGACGGGGCATTTGGCCTGCTGGTGGTGCTCGCCTGGGTGCTTCTCCTTTGGTTTCTGCTGCTGTGGGTGTTGGACCTCGGAGCTATTGCTCGATGGTCCGTATGGTGCTTCTGGGGGCACAGGCTCGCACAGGACAAGGGTTTGTATCCTGCAGCTGCTTTCTAAATATCCCATGGTGGTATTTGTTCGTGCAGTGCTTTTCATTGTCTGGGGGTGCTGGAATTTCCCGGTTCTCCTTCCCCGGGCGGGGCCCTGCGCTTCCTGTGCGGATTTTGTATCCTCTTCTCCTTTGTCCCTGGTTTTGGGGTACTGGGGCCTGCTGGCTCGGGATTGCTCCCTGGAGGTGTTGGCATTGCTTAGGCTTGTTTCGCCCGGCTCTTCTGTCCTTCTCGCCTTTAGTGTGTTTCTGCCTGTGACCTTGCCTCCGTGTACGCTCCTGTTCCTGTCGGCTCTCCGTTGTTCGGCTGGGTCGGGCCTGGTTGTTGGTTGTATGAATGGCCACCTGGGTGATCGCTTCGGCAGCTCCTTTGCTGCATGTGGGACGTTGCGGGGTCGGTTTGCTTGGCCCCTGCGCGGGGCTGTTTCATTCATTCGTGCTGCATTCCCCTTCCTACCGCTTTCTTGTGTGTGGTGGCCCCTGGTGGGCGTTCACATTCCTTTCTGGTGGCTTGGCCTTGGGCCTGGTCCCTTCCGCTCTTCGGCCTCCATGGGCGGCCTTGTGGGCTTTTTGCTGTTGGCCGGTTGGGTTCCCTTGGTGGCCGGGTCGCTTCGGAGTCTGTGCCTGCCTGGGTTCTCTCATTGGTGTTGCTCTCCCTTCCGGGGGGTCCTTTGTGCGACTGGGGTCCGTATCCCGCCTGTTTCTCTCCTTTCTGGTGGGGTTTTGGTGGCCTTCATTTTTGTTGTTCGGTTGGGTTGCTGGGTTCCTTTCTGCACCTCGATCCGTTCTTGCGGCTCCTGCCAGTCTGTGTTCTTTCCTTCTGGTTCCTCGGCTTCGGTCCTCGGTTGCCACCAGGCCTGGTGGGTTTTGTTTCCTTCTTCCCCTCCGGTCGTTGGATTTGGGGTGGTTCGGCTCTCTCGCTGTTGGTGGTCCGCCTTGCAGTGTAGCTGTGTTTTGGTCGGACTGCGTCTCTTTACTGCTGTGGCTTCTTGTTGTGTCGCTGTGGTGGGGGTGCCCTCTGTTTCTTTGGTTCCGAAGTCTGGGCTTTTGCTTCCCTCTCGCTGTTGGCTGTCCGTTGGGCGGTCTTGGTGTGTTTGGACCGGCTTACTGCTTTCTGTTCTGGGGCCTGTTTGTTGTTGCTTTTGGCTCCGTGCGGTTTTCATCCTGTGCCTTCACTGTCCGCCTTCTGTCGTTGGTTTGGGCTTGCTTTCTGGCTTGCCTACGGGTCTCAGGGGTCCGGGTTTTCGGCCCTCCCGGTATCTCTCTGTCCAGGGCTGGTTCTTCCTGCTCGTGGTTGCTCCTCTCTTGGGTGGTTCCTTCCACTCGTCTGTGTTTTTTGGGTTTGCCCTGCTTCGTTGGCTTCCCCTTCTGGTCCGTTGGTTTCTTGTGAGTTTCCATGAAGCCGCTTGGCTTGGGTATGTGCTCACTTTGTTTATCATGTGGCGAGGAAGACTTACGAGGAGGTAATGCCCCGGTTACTTACCGGTAATCTTCATTACTCCGAGTATAGTCTTCCTCACCACATGAGTTCCCATCCCTCCCTCCCTGTGTTGCTATTCGGCTTCATGTGTATGCTTGGTAGTTCTCAGGCTGAGGGTTGGGCCGACCCTCCTCTTATAGAGGTCACGGGTGATATGGGTCGGCCATGTTGGGATGGGATGGGAGGCATGGGAGGCTAACTTTTGCTTTGGAGGGTTCTGGTGTGGAGCTGAAGCTCACTTCGTTTATCATGTGGCGTGGAAGACTATACTCGGAGTAATGAAGATTACCGGTAAGTAACCGGGGCATTAACAGTCTTCATATGTGTTCTAAGGTCTGCTTGGCCTATCGTTACCAGTTCTTACAAATATACACAGAGAGAACTTTAGCTCCTTCCAGAGCAGTAGTATTACTCTCCCACCTCAGGCTAATAGTTGTTTAGTGAATCATTCCACCTCCCATGGAATGCTTCAATTGCAGTGCATGAGGGACTATTATACATCTCAAAAGTACTTTGAATCATCACACATTAAATTATTTATCTCACAAATGCATTATATACAAAAAGCAATTGTACTTTGTTTTATAGTTAGGTTTCAAAATGCAAGCCAGACCAACTGCTATACCACAATGGCAATGTTTGTTGATATTGAAAAAGCAAGATTCTGTTCCTCATGGAAGTTTTTTTTGTCATAAAATTGTGTTCTGTGCGGGTAGATTGTATTACCGGTCTAGGGACTCATAAATGACTTTATTTATTTGATAAAAGTACACTAAAATCGCAAGCACTAATTTTACAATCTGTATATAAATTTAAC
This sequence comes from Calotriton arnoldi, assembly GCA_963921515.1. Lineage (NCBI taxonomy): Eukaryota > Metazoa > Chordata > Amphibia > Caudata > Salamandridae > Calotriton > Calotriton arnoldi. Next base: position 413,426 of record CAWUFW010004564.1, on the reverse strand, counting down.
ATAGCAAACGAAACAATGTAACGCAGTAACCTGAAACGTGCACTTAACTTTGCAGGCCATGGTTTTTCAAGATTCACTGTACAGTGTTTCCTTAGCACCTGCCAATCCAGTTACTAAACGGCGCGCGGTTCACTCCATAAAGCACGCGCGCGGCCCAGTCAATAAAGGCCCCTTGTTTGATTAATGGACTGTGTGGGTCGGGCGATAAATTCAAGTCGACGATCGAAAGAGCCTGTTGTTCGCGCAGTTAAGTGCATTCAAATCCAATCGAAGTATGCACATTAATCAGCAAAAACCTGAAGTTTGACCATGGGTGTATAAAAATATCTGCTCAGCTTGCTGGGAAAGTCAGCGCATTGATCAGCGCGCTATTGTACGCAAGAAGTGACCCCACTGTAGTAAAATGTGCAGTTTGGTAAGCAAAAAAACAGCCAGTCAAGAAGAACAAACTGCCTGCAGCTGGCAGCTCCTTTGTCTTCGATTGTGCCTTCTAAATAGACAGCTCGGAACGTGATGCAAATCTGAAAAGGAAGAACTCAATCCACACTTTTGTTCGCATGCAAACAAAACTTTGCGGGTCTTTCGAGGGGAGCGTCTGCTCGGGCTGCAGGTGCGCTGGCTTGGGAACGAGCGCCGCGCATGCGCGAAAGGGAACGTGGTGGCTGATGCAAGTGCCTCGTGCGAGATGGCGGACCTTAGTACTTAATATATGGCTAGGTGAACGCAGACTCTTCAATAAAATGCCATTTATTTATGTATTTGAAGTGCGTTTATCTATAAGAAAACGCAGTTACTAGATTTATCTGAAGAGAATCCCCTCTGAAACTCAGTCTATGGGCTGCATCGCGGCTTTCAACACGCGACCAGAACAGTGTCTACACCCCTTCCCCCATACTACATTCTCGGTGACAACGCTCACTAAATACTCACCTAACATCCTTCCCTGAGTACCGCCTCTGCTGTACCGCACACTGGGGCAGATTTACAAGACAGTGACGCATCTGTTAAGATGCGTCACTTTCCCTGCGCCACCCCAAGAAACCCTTGCGCCACTATGGATGCGCCGTATTTACAATACGGCGCACCATGGCGCAAGGATTGACAGATGCGTCTGAAATTCTGTTGCATCTGTTGACGCAAAAGTCACGCATTGCTGGAGTCGTGTCGCAAGCACGGCGCAACTCCAGCAATGCAGGGGGAGGCCTATCCTCATTGTGCTGCGTCACTCCTTACGCCTGCTTCAAGCAGGAGTAAGAATTTGACGCATTGGCGTCCTAGAAGTGGCGCAGTGAAATCTTGTAGATTTCACTGCGTCACTTCTACGAGACTTTTTTGCGTTGGAACGCCCACCATGCATACATTATACCTGACGCAGGTATAATGTGACGCAGGGCTTTACAACATGACGCATCTCCCTAGATGCGTCACGTTGTAAATGGGCCGCATTTTTACGCTGCTGCTGCGTCACAAAAAGTGACGCAACGGCGCCGTGAAAATGACACAAGGGGCTTGTAAATCTGTCCCACTGTTGCTTTATAGCTGGGTTTGCACAATGCACATTCACACTACACGCCAAGCCAACGCAATACAGAGAGACCACATGAGCCCTCAGTGTCCGGAAATTAAGGGGCGGCGGTCCTGGAGTCCCTGGGCCTGGTATCACTGGCAGGGGCGTCGTTGAAACCGGGTCCCAGTCATTGTTCCCTTACCTAAGCACCTACAATGGACAATAACATGCAGGGATTAGAGCTACCGCCCGATTCACGGATGTTAATTTATAATCCCATTGGTTTTACAGGAGACGAAATCCTCCAGGTCTGGTAAGGGAGGATTTATTGCCCATAAACCATGACGTATCAGAGAATCCAGGAATACTAGGTGTAATTTCAAGGGTTGTGGCTTCCAATGGTGCAGCAGGTGCAGCGGCACCCGGGCACAGAGGCCTAAGGGGACAACTGAAGCCTAATTATTGCTGTATTTTATAATTCACACATCAGCCAGGGGCCCCATTTCCTTCCTTGCACTAGAGCCAATGACACACTGGCTATGCTACTGTGGGATTCCCGATGGAGCCGGCAAAAGGTGTTACCGACCGCAAGAAGAATACCAGGCCACTTGTAATCAGGGCAACAGCTGAGCATCGCTGTGTCCACAACACCGAGTGGAACACGACCATTGATGTACATTAACTACATTGCTGAATCTGTCTGAAGTGTCTGTCCTTCTCTTTCCCTCTCCTCTCTCAATACTTCATTGCCAATTTTATATCAGTTTTATAACATTGTTTATTTTCTACCTTAAAACAGTTCATGTCTTTTGTCAAAACGCCTTTATCCTGGCCAGGCCGAGTAATCAGGATCGCGGCCTCTCCGGGTGCCGTCTGACTTACTAATTGTACTCCCGATGAATCCTTGGCTACGCACCTTGTAGGTATACATAGACATTGACTATTACCTACACGGCTATTACAGTGCTGCGCCTCCAGGCTAATCACATCTTTCCTTTCCCCCCTGTGATGGTCCATCCCCCGAGGACCCTTCCACCCTGCGTGTTAAGTTTCTCCTGAACCGTGGATAACCCTGTACCCCCACTGTACAGGTAATTATCCCAACAGCTTGCTTCTCCTTTTTTCTTGGCGCCTCTTTACGCCATTCATTCTCCCCCTCTCAAAGTGTATCCCTCTTAACACCGTCCCTCTACCTCCTTATGGCTTTAACTAGCCTTTCCTAGTACATAGTCTTGCCTCCTCATGATACTATCTCTTCACTACTACCATCACAGGTAGTTTCCTGCTCCAGCAACTACTACTACCCTGATTTATTCTTTGAACTTTGGGCCTCATTCTTCTTTCTCTTTATACAGCACTACTTTGAATAAAGTATCCTTGTCCTGATGATGACCTGGAATTGAACAGGTCGAAACGCCGTCGACTATACAGTGTATATTTGGCGTCATCGTGGGGCGTCATCGTGGTCTACTTAAACAGACTTAACGAAAAAACCCTTATTGTATATAATCCTTATTATCGTGTTGACCACTATTTCTGTATATAATCCCTGCGCCACTCACGCTGTTTTTTCACCCCGTTGTGTCACTGCGCCGTTCACTATCACTAGCACAATCAGTGCACAATTGTGTGTTTTTGGTACTTTTCACATAAATTGTATTGTAGTGCTGATATAACTACGTACAACAAAGAATTTACTTCCTATTGAAACTTTTTGTGGTCTCCTTTCTTTCCCTTCCCTATGTGATCGGTACTCTCCTAGTACTTGTCCCCCATAAATGATTACCGGTTGAGACACACTGCTGTCAGGCTAGCTATGTAGGTTGGGGGCCTAGGGACACACAAACTAGACAGAACTAGACTAAGGCAGTGCATATAGCACAAAGTGCATGATATAGAGGGCATTCAGAACTCCATAATATTACCTCGTTGCAAGGGGGATGGTAATGAAGGGGCTCTTCAGATTACAGATCCATCGGCGTCCGACACACAGGGCCACATTGAGAGCACCACCCAAAATCCCAATGGGGCCGATAATGGCAGTGTCCAGCCCTATCTCAATTACAAAAAGTGTAGGAACCCTGCAGCTGAAGACTACTTCACCCTAAGACTTTGCCTGCTTTCAGCAGGTAAAGCCTAAGGGCGCAAATCTGGTATGAAATGGAGGTAAACATATGGGGACTGATGTGAAACCACCAATTCCTGCATGTTATGCTCAGTAACTCGAAATATGGAGTGTTGTGACACCAGACCTGCTGAAGCCCTCAGGGGTGACATGGCAACGCCCTTGGAAGCTAGTCGGCCTCTGTTCCAACTTACAGGGCAGTGGTTCTTCATCAGCTGAGATGACAACAGAAATAGGCCCCTTTGCCTTTCACTATATGATAGGTGCTAAAGACGTGAATATTTTCAGTATATGTACATGAAGGAATAGTGTAAACAAAAAAACCTATAAAAAGAACAACGAAGAAGAGCCACCATGTGGGAAGCAACACAAAAATATAAAAATAAACGAACAATAAAAATGGCATGAGGTAAATATGCAAATTGCTTTTTGCATGCACCGTTGCCTCTAAAAGGTTTTTGTTTTTCTGTAGAATGGCCCTAGCTAAGGAGTAAGACCATGTTGTGCCTAGCAATAAGGTGAATACAGAAGCTTTCTCAGGAAGAGTGGAAATGATGTGAGATTGTTTATGCTTACACTGGAGGAGCTAGAGAAACACTCCTTATGACATTGGTTCCTTACTGATGGTCAGTGAGGTACCTCTTCAAGAGCTGGGTCTTTAATCTTTCCTGAACTACAGCAGTGAGGGAGGCAGCAAGCCAGATGTGTGCTTGGCCCATAAAAGCTTTTATACTACTGCTTTGGGTTCACTTGCATATTTGGGCATGACGGGCCATGAGTTTTCCTTGGTCTCTGGAGTGAAAGCGAGACATGGATTGATGGATTATTTAATTGATGCAGAGCATTTAATCCCCCGGATTCTAGCCACTACACCAAGAGTCGCTTATAAAGCTTGAAGATAATGAACAGTGTATGTTAAGGCTTGCAACACTATCATGATGACATCCATCAAAGTGGCTTGTCCTACACTACCTCAAAGACATTTCAGAAGTACCGCCATCACATTGCGATAGCAGTCCTTTAATTACACAGTGGCCTGCAATCAATTGTGGATATGCCGTCTACTTTAAAGAAGCTCAAGGGTGGACATCAACAATTTTAGCAGCACATTTACTCATTATCACTTGTAAAAAGCTGGCAGGGAATAGCTCAGGCAGCTGTGGTAGCATTAGTCAACACTACTAAATCACAGACCTAAATCACTGACCATCTCTTGCAGTGCCCATGGCTGCATAGATAACTGAATAGATAACTCCTGTAAGACATGGGACTCTTAAAATGGTTGGGTTGGTCTTCATATAATGCTTAATTTGTACAATTAGTGCTGATATGGTAAAAACAGAAGTGAGTGCAGGGGCCAAAAGTTTTTCTTAGGAGGCCACCACAAATGCTGCTGAGTGCCCGGATTGCGGAACACCAAGGCAGCCTATTCATGTTTCTGCTTCAGGCCTCTCTCTTCTGCCTTCCTACATTCCCTGTCTCTTTATCTCGCACTTGCAGGTTCTTTTTACTTTATCACTGTTTTCCTCTCTTTCTCTTCCTCCTTCTTTCTCCGTTTTCTGCCTTTCTGTCTCTTGTTCTCAAAGTCTGATGCTGCAAAATATGTCCAGGCAACACCAAGTAATGGCAAAGATATATTGCAGAGGAGCGCTGCTGCTGTGTAGCATGGATAAAAGTTTGAAAAAAGTGGTATGATGTGGCCAGCTCTTGCTCGCTTTGCCACAGAATTCAAGCTAGCCTGGCTGATGAGGGCTGTTAGCCCGAAACCAGTCCCCAGGATGCTTGTTTCCGGTCCAGGTAAGACATCTATTGGCAGTTCGGGCTGGACTGTTCCCATGAGGCACAGGGTCAAGCCTGATTTGCATATAGCTGTGTCTGAGCTGGGGTGGCGAAGTGAGCTAAAGAACGATGATGGATTCAACCCAGATCTGTGACTGGGGGTGAGTGTCTGAAAAGTTTCAGCACTCCGTCCATCATCTCCTTGTGTTTGCTTTGTTTGCCTAAGTTGGCAGGGTATGCCCAGACGTGGGTCCCTTGCTCACTTTGCCACTGGATTCAAACTAGCCTGGCTGCTGAGGGCTGTCAGCCCAAAACCGGTCCCAGGATGCTTGTTTCCGGTCCAGGGAAGACATGGCTTGGCAGTTCGGGCTGGACTGTTCCCATGAGGCACAGGGTCAAGCATGATTTGCATATAGCTGTGTCTGAACTGGGGTGGCGAAGTGAGCTAAAGAACGATGATGGATTCAACCCAGATCTGTGACTAAGGGTGAGTGTCTGAAAAGTTTCAGCACTCCGTCCATCATCTCCTAGTGTTTGCCAGCACTGGCTGTGTCATAGTGCTTTTTTAATGGAGTTTTCTCAGACAATGGGAGGGTGGGTGGTAAGAAACAACACGTACAGTGGGAGGGTGAGAGCTCGGAGGGAAGACGCAACATGGACATCAGGAGGATGGGAGGTGGTAGGGAAGCAATACAGACAAGGGGGTGAGACAGAAGAAGCAACCTGGACAGCAGGGTGGGATGCAAGAAACAACTCAGACAAGGAGGTGGGAGTCAAGAAGCAAAACAGAAGAAGAAACATAGATAAAGAGGAAAAAGAAAGAATAAACAAAGCAACATGAAAAACGAGGAAGAAGAAAGAAAAATAGTATATGAATCACAGCGCAAGCAGCAAAAGGACACTAATTAAAATGAAGCAATCAGTACTTGGTCAATGCTCCACAGGAAAGAAGAGGAAGGTAACGAGAATGTGCTCGCCAATTAGGAGGCAGCACATAAAAGTGACAATGAAGTCAATTAATGGTAAGCAAAGGATGGGCTCCAAGCCCCTTGTAGTAAACAATATCTCTCGCAAGTGACAGCACATGCGTGCTGTCTTAGACAAGACCTAAAAACGGGTGCCGACACCTACCTCCAACAACCACCAGCACAAATTAACCACCATATCTAGGCTTCATTAACAAAATTGCTTAGTACTAACGAGGCACTATTGGGGTTGTCACTGCAAAGAGACCTCCCTTGCATGAGAATTTTACCCAGAGCTTCTAGTACATTTGGAAATGGCCAATTCCCTTGGCCAGTTTCCACCTCAAGGCTTTGATGCAGAAGTGTTCAGAACTGGACTGGCCTATATGGCACTAAATCAGGCAGTGCCCAAAGGGCTGGTCTAACAGGTCAGTGCATGAGGCGTTTTTTGAATATTTGTGGGCCTGTGTTGGGGAGTGCTGGGAAGTTTTCACTGTTTATTTCCCTGATATTAATACAAGCATTACCTGTAGCAGGCTCAAATCCATGCACTCTTCTGTACCTTGCAACACACTTCTACAGCGTGTCTTTACAAGTTCAAAAATGCCCCAATTTGCAAACAGGGGCACTTTTTTAGCTATCTAATTCACTAACGGGGGCCACTTCTATTTCGATCGTGGCTGTGTTTTAGTGCGAGTGAATGCCTGGACACCTGGTAGCAGGTTTAGAATCGAAAAACCACCCCAGCATAATTTAAAGGCCCAGAGCCCATTTCATGTCCCAGTGCTCAAGGGTCGGATGTTTTGCCTCGACGTGCACAGTTACATTGAATTTGAACATGTACAACTTGCCTGAACATGTTGTTTCAATCCACGCCTGACTTCCAAACTTCATTAAACAAGCCGGCATTCTTTATTGGCTGAGCTGCATGCCCAGCCTTTCAACAGATATGTTTCATGAGGGGAAGCCCAGGTTTTACTGCTTGCATTTCATGCTCTTAAGAGCAATGCTCCTTTGATTGATGGCACTACACAAAAGATTTCAAAGGGCCTTTGCAAATTAATCTTCTTGGTGATGGGAACAGGAAAACGGGGATTACTGAGTAGTGGTTTGAGCAAGACATGCTTTTCGGTACGTTTGAAAATGGCAGGAAAAATACATTCTGGAGGGAATCAAATTCATTTTAATGTAGACATTATATCCATATTTATTTGCTGATCTTTTAATTGATTTACATTTGTTTTTGCTGACCTGATTCCTTCTTGCTGTTTCCTCTGAATTATTGCTTTTGTGCAGATTAATGGTGGCCGTTGAGGAGAGGTAGTGAACTGTATCCAGGTGCAATTATGTGAGATGTTACTGAAGGCTGTACCGATATAATAATTTTCATGACATTTTTAATGGGCCAGAAATAGCTGGATCTTCTTGCAGACCTTAATATGTACTTATTAGGATTTAGATAAATCTTCCCACAAATACATTTCTCACGTTCCCTGAAATTTTAATTTACTAATCTCCTCAAACCACCCCTAAAGGAAATGAAAACTTGCTAAGTGGATCTTTCTGACTGGAGAAGGAAGTATGAATGTTTATCAAAGACAAAAGTATTGATACATAAAAATGTCATGGCCAGAATATCAGTTACCACTAAGGAACAAATGTACGTATATATATAGGTAGCATAGATATGGTATTCTTAACTCTATATCTAAGTACCTTGAATGCATGCTTATCTTCAAGGTGCCATTGGGGATGGCGGTCCTTTGTTCGTCTCTATTCCATCATGAGTTTAGTTCTTTGTGTTGGAGGCCTTGCTGATGGTGCCTTCAATATCCCAGGTCCGTTAGATGGGATGTGTGTAGGCGGTGGGTAACTTGCCTCTTTCCCTTCCTGTCCATTTTAAGATGTGGCCTGGTGTTCACTGTGAAACTTTGAGACCTCACTTCTAAATCTTGTTTCCTCAGTCGACCGAGAGATCCCTGGGTAAGTCACGCTATTTAACTGCATCCCGCTCAATAATTGCTTGGAAAAAAAACTGAGCGAGAAGTTTCGAGAATTCTAAGTATATGTACCCAAATAATATTCACTTGGTGGCCTTTTTTTTATTTTAGTGGTGTATAAAGTAAATTAAATGAAAGCAGAGGTTGCAGTATAAAAGAAAAGTGTAGCAACTATGACCTTGGGCCACGGGTGGTAGGACACAGTATGGAATGTGTTACTGGGGGTATGGGTGGTGTCAAAGGCATGACTCAAAAGAACAGAATATCCTGTTTTTTTTTGGTATTCCATCCACAAATAACTGAATAAAATATTTATTTCAAAAGCACGATTAACTGATGGTTAAACGGGCACAAGAATACCCTTCTGATGAATCGCGGCGCTATACAAATACTAAAAATAGAAAGGAACACTTCATGTGCCCTAGAGATTTAGGCAGCTTTTCTCTTATGCAGGCTCAACAGGATAAATGTGGGGTTCCTTGCTGTCCCTTTCACGCCAAATAGCCTGGTCTCTACTACCCCTCTTTTATGAGCCAATGAAGAATTTCACCACGGTTGGTCTCTGTCTATAATAGAACAGACATGGTAAAAATGATAGAATGAGTACACCCAGACTAATTACCATAATTAATTCTAATTAATTCCATCATTTGCATCCCTTACTTCTTTGCTGTCTGACAGAGTAGTCTCCTAGACTTTGAGGAGACAAGGATGGCTTGCTGTCCTGGATCAGGACAGTAACCTACCCGTCCAGAAAAAAAGGTGCATACAGGACTTTCGGAAAAACCATTCCCCATGGGTAATAATCCCTAAACTGCAGTTATCTGCTACATTGTTGGAAAAGACTATGGCCCAGGGACCCTGGAGCGCCATATTACCTCTCCTTTGTGGCTTTGTTTCCATTGCAAAGAGGAATATCGAACAGGGAAGATGCATAAAGTCACACACACTCAGAAGGGGGGAGAGGCAAAAGTCCACTACTCCGGCCTCCCCTTTCACATGACTATCACACACATGGAGGAGTAGGGAAATTATAATCCAAGAGTGGCACGTGCTTTGTGAAAAAATACTGCCCTCACCCACAAAATTGTGACATGCTTCATCATTGGGCTTGCTTCAATACGCCCCTGCGCAGACCAACGCCTGGGGCGGAGCAAAGGGAGGGGAAGACAATACAAACATAAAAGATTGGGCTCACCGAAAGAAAAGTGCAGTAAAGGTTAAAACTAGCTCGGAGGTGTACCCTTTCGACCATTCATTCCTGGGCCCACCGTCTAGGTCTAAAAACGTGAAGGATGGTGGTGACCCTTCGGATCCCAAGGTGACCCTTCGGATCCCTTGCGATCTGAAGGGTCCTGAGGAATGCCGGTGTGACCCAAACTGTGGGAACGTATCAAACAGCAGAAACATGTCGACATTTTGGCAATAAGGAGGGGTGAAGAAACTCTTTAACTTCTCCTATCACCACCATCCTTCACGTTTTTAGACCTAGCCGGTGGGCCCAGGAATAAATGGTCTAAAGGGTACACCTCCGAGCTAGTTTTAACCTTTACTGCACTTTTCTTTCGGTGATCCCAATCTTTTATGCTTGTATTGTCTTCCCCTCCCTTTGCTCCGCCCAGGCGTTGGTCTGCGCAGGGGCGTATTGAAGCAAGCCAGATAATGAAGCATGTCACAATTTTGTGAGTGAGGGCAGTATTTTTTCACAAAGCACGTGCCACTCTTGGATTATAATTTGCCTACTCCTCCATGTGTGTTATAAAGATGCATAAAGTGCCTTGTTAAAGGTATCGGCTGGAGGGGCAGGCTCTTTATGCTGTGGGTATGTCATTCGTGTTGTTTGCTTTTTTTGTTGGGTCGCAGGAGTTTGTGGTGTTTTTAGAAGCACAGGCCTGAAAGCAGAGGACTGCTTGTGGACATACTATAATACGCTAGCTACGATTACACCACTGTGATTGAGAAAAGGCACATTATACATTTGCAAGCATCTGTAGCCAGTGACACAGTGTGATTCTGCTACAGCAGGATTTTTCACATAGTTATAAATAGTTCCACCTAGTTATGATTTTGCCACATTTGCCACATAATAAATCGCCTGCTGCATGATTTTCAGACTTCAACAAAAAATGTTTTTCTTTAGCTCAGATGCATCAAAGGTTAATCATGCCGCTTGTGGAGTGCACTGCAGGTTGTGGCACGGTGCAAATATTAAACGGTCATTTTTACAATTATAGATCACTGTATTCAGGGATTAAAGAGGTGCACATTTTACCCAGGTGGTGATAATGTGTCAAGAGAACAGAAGGGAGAAAGAGCTTGTCTACAACAAAAAACAAAAACTATCACAACTGATTCACAATCAAACATGATTCTTTGTCATATATTTGTTTTTACTTTATAATAATAACCTTGCATAATAAATATGAAATGTAAAATACTGTTCCTTACTTTAGTTTGTTGTTGGAAAGGGTACTTCCACAGCCCCTGTGAAGTGAACAGAGAAAACACTATCAGCTCCAGAGGACGGGTTTTACAACATAACCGGGCATAACGATTACATTTGATGAACCTCTTATTGTATTATGCGTGCACAGATTGGTTTATTTTCAGCTGAGTTCAGCACTATACATGTTTTACATAAACCTTTTTAGACTTGAGAGTAACATTTTGAAAAGTATGTGCTGAATGTGTACAGATTCCCTCCTCAAGGGAGCCCTGTGCCCTTTAATAGCAGTGAGATTCAATCTTTCCTTAATGGCAGGACTTTTCAGGTCTTCGCAGGGGAATCCACCTCCGGGCCTCTACCTCTTAACTACGGAGTGCCCCAGGGATCCTCCCTAAGTCCCACGCTTTTCAATGTATATATGAGGCCACTGGCTGAGGTCATCCAGCCGTTTGGGATTAAAGTAGTCACCTACGCGGATGACACCCAGCTGGTGGTATCTCTAAACCATCTGAGGACTGATCCTTCAAACCTGGAACTCTGCCTGGAAAAGGTTGCCACTTGGATGCAACATTCATGTCTCAAACTCAACGGAGACAAAACTGAAATCATGTACTTAGGCAATACAGCCAATTTAGCCCCCACACTGTCCTGGCCTCCTTGCCTGGGCTCCCCCCCAGTCTCGAAGGCCAAGATAAAGAGCCTTGGTGTGTGGCTGGATAAATCTCTCAAATTTGACCAGCAAGCAGTGGCAGTGTCAGGGGTTTGTCACGACATCCTCAGAATGCTGCGGAAAGTCCTCCCCCTACTGCCCATAGAGGCAAGGAGAGTCGTGGTCCAGGCCCTGATTCTTTCGCGCCTGGACTACTGTAACTCACTGTATCTGGGAGCTTCAAAATCTACTCTAAGGAAGCTTCAGGTGGCACAGAATTGTGCTGCGCGACTTTTGACTGGCTGTTGTAGAACGCAGTCGGCCAGGCCCAGTCTGAAAACCCTGCACTGGTTGCCGATTGAGGAGAGGATCTCCTTCAAGGCCTTATGTACTGCTCACAAGACTCTTATGGGCACAGGCCCTCTCATCAACCAGTCTCTGATCACTGCGTACCTTCCTAAGAAGTCTCTCCGCTCGGCGAATTTAAATTTAGCCAGCATCCCTAAAATTAATAGGATGCGTAGCGGAGGTCGCTCCTTTTCCTACAACATAGCCATATTGTGGAATACCCTCCCTCTCAATCTGCGTCTAGAAACTTCCCACCTTACCTTCCGGAAGTGTCTCAAAACTTGGCTATTCCTGAAGAGTAATTGCTAGCCATCTACTTTTCACCTGTTCTGCCGCTAGCGCTGGGATGCCTTAGGGTAGCCATGCGCTCAACAAATGCTAATTAATAATAATAATAATAATTCCCATGCTATCAATGTCAGTGCATGTTTAAATTTCAGAATAGATGGACAGTAATACCCCATAATTTGCTGTGTACTTTGCCTCTAATCGCAAAGTATGCAGCATCATTTGAATTTCCTTGCCCTTAATTCAGGCAACCCTTCCAAATAATTTGGTTCTCAATTACTATGTAATTCCATGGCGCCGGTTGTAGTGGAAGATGCAATGTTATAAGACTGTATAGCCGGAAGTAGGTTATGCCTGCTGTGGATGACTAACTGAGCAGTTGGGATGTTAACAGAATAGTTTTCTGATTAATAAATATGTGTATGGGGTAAAAAGAGGGTTATTGGTCAGATATTATAGGCAGCCAACCAGGTATGGTATAGTTCTTGTCCATAGAGTTCTATGCCACTTTGTTTAATCCTCTATATATTTACATATTTTTTTGGTTGGCTTGACAGGTCAGCAATCTGCAAGACCCAATATTACCATTCATTAATATGTCCAAAAAGTGGGCTTTTGCTCCACCCCAGTGCCCGTTTGATGTATCCTTCTGCCTCCAATGCAATCTTTGCAATGCAATGCATGAAGCACAATTTTGCATCTCAAAAGTTCACTGAGTCATCACACATTATATCACACATCTATGCCATAGGTCAGTGGTTCTTAACCTTTCGACTTTTGTGGACCCCTACTTAATCATTATTGGAATGCAGGGACCCCACCCTTCCCGCCCAGTGATTCATTATGGAATCCGGAGACCCTCACTGAGTTAATAATGGAAGCTGGGTACCCAGGCTTAAGCAAATTTGATGATTTGAATCTCAAAATAATACACACAATTACAGAAACAATCATTCGTCAAACAAATACACAAATTATGAAATATTTTATGTAATTTTATTGTTTCAATTTTAACAAACAAATATAAAAAATGAACATTTTCATTTTAATGTGAAGGCTGGGGCTTTTTCTAAATTCAACTGAGGCCACCCATCTTCCATAATATATTCTGTTTGATGCACTTGCACTGCTCCCACAAAATTTCAAATTCCTCCACATTTACAGAACGTTTTAAAATGTTCAATTTTACTTCTTTATTTATATACATTTTTTTAGTCTGTTAATATGAATTAATTTTCTAAGCAGTCACGGACTTCCTGACTCGGCGTTGTAGAGCCACATTGGTCCCCGGACCACAGGTTTAGAACCGCTGTCATAGGTGCATTGTATATACAAAAGTAATCGTCTTTGTTTTTTTTTTTCTTCACTGTATGAGGCTTTTAAAAAATATTTTAGTAAGGACTCAAAAAGCAAGCCAGGCCTATTGGCTTTGCCAATTCTTGTTTGTAACTGACAATGACAAAGGTAACTGTGTTGTACATTCGGAGTTAGACCTGGACTTTGCCAAATCTTAGGATGGTGATTCCTTATGTTAATTTTTTTATTTTTGTTTTATTTAGGTCACAAACCTAGCCGCAAGGATTACAAAGAGCTTTACAGAGAACAAAATCACTAGAAACTATGGGCACTTTTCTCTGTACATTTATTGGGGCGTTGGTGTCTGCCGCATATGGGTGGACTACATACAGGATTCTCAAGCTGCTTAAATGTGCCACTAAGGCTTTGGCGTTTGTTGCTCCTGGGTGGGCTCCGTACAGTATTCTCTAGTTGTTTAACCGTGTCGCTGGGGCTTTGGCATCCGTGCCCCTGCATGGACTCCATACACATGTCTCTAGTTACTTAAGCTTGCCTCCTGTTCTTGAGGTTTCTGGCTCCTAGGTGGACTCGATATATTATCCTCTGGGTGACCGGCAGTGCCTAAAGGTGATGCACTGTTGTTGCTCTGGGGTGTACCCTCTATCCTTCTCCCAAAGACATAACATTATCCAGGCAAGGGCTTCTCTCACTTCTAGGTAGAAGCATATAGAATATCACTTGTGGATTCACATCAGTGGTGGTTTCTACTTTGTGATGAATATGGAATGGGTATAGTATTGTACAAGACCCTTGGAAGGGCAGATAGTGCGAAGAGACTGGCACGTGTACTGACCATTTTAAATAGAGATACAGAGTTAATGTGACCCACATTTGAATGGATGGTTATGTTGAGGTCCTATTTATGAAGGATTTTCTGATAGATAAGTTCATTAAATTGGTGAGAACAGCAGTTAAGTCAGATGTGAAGAGTATTACAACCACGAGATAATCTTCGGTATAGGTGTGGCCATAAAAGATCTCTTTGTAGTCAGTGTATATTTGATGGCAACCAATAACCTGCTAAATAGTATTTTCAGTGACTCCTGGATCGTACAAGACCAGGTGCCAGTGATTTATTGGAAACTAAACGGGGGCTCCTAATCACAGAATAGGACCTCTCAACTCCCGGCACTGATTCAAAATTAAATTAAGACCTGAAGGGGGAGTGAAAATGATACTTGGTCCTTTATTCTATTAGGGACACGCCTTAGTGATGTATGGGAATGGTGGCCATATTACATGTGGGTTCTGAACAGGTATTTAAAGTGGAACAGATGACGGAAGCAAAATTGAGAAGTTCATCATTGACCCCGCAGCGCCACCAACGCAGTAAGTGCTTATTATGATTAAGTTTAATGCGCAGCACATGTGGTTACCCTGGGTATAAAAGGTTGATTAGAATTATGGTCTTATATAATTCACAGGTCAAGACTCCTCATATAGGACTCCATGTGAATATATCCACGAGCACAAGAGTTTGAGAATACTACCCACCCCAAGAGGTAATTGATCTGAAATAGTGATTATAACCTAAGTCCTGCGAGTGAACCATATGGAGTTCTTTCTTGTGCATGGTGCCCTTACTTGGAGAACTTTACATTTGGGCACCTCTGTTTTAACAAAACATATTTATACTTGCTAAGATAGTGAATACGATAAATGAATACAATGAAAATCATCCAATTCAGTCAACAATGTGCACTGAACAGAGCAGTATGTGTAGTTATAACATGTATCTAATTAGGTGTTTTATTTGTTTCTGTTTCCTAGATTAACTACTGTTATTAACATGTTTTTAAGAACTATTGTTCGTTGAATTGTCCTGAAGAAGGCGGAGACCGATTTGATAAGCCGCCAAAACGCTGCATCGACACTTGTTTTATTTCAATAAGTACATGACAAATTTGAATAAAGGTTGTAGATTTCTCATGTGGTAGAGATCCTTATGCAAAAAGAAAAACTTTTGACATGAATTAGCATTTACATTGTATTTGTACTTGTGTATGTTTCATCACAGTAGAATAATGTACAGATGATATATTTTTGAACTTGTGCTAATACATACTATTATTGTTTTTATTATGTACTACATTGGAAACAAGTATTTTATGAATGTATTGACATGGAATTTTTACAATAATTATTATTATTTTTTTAAATAGAGGAAACAGAACTATGTATACTTTTTAGATGAATACTCTTCCTGGTTTGCTTCCGGTACAGTGCATTTTGTTTGACTACTGGTGGACAAAATAAGATTTAGCACAAAAGGGATCCTTTTGTTTTTGTTTGTTCTACTTTGTGATTCAGACCATGCTATAGATTGTACACATCACTTGTATGACTGTGCCTAGTTGCATCTCTCCAAAAGAAGTAATGGCGAAATGCAGGCACACCGCTGCTACATGGATACAGCATGTCTCAAAACCCCACTCACCTCACCAAATACCTCCTATATAGGTCAAATTACAATCAACGCCCTTTTCAATGATGCACTCCAAAAGGGTGGCTTGGGACCAAGGCTATTGGGAGCCTTTTGTGACAGCGTCTGTGCTATGAATCTCCATATAAATGCTGCAGTACAATTCAATGCACTCCAGTTGGAAGAGTCTGAAAAACACAAGGAGTGAATGAAAAGGACAGTGAAGTAGATTTGGGAAAGTAGTGAGATGCTGGGAAGGCAGGACGGAGAGCAATGCAAAACACAAGGGAGAAGATTGAAAAATCTATCAAACAACGAAACAATTATTTTAGGTGCGATACTGAAGGAAAAAATTGCACTGATCAGAGTGTGAAAATAAGTAGACATATAGTTAGGAGAAATTATTATTACAATTACTTCTTGAATCAACAAAATTGCTCAGCACCCAGCATACTAAAGGACTGCCTGGGTCCACAGATGAAGAAATGTAACAAGATATCTGTTCATGTGCATGAAACAGGCAGAAAGGGGCCTGCAACATAGAAAAGAAGCTCCATAATGTTGTCTTTGTCTCTAAATCTGGTCGTGACAGGGTTTGTGATTACCTTAAAAGCACACAAACACATTGGCCAAACAAAGTTTACACAAACACATTGGTCAAACAAAGTATACCCAAACACATTGGCCAAGTAAAGTATACAAAAACTAAGAGGAATGAAACAAAAAAGTGTACATTTAATGGACGAGAGCAACACTTTTGGAAAAATGTAAAATGTATTATTGTTGAGACGGGAAGTCTTCTGCATGTCTCTGGAGAGCGTACTTCCCCTGCCTTATGCTGATCTCCAGGCAGGTCACTTAAAAGTTACTATATGTTTTATAGATTCCTACCTCAGTGAACATGACAATCATGCATGTCCACTCAGGGTCTCCCTGTTTACATGGATTGAGATCCTAGAGCTTGGCTCTGAGGTTGAAGGGGGCATGAATAGTGCACCCCTATTTCACAGAGAGTGACTACTGCCCTCTCTACCCAGGCTGTGGTAGACTGAAAGTGGTAGCAGCAATAAATCTATTGTCAGGTATTCCTGCATTGTAAGAAGGGTGGGTTACTAGCCACCCTCCTGATCAAGTCTGTGCAGTCTCCTTTGCCTGTGGTCCTGTTGCCTTTGTCTACCTGGGACGTGTGTTGGAGAGCCATTGGGTGGTCTGGGGAACGATGGTGAGTTGAGTCATTGTGTGTAATGTGAGCTGTTCTTCTGGATATTCCAGTTACCCCTTGTCCCTCCCTATCACTTGGAGAAGCCTGGTGGTAGACACTCGCTCTTATCTGTGTTTAGCTGCTCTGCTAGGAGGGATCCTCCCCTCCTTTCTGTTGGGTAATGGCCAGGGCCTCCTGGCCTGGAGTCAATTAAAATACCTCTCTTGGGAATAGCCAGGGCTGGTACAATCGGAGACAGTAAGTCATCCTCTGTATGCTTTGGACACGCAGAGAACATGCCACGAATGTGCCTCGTGATTGGAGGGGCACCCAGGATCCAAAAGTAGCAGACACTCTGATTGGAGCAGCCTATCAATCAGAGGTGATAAAAGTCTGGGCTTAGCGGTCAGTGTTTGTTCAAGACTGGTCTATGATTCTATTAAGGGGGCCCACACAGGGTCCATCCAAGGAAGCCAGCCAGAGCCCGTGGTGTTAAGGCAAGATAAGAAGCTTGTTCATCTCGTCTGAAACTTGAGGAAGTTTTCTCTATGACGGATGGATTATGCAGCAAAGGAATTTGCCAATTTGACGAGGAGCAAGGGCATCAGTTAGCATTGGTCGGAGAATCATCTGTTCGTGTGAGACTTGTGAAGCAGCCACTTGGGAACACAAAGAAATTGCAGACAGCTGTTCAAGATAATGAAGCTTGCAGCACATCAACGGAGGCCGAGGGAGACAGGAAAGCTTGATCCCAGTTCTTGAAGGTGAGATCACTTTGCCCAGGCCCCCACCTTCCTTTTTGTGACATCTGGGGATATCAGGGTGTACTGGCACTCTAGCCAGCCACTACCCTCCTACAGGTAGCCAGTGACCACTAGGCTAGTGGGACTCCAGTAAACTGTGCCAAGACTTCAGGCACCTGTGATCAGATCCCTGACGCCATTGGAGCAGTGCCGTCACTCAGGAGGGGAGGGCACTTCTGTTTCTTTGGGTGGCGGGTTATGGGGCTGATCAAGAACAATTTACTTCACATCAAATGCTGAAACTACATTTCAATACAAGGAATGGTATCATGGCTCTAGCGAATGAGAGCAATCCTGTGCAACATGGTCTGTAATATACAATGCTAATTGTGTGTCTACATTTTAACTGTGTTTTTATAGTGCTAGGCACTATAATACTGTTTGGGGTCAGAATCCTCACCCAGAGGGTTGTAGAGATGGATAAGTTACTTACCTGTAATCCTAGTTCTCTTCCAGGGGTATACTCATCAAAGTCATAAGCACTGAATAATCCCCGCCCTCGTGCGGGACCCCAGAGCATATATAAAAATACATATATATGTGTATGTTTAGACAAACAAGTACAGAGTACTTCCAAAACATACATATATACATGTATACATATAAAAATATGCAGCCTAATGTACTTCAAATAGGCTAATATGCCAAAATTACATGGGTTTTTAGGAAGAGAAAATAATCTCTCATATAAACACTGCAACAG
This sequence comes from Calotriton arnoldi, assembly GCA_963921515.1. Lineage (NCBI taxonomy): Eukaryota > Metazoa > Chordata > Amphibia > Caudata > Salamandridae > Calotriton > Calotriton arnoldi. The sequence goes on along the minus strand of CAWUFW010004564.1, from coordinate 394,834 downwards.
AGAACATACACTGTAATAGTGTTCCCACACAGCCCTTTATTTTCAGAGAAAAGGCAAGTAATAGCAGGCAATTAGCCCATAGGCTGCATAGAAGAGAAAACATCACAGTATCAAAAAACTGGCACCCTGCCTTTAAGGATTCCAAGAACCTGGACACCGTGCCTTTAAGACCTCCAGGAGCCCCCTGCTCCCATCATTCACCACAGGTGATAGTTAGGTCAGTTCTTTTTTATGGTGTACAAACATAAAGGAATCATGGCAGAAGATGCTGAAACAATACTATACTGTCAATACTCGTCCGGGGAGGTGGGAGGGTTGCTTATGACTTTGAGTATACCCCTGGAAGAGAACTAGGATTACAGGTAAGTAACTTATCCTTCTCTTCCAGGGGATACTCATCAATAGTCATAAGCACTGAATAGAGTAGCAAGCCCATACGCACTTTCCTGCGGACGAGCAGCAGTATAAGTACATCAAAGATAACATTTTAAGGGTGAATCATCCAAACAGATTTCTTAAAGCGGCTTGCCCAAACTGAGCATCCGCTTGTGTGTCAGAGTCTAAACAGTAATGGCGAGTGAAAGTGTGTACTGATCGCCACGTGGCTGCTTTACAAATTTCTGCAATAGGTACGTTCCTGAGGAGAGCCGTGGTAGAGGCTTTTCCCCTGGTAGAATGGGCCTTAGGTTTGCCCGGGAGGGCCTTGTTGGCCAGTTGGTAGCAGAAAGATATACAAGACACAATCCACCTAGATATAGATCTTTTGGAAGCCGCAGAACCAGTATTTATGGAACCATAGTTTATAAACAGTCGGTCTGACTTTCTCAAGCCCTTTGTTTTGTCTAGGTAGAACTTCAGAACCCTCTTGAGGTCTAGAGAATGAAGGGACCTCTCAGGAGGAGTTGAGGGATTGGGAAAGAATGTGGGTAGAGTGATGACCTGATTGACATGGAAATACGAAACCACCTTAGGCAGAAAACTCGGATGGGTTCTTAACACCACTCTGTTTGCATGAAAAACAGTATAAGGCTCTTTACAACACAAGGCCTGGATCTCGCTAACCCTGCGGGCAGAGGTGATGGCGACTAAAAAGGCAGCTTTCCATGACAAGTGCTGCAGAGAAGCCCTGTGAATAGGCTCAAAAGGAGTACCCATCAATTTAGCCAGAACTATGTTAAGCTCCCAAGGTGGAGATGGAGACCTAATCGGTGGGTAAACCTTTTTTATCTCCTCTAGAAAATCTTTAACTACAGGGATTTGGAACAAGGAAACCTGTGTCAGAGACTTTCTGTAAGCAGTGATAGTTGCTAGATGAACTTTTATAGAGGAAAACTGCAGGCCAGATTTGGCCAAATGTAGCAAATACGGCAAGTTCACCTGCTCTTGCCCCCGAACAGGATCATGACCATTGTCCATGCACCATAAGTAAAATCGCTTCCACTTGAAAGCGTACGATTTCCTGGTGGAAGGTCTCTTGGCTTCCTTGAGAATGTTCATACATTCCGAAGGTAAGTCTAAATGTCTGTACTGAAGGACTTCAGGAGCCATGCCGTCAATCTTAGAGATGAGAGATTGGGATGAAACACCTTCCCCTCGTTCTTGGACAACAAGTCTGGGCGGCATGGTAACCTCCTGTGTGGAACCTATGATAGCTGAAGAAGGTCCGGGTACCACCACTGACGGGGCCACTCCGGAGCTATCAGGATCATTCTGGTATTGGTCCTGTAGAATTTGTTGATCACTGCAGAAATCAACGGAATTGGTGGAAAGGCATATAGTAATGTCTGAGACCATTTTATCAAAAGGCATTGCCCCATGAACCTGGTTGGTGAAACCTGGATGCGAAGACGGGGCATTTGGCGTTTGCCACGTCTGCAAACAGATCGATGTCTGGCACTCCCCATTGCTGGAAGATGTCCTGCGTGACCTAATTGTTGAGCACCCAGTCGTTAGCTTCGACGAAGTCCCGGCTTAGGGCATCTGCTTGGACGTTTAGAGATCTTGGAAGGTGAATGGCCACAATGTTTAGATTTCTTGTGAGAAGCCACTTCCAAATGGTCTGCGATTCCAGGGAGAGAGGTCTCGACCTGGTACCCCCCTGTTTGTTCAAATAATACATTGTTGTGGTGTTGTCTGTTTGAACCAACAGGGAGCTGGACTGGAGAGAAGGGAACAGTGATTTGAGAGCTAGATGTACGGCTCTCAGCTCCAGAAGGTTGATGTGATATCCTTGCTCTGCTTCTGACCAAAGACCTTTCACTTGGAGGTGACCCATATGAGCCCCCCCAGCCCTGAAGGGAAGCATCCGTGATGGATGTCTGAGTAGTAGGGTCCTGGTGAAATGGAACTCCTTTCAGTAGGTGGGATCGTTTCATCCACCATCTGATGGAATCCTTGGGCGATTGGAGGAGGGACACACAGTTTTCCCAGAGGCCCGATGTCTGCATCCACTGGTCCTCCAGAGATTGCTGCAGAGGACGCATGTTCAGTCTGGCGTTCGGTACGATGAAGATGCATGAAGCCATTGCACCCAGTAGCAATGACACCTGCCTGGCTGTGGGACGTTGAGAAATGAGAAGATTGCAACATTTCTCTCTGATTGATGATAACCTCTCCTCCGAAGGACACACGCTTGCCTTTACGGTATCCAAGGAAGCACCCAGGTAGTGGATCTTCTGGGCCGGATTGAAGATCGACTTTTTGTAGTTGACCTGTAGGCCCAATTTGCTCAGTAGCTGGAGGCAGTATGAGAGATGACTCTGAAGCAGAGAGGGTGACAAGCTCTTCAGGAGCCAGTCATACAGATAAGGGTAAACGAAAATCCTTCATTTGTGAAGAAAAGCTGCCACCACTGCCATGCATTTCGAAAAAGTTCAGGGGGCTGATTTTAGCGCAAACGGGAGAACCTTGAATTGGAAATGCTGGTGAGCCACTTGAAATCACAGAAACTTTTGATGTTCCTTGGACACCGGAACATGGAAGTAGGCGTCCTTCAGGTCTATAGCACACATCCAGTCCCCTTGATGTAGATGAGGGAAGATTTGGTGCAGAGCTAACATCCGAAATTTCTCTTTGCGGATTAATTTGTTCAATAACCTCAGGTCGAGTATTGGTCTGTATTCTCTGGTGGGACCTCTTTTCTGTACCAGAAAGTAACAAGAATATATACCTTGTCCTCGTTGTTGAACCGTAACAGTTTCTATGGCATTCTTTCGCAGAAGACTGTTCACCTCCTCTTGCAACAAGCTGTGTTTTTGAAGGACCTTTCCTCGGGGAGGAACTGGTGGTGGTGGCGATTTGAATCTGAGCAAATAGCCATTCTGCACAATATTCAGAACCCACTTGTCTTTTGTTATTGTCTTCCACTCTGCCAGGTGAAACGTGATACTTCCTCCCACCGGAGTGGCTAACGTGCATGGAGGAAGCCTTCGCTCATTGTTTTGCTGGTGGCTTTGATGTAGACGCCGGCTGTCTTTTAGGTCCCCTTCCTCTACCCGGTCTTCTCTGGTGGTAGTGTGACCTGGGCTGATGTTGATGTTGGGTGGACCTCTGAGGGGTTTGAACCCTCTGCTGGAAAGCCCGCCGGTCGTAGGGACGGAACCTTCTTCGGAATTCCTTCCGCTTCTCCAACCCCACAGCCTTAACCGTGTCCAATTCCGTCTTCATTTTGGACATCTCATCGTCCGCGTGAGATCCAAACAGCGAGGAGCCATTAAAAGGGAGGTTCCCAATCCTCCGCTGTGCGTCCGGTTTAAGGCCCGTGAGACGCAGCCAGGCTGAGCGTCTGGAACAGATGCCGTGGGAGTAGCCGTGTGCAGCCAGATCCGATGAGTCTGCCGCTGCACTAATAACCTGGTTCGCAACCAAGCCACCTTCCAGCAGGATTTCCTGAAAGTCTTGCTGATCTTCCTTTGGCAGCTTTTCAGTGAACCGTGACAAGGAGTCCCAGAGTGATCTGTCATACCTTCCCAAGAGAGTGGAAGCACTGGCCACCTTCATCACTGAAGCAGAAGTGCTGCACATTCTTTTGCCCAGAGAATCCATGATTTTAGTGTCCTTCTCCGGGGAACTGAAGAAGAGGTTGCCGCATAATGTGCCTTCCTGGCCGCCGCCACTATGACAGAGTCCGGAGGGGGATCCGATTGCGAGAAAAGTGGATGCTGATCTGGTGCTTTGTATTTCTTGGAAATACGGGAGGGTACTGACCCCACTGTTGCAGGAGTTAAAAAGTCTGCATTGCTGGTTCCAAGAGACCTGGGACTAAGGATAACAAAGGCCTCGCCGAGGATCTATGATGCAAGGTTTCAAAAATGACAGATGTAGAGACTGTCGGAGCCGACATACTAATAATGTTCAGTTTGGTGGCTCCTCTGCATAGAACCTCACTAAAAGTCCCTATGTCGTCAATTGGGGAAACTCTGGATGGTGGCGTTGCAGACAGAGTTAGAGAGTAGTCCCTTATGGAAAATCTTGAAGAGGTGGACCAAGACGGTGACCTTCGTCTCCTCCTTTTAGGGGTAGGAGCCTGACGAGATCGTGATCGCTCCCGTGATCGACGGGCTGATGGAGACCTATCTCTTCTCGGGGTCCTAGTTGGAGAAACCCTTGGGGATGCAGCAGGAGACGGTCCATCAGAGACTCTGGATGGAGAAAATGTCCTGGAGAAATCCGAGCCCGGACTTCTGCGACTGGCATCAGCAGAAACCTTCCAGTGTCGTATGTTTTCTAACCACCTTGGAGAAAGATTGTCAGGAGGAGTCTTCTCACCCGGAACCGGAGATCCCTCCTGTGTAACCTGAATGATATTAATGCCAGGGGATGATGAAACTTCCCTCGACGTCGAATGCCTGGTCCTCGACGTCGATCTAGGTCTTTCTGGCACTTCTTTTGAAGCAACTGCAGGGTTTTTGTCTCTCGATGTCGAACGATGTCTTGCCGACGACACAGACTGTGCTGCCTTCGACGTTGACCGCCCCTGCGGCGAGATGCTTGAGGGCTCTCGCCTCCGCGAAGATGTCCTCGACGTCGGCCCTTCGACGTCGACCGTCCTCGGGACCGAGAATGAGTCTTCGACGTCGACCGTCTATGGTCTTTTTCGACGCCGACTTCTTAAACGGTGAGCGTCTCGACGGTGAAGGAGTCTTTGACGCTGTCAATCTATAGGCTCGCGGCAGAGTCTTTGCCGCCGAACCTCTCGACGCCAACCTTTGGGAAGGAGGCGGAGATCTAGATGAAGATAGGTGTCTCGACGTCGACGGGTGCTTCGCCTTCGCCGGAGTCTTAGGCCTCTCAGGACCAGCACACTTCGAGCCCAAAGTGGCATGCCTCGACGTCAACTTACTTTTCAGTGACGGAGGCTCTCGCCGTCTCAACGGCGATCTGTCCCTCGACGGTGATGAATGTCTTGCCTGCTTTCTCGACGTCGATCTCAACGCCGACGGCGAACAGTCAGGAATCTGCTTCTTTTTTGAAGCTGCGGAAGCAGATCGATGCCGTTTTCTGCGTTCTTCTTGAGAGGAGGGCTCTCTGAAAGCAGAAGTGCTCCCAAGGCCACTTCTTGAATGACCCTTTCCTCTCTCCAGCAAGGCATGAAGTTTGATTTTCTCCCTGTCACGCAGAGTTCTCTTGGAGAATTGCTGGCAGTAATAGCATATCTCTGGCTTGTGTGAAGATGGAAAACACACGATGCACACAGAGTGTGGGTCCGATTTTGCCATCTTCTTCCCACAGGAAGGACATTTATTGAATAAAGCTGGCATTTCTGACATAAAAAAGTTGTAAGTTAGTCAGAAAATAACTGAGAACAGTTACCAGCAGAGAAAAATGTCGAATGTAGAAGGAAAAAACAATTTCTGACTAGAAATAGCCAAAAACTGACGAGCTCAAGCTCCAGGGTCCTCACAGAAGGAGCCGGAAAAAGAACTGACCTAACTGTCACCTGTGGTGCATGATGGGAGCAGGGGCTCCTGGAGGTCTTAAAGGCACGGTGTCCAGGTTCTTGGAATCCTTAAAGGCAGGGTGCCAGTTTTTTGATATTGTGATGTTTTCTCTTCTATGCAGCCTATGAGCTAATTTCCTGCTATTACTTGCCTTTTTTCTGAAAATAAAGGGCTGTGTTGGAACACTATTACAGTGTATGTTCTCTGTTGCAGTGTTTATATGAGAGATTATTTTCTCTTCCTAAAAAACCCATGTAATTTTGGCATATTAGCCTATTTGAAGTACATTATGCTGCATATTTTTATATGTATACATGTATATATGTATGTTTTGGAAGTACTCTGTACTTGTTTGTCTAAACATACACATATATATGTATTTTTAGGTCTCGCCTAGCGTTGCAGCGCATGCGCTGCTCGCTCGGCGATATTTATTGTTAACAAGGACTTTCAGAAGAGGGCTTTATGAGCTCGCTCCTCATTTCCATTGGCTGGCGTCACCGCTTATGCTAAACGGTGGCCTGCCATTGGAAATGAGGGTTTTGGTTCACGCCTTTGGCCTCCGATCCGGACTCGGTGGCCTGCTTTGCTGCTGTCGCAAAGCACTTTCTTTGGCCCCATAAAGACAAGAGATCGATGCTTGTTTTATTATCGCTCTGGGCTACATATCCTGAGCATTGCAAGAAAAACACGTTGCAAAAACGTTCTTGCAAAAACGCAGAACAGTCTTTCTTTTTTTCCTTTTTTCCGTGTTCAAATCTTGCAAATATACTTTGCCAGATAAGTAAGCTCTTTAAGCTGGATACACGTTTCCGATTTACACGTACATTCACGGTATAAATATGCTGACTGACGGTGTGTTCTTTCACTTTTTTTAAGCTGGAAGGCATACTTGACAGGAAGCACTCGTCTTTATTTTAACCACCACTGGTGTGAATTTAAGAGGCGCACCAATTCTTGAGCACTGGAAGCCCTGGCGTTAAGTGTGCACCTTCCCTATGACTGTTAGGAAGTAGTAAGGAAGAGGGTTGCGAATTGTTCGCTTTTAACGTGACTATTCAGTCACTCACTGGGCCTGCAAATTCTTTGGTTGTGTGAGAAGTGACCTAGCAGATTGTTCCAAGGCGCCCATGTAAACAACACACACTCCTGAGCTTTGTGGGAAGAGTGAGGCTGTTTTGTTTTTTTACACGTGAACTTTAGCAGTCTGCGTTCATTGTAATTTTCGATTTAGTTCCACCTGACTTTAGTTGTCTAATATTTTAGTACAGCAAGAACATGTGTTCAATAGACTACCCTATTTGCCAAACACGAAGCCGCTGACATAATGTCAGCTTGCTCACAGTTACTGGAAGCAGATGCGTGTGTGTCATGGACGTCAGAGGGGTAGCAGCTGCTGCCCTTAACTTGCTATTTATCTTGCCTTGTTACCCATAATCTCAGGGAGCAGAGAGGCATAGGAAGGAAAAGAAAGGAGACAGAACCAAATGAGCCATGTTTACTGTGTCTAGATTGCACACTAGGCCTTCGCTTGGCGTCTCAGCAGCATGAAGCTTTTGATGGGGAAATGGCGGGACAAGGACCATTCTGTGATGTCATCCATAGGAAAAGGATGGATGATACTCGCTCTGCTTTGCGTGAATTGACTTCCATGAATTATTGGTTTATATTTTGATTCTGTAAGATTGAGTGTAAAGTGGTGTCTACATTATAAGTAATGTACATTAGTTGTATTCTCTTTCTCTCAAACTGGATATTAACTTTTGTGACAGAGTTGTTGTTTGCTATGAGGTCTTTTTGTGGTATTTCATATGACAATAATTTATTTATATGGTTACTGCACTCTGTTGTCCAGTCTGATATTTTGTTTACAACTCATGGTCCTGAGCAGGCATGTTTGGTGAGAGAAGTGGTCAGGAAGAACTGCTCGGATAGACTTTGTTACTAGCATCTCAAATCTGAGTGCTATTGTGAGATGTAAAGCGGCACGTATAGGTGAACTAAATGGCGGATTGCTGTGATGAACGCACTATAGGGAACACATTATGGGTGTTTCAGCAAGTGGAACTTAAAATATGGCATCTGACTTTGCTTATAGGGGCTTCGCAGAGAGTTGCACAACTGACGAAAATCACAAAGGTGCTTTTCCCTGCAGCTTTCTTAAAGAATACACTGTCGTTACACTATTACATAGTTCATTTTTGACGTCTTGCCTATTGCTACAAACACAATATACATCTCAAGCACAGCTCGTGGCACTATGAGGCTCTCCCTAAAACCTTACACCTAAAACAAAACATGCAAACATTTACAATTACTAGTGTAACATTCAAGTAGCAGTTGGGTGTCACTCAAAAAGTAATCTATTAATTCTTTCATCCATCATTCAGCCTTTCACCATTCATTCTGTCCTTCCATCTGTGTGCCCATCCATATCCAAACCTTTTCAACCATTTGCACACCTATCCATCATCTATCCTTCCATCCATCATTTCACTCCTCCATCCCTTCATCCATTCTTTCACTCACCCATCCATCCACCCTTTCACCCAATCCATCCTTTCACTCATCCATCCACTCTTCCACCCATCCAATCATTTACCCTTCCACCCATCCAGCCATCCTTTCACTTACTCATCCATCCACCCAGTCACTCATCCATCCACCCATTCACCCTTTCACTCATCCATCCATCCTTTCTTCCAGCTCTCCACCCTGCAATGCAATAGGTCTCGCATTTGCGAGAGTTTAAGCTATTGGCATTGTAAATGACAATGCCTTTTATTTATGTTTTAAAAACCAACACGTAAATAAAAGACATTGTCATTTACAATGCCAACAGCTCAAACTCTCGCAAATGCGAGACCTATTGCATTGCAAATGCTTGTTATATATGCTCCGGGGTCCCACACGAGGGCGGGGATTATTCAGTGCTTATGACTATTGATGAGTATCAGTATCCCCTGGAAGAGAAATCTAGTTTTCACTGTTTATCCTAGTTTTGTGTGTAGTATATTTCTCTTGTGTGTATTAAAGTGTTTTTCTTTTTAAAAAGTAAAGCACTGACTAGACATTGATTTTATCAGCGGGTAGTACGATGCACACTGTATTCTGAATGTCTAACCCCACCTCCCCCTCTTGAGTAAGCCTTGGATTGATCTGTCTCGCTACCCTGAGAGAGTCAAGTGCTGAAGAGAAGTACTTGGTTATCCAGTTTTGGGTTCACTAGTACTAAGGCCCAAGGACACCAGCAGGGAACACTCCAGTTGACGCAATTGGAACACAGTATCCCCTGAGTGCCCTGGTGCTCAGGAAGCCGGGTCTAACAATTATCAAAAAGGCTATTCGATTGTTTAAACTACCACAAACAATGATTGATTTAAATACACAATTTTAATAGCAATATCTGTTACCTTGTATTTGAAAAATAACAAAGGAGGAGAGATTGCGCGTTATTTACATGGTCTGCTGCTTTTTATGTGGGACATAACCAATTGTATCATTTGTGTATGTGTTGCATACTTTAAAATGGACCTCTCCTTCACATAAGGTCAGCATCCGGGCATGTTTCCTTGTTCTGTATCATACAGGCGCAATGAATCGCTTGGTTCTAAAGTACACTGGACTTATTGTGCAAGTATTCTGGAATGCTGCACTATATCAACACACATTGCAACACTGCTGCTCATGTGCAATGTTATTTCAGTGAAGTCCAGTGGGAGCAATACTGGTGTGGCACAAACGTGCTTGTCACATTCCACTGGCGCTTCTCCAGCCATTCATGGCGCTGTGATGAGAAAATCTATTGTACACTGAGCGAGAAGGAATTCTCAACTGTACTGGGGCCTGCCAGAAATAGACACAATTATAGTTGGACAAGAACAAGAAGCCTTTGTATTTACTTCTGCATCGGTTAATGATAATTTTAGTTTTCAATGCGTTGTATTGTATTGTAATTGCTTTTACATAGCGCTTACAACCTCTGAAGAGGCATGATGGCGCTTTTGTGGATATTCTTAGCTGGGTTCATAGTTATTTCTGTCATTTAGGGGTCTTTCAGTTGAAAGTTCCTTTTATTTTGGTCTGCTGCACCCCTTCTTCCTGACTTCCTGTGATAGAAAGAGTGCTGATTTAGGTCTCGTTGACATATTAACATATTAATATAATGCCAGGGTCTAAAGTTTTATTCAGAAACTTCTCCTTCTTTCCCCTTTTGTATTTTAATGTCTCTTGTTCTGGATAAAAGTCTATTGAGGAAAAATAGAAGCAGGTCCCCAAATTTAAGCACTGCGTTAATACACCTGTTACTGGCCTTTAAAAACTGTTATTGGCTTAGTATCCGGCACTACTGATCCAAAGTAGTTCTCTGGGCAGTAATGTAATACCTGCCAAAAACAGCGGATGACCACATCGTCCACCTCAACCGGTTCTGCCATCAGACACATGCCGCCCGCAGGGAACCAACCACAAGAGCAGTAGCGTCGGAATGGCTGCCTGTTTGGATCAGCGCCTGCAATGCTGTTTTTTTGCTGTCCGCCACTGCCATATCCATCACTCGCACCCACTGTGTGCTTTTTTTTTTTTTTTTTAAAGCACCAAACTCTCACGTTAGAACTTTGTTTCTATAAAATAAAAAGAAAGCCACTGGTCTACTCTACTAAATCAGGTTGGCGGCCCTGAGCATGTCCTTTGAAGATGCTCCATCAAATCAGCAGGAGCGTGTCATGGGGACACGGGGGTGCCTAAATCAGAGGGCAGGCCACCCCAGCTGCCCTTGTTCCAGGCACCAATCAAAGTGCGCAAAGGATTTTTTGATGTATTAGCAAAATGGCATCTGGTTGTCTCTCTACTACAACCATGGTGCCATTTTGCACCACTTTGCTTGTTGTGTTCCATCATTATACCGTGAAGTGGCGTTCCCTAGAATGAACAATGACGCCAATGAATCTCACACATCCATTGGCTAGGATTCAGCCTGCACACCCGAAACCCAGGCCCTCAGGAGATTGCAGCCCAACCCCCATCCACATGCCGTTGAGGCACTCCAGCTGCATGGAGCCCTGGAATTGACCAAGATTTGACCTCTACCCCTTCCAGTGACCTCTTGATCCACACATCACCAAATAAAGATCCATTACACTGGCCCAGATCAGTAATGGAACTCAACAGCGGTGAAAACAATCTTGAGGGAACAGGGTGTGCTACCAAATTGTGTACCTGCCTGGTGCTACTGCAGGCAAGGTGAAGAAAAAATTAAAAAGTCCTCCTTTGGTTGCAAACCCAGATAATATGTTTGCCATCCACTTGTACTGCACATGAACAGGTAAGCTTAAATATTTGTCACATGCTGAACATCAGATGGACATCCTGATCTACTTTTACAGCTACTGATATCAACCTTCTCCCTCCTGGCCATTAAGTCTTGACCAAACCTTGACCAAATGGATGAGCTGAATGAGAGGTGTCAATCTATGCAGAGGATATCACTCAATCAAAACTGGTACCCACTGATACTGCACTCCAAATATGTTCTTCAAATACCTTGACATACCTGACTGGTATTTGAAGAACATATTTGGGTGCAGTATCAGTGGGTACCAATTTTTGATTTGTCTCTAGTTACGCAACTGCATCTTTCATGCAGGTCTACTGGTACTGGTCTGGTACTCCTTGATCTTTCGGCAGCCTTTGACACGGTCGACCATGATCTTCTGGCCGATCGTGTCAGTAACGCCGGGATCCAGGGCCTGGCCCTTAAGTGGCTCTTGTCCTTTCTGAGCAACCGCTCTCAAGCTGTCCGCCTTTCTCACTTCTCCTCCCCCAAAGCCAAATTAGCCTGTGGGGTGCCACAGGGCTCCTCTCTCTCACCGCTTCTTTTTAATCTGTACTTACTGCCACTGATCCGCTCCTCGGAGAAAGGAAGGTTGGCACCTTCAACTATGCCGACGACCTCCAACTGATATTTGATATCGATCAATCGGCATCTCCTATTTCCAATTTCCAATCCACCATGCGATTTATAAGTGAGTGGACGAACAGTAACCATCTGAAATTGAACCCCGATAAAACGGAGCTGATCCTTATTGGCGGGCCAGCTAACCCCTGGAACTCCAACTTCTGGCCAACGGAATGGGGAAATCCTCCACTTCCCGCATGCTCAATCAAAAGTCTGGGCATTATCATCAACAGCGATCTGTCGATGAAAGCTCTGATTGGGACAGTGGTTTCCTCCTGTTTCTTTCAGCTTCGAAGGATCAGGAAGATCAGTAGATTCCTTACCACAGAAGCCCTGACCCAAGTTGTTCTGGCCTTAGTCATCTCCCGCATTGATTATGCCAACTCACTCTATGTTGGTATTCCGGCATATCAACTAAAATGTTTGCAGCTGGTGCAAAACCAGGCAGCCAGATTAATTTACCATCACCCCAAATGGCACCATGTTACACCACTAATGGAAAGATTACACTGGCTCCCAGTAGCCAAACATTGCGCATTTAAGCTGGGATGCATCATCTTTAACCCCTTCGATGCTCGTGACGAGCTCAGCTCGTCATGCTGCGCGGTAGCGCTGTGCGCATGACGAGCTCAGCTCGTCACGACCACACCCGCGATCGGAATGTCCAGCACACGAGCGGAATTCCGATCGCGGTCAAGGGGTTAAAGCTCTTATGGCAACACCCCGGCATTTATATCCTCTCGGATTCAGCGCTACGTCCCTTCTCCGGATCTCAGGTCCTCTCATCTGAATCTTCTGGTCATCCCGTCCTTTCAACGACAGAAACACGGGTGACTAAGATTTGCGGTCTTGGCCCCCCAATTCTGGAATTCTCTCCCTCTGGAGATTAGATCACTGACCTCCTACGCTCAGTTTAGGAAACTTTTAAAGACCTGGCTCTTCCGCCAGGCTTATGACTAAACCTCTCAAGCGGCAGTACCTCCTGGACTCCAGCGCCATGAAACCGTTTGGTGTACGTGCGCTTTACAAGCTCATTTAACATAACATAACATAAATACAGGAAACCAGTATACAAGGATGCTATTTTTAATTGATCACAGATTTATTCAGATCTTCACTCTCAGAGTCAGTGACATTGCAGATAGCAAACATTTCACTGTGGTGTCCAAGAATCTGGGATTTGTCAGAATGCACTAACCTAAATTCTGGGTCCAACAGGAGCAATGAACTTTTCATCACTTCCTCATAACTGCAGGTAATCATACACACTGGGCATTTGTTGATTAGAGGTAGACATAGGGAAAGAGTAATGCAATGAGAAAGAGAACAGAGAGACTGGGGGGCATATGTACAAGGAGTTAACGCCGCTGTAGCGTAAATATTTTGACGTTACAGCAGCTTATTTTTTATTGCCGTATGTACACGTTGCCCCTAACCACAGTTAGCAGCTGTTTTCCGGCGTAAACGTGAATTTTTAGGATCGCCACTTCTGTTAGCGGAACTTAACGAAAATGAGATGCAAGGTAAGCGTTCCCGTGCAAAAACTGCCGCAACCCCACTTTGCGATATTTACAAGTAATTCCTTGTATGGTGCAAAACCAAAAAAACTGCCTCTAACTCCAGTTAGAGGGAGTTTTTTAAGACCAGAAAATAGCTGGTCTTAAAAATGGTGCAAACACTTGGGGCCTCATTTCAGAAGGTTTTGGTGCTGGACAGTGCTGCAAGGAATGTTACTGTGCTGCCCTGCGACAAAACTACAGGGCAGGAATGCGCACCATCAATAAGATAGGGCACATTCCTGGGCCTCATTCATGAAAAGTGTTCCATCGCTGCGACAAAACAGTGTTGCAACACTTTTCATACGCCCTCCTTGCGACACCATGGATGCGCTGTATTCACTGTACGGCGCTCCATGTCGCAATTAATGACAGATACGTCTGGAATCCTGACTTATCTGTCAATGCTAAAGTCACGCATTGCTGCAGTTGTGTCACAAGCATGACGCAACTCCAGCAATGCATGGGGCCAGCCTATCCCTGTGGCACTGCGTCACCCGCAGGCGTAAAGTACTGACGCAGTGGCGTCCTACAATTGTTGCAGTGAAATCTGATGGATTTCACTGCGCCATTCCTATGAGGCTTTGTGCATGGGAACGCCCACCCTGCATACATCATACCTGATATTGTGGCAGAGGGCTTTACAAGGTCACGCATATGCCTAGATGCGTCACTTTGCAAATACGGCGCAACGTGGTGCAAGAATCACGCTGCAAGTACGTCAAGAAAATGACGCACCGGCGGGGTGAAACTGTCAGAAGGGGCTCATGAATAAGCCCCCCTGTCTTTTTCCCCTACCTTGGCGCACAATGGCTGCCATGCGCCAACGCAGGCAGACTTACGCCATGGTGCAAGGGTGACTGTGTTGCAGAGTTGATTGATGTTGTGGCTCCATCTCTTCTCGAGACGTCTGCAGGTGGGGCTGGACTAGTGGAGGGCGGGAGAGAACCAGTTGGCCTTCTTGGAGTGTTGTTTGCCTGGTCTGTTCTTGAGGGGTGCCAGGGTGTCGGCGCAGTTGGAGATCTATCGGTGGAGGTTGTGTGCTGCGGTGTTGGCGTCTGTAAGCGTTGGCAGAGTGGTGGTGCTGAGGGAGTTGACGGGAAGTTCTTCGGTGGCCTTTATCCAGCTGCAACGGTGGGGGGCAATGATGGCGATGGTGTACGGAGGGCGTGATGTAAGCAATGATGGTCACTACAGGAGAGTCCTGTGCTGTGGCTGTAGTTGAAGTTCCCGCTGGTGGAGAAGATGGGCTTGAGTGTGTGTCCGGCTATGTGGGTTGGTGCGGCGACTAGCTGCCTGAGTCCGATGTTGGTGAGGTTCCACAGGAGGGGGTGGTGTTCTGGTCACTGGGGTTGTCCAGATGGAACTTGAGGTCTCCGAGTAGGATGTAGTCGGTGGATGGGAGAGCCTGGGGTGCGATGAGGTCTACAATAGCATCGGTGAATGGGGGTTCATGGCCCGGGGGCCTGTAGATGAAGGTGCCGCAGAGGGTGGTGTTGAGGTTGGTCCAGATCTGGAAGTGGAGGTGTTCCATGGTCACCGTCGGGTCATTAGAGTGTGTGGTCAGTTTGAGTGTGCTTTTTCAGACAATGGCAATGCCTCCTCCTGGCCCCTCGGGGTGGTCTGTGCGGGTGAATTTGTAGCCGTCGTGGATGGTGATGTCTGGTCCAGAGCAGAGGTGGGTCCAGGTTTTCGTGAAGAAGGCGATGTCTGAAGAGGTGGCGTCGAGGAGGTCCCAGATTCCTGTTGCGTGTTTGTGGAGGGACCGCACGTTGAGGAGGATGCAGTTGAGTCGGTCAGCTGCGCTCTTGGTCGGCTGGGCGGCAGGAGGTGCTGGTGTGCTGATGTGGCAGAAGGTGCATTTGCAGTTTCGACAGGCCCAGGGTGCAAGAGTATTCTACAGTGTTGCTAGATGGCAGGCGGTGTGGCGTCTAGGGTTGATGGCGAGGAGGGTGCTGGCGTCGTAGCGGTGGAGTGTCCGAGAGGAAGGGTCCTTGGTGCTGGGCGCGGTCCAGGAGTGGACGGACGCAGACGGGCTTGCCTTTGGCACACCAGTGGTATGCCCGCTGCGCATGGCCGCACAGCCGCCGCCATTATGTAGTGCTGCGGTGGGGACTGGACAGCTGGGAGGCGGGAAACGCGGGAAAGGAGACGTGGTGGGTGCGGGGGCTGTACATATATTAAAAAAGTTCTTACCTCGAGGCCGGGTCCTGTGTCTTCTGTGCTCCTGCTCTCCTGAGTCTGCTTCCAGGAATAGGAAGCAGGCAGCCAGGCTCCTCTCCTAAGCCAATCACAACGCTGCAATGCGGCGTTGTGATTGTTCTTGAGCGTAGTGACAAGGCGTTCAGCCAGGGGCTGGAGAGTAGGGCATGTTCTCCATGCGGGCTGTAATGCAGCCTGGATTGCGAACAGGGATGTGCGCATGACTGCTTTGGGTGGCCTGAGAGGGCCGACCAAACAGTCATTGCGCACTTGAGTGGGCATACCACTCCCCCCTGCCCTGCTCCATGAGTAGAGCAGCCCCACCCACCCTCCCGCCCGCAAAGGAAACATAGCATGAGTACATCAGAAAGTTATCATCATGTTATGTTTCCTCTTCTTGCACTGCTTGAAAGCAGTGGGGCGACGCTCTTCCGCCATAGCGGATGCGCCGCCACTGGGGGTGCGTCACCCACAGGTGCTAGGCCTTGGCCCGACTCGACCCCCGGGCCTCTTCCGCTAAGTGTACCACCATCTCCTCACCCGGACATTGACACAGTGGCGCAATCCGCTGCACTCTCTCCAAATCTGTGACTCAGCCAGCAGGAGCCTCAGCCAGGCAGAATTTCACAAGCCTGGGTACAGCAGTCACCACCAAGTCCGCTGGGGAACCTCCCGATGCAGGTGATGCAACAGGGCCCCCTTAGGCGTGAAGTTGCAGCGCTCCCGCCACACAAGTACTGCGCAGCTCAGGGGCCTCACTCTCCACAGCGTCCTGCCAGCGCAACATCCTCCGGCCCGTGATGCAGAGAGGCGCGGCCACCATTGGTAATCTCCTCTGTGCACCCCGGTGTAGTGGTGGCGCGTGGTATGCGATGCAGACCTCCCTACGTGGGTGCGCAGGAGCGCCTCTACCATTCACAGC
Source organism: Calotriton arnoldi (assembly GCA_963921515.1). Taxonomy (NCBI): domain Eukaryota; kingdom Metazoa; phylum Chordata; class Amphibia; order Caudata; family Salamandridae; genus Calotriton; species Calotriton arnoldi. Next base: position 378,259 of record CAWUFW010004564.1, on the reverse strand, counting down.
TCCACGGGGCACCAGGTAGTCTTCTCACACAGGTCAGCAATGTGTCTCCATGCGACCTGGCAGACTTCACAACCAGGTAAGGGCGATCGCCGACGCCTCAATGTCTACCGCCACGGCCCAGCAACTCCACAGCACCTCCGCATCCCACTCCGGGTCCCAGACGCAGGCCCAGCGAGGCCTCCAGGCCCCGGGGTCTGTCCGCACTTTCAAGGTTTTGGATGCCATGGTGTTGCAAGGAGTGCGCAATGATAAGTGATGCATCACTGGTTTTGCCTAGCGATGCACATCTTTTCATGAATAATTCACGACGGTGCAGTGGTATGGTTATAGGTAAAATGGCGCATACTAAAATAGGTTATGGGTTTTTTCAGGGAACATTTTGGACTCTTGTAAGGTATTTCTGATCTTTTACTTGTGAGGAGTGATTTGGGATTTATTTTAAAGCCACCACACTTATTGCACTGATTTTGCTCTGTCTCACCGTCACCTAGTAATTGGCACTAGGTCCTCAAGTGTGTGTGACACAGGAGGTGATCGTGCTTTTTTTTAATCGTGACACGTATTGATCAGTGCACACGCACCGGGTGCACGCAGATAGATACCGACAATCAGGACCTTTTTATTGGTTTTCTCCATCACCACTTAATATACGGGGCGAGATTCTGATGGCCTACGTTTAACAACCTATTATTTATCATGCTTTGGAATGAGCACGGTCTCTTGGGCAAAGATCCCTGTGCTTGCCGCAGAAATTCGTATAGAATACCGCTATGCACACAGGTGAGGTTTGATGGGTGTATTAAATACACCTGTTTTGTGTAATTTTATAAAGGGCTTGTGTTTGTTTTGTATATACAGCCTTGAGAAAGTCGCGGGACAAAATTCCTTTGTGCGACGAAACACGTGTTGGCTGATGCAAGAACAAAGAGAATAAAGAAAAGAAACCAAGCTCGAAAATTTCTCTGTATCATTTATGCTTGACTAAAACAAATTGGATAATTGCATATTACTTAAAAGACGTGTGCTGAGGATTGTGTTCACATCTTTTCATGAATGTAGCCCTGAATATCCTCTTCCCCTGGGACTCTGGCTGGTCATCCTGGCTGTTGGCGGGGTTGGGGGGGTTGTTGTTCTGTGCTGCACTTGGCCCTGGCTGCTCCATTCTGCATTCCATTGGTTTTGTTTCCTATTTTTCATTGGAGGTAGACTTATAGGCTATTTTTGCCTCTAGAGGTTAAAAAAAAGTCACGTTGGGCTGACTAACGTGAGTTTTTTTGCCGCTAATGGGCCTTTTGTCAGTTTTCACCCGCTAACGTCAGAATTTGTATCACTTTCAAGCTAGTGTTAGCAGCAGTTTTCACCGCTGCTACCTGAAACTATCACCATGTAGCGATGTATTGTAAATACATCGCTAACAGGGCGATAGTTTTTGGTGATAGGCAGCGTTAAGAAAACTGCCGCTAACTAGCGTTAGCGTTAGTTAGCAGCAGTTCTTGTACATATACCCCTGGGTGTCACCACTCTGACTTGTCACTCTGCTGAACACTGATGTTTACTGGGACTTAGTGGCTATCTAAAGACAAACGAAATCTTAAGTGCCTTATCTTTGTATTGGCTCATCCTACACTTTCTATAACAAATGATATTCCTTTAGAAGATCCATATGTTACAGACTGACTGTGACAGTGGTGGAACGCTTACATTTCTGGAATTGAAACATAAATAATATCTATAAATTAATGTTAGTCACGTTCTGCCATAACTTCTCTCCCTCTTCTGAGTCAAAGGTAACTAACTACCTTCAGTTTTTGTGAAAACACGCTCTCTGTTTTTGATATGATATACATCCAAGGATCTTTCTTAAACTGTAATATAAGCAACATTCATCGGAATTTTGTAGCTCTCATTGACACCAAATAAATTCCCTAAGTACGTACCATTAACATAAATACAATACATGCATCGTCAAAATATCAATTTTCTTTAAGGAGATGAGGATTCTTTCCAGGCCTGCCAAGTATCACGCATCAGGTGTGACTCTAACGCATTTCAGTGTGGTGGTCCGCATCACCGCACTGAAATGCATTGTCACGCATTTTTAATGCCACTCTGAAACTGGCTACGCCAGGGTGCTAGCGCGCGCGCCGGCGCCTGTGACACCTAACTGTGCGCCGGCTCTGCTGCTCCCCGCAGACTTGCCAGCAGCTGCCTCAGTTAATAAACAGTTAAAGATCTTGGCTGCTCAGCTCTGGCTGAGAGTGCTACAATGTTACAATCTGCCCTGCTGCTTGCATTAAATTCCCGCCCCCGGCGCGGCTGTCACAGTGAGTCACTGACTGACACTGCCGAATTACCGAGACGCGGGGCCTGCCCTCAGTAGGGGTTGCTACTGGTTGTGGCGCCGTGGGGGGATTAATATCCGGGTGTGACCTCATGTCCTGGAACACAGGAAGGAAGTGAGGTTGGTCAGATGCGGCAAGGGACTCGAATCTGAGAGAGAGTCCAGTCCGCTGCTGCCTGCACATAAATTATACCCGACGTTGGACCGGCGGGACGGCAGCATCGCCCTGACACTCTCTCAGCATGGCCGCCGCGCATCATGAGACCGCGCATCGTGAGCGCGGGCGCTGCGGGGAGTCTGGGAGACTCACTGCATGCAGTGTGATTTGCGGCCGCGACCCCGTGCGGCACACCGCCGCGGCCGCCGGACGCAGTGTGAGACAGAGACTGCCAGTGAAGTTCAAGTAAGTACTTTGGCCATGCCAGGCAGCCTGCTGCCACTGACTTAAGTGTAGTGTTTGTTGTAACTTTACTTGTCACACAGTCAGCGCGGAGCGCACGCACTGAAGATCTGATAATTTCAGACACAGACAGTAAAATCTGCAGGCAGGGCTGCTCTGTCTCGTCATCCTTCTGAGGTTTAGCTGATCTGATTTCATTTCAGACAGTAAATCTGCAGGCAGCAGGGCTGCTCTGTCTCGTCATCCTTCTGAGGTTATCATTGGGCACCAGTACTAACTGAGAGGGTTTATCTTCAGACTACGGGGTGGTGCGTGTTTTGCCAGGGTTCTCTGCTCAGTGAGACAGAGAGAGTGAAGTTCAAGTAAGTACTTTGGCCACGCCGCCAGGCAGCCTCACCTGCTATCACTGACTTTAGTGTAGTGTTGTTGTAACTTGTCACACAAAGCGGGGCGCACGCACTGCAAGATCTGATCATTTCAGACACAGTAAAATCTGCAGGTAGGGCTGCTCTGTCTCGTCATCCTTCTGAGGTTTATCTGATCTGATTTCATTTCAGACAGTAAATCTGCAGGCCGCAGGGCTGCTCTGTCTCGTCATCCTTCTGAGGTTATCATTAGGCACCAGTACTAACTGAGAGGGTTTATCTTCAGACTACGTGGTGGTGCATGTTTTGCCAAGGCTCTCTGCTCAGTGAGACAGAGAGAGTGAAGTACAAGTGATGGAGCAAGAACTCACAATGAGACTTGCTCGTAAACAATCCTCTCACAGTATTAATAATTAATCTTTGTAATGTCTTTATTAACAAGTGCACACATAAACATCATCCTAGAGAAGCTTGCCTATGTGTTTCAACTAATAAGTAACGCTTGTCTAAATCCAAAATGGCCGCTAAAGCGCGGGAATCTCAGTGCGCATGTGTCAACCATATCACGTGGTATGACGTCTTTCTTTGCTTGGAGGGAAATCTTTGCTTCTGCGCAGTGTGTATTAAAATGGCTGCTTAATGTTTTCACGTGCTACAGCTTGCGCATATGCTGCAATTAAAACTGTGGTATTCTAATGTTATTAATGCGGGATAGAATTTATAATTAAATGGGAATAGAGTAGACATAATGGGTATACAGTGAAAACATTTATATTGTGATTTTAATATTTTCTTCTTTGACTTTTATTAGTTCGTAAATGGGCCTGGGTTGGTTGAACTGCAGCTCGAGAGTTCTTGGTTCTGCGCATGCGCCCTGCAAGGCTAACCAGAGGAAACGATGAAGTCAACTTGGACGTCGTCCAAGGCCGTGACCTGGTGGCCAACACTATTGTACCCACGATGTTCCTACAGAAAGAAACAATTTATATAAACATTGTAATAAACTTTGTCGTGAGACGGGTGGGAATTAAAGCAAATGTATTAATTGTGAGGGGCGGTATTTTAAAACAATAGGCTTAAAGAAATTGAACTAAATTGACATGGTGTGAGGATCAAGTAAGTACTTTGACCACGCCGCCAGGCAGCCTCACCTGCTGCCAATGACTTTAGTGTAGTGTTGTTGTAACTTGTCACACAAAGCGGGGCGCACGCACTGCAAGATCTGATCATTTCAGACACAGTAAAATCTGCAGGTAGGGCTGCTCTGTCTCGTCATCCTTCTGAGGTTTATCTGATCTGATTTCATTCCAGACAGTAAATCTGCAGGCCGCAGGGCTGCTCTGTCTCGTCATCCTTCTGAGGTTATCATTAGGCACCAGTACTAACTGAGAGGGTTTATCTTCAGACTACGTGGTGGTGCATGTTTTGCCAAGGCTCTCTGCTCAGTGAGACAGAGAGAGTGAAGTACAAGTGATGGAGCAAGAACTCACAATGAGACTTGCTCGTAAACAATCCTCTCACAGTATTAATAATTAATCTTTGTAATGTCTTTATTAACAAGTGCACACATAAACATCATCCTAGAGAAGCTTGCCTATGTGTTTCAACTAATAAGTAACGCTTGTCTAAATCCAAAATGGCCGCTAAAGCGCGGGAATCTCAGTGCGCATGTGTCAACCATATCACGTGGTATGACGTCTTTTCTTTGCTTGGAGGGAAATCTTTGCTTCTGCGCAGTGTGTATTAAAATGGCTGCTTAATGTTTTCACGTGCTACAGCTTGCGCATATGCTGCAATTAAAACTGTGGTATTCTAATGTTATTAATGCGGGATAGAATTTATAATTAAATGGGAATAGAGTAGACATAATGGGTATACAGTGAAAACATTTATATTGTGATTTTAATATTTTCTTCTTTGACTTTTATTAGTTCGTAAATGGGCCTGGGTTGGTTGAACTGCAGCTCGAGAGTTCTTGGTTCTGCGCATGCGCCCTGCAAGGCTAACCAGAGGAAACGATGAAGTCAACTTGGACGTCGTCCAAGGCCGTGACCTGGTGGCCAACACTATTGTACCCACGATGTTCCTACAGAAAGAAACAATTTATATAAACATTGTAATAAACTTTGTCGTGAGACGGGTGGGAATTAAAGCAAATGTATTAATTGTGAGGGGCGGTATTTTAAAACAATAGGCTTAAAGAAATTGAACTAAATTGACATGGTGTGAGGATCAAGTAAGTACTTTGACCACGCCGCCAGGCAGCCTCACCTGCTGCCAATGACTTTAGTGTAGTGTTGTTGTAACTTGTCACACAAAGCGGGGCGCACGCACTGCAAGATCTGATCATTTCAGACACAGTAAAATCTGCAGGTAGGGCTGCTCTGTCTCGTCATCCTTCTGAGGTTTATCTGATCTGATTTCATTCCAGACAGTAAATCTGCAGGCCGCAGGGCTGCTCTGTCTCGTCATCCTTCTGAGGTTATCATTAGGCACCAGTACTAACTGAGAGGGTTTATCTTCAGACTACGTGGTGGTGCATGTTTTGCCAAGGCTCTCTGCTCAGTGAGACAGAGAGAGTGAAGTACAAGTGATGGAGCAAGAACTCACAATGAGACTTGCTCGTAAACAATCCTCTCACAGTATTAATTATTAATCTTTGTAATGTCTTTATTAACAAGTGCACACATAAACATCATCCTAGAGAAGCTTGCCTATGTGTTTCAACTAATAAGTAACGCTTGTCTAAATCCAAAATGGCCGCTAAAGCGCGGGAATCTCAGTGCGCATGTGTCAACCATATCACGTGGTATGACGTCTTTCTTTGCTTGGAGGGAAATCTTTGCTTCTGCGCAGTGTGTATTAAAATGGCTGCTTAATGTTTTCACGTGCTACAGCTTGCGCATATGCTGCAATTAAAACTGTGGTATTCTAATGCTATTAATGCGGGATAGAATTTATAATTAAATGGGAATAGAGTAGACATAATGGGTATACAGTGAAAACATTTATATTGTGATTTTAATATTTTCTTCTTTGACTTTTATTAGTTCGTAAATGGGCCTGGGTTGGTTGAACTGCAGCTCGAGAGTTCTTGGTTCTGCGCATGCACCCTGCAAGGCTAACCAGAGGAAACGATGAAGTCAACTTGGACGTCGTCCAAGGCCGTGACCTGGTGGCCAACACTATTGTACCCACGATGTTCCTACAGAAAGAAACAATTTATATAAACATTGTAATAAACTTTGTCGTGAGACGGGTGGGAATTAAAGCAAATGTATTAATTGTGAGGGGCGGTATTTTAAAACAATAGGCTTAAAGAAATTGAACTAAATTGACATGGTGTGAGGATCAACCCCCTGTCCCCGTCCAATCAGAAGTAGTGGGCCCATAATTTTGCAACATTTAGGGGAGGTACATGGGCATAGAAGGGTATAATAGATATAGAATTAGTTAATTAGCTAGAACAGAACAGGCATTCAGCATTAGAACGCTCCAGCTCCAGACATACAAGCTGATCGATTGCAGACTGAATCGCTGTCCAGAGAGGTCCTGAGGTGGGGGCGGCGGAGTCCATTTGAAGGAAGACACGGGAGAATCGAGGAGAAGCGAAGTATCAGAGAGGGGAACGACGCAGGCGTCGTTGATAGAGAGGATACCTGTCCTGTCCTGAACCTGGTCCGGAGGTCTTTGATCTTCATCTTTCCTGGGACCTATCTTTCCAACTCCTTGGCCAAGGGGTTTGGTTTCTCGCACCTTTAGGTAAATATAATCGCAACTTTAGTTGTGCTGCTGTCTCTATCTTCTTCTTTCTGAGGAACCGTCATTGATCGATATTTGATTATTATGCTTCATCCTTGATATACGATTAAGTATCATGTGGTTCTGTATTTTACTCTGCTAAAACTTTAGATAAACATTTTAAAACTTCTTGACTCAGTGATTATTTTAGAATTTATGAATTGTAATGAATGTCTCTCATTTTAAACTTCCCAATTATCAAAGGGTCCATTGGTAAGTCATTACTCTTCAATCAGAAAAGTAATTGGTAGCAGGGATATACAACTGACCCCCAGCGGAAATTGCTAGCGTAGTATGAATGAATGGGCCCAGGTGAGTATTCTGTGTATGTATGCTTGTTGCTAGTAACCCGCTGGATCAGTTTTCTGGTTATCAGAGGATGGTTATACTTTGTTAATTGGGTAATGAGAATTTTATTTTTATAAACTAACATCCGGTTGTTCAAAAGTTTTGTTTTATGTTGTCCAGAATTCCCCGGGGAAAATTGAATAGCGGATGGTAAGTGGAAGCCATACTGCAGTGAGGTTATCTGTCAGGCAGAAATAGTACTGAAAAGTTAAGCAGGGCTATCGGTACTTGTTAGGGACTCTATGCGTGTGAGTATAGCAAAGGAATACGCTGGTAAAAATGTAATGTTATATCACCTAGAAAGGGTAACATTGAAGAAGTAGCAGATATTTCTGAAGCTTACGTGAAGAGTAAACGGAAGGGTTTTACTCGTAGTGAATGTTTAGTAAATGGAAAGGTTTTACTAAGTGTGAGAGAAACTATCTTTTCCAAGTTTTAGAGAAACTGGCACGATAGCGAATGTTTTATGTTGTTACTGAATTTTAATAAGAAGCGTAGAGAAAATAAAGTTGTGCGTACGATTTTGTAAAGGGAGGGTCAGCTGCCGGAGAGGAAGCTGACGTCACAAACGCCGCGCTGGGATTGGTTGAAACAGCGGGTGTGGAAACGACTCTTGTAAAGGAGGGGTCAGTAGTCAGGAGTAATACTGACGTCACAGGTGTCGCGCTGGGAGTGGTTGAAACAGCGAGGGACAGAAAAGCGCAGATTGTAAAGGAGGGGTCGTCAGAATAGACGTCACTGAAAAGCCGCGCTAGGATTGGTTCAGAGACAAATGTTAGCTGGAATTTAATTGGTTGTCAGCATAGAAATCGAAAATACTAGTGGATAGTGGAAATTGTATGTGGAAACGCGATCCGACTTTAACAGGAACTTGTCCGGATAGGAGATTCCTAGGTTTTGCAGAATATAATTTTATACACAGAGAATTACCCAAAATGTACGGAGAAAAGAGAAAAATGTCATTTCTACAAAAGGTTAAGAATTATTTTAAGAAGGATAAACCTATCAAAACTAGAGAAGGAATTATCATTCCACCAGCAAAAACGCCCGCTTCATTCATGATGATGGAGAGAGGTTATCATACTTGCGTATGGTTAGAAAATTGGATAGAATATACCAAAAATGATGGGATATTAGCATTCCCAGAGAATGGTACTTTCAATGGGAGAATTCTTCAAAATTTGAGATTAAGAATGAATGATTTAGAACCCAGACCAAGATTAACCCAATACGAAGCCTTAGAAGAGTGGGAAACCGAGGCATTCGAACGTGACCGATCTAGAAGTAGTAGGGGTTATCGGGGATTTTTCCCTAGATATTTAAATGAGTCAAGGGACGGTCAGATGAAACAGTGGAGAAGAGCGATGCTTACAGAAGGTTTGTATCCAGTATTAATGGCAGAAGAATCGTTAGGGAGTAAATGCACAGAAAAGACAAAACACTTGACAGGATTTGGAGATTCTGAAGATGAATTTATGGAAGAAATATTAAAGAACCCGCCACCATATCAGGAAGGGGCCAGTGGATGCACCCCAAGCGCACCACTGTTAAGAACACCATTGGTACCGCAAGTATTGCATAATCCCCCAGTTAATAGGGTACTTCAGGATAAGGAAAAGGAAGCTATAGACAAAAACAGAGCAGAATTGATACAGAAAATAACACAGTTGAATGCACATCCTGATTCCCTGACCATACCTGTAACAATTGGTCCAGTGGTTCCCTTATATGGTGACAAGGTAAATTATCCGAAACCATTAGCGATGCCCACACCTGTAGAAATCCCAAAACCTGAACCTGTATTAATTGATGATCAAATCAGTGATTGCGAATCTATGATATCCTTAATGGATTTACCCATTCGAGGGTCTATAAATAGTACTCCTAGAAGAATAACACCTGGTTGCTCAAAAGATGTAAATATAGTAACCTCATCAGGAACCAAAAGTGCCACAGTAGTTACGCCAGAAGACTTAGAAAGGTGGGCACAAGGATCAGACAAACAGAGTTCACCCCCAAAGATCATGGACATCTACAAATTAAAAGTCGAGTTAGAAGAAATGATAGCAGGAAATGTAGGGGTAGATCATCTAAATACTTATGATGAAGAAGAACTATTGTTCGTATGCAGAAGTATCACAAGAAATGTAAAGATATTCCATGAGAAATTATCTGATTTGGCTTTACAGATGGGAATTGAAATAGCGAAGTCAAAAGTATTACAAAAACCATATAGAGCAGATTTTTCTGACAAAGATTTAGAAAACATGAATGCCTCTGGAAGAAAACTACAAGTAAAAGAATTGATGTCAGTTTTGCAAAAATGGGGAGACCTAGATAAATGGAAAGCTAGATGGACAAAGAAAAAGGAAGAGGCACGATACAGTAGAACAACTTCTGAATATTTATTGAAGGAAACAGGGAAAGCAGATCAGATGTACCCGATGCGAGAAGTACCCAGAGGAGGTTATGTTCAGGTCCCATGGAGTAGACAGGATATTTTGTCATTTACGAATGATTTTCCAAAGTTGAGAGAAAAGCCAATTGAATGGTACAAACAGGTTGAGAGGTTTGTGAAAGTATCAAAGGTATTGTTCAAGGACTTGGATGGTTTGTTTGACATAGTGGTACCTGCCGATTTGTGGACAGATTGTAAAATTACAGTTGACTGGCCGAGTGAAGAGTATCGTAGAGATGCAAAGACAGGTGCTCCATCAAGTGATGTAATGAAAAAGTATCAGCAGGTAATAACTTACCTGAAAGGGAAAATACCACCGAAAGAAACAGATTGGGTGAAAATAGACAGGACTACCTAAGAAGCCAGTGAATCGGTACATGCCTATTATGAACGTCTATTACAGGTGTTCAAACAGTATAGTGGATTTGAGGACATTGGAGATAAAAATATGAGTCAGTTTGTCTACCGATTTGTTTATGGTCTAAAGCCAGAGATTTGTCAAATGATCAAGCAGTACATGTTGTGCTGGCAAGGGAAACCCATAGACGAAATTTTGAAATATGCCAAATATTGTGGAGACGATATTGAAGATAGGCACAAGAAATTGCAAGAGAAAGTGATGTGGGCTCAGGTGAAAATGGCTGAGCGACAGGGAATTAATTTGGATAATCCAAATGATAATCAGGGAAAAGATTGTGGAATGAATGGTGACACAGGGAATGGTGGTAAAGTGAGAGGACGAATGAGCAGAGAAGAGGCTAAAAAGAAATTTCCTTGTCATGGATGCGGAAAATTGGGGCATTGGAAGAACGAATGTAAAAAGATTCAAAATAATAATGGCCCAAATCATAATTTAAATCCACAGACGCAGAATGACTCACAGCAGGGTGTAAATCCTCAGAGTCAGTTACCACCTGCACCTATACAGGGTAATGTAAGCAGAGCAAAGCACGGTACAGACGTCGGATATCAAGGAGGAAGTGGTAAGAATGATTATGTAACTTCACAGTTTCTTTTACAGGATGACTTTTGTCCATATAATCAATGACGGTGCCTAGGAGAGGGGGAGAAGGAGTGCGTACTTGGCGCATCCTTGCCGGTAGACCAGTCAGGTCCATATGTTGAAGGAAAAGTAAGGGGTAATGATATCACTTTCCTTCTGGACACTGGTGCTACCAGGTCTACTGTGATAACAGCAGACATCCCAGACCTTCCTCTCTCTGGAGAAGCTATCCAAGTTGTGGGTGTAGCCAATCGTAAAATTAGAACACCTCTTACCAAACCAATGGAAGTAAAAATTGGAAACTTTAGAGAAATGCATCAGTTTGTAGTGTGTGATTCCAGTCCAGTAAACTTACTGGGCCGAGATTTGTTGTGCAAAATGAATTGCACAATTTTCTGCACACCGGATGGTGTAGCAGTTCAGACCCCGGATGAAGACCATGTATATAATATTATGATTGCAAAACAAGGTACAGAAGTAGATGAGATGTTTTCTTTGATAACAAAAGATGAATTGCCTGAAGAATTAAGAACTACAGTAAATTCCAAGGTATGGGATTTCACTGGGAAAGAAGTAGGACTTATGGCCAAAATAGACCCAGTAAAAATAAATGTAAAGGAAGGTGCAATATTCCCAAATACCAGACAGTATAAAATGAGTGCAGAAGTAAAAGCAGGAGTTGTTGAAGAAATTAACAGAATGGTAACACAAGGCATATTAAAAGAAGTTATGAGTAGCCCTTGTAATTCACCAATCATGGGTTTGAAGAAACCTAGTGGAAAGTATAGGATTGTTCAGGATTTACGCAAAATTAATAAGATTGTGGTACCATGTTGTCCTATAGTGCCAAATCCTGCAGTGATCCTATACCAGATTCCCGGGAATGCAGAATGGTTTACTGTGATTGATTTATGCCAAGCATTCTTTTCAATACCATTGCACCCGGATAGTCAGTATCTTTTTTCATTTAAATTTGAAAACAAGGTCTATGTATGGAATCGTGTTCCTCAGGGGTACACGGAAAGTCCTTCCATCTTTAATCAGATATTGAAAAAGTGCTTAGAGAAGCTAGTGATGCCAGGAAGTTCAGTCTTAGTGCAATATATAGATGATTTTCTAGTGGCATCCAACACCAGAGAGGATTGTGTAGTCGACTCCATTGCATTATTAAATCATTTGGCTGAAGAAGGACATAAAGTGTCACCTGAAAAATTGCAGTTTTGTACAACAGCAGTTAAGTATCTAGGACACCAAATTGAGAGGGGAAATAGAAGGATAACCTCTCTAAGAGTAAAATTAATCAAGAAAATGCAAATGCCTGTAACCCAAAGAGAAGTGAGAATGTTCCTTGGAATAGTGGAATATTGTCGACAGTGGATAGTAGGGTTTTCTCTGCTAGCAAAGCCGTTGATTCAAATGACGAGAAGGAAGGCAAAAGACCCAGTTGAGTGGGATGATGAGAGCGTAGGAGCTTTTGTAAAATTGAGAAGTGCTTTATGTGAAGGACCTGCCTTAGGTATGCCTGACTATACAAGAGGATTCGCATTATTCTGTCATGAAAGAGAAAATTGTGCACTTTCAGTCTTAACTCAGAGACATGGTTTAGACAGACGTCCTATAGCATATTTTTCTGCTACGTTGCACCCAGTGGCAGCAGCGTTGCCAGGCTGCTTAAAAGCAGTAGCTGCTACATGTTTGAGCATTGAACAAAGTGAATCAATTGTAATGGGACATCCTGTAAAAGTGTTTGTCCCACACTCAGTTGTGATTCTGCTGACAAGAACCAGAACTCAGCATCTTACTCCTAGTCGGCTGACTAAATATGAGAGAATAATCTTAGGTGCTGAAAATGTGACTATTGTCAGGTGCACAATAGTAAACCCTGCTACTTTACTACCAGATCCATACCATGAGGAGGTCAAAGATGATGAAGAGGAACATGATTGTTTACAAGTCACAGAATTGTGCACAAAACCACGTCCTGATATACAGGAACTGCCTCTCAGGGATCCAGACAGGGAGCTGTTTGTGGACGGCTCATGCTTAAGGCATGAAGATGGCAAATTAAGCGCAGCATATGCTGTATGTGAATTAACTGGAATAGTCGAAGCATCCTATTTACAGGAGTCAAATCTGCACAAGTAGCTGAATTAATTGCTTTAATTAAAGCCTGCAAAATTGGGAGGAATCAGAAAGTGACTGTATTTACTGATAGTCAATATGGTTACGGGGTTGTGCATGATTTTGGCCAACTGTGGATGCAGAGGGATTTCATGACTTCTTCAGGATCCCCTATTAAAAATGGACAGTTTGTAAAAGAATTACTGGAAGCAATACAATCACCAAAAGAATTGGCGGTGGTGAAGTGTGCCGCACACCAGTCAGGAGATGACTGGGTGGTAGTCGGCAACAGATATGCAGATCTGGTGGCTCAACATTGTGCCAAAAATAGATTGTCAGTAATAAAAAGGGTTGAAAGAATGGGAATCAGCTGCCAACTTATGCTATATGCACCACCTGAAACATGGAATGATGTGAAAAGATTGCAAGATGATGCTGGCGAGAGTGAAAGAGATGCATGGATAAAAATAGGATGTTCTCGAAGGGCAGACGACGATGTATGGATTATGCTGACGGCAGACCAGTCATGCCTGACTGTCTGATTTCACAAATGGCCAGAATGTATCATGGAGACACACATGTAGGGAGAGATGCCATGATTAGACTCTTCAGACAGAATTGGTATAATCCAAGGTTTAGGACTGCAGCAGAAAGTCTTTGCCAAAGGTGTTTAACTTGCCAAATGAATAATCCAGGAAGAAAAACAGTAATTGGTTTGGGAAAAATTGGAAAGGCTGAGGGTCCCTTTGTGAGATTACAGCTAGACTTCATACAATTACCACCCTGTAGAGGTCTGAAATATGTACTTGTCATAGTGTGTCTGTTTTCAAGGTAGGTGGAGGCTTACCCTACCAGAAGGAATGACAGTATTACAGTTGCAAAACTATTGCTACGAGAACTCATTCCTAGGTTCGGTTTCCCAGTAACTTTGGAATCAGATAGAGGAAGTCACTTCAACAACGATGTAATTCGAATAATCTGTGAAGCATTCCAAATTGAGCAGAAATTGCACTGTGCGTACCGCCCAGAGGCTTCTGGAGTGGTTGAACAAATAAATGGCACAATAAAATTAAGATTAGCAAAAATGTGTGCATCAACATCATTAGATTGGCCAGATGCATTGCCACTTGTTCTAATGGGACTCAGAAGCATTCCTGATAGAAATACCGGATTGAGTCCTCATGAGATAATCATGGGAAGAGCAATGAGACAAGCACATGTACCTACAAACTGATGATATGGTTCTGGATTATTGCAAAGGATTGGCTGACCTAGTGCGTTCTGTCTCTCACCAGGTTGGGGAAGACGCAGTTTCCAGGCAGCCTGAACAAGAGCATGATCTGAACCCCGGAGACTGGGTGGTAGTGAAGTATCACACCAGAGAAACGTGTCTATCACCCAGGTGGGGCGAACCTTGTCAGGTTATACTAGTTACGAACACAGCAGTGAAATGTGCAGGATTGCCTAATTGGATTCATGTAAGCCACACCAAAAGGGTGCCAGAGCCTGAAGGACAAAATCCTCAGACAGCATCAATAACTGAGGAAGCTGAAGGTTGGCCAGCTGAAGAATCCCAGGTGAGAGATTCGAGAGAAGCTGAAGAAGAACAACCGAGCACAAGTCAGGACTGGATACCAGTGGTTGATATACCAGAAGTCTACAACAGAACAAGAAGCCGAGCAAATTTAGAAGAAATTAGGGAAGACCAGATAGGTGAAGAAGAAGCAGCTCAGGAAGAGGAAAATGAAACAATAAAAGCACCTGAGCAGGACCAGATAAGGAGAGGAAATTGGGCTCAAATCGACAACGAAGCAACAAAATTTGAGCAGGGACAGATAGGTTTAGAAGAATGCGGTCAGGCTGCAGAAGTACAAAGTGCACTAAGCCCTGATCAGGACCAGTTAGAACTAGAAAAATACGTTCAGGGAGAAGAAAATCACGAAAACCTCAAGCATGAAGATGTAAATCCTGAACAAGGTCAGTTACTAGAAACTCACATTGGAGCAACTGAAGAAAAACCAATAAGACCTGAAAAAGAACAAATAGAAGAAGAAACTGAGAACGAAGAAAAACAAACTGTGCCACAACTTGAAAATAAAAGAACTTCTGAAGAAGAAATAAGAAGTGAAGAGACAGTGCAAACAAAGAAAGCCAGAAAAGGTGATCATTGGCCTAGTGTCATTAAAAGAGTAAAATACCATATAAAAACCAGGAGTGAAGATCCGGAACAAGTAAATGAAGTAACAAGCCTAACGGGACAAACAAGTAATACTGAAAAACGAAAAAGCAAAAGACTGAAACTTGTGAACAATAAATTTAAAGGTCCTGATTGGACTTATATAATCCTTGAAGACTACGAAAGTTCAGAATCAAGTGAAAGTGGTGACGAAGGAACAAGTGCGGAACTGACTTATGAGAAAGAAATAAAACCACCTTGATAATGTTAAAAGACTTGAAATAAAGATAAGAAGAGAAATCTTCCTTGTCAAAAATGCCTGACGATAGAGTTTCTGGGAGACCGAAACGGAAATGTTGTAAAAGATGCTGTGCTATATGCATATGTAGTCTGGTAGTGGTGCTTATAGTATGGTTAGTTGTGATCGTAGCAATTCCTTACCTTCTGATAATGGATAAAAAGATTAACAACGAAACGAAGGGAAGGACAGATAACTTGAAAAGTAATAGAGTAGAATTAAAGGCAGAAGATGAACCAGAGTTTCATCATGAAGTAACAGATAACGACACTAGTTTGAATGTTTTCACAAAATTATTGTTTCAATATGTAGATACCATGGAAGTTAGTAATTGTTATGTCTGTATGAAGTTACCCGAATCAGTAGCAGAAGGGTTAACATATCATCATTTGCCATTAACTTATGGCATATCATGTAGTGTATTGGCTAGTTTATTTTATAAAACAGGGAGACTTCAGTATTACTATTCAAATATAGATGTGATATTTTCTGAGGTTCCGATTCGAAAGAATATGAACCCAGTGCTTAGTAGTCAAGACGCACAGTTTATGGGAGAATTTTTCTTAACAATGATATCGATAGATATAACACATGCACATAGAAGCAATCTAACATGTTCGTTACATGAAGAAGAAAAGATATTTTTGAATTTAGTAGAAGATAGAAGACAAGATTTCCAAAAGAAAGCATCTGAGCATAAGGCTCATCTGCCACCTTGGGCGGAGAAAGAGGGTAGTTACACACCTGGAAAGGCTCAAACTGCTATGGCTCTGGATTTTGTAAAGACAGGGAAAATTTGTCTACATAGGTTAAAGACTGATTTTAACTATGTTTTCATCGGTACCAGTGAATGTGAACATAATTTCTTAATTCTTGGAGGTTGGGGACTAAAAGGAGGAACAGATTCAGTTTTTCCTGGAATCTATTATGTGTGTGGGAATAAGACTTATTTTAGGCTTCCTGCACGGTGGTATGGAAGTTGTTATTTTGGAATAGTTTTTCCAAAAATATACCACGTAAAAAGAAACACTGGGAGCAATGAAAATAATAGTGAATTAACATGTAGTAAAAGAGCTAGTATTTCTGAAATTGTAGGTGATATATTTGGTGCATTGATACCTTCAGTGGGAATAATTCTGAACTCAAGGAAAATATGTAAATTGTCTACAGTTGTTGATCGTTTATCAACAGACACTGCTGGAGGATTTCTAATGAATAATGCGTAGATGGTTGCGATTAGATCTATGGTTATGAAAAATCGACTTGCTCTTGATATAATATTGGCAAAAGAGGGTGGAGTCTGTAAATTATTGAAAACGAAACATTGTTGCACGTACATACCTGACAAAAGTGCAGAAATTGGAACGTATAGTCAGAATATAACAGAACTTGAGAATGAACGAAAACCACTGGAAGTTGATAGTGTATGGGAAAGATTGACAAATAGTATTACGTCAATTGGTACCTGGTTTGCTAATGTAGGGAAAGGACTTATAGGTCAAATATTAGAGGCCTTAGTAGGGATAGCAATAATAGTACTGTCAATAATAATATGGTGCAAATGTTGTAGAAAGAATGAGATGTATAGAGTGACAGGAAAAGGGAAGAAACGAAAATTTGATGAAATTGAACTAGAAGATCTGAAAAGTGAATTATACAAGAAACTGAAAGGAGATGTTAAAAATAGAAAGTGTAAAAATGAAGTTAAGACAATTTTATGCTAGAAGTTGGCATCTGGTTGTGGGAAGTATTTTGATGGCTCAGAAACGCCATCAGAGAGGGGATTGATGGAGCAAGAACTCACAATGAGACTTGCTCGTAAACAGTCTTTATTAACCCCTTCGCTGCTAGGCCTTTTCCCCCCCCTGTGCTAAGCCTTTTTTTGGCTATTTGGGGTAGTGCGGGCTTAGGCCCCTGTAACTTTTTGACCACATAAGGTATCCACGCCAAATTTGCGTCCTTTTTTTCTAACATCATGGGGATTGTAAAGGTACCCAGGGTTTGTGGATTCCCCTGGAGGGGACCCAGAAATTAGCCAAAATACAGCAACATTTTGTTTTTTTGGGGAAAAATGCGAAAAAGGGCTACAGATGAAAGCGTCTTGTTTTTTCCCTGCAAATGGCATCAAAAAAGGGGTTGTGGTGCTGAAATCACCATCTTCCCAGCTTTCAGGGACAAGCAGACTTTTGTCAGAAAACCAACTTTTTTACACAGTTTTGGCATTTTTCTGGGACATAGCCTATTTTTGCTATTTTTGTGCTTTCAACCTTCTTTCAGTTAATGGTAGAAATGGGTATGAAACCAATAATGGATCCTGAAAAGCCATACATTTCTGAAAAGTAGACAAAATTCTGAATTCAGCAAGGGGTCATTTGTGTAGATCCTTAAAGTTTTCCTTATAGAAACTAACAGTTAAATGAAGGAAAAATTGAAAATTAGTTGAAAAAAACAGCCATTTGTGTCAACGTTTTCACCTGTAACTTCTTCTAATTATGACAGCTATTTGAAAGCAATATACCGTTATATCCGCTGGACCTTTCTGGTTGTGGGGATATATAGGACTTGTAGGTTCACCAAGAACCCGACGAACCCAGAGCCAATAACTGAGCAGCATCTTGCAATGGTTTTTTATTATGTACCGGGTATATAGCAATTATTTTGGGAAAATGTATACATGGAAAAATTGTTATGAAAGACACCTATGTATTTCTGAAATGGGAACAAAATGTAGATTTTAGAAACAGTAGATATTTGCACATTTCCGAAATTGGGAGTACCCATACTAGCATGAGAATTATAGGTCATTTTTCAAAATGACTTATTTTTTACACATTGTCTTTCATTTGGAAGGCAGAAATGCATCGAAAGTCAATAGGTAATAACAGTTGCTCTACAATTCTGTGTTACCCTAAGTCTCCCGATAAAAATGGTACCTCACTTGTGTGGGTAGCCCTTGTGCCCACAACAGGAAATGGCTCAAAATGCAACGTGGACGTACCACATTTTCACAATGAAAAATTACCCTTTTTTGCAAAGTGCCTAGGTGTAGTTTTTGAACCCTAGCTCTGCCGGCACCTAGGGAAACCTAGCAAACCTATACATATTTGAAAACTAGATACCCAGGGGAATGCAGGATGGGGTGACTTGACTGCCTCCCACCAGGTTCTGTTACCCAGAATCCCTTGCAAACCTAAATAATTGTAAAAAAAAACACATTTTCCCCACATTTCTGTGGTGGAAAGTTCTGGAATCTGCTGGAGCCACAAATTTCCGCCCACCCCGCGTTCCCCAAAGTCTTACGAGAAAAATGGTACCTCACTTGTGTGGGTCGGCCTAGTCCCTGCGACAGGAAACGGCGCAAAACGCAACGTGGTCACACCTCAATTTCGCAGTGAAAAATGACCCTTTTTTGGCAAAGTGCCTAGCTGTAGTTTTTGAACCCTACCTCTGCCGGCACCTAGGGAAACCTAGCAAACCTATACATTTTTGAAAACTAGACACCCAGGGGAATCCAGGATGGGGTGACTTGACTGCCTCCCACCAGGTTCTGTTACCCAGAATCCCTTGCATACCTAAAAAATTGTCCAAAAAAACACATTTTCCCCACATTTCTGTGGTGGAAAGTTCTGGAATCTGCGTGGATCCACACATTTCAACCCACCCCATGTTCCCCAAAGTCTTATGAGAAAAATGGTACCTCACTTGTGTGGGTCGGCCTAGTGCCTGCGACAGGAAACAACGCAAAACGCAACGTGGTCACACTTCAATTTCGCAGTGAAAAATGACCCTTTTTTGGCAAAGTGCCTAGGTGTAGTTTTTGAACCCTAGCTCTGCCGGCACCTAGGGAAACCTAGCAAACCTATACATTTTTGAAAACTAGACACCCAGGGGAATCCAGGATGGGGTGACTTGACTTCCTCCCACCAGGTTCTGTTACCCAGAATCCCTTGCAAACCTAAAAAATTGTCAAAAAAAACACATTTTCCCCACATTTCTGTGGTGGAAAGTTCTGGAATCTGCGTGGATCCACAAATTTCCACCCACCCCGCGTTCCCCAAAGTCTTACGAGAAAAATGGTACCTCACTTGTGTGGGTCGGCCTAGTGCCTACGACAGGAAACGGCGCAAAACGCAATGTGGTCACACCTCAATTTCGCAGTGAAAAATGACCCTTTTTTGGCAAAGTGCCTAGCTGTAGTTTTTGAACCCTAGCTCTGCCGGCACCTAGGGAAACCTAGCAAACCTATACATTTTTGAAAACTAGACACCCAGGGGAATCCAGGATGGGGTGACTGGCCTGCCTCCCACCAGGTTCTGTTACCCAGAATCCCTTGCAAACCTAAAAAATTGTCAAAAAAAACACATTTTCCCCACATTTCTGTGGTGGAAAGTTCTGGAATCTGCGTGGATCCACAAATTTCCACCCACCCCGCGTTCCCCAAAGTCTTATGAGAAAAATGGTACCTCACTTGTGTGAGTCGGCCTAGTGCCTGCGACAGGAAACGGCGCAAAACGCAATGTGGTCACACCTCAATTTCGCAGTGAAAAATGACCCTTTTTTGCAAAGTGCCTAGCTGTAGTTTTTGAACCCTACCTCTGCCGGCACCTAGGGAAACCTAGCAAACCTATACATTTTTGAAAACTAGACACCAAGGGGAATCCAGGATGGGGTGACTTGACTGCCTCCCACCAGGTTCTGTTACCCAGAATCCCTGCAAACCTAAAAATTGTCCAAAAAACCACATTTTCCCCACATTTCTGTGGTGGAAAGTTCTGGAATCTGCGTGGATCCACAAATTTCTGCCCACCCCGCGTTCCCCAAAGTCTTACGAGAAAATGGTACCTCACTTGTGTGGGTCGGCCTAGTGCCTGCGACAGGAAACGGCGCAAAACGCAACGTGGTCACACCTCAATTTCGCAGTGAAAAATGACCCTTTTTTGGCAACGTGCCTAGCTGTAGTTTTTGAACCCTACCTCTGCCGGCACCTAGGGAAACCTAGCAAACCTATACATTTTTGAAAACTAGACACCCAGGGAATCCAGGATGGGGTGACTTGACTGCCTCCCACCAGGTTCTGTTACCCAGAATCCCTTGCAAACCTAACAAATTGTCCAAAAAACACATTTTCCCCACATTTCTGTGGTGGAAAGTTCTGGAATCTGCATGGATCCACATATTTCCACCCACCCCGCGTTCCCCAAAGTCTTACGAGAAAAATGGTACCTCACTTGTGTGGGTCGGCCTAGTGCCCGCGACAGGAAACGGCGCAAAACGCAACGTGGTCACCCTCCATTTCGCAGTGAAAATGACCCTTTTTCTGCAAAGTGCCTAGCTGTAGTTTTTAAACCCTACCTCTGCCGGCACCTAGGGAAACCTAGCAAACCTATATATTTTTGAAAACTAGACACCCAGGGGAATCCAGGATGGGGTGACTTCACTGCCTCCCACCAGGTTCTGTTACCCAGAATCCCTTGCAAACCTAAACAATTGTAAAAAAAAACACATTTTCCCCACATTTCTGTGGTGGAAAGTTCTGGAATCTGCGTGGATCCACAAATTTCTGCCCACCCGCGTTCCCCAAAGTCTTACGAGAAAAATAGTACCTCACTTGTGTGGGTCGGCCTAGTGCCTGTGACAGGAAACGGCGCAAAACGCAACGTGGTCACACCTCAATTTCGCAGTGAAAAATGACCCTTTTTGGCAAAGTGCCTAGCTGTAGTTTTTGAACCCTACCTCTGCCGGCACCTAGGGAAACCTAGCAAACCTATACATTTTTGAAAACTAGACACTCAGGGGAATCCAGGATGGGGTGACTTGACTGCCTCCCACCAGGTTCTGTTACCCAGAATCCCTTGCAAACCTAAAATAAAAAATTGACCAAAAAACCCAATTTTCCCCACATTTCTGTGGTGGAAAGTTCTGGAATCTGCGTGGATCCACAAATTTCCGCCCACCCCGCGTTCCCCAAAGTCTTACGAGAAAAATGGTACCTCACTTGTGTGGGTCGGCCTAGTGCCTGCGACAGGAAACGGCGCAAAACGCAACGTGGTCACACCTCAATTTCGCAGTGAAAAATAACCCTTTTTGGCAAAGTGCCTAGCTGTAGTTTTTGAACCCTAGCTCTGCCGGCACATAGGGAAACCTAGCAAACCTATACATTTTTGAAAACTAGACACCCAGGGGAATCCAGGATGGGGTGACTTGACTGCCTCCCACCAGGTTCTGTTACCCAGAATCCCTTGCAAACATAAAAAATTGTCAAAAAAACACATTTTCCCCACATTTCTGTGGTGGAAAGTTCTGGAATCTGCGTGGATCCACAAATTTCCACCCACCCCGCGTTCCCCAAAGTCTTACGAGAAAAATGGTACCTCACTTGTGGGGGTCGGCCTAGTGCCTGCGACAGGAAACGGCGCAAAACGCAACGTGGTCACACCTCAATTTCGCAGTGAAAAATGACCCTTTTTGGCAAAGTGCCTAGCTGTAGTTTTTGAACCCTACCTCTGCCGGCACCTAAGGAAACCTAGCAAACCTATACATTTTTGAAAACTAGACACCCAGGGGAATCCAGGATGGGGTGACTTGACTGCCTCCCACCAGGTTCTGTTACCCAGAATCCCTTGCAAACCTAAAAAATTGTCCAAAAAAACACATTTTCCCCACATTTCTGTGGTGGAAAGTTCTGGAATCTGCATGGATCCACAAATTTCCAAACACCCCGCGTTCCCCAAAGTCTTACGAGAAAAATAGTACCTCACTTGTGTGGGTCGGCCTAGTGCCTGTGACAGGAAACGGCGCAAAACGCAACGTGGTCACACCTCAATTTCGCAGTGAAAAATGACCCTTTTTTGGCAAAGTGCCTAGCTGTAGTTTTTGAACCCTACCTCTGCCGGCACCTAGGGAAACCTAGCAAACCTATACATTTTTGAAAACTAGACACCCAGGGGAATCCAGGATGGGGTGACTTGACTGCCTCCCACCAGGTTCTGTTACCCAGAATCCCTTGCATACCTAAACAATTGTCCAAAAAAACACATTTTCCCCACATTTCTGTGGTGGAAAGTTCTGGAATCTGCGTGGATCCACAAATTTCAACCCACCCCATGTTCCCCAAAGTCTTATGAGAAAAATGGTACCTCACTTGTGTGGGTCGGCCTAGTGCCTGCGACAGGAAACAACGCAAAACGCAACGTGGTCACACTTCAATTTCGCAGTGAAAAATGACCCTTTTTTGGCAAAGTGCCTAGGTGTAGTTTTTGAACCCTAGCTCTGCCGGCACCTAGGGAAACCTAGCAAACCTATACATTTTTGAAAACTAGACACCCAGGGGAATCCAGGATGGGGTGACTTGACTTCCTCCCACCAGGTTCTGTTACCCAGAATCCCTTGCAAACCTAAAAATTGTCAAAAAAACACATTTTCCCCACATTTCTGTGGTGGAAAGTTCTGGAATCTGCGTGGATCCACAAATTTCCACCCACCCCGCGTTCCCCAAAGTCTTACGAGAAAAATGGTACCTCACTTGTGTGGGTCGGCCTAGTGCCTACGACAGGAAACGGCGCAAAACGCAATGTGGTCACACCTCAATTTCGCAGTGAAAAATGACCCTTTTTTGGCAAAGTGCCTAGCTGTAGTTTTTGAACCCTAGCTCTGCCGGCACCTAGGGAAACCTAGCAAACCTATACATTTTTGAAAACTAGACACCCAGGGGAATCCAGGATGGGGTGACTGGCCTGCTCTCCCACCAGGTTCTGTTACCCAGAATCCCTTGCAAACCTAAAAATTGTCAAAAAAACACATTTTCCCCACATTTCTGTGGTGGAAAGTTCTGGAATCTGCGTGGATCCACAAATTTCCACCCACCCGCGTTCCCCAAAGTCTTATGAGAAAAATGGTACCTCACTTGTGTGAGTCGGCCTAGTGCCTGCGACAGGAAACGGCGCAAAACGCAATGTGGTCACACCTCAATTTCGCAGTGAAAAATGACCCTTTTTTGCAAAGTGCCTAGCTGTAGTTTTTGAACCCTACCTCTGCCGGCACCTAGGGAAACCTAGCAAACCTATACATTTTTGAAAACTAGACACCAAGGGGAATCCAGGATGGGGTGACTTGACTGCCTCCCACCAGGTTCTGTTACCCAGAATCCCTGCAAACCTAAAAATTGTCCAAAAAACCACATTTTCCCCACATTTCTGTGGTGGAAAGTTCTGGAATCTGCGTGGATCCACAAATTTCTGCCCACCCCGCGTTCCCCAAAGTCTTACGAGAAAAATGGTACCTCACTTGTGTGGGTCGGCCTAGTGCCTGCGACAGGAAACAGCGCAAAACGCAACGTGGTCACACCTCAATTTCGCAGTGAAAAATGACCCTTTTTTGGCAACGTGCCTAGCTGTAGTTTTTGAACCCTACCTCTGCCGGCACCTAGGGAAACCTAGCAAACCTATACATTTTTGAAAACTAGACACCCAGGGGAATCCAGGATGGGGTGACTTGACTGCCTCCCACCAGGTTCTGTTACCCAGAATCCCTTGCAAACCTAACAAATTGTCCAAAAAAACACATTTTCCCCACATTTCTGTGGTGGAAAGTTCTGGAATCTGCATGGATCCACATATTTCCACCCACCCCGCGTTCCCCAAAGTCTTACGAGAAAAATGGTACCTCACTTGTGTGGGTCGGCCTAGTGCCCGTGACAGGAAACGGCGCAAAACGCAACGTGGTCACCCTCCATTTCGCAGTGAAAAATGACCCTTTTTCTGCAAAGTGCCTAGCTGTAGTTTTTAAACCCTACCTCTGCCGGCACCTAGGGAAACCTAGCAAACCTATATATTTTTGAAAACTAGACACCCAGGGGAATCCAGGATGGGGTGACTTCACTGCCTCCCACCAGGTTCTGTTACCCAGAATCCCTTGCAAACCTAAACAATTGTAAAAAAAACACATTTTCCCCACATTTCTGTGGTGGAAAGTTCTGGAATCTGCGTGGATCCACAAATTTCTGCCCACCCCGCGTTCCCCAAAGTCTTACGAGAAAAATAGTACCTCACTTGTGTGGGTCGGCCTAGTGCCTGTGACAGGAAACGGCGCAAAACGCAACGTGGTCACACCTCAATTTCGCAGTGAAAAATGACCCTTTTTTGGCAAAGTGCCTAGCTGTAGTTTTTGAACCCTACCTCTGCCGGCACCTAGGGAAACCTAGCAAACCTATACATTTTTGAAAACTAGACACTCAGGGGAATCCAGGATGGGGTGACTTGACTGCCTCCCACCAGGTTCTGTTACCCAGAATCCCTTGCAAACCTAAAATAAAAAATTGACCAAAAACCCAATTTTCCCCACATTTCTGTGGTGGAAAGTTCTGGAATCTGCGTGGATCCACAAATTTCCGCCCACCCCGCGTTCCCCAAAGTCTTACGAGAAAAATGGTACCTCACTTGTGTGGGTCGGCCTAGTGCCTGCGACAGGAAACGGCGCAAAACGCAACGTGGTCACACCTCAATTTCGCAGTGAAAAATAACCCTTTTTGGCAAAGTGCCTAGCTGTAGTTTGTGAACCCTAGCTCTGCCGGCACATAGGGAAACCTAGCAAACCTATACATTTTTGAAAACTAGACACCCAGGGGAATCCAGGATGGGGTGACTTGACTGCCTCCCACCAGGTTCTGTTACCCAGAATCCCTTGCAAACATAACAAATTGTCAAAAAAAACACATTTTCCCCACATTTCTGTGGTGGAAAGTTCTGGAATCTGCGTGGATCCACAAATTTCCACCCACCCCGCGTTCCCCAAAGTCTTACGAGAAAAATGGTACCTCACTTGTGGGGTCGGCCTAGTGCCTGCGACAGGAAACGGCGCAAAACGCAACGTGGTCACACCTCAATTTCGCAGTGAAAAATGACCCTTTTTTGGCAAAGTGCCTAGCTGTAGTTTTTGAACCCTACCTCTGCCGGCACCTAGGGAAACCTAGCAAACCTATACATTTTTGAAAACTAGACACCCAGGGGAATCCAGGATGGGGTGACTTGACTGCCTCCCACCAGGTTCTGTTACCCAGAATCCCTTGCAAACCTAAATAATTGTAAAAAAAAACACATTTTCCCCACATTTCTGTCGTGGAAAGTTCTGGAATCTGCTGGATCCACAAATTTCCGCCCACCCGCGTTCCCCAAAGTCTTACGAGAAAAATGGTACCTCACTTGTGTGGGTCGGCTTAGTCCCTGCGACAGGAAACGGCGCAAAACGCAACGTGGTCACTCCTCAATTTCGCAGTGAAAAATGACCCTTTTTTGGCAAAGTGCCTAGCTGTAGTTTTTGAACCCTACCTCTGCCGGCACCTAGGGAAACCTAGCAAACCTATACATTTTTGAAAACTAGACACCCAGGGAATCCAGGATGGGGTGACTTGACTGCCTCCCACCAGGTTCTGTTACCCAGAATCCCTTGCATACTTAAAAATTGTCCAAAAAACACATTTTCCCCACATTTCTGTGGTGGAAAGTTCTGGAATCTGCGTGGATCCACAAATTTCCACCCACCCCATGTTCCCCAAAGTCTTATGAGAAAAATGGTACCTCACTTGTGTGGGTCGGCCTAGTGCCTGCGACAGGAAACAACGCAAAACGCAACGTGGTCACACTTCAATTTCGCAGTGAAAAATGACCCTTTTTTGGCAAAGTGCCTAGGTGTAGTTTTTGAACCCTAGCTCTGCCGGCACCTAGGGAAACCTAGCAAACCTATACATTTTTGAAAACTAGACACCCAGGGGAATCCAGGATGAGGTGACTTGACTTCCTCCCGTCAGGTTCTGTTACCCAGAATCCCTTGCAAACCTAAAAATTGTCAAAAAAACCACATTTTCCCAACATTTCTGTGGTGGAAAGTTCTGGAATCTGCGTGGATCCACAAATTTCCACCCACCCCGCGTTCCCCAAAGTCTTACGAGAAAAATGGTACCTTACTTGTGTGGGTCGGCCTAGTGCCTGCGACAGGAAACGGCGCAAAACGCAATGTGGTCACACCTCAATTTCACAGTGAAAAATGACCCTTTTTTGGCAAAGTGCCTAGCTGTAGTTTTTGAACCCTACCTCTGCCGGCACCTAAGGAAACCTAGCAAACCTATACATTTTTGAAAACTAGACACCCAGGGGAATCCAGGATGGGGTGACTTGACTGCCTCCCACCAGGTTCTGTTACCCAGAATCCCTTGCAAACCTAAAAAATTGTCAAAAAAAACACATTTTCCCCACATTTCTGTGGTGGTAAGTTCTGGAATCTGCGTGGATCCACAAATTTCCGCCCACCCCGCGTTTCCCAAAGTCTTACGAGAAAAATGGTACCTCACTTGTGTGGGTCGGCCTAGTGTCTGCGACAGGAAACGCGCAAAACGCAATGTGGTCACACCTCAATTTCGCAGTGAAAAATGACCCTTTTTTGGCAAAGTGCCTAGCTGTAGTTTTTGAACCCTAGCTCTGCCGGCACCTAGGGAAACCAAGCAAACCTATACATTTTTGAAAACTAGACACCCAGGGGAATCCAGGATGGGGTGACTGGACTGCCTCCCACCAGGTTCTGTTACCCAGAATCCCTTGCAAACCTAAAAAATTGTCAAAAAAACACATTTTCCCCACATTTCTGTGGTGGAAAGTTCTGGAATCTGCGTGGATCCACAAATTTCCACCCACCCCGCGTCCCCCAAAGTCTTACGAGAAAAATGGTACCTCACTTGTGTGGGTCGGCCTAGTGCCTGCGACAGGAAACGGCGCAAAACGCAATGTGGTCACACCTCAATTTCGCAGTGAAAAATGACCCTTTTTTTGGAAAGTGCCTAGCTGTAGTTTTTGAACCCTACCTCTGCCGGCACCTAGGGAAACCTAGCAAACCTATACATTTTTGAAAACTAGACACCCAGGGGAATCCAGGATGGGGTGACTTGACTGCCTCCCACCAGGTTCTGTTACCCAGAATCCCTTGCAAACCTAAAAATTGTCAAAAAAACACATTTTCCCCACATTTCTGTGGTGGAAAGTTCTGGAATCTGCGTGGATCCACATATTTCCGCCCACCCCGCGTTCCCCAAAGTCTTACGAGAAAAATGGTACCTCACTTGTGTGGGTCGGCCTAGTGCCTGCGACAGGAAACGGCGCAAAACGCAACGTGGTCACACCTCAATTTCGCAGTGAAAAATGACCCTTTTTGGCAAAGTGCCTAGCTGTAGTTTTGAACCCTACCTCTGCCGGCACCTAGGGAAACCTAGCAAACCTATACATTTTTGAAAACTAGACACCCAGGGGAATCCAGGATGGGGTGACTTGACTGCCTCCCACCAGGTTCTGTTACCCAGAATCCCTTGCAAACCTAAAAAATTGTCCAAAAAAACACATTTTCCCCACATTTCTGTGGTGGAAAGTTCTGGAATCTGCATGGATCCACAAATTTCCAAACACCCCGCGTTCCCCAAAGTCTTACGAGAAAAATGGTACCTCACTTGTGTGGGTCGGCCTAGTGCCCGTGACAGGAAACGGCGCAAAACGCAACGTGGTCACCCTCAATTTCGCAGTGAAAAATGACCCTTTTTTGCAAAGTGCCTAGCTGTAGTTTTTAAACCCTACCTCTGCCGGCACCTAGGGAAACCTAGCAAACCTATACATTTTTGAAAACTAGACACCCAGGGGAATCCAGGATGGGGTGACTTGACTGCCTCCCACAAGGTTCTGTTACCCAGAATGCCTTGCAAACCTAAACAATTGTCAAAAAAACACATTTTCCCCACATTTCTGTGGTGGAAAGTTCTGGAATCTGCGTGGATCCACAAATTTTTCCTGCCCACCCCGCGTTCCCCAAAGTCTTACGAGAAAAATAGTACCTCACTTGTGTGGGTCGGCCTAGTGCCTGTGACAGGAAACGGCGCAAAACGCAACGTGGTCACACCTCAATTTCGCAGTGAAAAATGACCCTTTTTTGGCAAAGTGCCTAGCTGTAGTTTTTGAACCCTACCTCTGCCGGCACCTAGGGAAACCTAGCAAACCTATACATTTTTGAAAACTAGACACCCAGGGGAATCCAGGATGGGGTGACTTGACTGCCTCCCACCAGGTTCTGTTACCCAGAATCCCTTGCATACCTAAAAAATTGTCCAAAAAAACACATTTTCCCCACATTTCTGTGGTGGAAAGTTCTGGAATCTGCGTGGATCCACAAATTTCAACCCACCCCATGTTCCCCAAAGTCTTACGAGAAAAATGGTACCTCACTTGTGTGGGTCGGCCTAGTGCCTACGACAGGAAACGGCGCAAAACGCAACGTGGTCACACCTCAATTTCGCAGTGAAAAATGACCCTTTTTGGCAAAGTGCCTAGCTGTAGTTTTTGAACCCTAGCTCTGCCGGCACCTAGGGAAACCTAGCAAACCTATACATTTTTGAAAACTAGACACCCAGGGGAATCCAGGATGGGGTGACTGGCCTGCCTCCCACCAGGTTCTGTTACCCAGAATCCCTTGCAAACCTAAAAATTGTCAAAAAAACACATTTTCCCCACATTTCTGTGGTGGAAAGTTCTGGAATCTGCGTGGATCCACAAATTTCCACCCACCCCGCGTTCCCCAAAGTCTTATGAGAAAAATGGTACCTCACTTGTGTGAGTCGGCCTAGTGCCTGCGACAGGAAACGGCGCAAAACGCAATGTGGTCACACCTCAATTTCGCAGTGAAAAATGACCCTTTTTTTGCAAAGTGCCTAGCTGTAGTTTTTGAACCCTACCTCTGCCGGCACCTAGGGAAACCTAGCAAACCTATACATTTTTGAAAACTAGACACCAAGGGGAATCCAGGATGGGGTGACTTGACTGCCTCCCACCAGGTTCTGTTACCCAGAATCCCTGCAAACCTAAAAAATTGTCCAAAAAAACCACATTTTCCCCACATTTCTGTGGTGGAAAGTTCTGGAATCTGCGTGGATCCACAAATTTCTGCCCACCCCGCGTTCCCCAAAGTCTTACGAGAAAAATGGTACCTCACTTGTGTGGGTCGGCCTAGTGCCTGCGACAGGAAACGGCGCAAAACGCAACGTGGTCACACCTCAATTTCGCAGTGAAAAATGACCCTTTTTTGGCAACGTGCCTAGCTGTAGTTTTTGAACCCTACCTCTGCCGGCACCTAGGGAAACCTAGCAAACCTATACATTTTTGAAAACTAGACACCCAGGGGAATCCAGGATGGGGTGACTTGACTGCCTCCCACCAGGTTCTGTTACCCAGAATCCCTTGCAAACCTAACAAATTGTCCAAAAAACACATTTTCCCCACATTTCTGTGGTGGAAAGTTCTGGAATCTGCATGGATCCACATATTTCCACCCACCCCGCGTTCCCCAAAGTCTTACGAGAAAAATGGTACCTCACTTGTGTGGGTCGGCCTAGTGCCCGCGACAGGAAACGGCGCAAAACGCAACGTGGTCACCCTCCATTTCGCAGTGAAAAATGACCCTTTTTCTGCAAAGTGCCTAGCTGTAGTTTTTAAACCCTACCTCTGCCGGCACCTAGGGAAACCTAGCAAACCTATATATTTTTGAAAACTAGACACCCAGGGAATCCAGGATGGGGTGACTTCACTGCCTCCCACCAGGTTCTGTTACCCAGAATCCCTTGCAAACCTAAACAATTGTAAAAAAAACACATTTTCCCCACATTTCTGTGGTGGAAAGTTCTGGAATCTGCGTGGATCCACAAATTTCTGCCCACCCCGCGTTCCCCAAAGTCTTACGAGAAAAATAGTACCTCACTTGTGTGGGTCGGCCTAGTGCCTGTGACAGGAAACGGCGCAAAACGCAACGTGGTCACACCTCAATTTCGCAGTGAAAAATGACCCTTTTTGGCAAAGTGCCTAGCTGTAGTTTTGAACCCTACTCTCTGCCGGCACCTAGGGAAACCTAGCAAACCTATACATTTTTGAAAACTAGACACTCAGGGGAATCCAGGATGGGGTGACTTGACTGCCTCCCACCAGGTTCTGTTACCCAGAATCCCTTGCAAACCTAAAATAAAAAATTGACCAAAAACCCAATTTTCCCCACATTTCTGTGGTGGAAAGTTCTGGAATCTGCGTGGATCCACAAATTTCCGCCCACCCCGCGTTCCCCAAAGTCTTACGAGAAAAATGGTACCTCACTTGTGTGGGTCGGCCTAGTGCCTGCGACAGGAAACGGCGCAAAACGCAACGTGGTCACACCTCAATTTCGCAGTGAAAAATAACCCTTTTTTGGCAAAGTGCCTAGCTGTAGTTTTTGAACCCTAGCTCTGCCGGCACATAGGGAAACCTAGCAAACCTATACATTTTTGAAAACTAGACACCCAGGGGAATCCAGGATGGGGTGACTTGACTGCCTCCCACCAGGTTCTGTTACCCAGAATCCCTTGCAAACATAAAAAATTGTCAAAAAAACACATTTTCCCCACATTTCTGTGGTGGAAAGTTCTGGAATCTGCGTGGATCCACAAATTTCCACCCACCCCGCGTTCCCCAAAGTCTTACGAGAAAAATGGTACCTCACTTGTGGGGTCGGCCTAGTGCCTGCGACAGGAAACGGCGCAAAACGCAACGTGGTCACACCTCAATTTCGCAGTGAAAAATGACCCTTTTTTGGCAAAGTGCCTAGCTGTAGTTTTTGAACCCTACCTCTGCCGGCACCTAGGGAAACCTAGCAAACCTATACATTTTTGAAAACTAGACACCCAGGGGAATCCAGGATGGGGTGACTTGACTGCCTCCCACCAGGTTCTGTTACCCAGAATCCCTTGCAAACCTAAATAATTGTAAAAAAAACCACATTTTCCCCACATTTCTGTCGTGGAAAGTTCTGGAATCTGCTGGATCCACAAATTTCCGCCCACCCCGCGTTCCCCAAAGTCTTACGAGAAAAATGGTACCTCACTTGTGTGGGTCGGCTTAGTCCCTGCGACAGGAAACGGCGCAAAACGCAACGTGGTCACTCCTCAATTTCGCAGTGAAAAATGACCCTTTTTTGGCAAAGTGCCTAGCTGTAGTTTTGAACCCTACCTCTGCCGGCACCTAGGGAAACCTAGCAAACCTATACATTTTTGAAAACTAGACACCCAGGGGAATCCAGGATGGGGTGACTTGACTGCCTCCCACCAGGTTCTGTTACCCAGAATCCCTTGCATACTTAAAAATTGTCCAAAAAAACACATTTTCCCCACATTTCTGTGGTGGAAAGTTCTGGAATCTGCGTGGATCCACAAATTTCCACCCACCCCATGTTCCCCAAAGTCTTATGAGAAAAATGGTACCTCACTTGTGTGGGTCGGCCTAGTGCCTGCGACAGGAAACAACGCAAAACGCAACGTGGTCACACTTCAATTTCGCAGTGAAAAATGACCCTTTTTTGGCAAAGTGCCTAGGTGTAGTTTTTGAACCCTAGCTCTGCCGGCACCTAGGGAAACCTAGCAAACCTATACATTTTTGAAAACTAGACACCCAGGGGAATCCAGGATGAGGTGACTTGACTTCCTCCCGTCAGGTTCTGTTACCCAGAATCCCTTGCAAACCTAAAAAATTGTCAAAAAAACCACATTTTCCCAACATTTCTGTGGTGGAAAGTTCTGGAATCTGCGTGGATCCACAAATTTCCACCCACCCCGCGTTCCCCAAAGTCTTACGAGAAAAATGGTACCTTACTTGTGTGGGTCGGCCTAGTGCCTGCGACAGGAAACGGCGCAAAACGCAATGTGGTCACACCTCAATTTCACAGTGAAAAATGACCCTTTTGGCAAAGTGCCTAGCTGTAGTTTTTGAACCCTACCTCTGCCGGCACCTAAGGAAACCTAGCAAACCTATACATTTTTGAAAACTAGACACCCAGGGGAATCCAGGATGGGGTGACTTGACTGCCTCCCACCAGGTTCTGTTACCCAGAATCCCTTGCAAACCTAAAAAATTGTCAAAAAAACACATTTTCCCCACATTTCTGTGGTGGTAAGTTCTGGAATCTGCGTGGATCCACAAATTTCCGCCCACCCCGCGTTTCCCAAAGTCTTACGAGAAAAATGGTACCTCACTTGTGTGGGTCGGCCTAGTGTCTGCGACAGGAAACGCGCAAAACGCAATGTGGTCACACCTCAATTTCGCAGTGAAAAATGACCCTTTTTGGCAAAGTGCCTAGCTGTAGTTTTTGAACCCTAGCTCTGCCGGCACCTAGGAAACCAAGCAAACCTATACATTTTTGAAAACTAGACACCCAGGGGAATCCAGGATGGGGTGACTGGACTGCCTCCCACCAGGTTCTGTTACCCAGAATCCCTTGCAAACCTAAAAATTGTCAAAAAAAACACATTTTCCCCACATTTCTGTGGTGGAAAGTTCTGGAATCTGCGTGGATCCACAAATTTCCACCCACCCCGCGTTCCCCAAAGTCTTACGAGAAAAATGGTACCTCACTTGTGTGGGTCGGCCTAGTGCCTGCGACAGGAAACGGCGCAAAACGCAATGTGGTCACACCTCAATTTCGCAGTGAAAAATGACCCTTTTTTTGGAAAGTGCCTAGCTGTAGTTTTTGAACCCTACCTCTGCCGGCACCTAGGGAAACCTAGCAAACCTATACATTTTTGAAAACTAGACACCCAGGGGAATCCAGGATGGGGTGACTTGACTGCCTCCCACCAGGTTCTGTTACCCAGAATCCCTTGCAAACCTAAAAAATTGTCAAAAAAAACACATTTTCCCCACATTTCTGTGGTGGAAAGTTCTGGAATCTGCGTGGATCCACATATTTCCGCCCACCCCGCGTTCCCCAAAGTCTTACGAGAAAAATGGTACCTCACTTGTGTGGGTCGGCCTAGTGCCTGCGACAGGAAACGGCGCAAAACGCAACGTGGTCACACCTCAATTTCGCAGTGAAAAATGACCCTTTTTTGGCAAAGTGCCTAGCTGTAGTTTTTGAACCCTACCTCTGCCGGCACCTAGGGAAACCTAGCAAACCTATACATTTTTGAAAACTAGACACCCAGGGGAATCCAGGATGGGGTGACTTGACTGCCTCCCACCAGGTTCTGTTACCCAGAATCCCTTGCAAACCTAAAAATTGTCCAAAAAAACACATTTTCCCCACATTTCTGTGGTGGAAAGTTCTGGAATCTGCATGGATCCACAAATTTCCAAACACCCCGCGTTCCCCAAAGTCTTACGAGAAAAATGGTACCTCACTTGTGTGGGTCGGCCTAGTGCCCGTGACAGGAAACGGCGCAAAACGCAACGTGGTCACCCTCAATTTCGCAGTGAAAAATGACCCTTTTTTTGCAAAGTGCCTAGCTGTAGTTTTTAAACCCTACCTCTGCCGGCACCTAGGGAAACCTAGCAAACCTATACATTTTTGAAAACTAGACACCCAGGGGAATCCAGGATGGGGTGACTTGACTGCCTCCCACAAGGTTCTGTTACCCAGAATGCCTTGCAAACCTAAACAATTGTCAAAAAAACACATTTTCCCCACATTTCTGTGGTGGAAAGTTCTGGAATCTGCGTGGATCCACAAATTTTTCCTGCCCACCCCGCGTTCCCCAAAGTCTTACGAGAAAAATAGTACCTCACTTGTGTGGGTCGGCCTAGTGCCTGTGACAGGAAACGGCGCAAAACGCAACGTGGTCACACCTCAATTTCGCAGTGAAAAATGACCCTTTTTTGGCAACGTGCCTAGCTGTAGTTTTTGAACCCCACCTCTGCCGGCACCTAGGGAAACCTAGCAAACCTATACATTTTTGAAAACTAGACACCCAGGGGAATCCAGGATGGAGTGACTTGACTGCCTCCCACCAGGTTCTGTTACCCAGAATCCCTTGCAAACCTAAAATAAAAAATTGTCCAAAAACACATTTTCCCCACATTTCTGTGGTGGAAAGTTCTGGAATCTGCGTGGATCCACAAATTTCCACCCACCCCGCGTTCCCCAAAGTCTTACGAGGAAAATGGTACCTCACTTGTGTGGGTCGGCCTAGTGCCTGCGACAGGAAACGGCGCAAAACGCAACGTGGTCACACCTCAATTTCGCAGTGAAAAATGACCCTTTTTTGGCAAAGTGCCTAGCTGTAGTTTTTGAACCCTAGCTCTGCCGGCACCTAGGGAAACCTAGCAAACCTATACATTTTTGAAAACTAGACACCCAGGGGAATCCAGGATGGGGTGACTGGACTGCCTCCCACCAGGTTCTGTTACCCAGAATCCCTTGCAAACCTAAAAATTGTCAAAAAAACACATTTTCCCCACATTTCTGTGGTGGAAAGTTATGGAATCTGCGTGGATCCACAAATTTCTACCCACCCCGCGTTCCCCAAAGTCTTCCGAGAAAAATGGTACCTCACTTGTGTGGGTCGGCCTAGTGCCCGCGACAGGAAACGGCGCAAAACGCAACGTGGTCACACCTCAATTTCGCAGTGAAAAATGACCCTTTTTTTGCAAAGTGCCTACTGTAGTTTTTGAACCCTACCTCTGCCGGCACCTAGGGAAACCTAGCAAACCTATACATTTTTGAAAACTAGACACCCAGGGGAATCCAGGATGGGGTGACTTGACTGCCTTCCACCAGGTTCTGTTACCCAGAATCCCTTGCAAACCTAAACAATTGTCATAAAAAACACATTTTCCCCACATTTCTGTGGTGGAAAGTTCTGGAATCTACGTGGATTCACAAATTTCCGCCCACCCCGCGTTTCCCAAAGTCTTACGAGAAAAATGGTACCTCACTTGTGTGGGTCGGCCTAGTGCCTGCGACAGGAAACGGCGCAAAACGCAACGTGGTCACACCTCAATTTCGCAGTGAAAAATGACCCTTTTTTGGCAAAGTGCCTAGCTGTAGTTTTTGAACCCTACCTCTGCCGGCACCTAGGGAAACCTAGCAAACCTATACATTTTTGAAAACTAGACACCCAGGGGAATCCAGGATGTGGTGACTTGACTGCCTCCCACCAGGTTCTGTTACCCAGAATCCCTTGCAAACCTAAAAAATTGTTAAAAAAAACACATTTTCCCCACATTTCTGTGGTGGAAAGTTCTGGAATCTACGTGGATCCACAAATTTCCACCCACCCCGCATTCCACAAAGTCTTACGAGAAAAATGGTACCTCACTTGTGTGGGTCGGCCTAGTGCTTGCAACAGGAAACGGCGCAAAACTCAACGTGGTCACACCTCAATTTCGCAGTGAAAAATGACCCTTTTTTGGCAAAGTGCCTAGCTGTAGTTTTTGTACCCTAGCTCTGCCGGCACCTAGGGAAACCTAGCAAACCTATACATTTTTGAAAACTAGACACCCAGGGGAATCCAGGATGGGGTGACTTGAATGCCTCCCACCAGGTTCTGATACCCAGAATCCCTTGCAAACATAACAAATTGTCAAAAAAACCACATTTTCCCCACATTTCTGTGGTGGAAAGTTCTGGAATCTGCGTGGATCCACAAATTTCCACCCACCCCGCGTTCCCCAAAGTCTTACGAGAAAAATGGTACCTCACTTGTGTGGGTCGGCCTAGTGCCTGCGACAGGAAACGGCGCAAAACGCAACGTGGTCACACCTCAATTTCGCAGTGAAAAATGACCCTTTTTGGCAAAGTGCCTAGCTGTAGTTTTTAACCCTACCTCTGCCGGCACCTAGGGAAACCTAGCAAACCTATACATTTTTGAAAACTAGACACCCAGGGGAATCCAGGATGGGGTGGCTTGACTGCCTCCCACCAGGTTCTGTTACCCAGAATCCCTTGCAAACATAAAATTGTCCAAAAAAACACATTTTCCCCACATTTCTGTGGTGGAAAGTTCTGGAATCTGCGTGGATCCACAAATTTCCGCCCACCACGCGTTCCCCAAAGTCTTACGAGAAAAATGGTACCTCACTTGTGTGGGTCGGCCTAGTGCCCGTGACAGGAAACGGCGCAAATGCAACGTGGTCACACCTCAATTTCGCAGTGAAAAATGACCCTTTTTTTGCAAAGTGCCTAGCTGTAGTTTTTGAACACTACCTCTGCCGGCACCTAGGGAAACCTAGCAAACCTATACATTTTTGAAAACTAGACACCCAGGGGAATCCAGGATGGGGTGACTTGACTGCCACCCACCAGGTTCTGTTACCCAGAATCCCTTGCAAACCTAAACAATTGTCAAAAAAAACACATTTTCCCCACATTTCTGTGGTGGAAAGTTCTAGAATCTACGTGGATCCACAAATTTCCGCCCACCCCATGTTCCCCAAAGTCTTACGAGAAAAATGGTACCTCACTTGTGTGGGTCGGCCTAGTGCCTGCGACAGGAAACGGCGCAAAACGCAACGTGGTCACACCTCAATTTCGCAGTGAAAAATGACCCTTTTTTGGCAAAGTGCCTAGCTGTAGTTTTTGAACCCTACCTCTGCCGGCACCTAGGGAAACCTAGCAAACCTATACATTTTTGAAAACTAGACACCCAGGGGAATCCAGGATGGGGTGACTTGACTGCCTCCCACCAGGTTCTGTTACCCAGAATCCCTTGCAAACCTAAAAATTGTCCAAAAAACACATTTTCCCCACATTTCTGTGGTGGAAAGTTCTGGAATCTGCGTGGATCCACAAATTTCCACCCACCCCGCGTTCCACAAAGTCTTACGAGAAAAATGGTACCTCACTTGTGTGGGTCGGCCTAGTGCCTGCGACAGGAAACAGCACAAAACGCAACGTGGTCACACCTCAATTTCGCAGTGAAAAATGACCCTTTTTTGGCAAAGTGCCTAGCTGTAGTTTTTGAACCCTAGCTCTGCCGGCACCTAGGGCAACCTAGCAAACCTATACATTTTTGAAAACTAGACACCCAGTGGAATCCAGGATGGGGTGACTTGACTGCCTCCCACCAGGTTCTGTTACCCAGAATCCCTTGCAAACATAACAAATTGTCAAAAAAAACACATTTTCCCCACATTTCTGTGGTGGAAAGTTCTGGAATCTGCGTGGATCCACAAATTTCCACCCACCCCGCGTTCCCCAAAGTCTTACGAGAAAAATGGTACCTCACTTGTGTGGGTCGGCCTAGTGCCTGCGACAAGAAACGGCGCAAAACGAACATGGTCACACCTCAATTTCGCAGTGAAAAATGACCCTTTTTTGGCAAAGTGCCTAGCTGTAGTTTTTGAACCCTAGCTCTGCCAACACCTAGGGAAACCTAGCAAACCTATACATTTTTGAAAACTAGACACGCAGGGGAATCCAGTATGGGTTGACTTGACTGCCTCCCACCAGGTTCTGTTACCCAGAATCCCTTGCAAACCTAAAAAATTGTCAAAAAAACCACATTTTCCCCACATTTCTGTGGTGGAAAGTTCTGGAATCTGCGTGGATCCACAAATTTCCACCCACCCCGCGTTCCCCAAAGTCTTACGAGAAAAATGGTACCTCACTTGTGTG
Source organism: Calotriton arnoldi (assembly GCA_963921515.1). NCBI lineage: Eukaryota > Metazoa > Chordata > Amphibia > Caudata > Salamandridae > Calotriton > Calotriton arnoldi. Next base: position 340,523 of record CAWUFW010004564.1, on the reverse strand, counting down.
GGTCGGCCTAGTGCCTGAGACAGGAAACGGCGCAAAACGCAACGTGGTCACACCTCAATTTCGCAGTGAAAAATGACCCTTTTTTGGCAAAGTGCCTAGCTGTAGTTTTTGAACCCTAGCTCTGCCGGCACCTAGGGAAACCTAGCAAACCTATACATTTTTGAAAACTAGACACCCAGGGGAATCCAGGATGGGGTGACTTGACTGCCTCCCACCAGGTTCTGTTACCCAGAATCCCTTGCAAACCTAAAAATTGTCCAAAAAACCACATTTTCCCCACATTTCTGTGGTGGAAAGTTCTGGAATCTGCGTGGATCCACAAATTTCCACCCACCCCGCGTTCCCCAAAGTCTTACGAGAAAAATGGTACCTCACTTGTGTGGGTCGGCCGAGTGCCTGCGACAGGAAACGGCGCAAAACGCAACGTGGTCACACCTCAATTTCGCAGTGAAAAATGACCCTTTTTTGGCAAAGTGCCTAGCTGTAGTTTTTGAACCCTAGCTCTGCCGGCACCTAGGAAACCTAGCAAACCTATACATTTTTGAAAACTAGACACCCAGGGAATCCAGGATGGGGTGACTTGACTGCCTCCCACCAGGTTCTGTTACCCAGAATCCCTTGCAAACCTAAAACATTGTCCAAAAAACACATTTTCCCCACATTTCTGTGGTGGAAAGTTCTGGAATCTGCGTGGATCCACAAATTTCCACCCACCCCGCGTTCCCCAAAGTCTTACGAGAAAAATGGTACCTCACTTGTGTGGGTCGGCCTAGTGCCTGCGACAGGAAACGGCGCAAAACGCAACGTGGTCACACCTCAATTTCGCAGTGAAAAATGACCCTTTTTTGGCAAAGTGCCTAGCTGTAGTTTGTGAACCCTAGCTCTGCCGGCACCTAGGGAAACCTACCAAACACACACATTTCTGAAAAGTAGACACCCGGGGCTTCCAGGGAGGTATGGCTTGCATGGATCCCCTAACCTTTCCTTACCCAGAATCCCCTGCAAACCTCAATTTTAGCTGAAAAATCACTTTTTTCACACATTTTTGTGTGGGAAAGTGTGGCATCACTGGCCTCACACAAATTTCCTACCACCCAGCATTCCCCCAGGTCTCCCGATAAAAATGGTGCCTCACTTGTGTGGGAGGCCCAAGTACCCGCGACAGGCAAGGGCCCAAAATGTAGTGAGGCGACATCAAAATTGCCTATCTCAAAACCACCTGGTTTTGCAAGGGGGTCACCTGGGTTTTGGCCCCGTGCTCGGCGGCCATCTAGGGAAACCTACCAAACCCACACATTTCTGAAAAGTAGACACCCAGGGGCTTCCAGGGAGGTATGGCTTGCGTGGATCCCCCAACGTTTCCTTACCCAGAATCCCCTGCAAACCTCAATTTTACTGAAAAATCACTTTTTTCACACATTTTTGTGTGGGAAAGTGTGGCATCACTGGCCTCACACAAATTTCCTACCACCCAGCGTTCCCCCAGGTCTCCCGATAAAAATGGTTCCTCACTTGTGTGGGAGGCCCAAGTACCCGCGACAGGCAAGGGCCCAAAACATAGTGAGGCGACATCAAAATTGCCTATCTCAAAACCACCTGGTTTTGCAAGGGCGGTCACCTGGGTTTTTGGCCCCGTGCTCGGCGGCCATCTAGGGAAACCTACCAAACCCACACATTTCTGAAAAGTAGACACCCGGGGCTTCCAGGGAGGTATGGCTTGCATGGATCCCCCAACGTTTCCTTACCCAGAATCCCCTGCAAACCTCAATTTTAGCTGAAAAATCACTTTTTCACACATTTTTGTGTGGGAAAGTGTGGCATCACTGGCCTCACACAAATTTCCTACCACCCAGCGTTCCCCCAGGTCTCCCGATAAAAATGGTGCCTCACTTGTGTGGGAGGCCCAAGTACCCGCGACAGGCAAAGGCCCAAAACGTAGTGAGGCGACATCAAAATTGCCTATCTCAAAACCACCTGGTTTTGCAAGGGGGTCACCTGGGTTTTTGGCCCCGTGCTCGGCGGCCATCTAGGGAAACCTACCAAACCCACACATTTCTGAAAAGTAGACACCCGGGGGCTTCCAGGGAGGTATGGCTTGCATGGATCCCCCAACGTTTCCTTACCCAGAATCCCCTGCAAACCTCACTTTTAGCTGAAAAAATCACTTTTTCACACATTTTTGTGCGGGAAAGTGTGGCATCAATGGCCTCACACAAATTTCCCACCACCCAGCGTTCCCCCAGGTCTCCCGATAAAAATGGTGCCTCACTTGTGTGGGAGGCCCAAGTACCCGCGACAGGCAAGGGCCCAAAACGTAGTGAGGCGACATCAAAATTGCCTATCTCAAAACTACCTAGTTTTGCAAGGGGGGTCACCTGGGTCTTTGGCCCCGTGCTCGGCGGCCATCTAGGAAACCTACCAAACCCACACATTTCTGAAAAGTAGACACCCGGGGCTTCCAGGGAGGTATGGCTTGCGTGGATCCCCCAACGTTTCCTTACCCAGAATGCCCTGCAAACCTCAATTTTAGCTGAAAAAATCACTTTTTTCACACATTTTTGTGTGGGAAAGTGTGGCATCACTGGCCTCACACAAATTTCCTACCACCCAGCGTTCCCCCAGGTCTCCCGATAAAAATGGTGCCTCACTTGTGTGGGAGGCCCAAGTACCCGCGACAGGCAAGGGCCCAAAACGTAGTGAGGCGACATCAAAATTGCCTATCTCAAAACCACCTGGTTTTGCAATGGGGGTCACCTGGGTTTTTGGCCCCGTGCTCGGCGGCCATCTAGGGAAACCTACCAAACCCACACATTTCTGAAAAGTAGACACCCGGGGGCTTCCAGGGAGGTATGGCTTGCGTGGATCCCCCAAAGTTTCCTTACCCAGAATCCCCTGCAAACCTCACTTTTAGCTGAAAAAAATCACTTTTTCACACATTTTTGTGTGGGAAAGTGTGGCATCACTGGCCTCACACAAATTTCCCACCACCCAGCGTTCCCCCAGGTCTCCCGATAAAAATGGTGCCTCACTTGTGTGGGAGGCCCAAGTACCCGCGACAGGCAAGGGCCCAAAACGTAGTGAGGCGACATCAAAATTGCCTATCTCAAAACCACCTGGTTTTGCAAGGGGGGGTCACCTGGGTTTTTGGCCCCGTGCTCGGCGGCCATCTAGGGAAACCTACCAAACCCACACATTTCTGAAAAGTAGACACCCGGGGGCTTCCAGGGAGGTATGGCTTGCGTGGATCCCCCAACGTTTCCTTACCCAGAATCCCCTGCAAACCTCAATTTTAGCTGAAAAATCACTTTTTTCACACATTTTTGTGTGGGAAAGTGTGGCATCACTGGCCAAACACAAATGTCCTACCACCCAGCGTTCCCCCAGGTCTCCCGATAAAAATGGTTCCTCACTTGTGTGGGAGGCCCAAGTACCCGCGACAGGCAAGGGCCCAAAACATAGTGAGGCGACATCAAAATTGCCTATCTCAAAACCACCTGGTTTTGCAAGGGCGGTCACCTGGGTTTTGGCCCCGTGCTCGGCGGCCATCTAGGGAAACCTACCAAACCCACACATTTCTGAAAAGTAGACACCCGGGGGCTTCCAGGGAGGTATGGCTTGCATGGATCCCCCAACGTTTCCTTACCCAGAATCCCCTGCAAACCTCAATTTTAGCTGAAAAATCACTTTTTCACACATTTTGTGTGGGAAAGTGTGGCATCACTGGCCTCACACAAATTTCCTACCACCCAGCGTTCCCCAGGTCTCCCGATAAAAATGGTGCCTCACTTGTGTGGGAGGCCCAAGTACCCGCGACAGGCAAAGGCCCAAAACGTAGTGAGGCGACATCAAAATTGCCTATCTCAAAACCACCTGGTTTTGCAAGGGGTCACCTGGGTTTTTGGCCCCGTGCTCGGCGGCCATCTAGGAAACCTACCAAACCCACACATTTCTGAAAAGTAGACACCCGGGGGCTTCCAGGGAGGTATGGCTTGCATGGATCCCCCAACGTTTCCTTACCCAGAATCCCCTGCAAACCTCACTTTTAGCTGAAAAAATCACTTTTTTCACACATTTTGTGTGGGAAAGTGTGGCATCACTGGCCTCACACAAATTTCCCACCACCCAGCGTTCCCCAGGTCTCCCGATAAAAATGGTGCCTCACTTGTGTGGGAGGCCCAAGTACCCGCGACAGGCAAGGGCCCAAAACGTAGTGAGGCGACATCAAAATTGCCTATCTCAAAACCACCTAGTTTTGCAAGGGGGTCACCTGGGTCTTTGGCCTCGTGCTCGGCGGCCATCTAGGAAACCTACCAAACCCACACATTTCTGAAAAGTAGACACCCGGGGCTTCCAGGGAGGTATGGCTTGCGTGGATCCCCCAACGTTTCCTTACCCAGAATGCCCTGCAAACCTCAATTTTAGCTGAAAAAATCACTTTTTTCACACATTTTGTGTGGGAAAGTGTGGCATCACTGGCCTCACACAAATTTCCTACCACCCAGCGTTCCCCAGGTCTCCCGATAAAAATGGTGCCTCACTTGTGTGGGAGGCCCAAGTACCCGCGACAGGCAAGGGCCCAAACGTAGTGAGGCGACATCAAAATTGCCTATCTCAAAACCACCTGGTTTTGCAAGGGGTCACCTGGGTTTTGGCCCCGTGCTCGGCGGCCATCTAGGGAAACCTACCAAACCCACACATTTCTGAAAAGTAGACACCCGGGGCTTCCAGGAGGTATGGCTTGCGTGGATCCCCCAAAGTTTCCTTACCAGAATCCCTGCAAACCTCACTTTTAGCTGAAAAAATCACTTTTTTCACACATTTTGTGTGGGAAAGTGTGGCATCACTGGCCTCACACAAATTTCCCACCACCCAGCGTTCCCCAGGTCTCCGATAAAAATGGTGCCTCACTTGTGTGGGAGGCCCAAGTACCGCGACAGGCAAGGGCCCAAAACGTAGTGAGGCGACATCAAAATTGCCTATCTCAAAACCACCTGGTTTTGTAAGGGGTCACCTGGGTCTTTGGCCCCGTGCTCGGCGGCCATCTAGGAAACCTACCAAACCCACACATTTCTGAAAAGTAGACACCCGGGGGCTTCCAGGGAGGTATGGCTTGCGTGGATCCCCCAACGTTTCCTCACCCAGAATCCCTTGCAAACCTCAATTTTAGCTGAAAAAATCACTTTTTTCACACATTTGTGTGTGGGAAAGTGTGGCATCACTGGCCTCACACAAATTTCCTACCACCCAGCGTTCCCCAGGACTCCCGATAAAAATGGTGCCTCACTTGTGTGGGAGGCCCAAGTACCGCGACAGGCAAGGGCCCAAACGTAGTGAGGCGACATCAAAATTGCCTATCTCAAAACCACCTGGTTTTGCAAGGGGTCACCTGGGTCTTTGGCCCCGTGCTCGGCGGCCATCTAGGAAACCTGCCAAACCCACACATTTCTGAAAAGTAGACACCGGGGGCTTCCAGGGAGGTATGGCTTGCGTGGATCCTCCAACGTTTCCTTGCAGAATCCCTGCAAACCTCAATTTTAGCTGAAAAAATCACTTTTTTCACACATTTTGTGTGGGAAAGTGTGGCATCACTGGCCTCACACAAATTTCCTACCACCCAGCGTTCCCCAGGTCTCCCGATAAAAATGGTGCCTCACTTGTGTGGGAGGTCCAAGTACCCGCGACATGCAAGGACACAAAACGTTTTGAGGCAACATCAACATTGCCTATCAAAAAATGTTTTGGGCCCTTGCCTGTTGCGGTTACTTGGGCCTCCCACACAAGTGAGGCACCATTTTTATCGGGAGACCTGGGGGAACGCTGGGTGGTAGGAAATTTGTGTGAGGCCAGTGATGCCACACTTTCCCACACAAAAATGTCTGAAAAAGTGATTTTTTTCAGCTAAAATTGAGGTTTGCAGGGGATTCTGGGTAAGGAAACTTTGGGGGATCCACGCAAGCCATACCTCCCTGGAAGCCCCCGGGTGTCTACTTTTCAGAAATGTGTGGGTTTGGTAGGTTTCCTAGATGGCCGCCGAGCACGGGGCCAAAACCCAGGTGACTTCCTTGCAAAACCAGGTGGTTTTGAGATAGGCAATTTTGATGTCGCCTCACTACGTTTTGGGCCCTTGCCTGTCGCGGGTACTTGGGCCTCACACACAAGTGAGGCACCATTTTTATCGGGAGACCTGGGTGAACGCTGGGTGGTAGGAAATTTGTGTGAGGCCAGTGATGCCACACTTTCCCACACAAAAATGTCTGAAAAAAGTGATTTTTTTCGGCTAAAATTGAGGTTTGCAGGGGATTCTGGGTAAGGAAACGTTGGGGGATCCACGCAAGCCATACCTCCCTGGAAGCCCCGGGTGTCTACTTTTCAGAAATGTGTGGGTTTGGTAGGTTTCCTAGATGGCCGCCGAGCACGGGGCCAAAGACCCAGGTGACTTCCTTGCAAAACCAGGTGGTTTTGAGATAGGCAATTTTGATGTCGCCTCACTACATTTTGGGCCCTTGCCTGTCGCTGGTACTTGGGCCTCCCACACAAGTGAGGCACCATTTTTATCGGGAGACCTGGGGAACGCTGGGTGGTAGGAAATTTGTGTGAGCCCGGTGATGCCACACTTTCCCACACAAAAATGTGTGAAAAAGTGATTTTTTCAGCTAAAATTGAGGTTTGCAGGGGATTCTGGGTAAGGAAACGTTGGGGGATCCACGCAAGCCATACCTCCCTGGAGGCCCCCGGGTGTCTACTTTTCAGAAATGTGTGGGTTTGGTAGGTTTCCTAGATGGCCGCCGAGCACGGGGCCAAAACCCAGGTGACTTCCCTTGCAAAACCAGGTGGTTTTGAGATAGGCAATTTTGATGTCGCCTCACCACGCTTTGGGCCCTTGCCTGTCGCTGGTACTTGGGCCTCCCACACAAGTGAGGCACCATTTTTATCGGGAGACCTGGGGGAACGCTGGGTGGTAGGAAATTTGTGTGAGGCCAGTGATGCCACACTTTCCCACACAAAATGTGTGAAAAAGTGATTTTTTCAGCTAAAATTGAGGTTTGCAGGGGATTCTGGGTAAGGAAACGTTGGGGGATCCACGCAAGCCATACCTCCCTGGAAACCCCCGGGTGTCTACTTTTCAGAAATATGTGGGTTTGGTAGGTTTCCCTAAATGGCCGCCGAGCACAGGGCCAAAAACCCAGGTGACACCCCTTGCAAAACCAGGTCGTTTTGTGAAAGGCCATTTTGAGGTCGCCTCAATACGTTGTGGGCCCTTGCCTGTCGCGGGTACTTGGGCCTCCCACACAAGTGAGGCACCATTTTTATCGGGAGACCTGGGGGGACGCTGGGTGGTAGGAAATTTGTGTCAGCCCGGTGATGCCACAACTTTACCACACAAAATGTGTGTAAAAAGGGATATTTACAGCAAAATGTCAGGTTTGCAGGGGATTCAGGGTAAGAAAACGTTGGGGGATCCACGCAAGCCATACCTCCCTGGAAGCCCCCGGGTGTCTACTTTTCAGAAATGTGTGGGTTTGGTAGGTTTCCCTAGGTGGCCGCCGAGCCCCAGGCCAAAACGCCAGGTGACTCCCTTGCAAAACCAGGTGGTTTTGAGATAGGCAATTTTGATGTCACCTCACTACGTTTGGGCCCTTGCCTGTCGCGGGTACTTGGGCCTCCCACACAAGTGAGGCACCATTTTTATCGGGAGACCTGGGGGAACGCTGGGTGGTAGGAAATTTGTGTGAGGCCAGTGATGCCACACTTTCCCACACAAAAATGTCTGAAAAAAGTGATTTTTTCAGCTAAAATTGAGGTTTGCAGGGGATTCTGGGTAAGGAAACGTTGGGGGATCCACGCAAGCATACCTCCCTGGAAGCCCCCGGGTGTCTACTTTTCAGAAATGTGTGGGTTTGGTAGGTTTCCCTAGGTGGCCGCCGAGCCCCGGGCCAAAACCCAGGTGACCCCCTTGCAAAACCAGGTCATTTTGAGATAATGTGTTGTTTATTTCTGCAGCGTGAAAATTTTGGCACAATATTGCAAGGAAAATGTGACAGACATTTTGAGGTTTGCAGGACATTGTGGGTACCATAACTTGTTGGGATCCACAAGAGAGATATCACCATGTACTCCCATGGGTGTTTCGTTTACGACAATATCTACAGTTGGTAGGTTATTCTTAGACGGAATGTACACCTTGGCAGACAGACTAAAAAGACAAAGATTACTGCACAGCCATCTATTCCTCAAGCACACACACATACTGGTTGGATTTGGCACGAGGGCAAGTGATGGTTCAGTATATACAATTTTATTAACAAGAGATTTCACAAAAATGAAATGCACTGTCAATAATTGAAAGGACAAAAAACTGAACCAGTGACTCGCAGCTCGTGAGCTGTAAAGCCACGTCAAGGCCCCAACCGCTTTACAGGCCATTCACACACCTTTCATACGTGATACACACAAGACCATTTACACCACCAGGCACGAAACAAACACATTACAACATTCACAAAAAGGGACAAGGTACACCCTGCTTGAGAAAGACAAAAAAAATATTACTGCACAGCCATCTAATCCTCAAGCACACACACATACTGATTGGATTTGGCACGAGGGTGAGTGATGGTTCAGTATATACAATTGTATTAACAAGTGATTTCACAAAAATGAAATGCACTGTTAATAATTGAAAGGACGAGAAACTGAACCATTGACTCACAGCTCGTGAGCTGTAAAGCCACGACAAGGCACCAACCTCTTTACAGGCCATTCATACACCTTTCATACGTGTGACAAATACAAAACCATTCACACCACCAGCCGCGGGCCCATCACATTACAACACTCACACCAGCAGACAGCGCCATTCAAGGGCCCATCACTTTCACACGCCCACATTCCTAACACAGCAACCACACAAGCTGATGGATTGCGTGGAGTGTCGCTCGGCTAGCAGTGTGTGTAGTGACCAGCAGCAAGTCACTACTCGCACACTGCCAGCCGAGCGCCAGTCCACGCACACTGCCAGCCAAGCGCCACTCCACGCACACCGCCAGCCAAGCACCACTCCACGCACACCGCCAGCCAAGCGTCACTCCACGCACTCCGCCAGCCAAGCGCCACTCCACGCACACCGCCAGCCAAGCGCCACTCCACGCACACCGCCAGCCTAGCGCCACTCCACGCACACTGCCAGCCTAGCGCCACTCCACGCACACCGCCAGCCAAGCGCCACTCCAAGCACACCGCCAGCCAAGCGTCACTCCACGCACACCGCCAGCCAAGCGCCACTCCATGCACACCGCCAGCCAAGCGCCACTCCACGCACACCGCCAGCCAAGAGCCACTCCACGCACACCGCCAGCCAAGCGCCACTCCACGCACACCGCCAGCCAAGCACCAGCCTACACACACCACCATCACATTTAGGATTTTTTTATACAAAAAGAAAACACAAACAAATTGCAAATAGATACAAATCTACTAACACAAAATCAGAAACTAAATACATTGCACTAATGCCAACCGTGAAACAGAACAACAATTCTTAAACATTACAGACCAGGCAGTTCACTTTACCACTCATGGTTGCTCCCAATAATTCTTTTGCTTGTGGAACGCTCTATAACAAGCAGGCACACACAGCCCAGGGTTAGAAGGACACTCAGGGCAGTACATACGAGTCTCCTTCCGCGTACCTCTTCGCCAACAGACTCTACATCTCCCAGTGGGAAAGTCTTTTGAGGGTGTAGGAGGAATGTGATCAGGAAAGTGGCGATCTTTCAATCGAGCCACATCCTCCACCACTCCAACTCTAGGAACACTTGCCTGTTCCACAACAACAAGGCTGCCTATGACAGACTGCTGAAACTGAACAAAAGTCAACTTTGACGCAGGAGAACACTCCTTGAACACAACAAAAGCATTGAAAGTTGCTAAATTGAAGAGATGGATGGCCAACTTCTTATACCAAATGTAAGCCTTACGAATAGCAGTGTAAGGTTCCAACCTCTGATCTACTCTATCAACACCACCCATGTGCTTATTGTAGTCTAAAATGCACACAGGTTTGCGCACTTCAGCAATCTGACCCCAAACAGCCACAGGTGAAGTACTCTCATCATGGATGGTAGTCAGCATGTACACATCCCTCCTGTCCACAAATTTCACAGCTAGCAGTTCCTCACTACGCAAGGCACCACACTGTCCCCTCTGAAGTTTTTTGCAAACAAGCTCTTTTGGATAACCTTTACGGGTAGAGCGGATTGTGCCACTAGCAAAAGTGTCCACTTTGAACAATTCCTTAAACAATTGCTCAGCAGTGTAGAAGTTATCAAGGTACAAATGGTGGCCTCTGTTAAACAGTCCTCTAGCAAGATCCCACACAATTTTCTCTGAAACTCCAAAAGTGGACGGACAACCAGGGGGTCAATAGTGGAATCCCTACCAGTGTACACACGCAAATTAAAAACATATCCTGTCCTACTCTCAGACAACATATACAGCTTAATTCCATAGCGTGCCCTCTTGCTAGGAATGTACTGCCTAAAAACCAAACGGCCCTTGAACAGGACCAAAGACTCATCAATAGATATTTCTTTCCCTGGAGTATAGATCTCTGAAAATCGATCTACAAAGTGATCAAGAACAGGCCGAATCTTAAAAAGACGGTCACATTCAGGGTGATCTCGTGGCAACGCCAAACCATTATCAACAAAATGCAGCATCCGAAGCAAAAGTAAATACCGATCACGAGTCATAACTGCAGGAAATATGGCCGTTGCCATCAAGGGACTGGTAGACCAATATGAACCCATGGACGGCTTCCTTATCAAACCCATCAAAAAGTCAAACCCAAAAACTTCTTCATCTCTTCCAGATTTGTGGGACTCCACCGGGTAGCTCTAGAATGGGGCCTAAGTCTGGCACTGTTGTCCCTCAAAAACTGTTCAGCATACAAATTAGTCTGCTCAACAATCTCACCCAAAAATACATCATCCATAAACAACTGAAAATACTGTATAGGCAAATAATGTTCACAATCCACTCTACACCCTGCATAACCACTAAAGGCAGGCAACACCGGCTGCACCATGTTTGGATCAACCCAGAGTCCAGCACTTCCAGTAGGAAGCCTAGCAGCCCCAGGCTGCAATCCAGATGCCTCTTGCACCATCGGCACAGTAGTATCCTCCTCTAAAACAGGCACTTCATCTGCACTGAGAGTACCTTCATCATCCGATGATTCCATGTGGAGAGAAAACTCACTGCCTGAATCTTTCCCTCCCTCCTCTCCCTCAGACGCACTGTCAGTCTCATAATCCTGCTCAGAGGAAGATTCAAGAAGCAAACCAACCACCTGCTGAGCAGTAATTCTACGGCTAGCCATAATGCTTACTAATAAAGGTTACTTGTCAAACAAGTCAACAACAACAAACCCTTTGTAAAAAAAGAAATAAACAAAATGTAGCTTTATCACAAAGACCTATATACTCCAACACTATACCACTCACGTGACAGAAGCAGCTAGACTCACCACCACCTACTCTGCACAGACACAGTAAGGATCAACAATATCCCACTAAAAAAGAAGAAAAAAAAATTACACATAAGACAAGGCAAAACATTGCAAAGAATTTCATGCTCTGAACACTAACAAATATGCTGCCATTATGACACCACTTACAAAAAAATTCATTCATGCATGACAATAATACTCATTTGGAGTACACACAACAAAAATATTTTTCTTACCAAATAAATGCAATTACGCAAAACTGCAGAACAACCACTGCCGAAACCGCAAACAGGAATCAAAAGCTTTACACTAGAATAAAAAGGAGAAAAAAAACATTACAATCACATATGCAAATAATGCACCAGTCCACACACAATCCACCAGCCAAGCTAAGGGGTAGGTGGGCCAAAGAGTATAAATAAAATATTCACCCCCGTAAAAGGGAGCAACCCTTGCCCTTTTGGCCACTCCCCAACACAAAAATTAAAAAACCCTGGTGTCTAGTGGCTTCTGCCCTCCTTGGGGGCAGATGGGCCTAAAAACATACTGCTATTCTGCCACCCAAGGGGTCACTCTCCACAAATAAATGCCTGGTGGACTAGTGGGAAGATACCTTTATCTTCCGCACACGATCTCTCACTACTCAACTCTACTCTCAACTCTATTCACAACTGGATGTTAGCTCACCAACTCATTCTGAATCCTGCCAAAACTGAATTCCTCCTCCTCTCTACCTCTCTCTCACCTCCTCCTGTTCAATCTTGGATGGATCAGCTGAACCTACTCAACAACAAACCCATCATTGTCGACAGCGCTAAATCCCTAGGTGTCATTCTTGACAAAAGACTCAACCTAATCGCCCACATCAACTCTATTGCTAAGAACGCACGTTACCAGTTGCGCCTTCTATGGGGGATCCGTCGGTTCTTCCCGGAGAAAGACTTAAAAACCCTGGTACAATCTCTGGTTCTCTCAAGACTGGATTATTGCAATTCTCTTCTGACGGGCCTACCCAAATCCCACCTCTCCCCTCTCAAATCCATCCTCCATTCAGCAGCTCGCTTCATTTCAGGGTCTAAACGAAGCGACCACGTCACTCCTATCCTGTCCTCTCTTCGATGACTTCCGATCGAGGCAAGATCTATTTACAAAACTGCCTGCATCACACACAAAGCCTTACACACGTCCTCCCTCGTTACCTGGCGAATAAATTGAAATTGTCCGGTGGCTCGCAATGCGGAAAAGCTTCTGCTTGCGCACCCCCCCGTCTTCAAAGGGAAAGATCGATGGCGCAATCCGGTGAGAATCGCTTCCCCATTGCTCCGTGCCACCTCCTCTACCCGGATCTTCAAAGCTGACCTCAAATCTCTTCTCTTCCAAAGACACTATACTTTCACTCTCAGCCCCCTCTAGTTCGCTCTTCATTGTGTTCTGAGTGCCACTTATTGCAGTATACCTCTATATCATGCACATGTGTGTGTGCCCGGAAGCTGTTTCAGCCCGGGCTGCCACACACGGGGGTGGTGTATGCCCTCCCAGCAACCTGCCAGGCCAGTGCACAACACTTGCCATCACCCTCTCTCTGCCTGCCATATTGCGCTCCATGGGTAACCCGATTCAAGGCCCCATTCTCCCGATTTATTTAAAAAACTGCCCCCAGGGGGCAGAGCACCAAAGGCATATGGCCCCCAAAAGGGGAGCGACCCTTGCCCAAGGGGCCGCTCCCCAAAACAGTATTTTCACGTTTAAAAAAAATTCCCTGGTGTCTAGTGGGCATTCCTGCTGCACGATCGCATGATCGTGCAGCAGGAATGCACAAAGAGGCATCGGGGAAAGGAAAACCCTTTCCTTTCCTCGATGCCTCTTTTGTTTCAAACCCCCCCTCCCCGGAGCCAAAACTCACCTTATTCCCCGACGCGCTGGAAGCAAATGGCTTCTAGCGCGTCGGGGAACAAAGAGAAACCCCCAATGATGTCAGCGCGCCTCGCGCGCTGATGTCATTGGGGGGGGTGGGGCGGGGGGAGGCAGGGGAAGCCCTTCCCCTGCCTTCCCCCCCAAAAAAACAACGATCGGATTCCCACGGGGGGAGCGCCAGCGCTTCCCCCGTGGGTGGGTCTTATGACGAGCTGGACTCATCATGAGCACACGACCACTGTGTGCCATGACGAGTCCAGCTCGTCATAAGCATCGAAGGGGTTAACAAATGCACACATAAACATCATCCTAGAGAAGCTTGCCTATGTGTTTCAACTAATAAGTAACGCTTGTCTAAATCCAAAATGGCCGCTAAAGCGCGGGAATATCAGTGCGCATGTGTCAACCATATCACGTGGTATGACGTCTTTCTTTGCTTGGAGGGAAATCTTTGCTTCTGCGCAGTGTGTATTAAAATGGCTGCTTAATGTTTTCACGTGATACAGCTTGCGCATATGCTGCAATTAAAACTGTGGTATTCTAATGCTATTAATACGGGATAGAATTTATAATTAAATGGGAATAGAGTAGACATAATGGGTATACAGTGAAAACATTTATATTGTGATTTTAATATTTTCTTCTTTGACTTTTATTAGTTCGTAAATGGGCCTGGGTTGGTTGAACTGCAGCTCGAGAGACCTTGGTTCTGCGCATGCGCCCTGCAAGGCTAACCAGAGGAAACGATGAAGTCAACTTGGACGTCGTCCAAGGCCGTGACCTGGTGGCCAACACTATTGTACCCACGATGTTCCTACAGAAAGAAACAATTTATATAAACATTGCAATAAACTTTGTCGTGAGATGGGTGGGAAATAAAGCAAATGTATTAATTGTGAGGGGCGGTATTTTAAAACAATAGGCTTTAAGAAATTGAACTAAATTGACATGGTGTGAGGATCAACCCCCTGTCCCCGTCCAATCAGAAGTAGTGGGCCCATAATTTTGCAACATTTAGGGGAGGTACATGGGCATAGAAGGGTATAATAGATATAGAATTAGTTAATTAGCTAGAACAGAACAGGAATTCGGCATTAGAACGCTCCAGCTCCAGACATACGAGCTGATCGATTGCAGACTGAATCGCTGTCCAGAGAGGTCCTGAGGTGGGGGCGGCGGAGTCCATTTGAAGGAAGACACGGGAGAATCGAGGAGAAGCGAAGTATCAGAGAGGGGAACGACGCAGGCGTCGTTGATAGAGAGGTTACCTATCCTGTCCTGAACCTGGTCCGGAGGTCTTTGATTTTCATCTTTCCTGGGACCTATCTTTCCAACTCCTTGGCCAAGGGGTTTGGTTTCTCGCACCTTTAGGTAAATATAATCGCAACGTTAGTTGTGCTGCTGTCTCTATCTTCTTCCTTCTGAGGAACCGTCATTGATCGATATTTGATTATTATGCTTCATCCTTGATATACGATTAAGTATCATGTGGTTCTGTATTTTACTCTGCTAAAACTTTAGATAAACATTTTAAAACTTCTTGACTCAGTGATTATTTTAGAATTTATGAATTGTAATGAATGTCTCTCATTTTAAACTTCCCAATTATCAAAGGGTCCATTGGTAAGTCATTACTCTTCCATCAGAAAAGTAATTGGTAGCAGGGATATTGATAAAGAGTACAACTGACCCCCCAGCGGAAATTGCTAGCGTAGTATGAATGAATGGGCCCAGGTGAGTATTCTGTGTATGAATGCTTGTTGCTAGTAACCCGCTGGATCACAAGTAAGTACTTTGGCCTCGCCGCCAGGCAGCCTCACCTGCTGCCACTGACTTTAGTGTAGTGTTGTTGTAACTTGTCACACAGCGCGGAGCGCACGCACTGCAAGATCTGATAATTTCAGACACAGTAAAATCTGCAAGCAGGGCTGCTCTGTCTCGTCATCCTTCTGAGGTTTAGCTGATCTGATTTCATTTCAGACAGTAAATCTGCAGGCCGCAGGGCTGCTCTGTCTCGTCATCCTTCTGAGGTTCTCATTGGGCACCAGTACTAACTGAGAGGGCTTACAGTACAGTCAGGTTACAGGAGGGAGCACTAGGGCTAGTGCCCTTCCATTTCTGGTGCTCTGCAGCAGTTTCAAGAACTTCTTGGAGTTTCTTGTTGCTCAAATGGCTGTAATTTCTGATATTTAGAAGTTTCCCTCGTCTTCATTGCATGATTTTTGCTCGCGAGAAAGTGTCACTCATAGTCGTTGAAATGTCACTGATAATTTCACTGAAATTATAAAAATGTCACACATGGCAATCTGAAACCTTGGCAGCTATGTCTTTCTGTTCTTCTCCTAACTGAATATCCAATTGGCAACAGAAAATATGAGTCCATACTCCTTCAAGGACAGCTCTGAAACACTTTTAACTCTCAAGTTTGTTTCCTAAATGCAATTGAATTTCTTAAAAAACTTTTCTGTATTCAGCTTCGCCTTAAAACAACTTCAAAACAAAAACGAACAATCCAAGGCTTTTACAAGAAAGGGCAACACGGTCCTGGTTGTAGTAGCAAAGTATGTTGATTGTCTAGCAAGGATGCTGTGTAGCACGAAGAAAAATACTCAATAACTTTAAGATGGACTTGACCCTTTCAAAACATCCTAAGATTTCTGTGTCTTCATGGGAACTGTAGTTTTCTTAACTGGGCTCAAGCACTAATGTGCAGTGCGCCTCCAAAAATGAGGCGCCTTTGACTGGTACACTGCCAGTATTGCGTTTGCACACACACTGAGCATGGAATAGTAAGTACATACCACAGCTACTGATAGAATTGCTTAAATTCATCAGGAAAATCTACAGCCTTGCATACACAACAGAGCATCGTCTGGGTTTGTTCTTTGCAGTTGGCCTGGACACATCGACATTCATTCTTTAACTCGGTCATAGTTGGCTCAATTCCTTATTGTCATGTGAGTAACCAGAAGTCACGCTTCTGGCCCTAGCTACTACCAAACCAGTAGCCATGATTCCTACCAGAGCTAACAGTATATAGTATCACCACCAGTCTTTCTATATCTGTTTATCACAAAACCAGTTCCTCTGCGAGAAGTACCAAACTTTCAGCTACTACTGGGAAATCTGTCTACAGACATATGCAGAGACCTTAAGGTCACACGCCATAAGTATGTATGCTATACAGAATGTCTTTTTCCTATGGCCTCACCCCAGTAACCATAGTAACAAGACTCATACATGCTATAAATATTATGTATCAGACTGGGATTGCTTTACTATGCATACAGGGTTGTAGGCTTACGAAAAAGCATAGGGAGCACACTTCGCAGAAGGAGGGCCCAAGAATGACTGTCACTGTTTAGCGGGAAACATCCATTACAACGCAGGCATTACAACGCAATGCCTTTACAACGCAGGAAATACAACGCAGGTTCCATTACAACGTATGCTATTACAACGCATGCCATTACAACGCTGACCAGCACCTTCCCTGAGATGAGCACCGGACGGTGTTAGAATAATAAATTACGTTGTAATGGCGTGCGTTATAATAGCATGCGTTGTAATGGAAGTTGCGTTGTAAAGTATGCATTGTAATAGTTTGTGTTGTAACATCATACATCCCTGCTTAGCATCATTCCAAGCTGCCTGGATAGACAATGCCAGAAGATACTCTGACACCACACTATATACCACAGTACACAGTACATCATACTCTTGGGCGCTACCAGTGCCTTAAATGTCTTTGTGTGCCAGAGGTTATGCTTTTGTGCAATATGTGGAATACAGGAGATATAACAACCATTGAATTCTGCTCTTCAGCCATACTCCAGCAAAATTATCTCTGTTGCTGTGCTTTTAGAGACAAGCAGGAAGGGGTAGGGAGCTACACACTGTGTGGCGGGTATTTGAGGGTGAGAAGCAGAACGCAAGGGAAGGAGCTAGAAAACACATGCACTCTCATGGAGTTCTGAATGAAAAAGAAAAATGTAGTTTGCTAAATGTGAGCAGTTGAAGGATACAAGCCGACTGTAAAGAGGCTATGCTCAAGGGAAGTGACAAACACAAGAAGAGGAAGAGTAGCCATTTAATAAACAGCAAGCAAATGAGAGTGGCAATAAAGCCAACCAGGCTGGGGTGGATTGGAGTGGGGTGGGTTGGACTGGAGTGGGTTGGATTAGATTGGAGTGGGGTGAATTGGATTGGTGTGGAGTGGGGTGGATTTGAATGGAGTCGGGTGGATTAAGGTGGCTTGGATTGGGGTGGATAGGATTGGAGTGGAGTGGGGTGGATTAAGGTGAAATGGATTGGAGAGGGATGTATAGGAGTGGGGTGCTTGGATTGGATTGGAATGGGTGGATTGGAGTGGGGTGGATTGGATTGGAGTGGGATGGATTGGAGTGGTGTGGTGTGGGTGGATTGGAGTGGTGTGAGGTTGACTGGATTGGGGTGGGGTGGGGTGGGGTTGTGGTGAGTTGGATTGGATTGGGATGGGGTGGATTGGATTGGATTGGAGTGAGGTGGATAAAAGTGAGGTGGTTTGCATTGAAGTGGGGTGGATTGCATTGAGGTGGGGTGGATTGCATTGAGGTGAGGTTGATTGGATTGGGGAGAATTGGATTGAGTGGGGTGAATTGGATTGAGTGGGGTAGATTAGATGGGGCGGATTGGAGTCAGGTGGACTGGAGTGGAGTGAGGTGGATTGGATTGAATAGGGTAGATTTTATTGATTGGGATGGATTGGAGTTTAGTGGATTGGATTGGGGAATGATTGGATTGGGGTGGATTGGATTCAGGTGGGGTGGATTGGAGTGGGGTGGATTGGAGTGGGGTGTAATGGAGTAGGGCGGATTGTATTGGGGTGGATTGGGTTGGAGTGGAGTGGACTGGATTTGAGTGGAGCGGACTGAAATGGGGTGGATTAGACAGGAGTGGGTTGGATTGGACTGACGTGGGTTGGGTTGGGTTGGACTGGAGTGAGTTTCGGTTGGGTTGGACTGGAGTGGGGTGGATTGGATTAGTGTGGAGTGGTGTGGATTGGGTTAGAGTGGGGTGTATTGGGTAGAATGAGGAGGACAGTCCTGGGGTGGATTAAAATGGATCCGATTGGAATGGGATGGATTGGAGTGAGGTGGGTGAATTTGGTTGTGGTGGATTGGATTGGAGTGGGGGGGTTGGAATGGGGTGGAAAGGATTTGAGTGGGTGGATTGGTTTGAAATGGAGTAGGATGGGTTGCATTGAAATGGATTGGAATGGGGTGGATTGGAGTGCAGAGGGGTGGACTGAACTGGAGAGGGGTGGATTGCATTGGAGTGGGGTAAATCGTGGTGGATTGGATTAGAGTTGGGTGCATTGAGGTGGATTGGGTGAGTGGATTGGATTTAGGTGAGGTGGATTTGAGTGGGGGAGATATGATTGGACTGTATTGGAGTGGGTTGGATTGGAGTGGGTTGAATTGGGAAGAAGTGGGGTGGATTGGGATGGAGTGGGTTGGATTGTATTGGGGTGAGATGGATTGCACCGGGGTGAGGTGGAGTGGATTGGAGTGGGGCAGATTGGATTGGAGAGGGTGGATTAGACTGGAGTGGGGCAGATTGGATTGGAGTACGGGGCTTTGTTTTGAAGCAAGTGGATTGGATTTGAGTGGGGCGGATTGCTTTGGAATGGAGTGGGAGAGATTGTTTTGGATTGGAGTGGGGCAAATTGTTTTGGATTGGAGTGGGGCAGATTGTTTTGGACTGGAGTGGGGCAGATTGTTTAGGATTGGGATGGGTGAGACTATTTTGGATTGCAGTGGAGCAGATTGAAGTGGAGCAGATTGTTTTGGATTGGAGTGGGGCAGAATTTTTGGGATTGGAGTGGGGTGGATTGTTCTGGATTGGAGTGGGGCAGATTGTTTTGGATTGGAGTGGGGCAGATTGGAGTGGGGCAGACTGTTTTGAATTGGATTGGGGCAGATTGGAGTGGGTGAGGTGGATTGGATTGGTGTGGGGAAGATTGGTGTGGGGTGGATTCGATTGGAGGGGGTGATTTGGGATGGAGTGAGGTGGATTGGAGTGGGGCATATTGGAGTGGGACAGATTGTTTTGGATTTGAGTGGGGCAGATTGAAGTGGGGCAGATTGTTTTGATTTGGAGTGGGGCAGATTGTAGTGGAGCAGATTGTTTCGGATTGGAGCGGGGCAGATTGTTTTGGATTGGAGTAGGGCAGATTGTTTTCGATTTAGGAGGGGCAGATTGTAGTGGTGCAGATTGTTTGGTTAGGAGTGGGGCAGATTGTTTTGGATTGGGATGGGGAAGATTGTAGAGGAGCAGATTGTTTTGGATTGGAGTGGGGCAGACTGTTTTGGATTGGAGTTGGGCAGATTTTTATGGATGGGGAGGGACAGATTGGAGTGAGCAGATTGTTATGGATTGGAGTGGGTCAGATTGGAGTGGGGCATATTGTTTTGGATTGCAGTGGAGCAGATTGGAGTGGGGGAGATTGTTTTGGATTAGAGTGAGGCAGATTATTTTGGATTGGAGTGAGGCAGATTGCTTTGGATTGGGGCAGATTGGAGTGGGGTGAGATTAATTGGATTAGAGTGGGGAAGATTGGATTGGGCTGGTTTGGACTGGTGTGGATTCAATTGGAGGGGGTGAATTGGGATAGAGTGAGTTGGATTGGAGTGGGGCAGATTGGAGTAGAACAGGAGTGGTGCAGATTGTTTTGGTTTGGAATGGGGCAGATTGTTTGGATTGGAGTGAGGCAGATTATTTTAGATTGGAGTGGGGCAGATTGAAGTGGGGTAGATTATTTTGAATTGGAGTGGGGCAGCTTGTAATGGAGCAGATTTTTCAGGATTGGAGTGGGGCAGGCTGTTTTTGACTGAGGTGGGGCAGATTGTTTTGGATTGGGGTGGGGCAGATTGGAGTGGGGCAGACTGTTTTGGATTGGAGTGGGGCAGATTGGAGTGGAGTAGATTGTTTCGGATTGGGGTGGGGCAGGTTGTTTTGGATTGGAGTGGGGCAGATTGTTTTGGATTGGGACAGGGCAGATTGGAGTGGGGCAGACTCTTTTGGATTGGAGTGGGGCATCTTCTTTCTGACAGGAGTGGGGCAGATTGTTTTGGATTGAAGTGGGGCAAATTGGAGTGGAGCAGATTGTTTTGAATTGGAGTGGGGCAGGTTGTTTTGGATTGGAGTGGGGCAGATTGTTTTAGATTGGGGTTGGGCAGATAGGAATGGGGCAAACTCTTTTGGATTGGAGTGGGGCAGTTTCTTTCTGACTGGAGTGGGGCAGATTGTTTTGGATTGGAGTGGGGCAAATTGGAGTGGGGCAGATTGTTTTAGATTGAAGTTGGGCAGGTTGCTTTGGACTGGAGTGGGGCAGATTGGAGTGGGTGAGATTGTTTTGGAGTAGAGTGAAGCAGATTGCTGTGGATTGGAGTGAGGCAGATTGCTTTGGATTGGGGCAAATTGGAGTGGGGTGAGATTAATTGGATTGGAGTGGGGAAGATTGGATTGGGCTGGATTGGAGTGGTGTGGATTCAATTGGAGGGGGTGAATTGGGATAGAGTGAGGTGGATTGGAGTGGGGCAGATTGGAGTAGAACAGATTGGAGTGGGGCAGATTGTTTTGGTTTGGAATGGGGCAGATTGTTTGGATTGGAGTGAGGCAGATTATGTTGGATTGGAGTGGGGCAGATTGTAGTGGAGCAGATTATTCAGGATTGGAGTGGGGCAGGCTGTTTTGGATTGGAGTGGGGCAGATTGTTTTGGATTGGGGTGGGGCAGATTGGAGTGGGGCAGACTGTTTTGGATTGGAGTGAGGCAGCTTGTTTCGGATTGGAGTGGGCAGATTGTTTTGGACTGGAGGGTGGCAAATTGGAGTGGGGCAGATTGTTTTGGATTAGAGTGGGGCAGGTTGTTCTGGACTGGAGTGTGGCAGATTGGACTGGGGGAGTTTGGTTTGGATCGGAGTGAGGCAGATTGCTTTGGATTGGACTGGGGCAAATTGTTTTGGAGTGGGGCAGATTGGAGTGGGGTGAGATGGATTGGATTGGAGTGGTGAAGATTGGATTGGGCTGGATTGGATTGGTGTGGGGTGGATTCGACTGGAGGATTGAATTGGGATGGAGTGAGGTGGATTGGATTGGAGTGGGGCAGATTGGAGTGGGGCAGATTGTTTGGATTGGAGTGGGACAGATTGTTTGTATTGGACTGGGACAGATTGGATTGGGCTGGATTGGACTGGTGTGGATTCAATTGGAGGGGGTGAATTGAGATAGAGTGAGGTGGATTGGAGTGGGGCAGATTGGAGTAGAACAGATTGGAGTGGGGCAGATTGTTTTGGTTTGGAATGGGGCAGATTGTTTGGATTGGAATGGGGCAAATTGTTTTGGATTGGGGCAGATTGGAGTGGGGTGAGATGCATTGGATTGGAGTGGGGAAGATTGGATTGGGCTGGATTGGATTGGTGTGGGGTGGATTCGACTGGAGGATTGAATTGGGATGGAGTGAGGTGGATTGGATTGGAGTGGGGCAGATTGGAGGGGGCAGATTGTTTGGATTGGAGTGGGGCAGATTGTTTGGATTGGAGTGGGACAGACTGTTTTGGATTGGAGTGGGACAGATTGCTGGGGTGGATTGGAGTGGCACAAATTGTTTTGGATTTGTGTGGGGCAGACTGGAGTAGGGCAAATTGCTTTGAATTGGAGTGGGACAGATTGTAGTGGAACAGAATGTTTTGGACTGGAGTGGGGCAGATTAGAGTGGGACAGGTTGTTTTGGATTGGAGTGGGACAGATTGTTTTGCATTGGGGTGGGGCAGGATGGAGTGGGGCAGACTGTTTCGGATTGGAGGGGGGGCAGATTGTTTTGGATTGCAGTGGGGCAGACTGGAGTGAGCAGATTGTTTTGGGTTGGAATGGGGCAGATTGTTTTGGATTGGGCAGATTGGAGTGGGGTGAGATGGACTGGATTTGAGTGGGGAAGATTGGATTGGGCTGGATTGGATTGGTGCAGGGTGGATTCAATTGGAGGGGAGAATTGGGATGGAGTGAGGTGGATTGGATTGGAGTGGGGCATGATGGAGTGGAGCAGATTGGAGTGATTTAGAGTGGGGCAGATTATTTTGGATTGGAGTGGGGCAGATTGTTTTGTATTGGGGTGGGTGAGACTATTTTGGATTGCAGTGGGGCAGATTGGAGTGGAGCAGATTGTTTTAGTTTGTAGTGTGGCAAATAGTTTTGGATTGAAGTGGGGCAAATAGTTTTGCATTGGATTGGGGCAGATTGTTTTGGAATGGAGTGGGGCAGATTGGTGATGGGCAGATTGTTT
This sequence comes from Calotriton arnoldi, assembly GCA_963921515.1. Classification (NCBI taxonomy): domain Eukaryota; kingdom Metazoa; phylum Chordata; class Amphibia; order Caudata; family Salamandridae; genus Calotriton; species Calotriton arnoldi. The sequence continues at coordinate 317,777 of CAWUFW010004564.1, read as the reverse complement.
TGGATTGGAGTGGGTCAGATTGTTTTGGACTGGTTGGGGCAGATTGTTTTGGATTGGGGTGGGTGAGACTATTTTAGATTGCAGTGGAGCAGATTGGAGTGGGGCAGATTCTTTTGGATTGGAGTGGGGCAGATTATTTTGGAGTAGATTGTTTTGGATTGAAGTGGAGCAGCTTGTTTTGGATTGGAGTGGGGCAGAATTTTTGGGATTGGAGTGGGGCGGATTGTTCTGGATTGGAGAGGGGCAGATTGTTTTGGATTGGATTTTGGCAGATTGGAGTGGGTGAGGTGGATTGGATTGGTGTGGGGAAGATTGGATTGGGCTGGATTGGACGGGTGTGGGGTGGATTCGATTGGAGGGGGTGATTTGGGATGGAGTGAGGTGGATTGGAGTGGGGCAGATTGGAGTGGGACAGATTGTTTTAGATTTGAGTGGGGCAGATTGAAGTGGAATAATACAATACCAGATAGATAGAGGGTCCAAGGGAAAATTTATAGACCTGCGCGGATAAATCCCCTCACCATATATAACAACAACAAAAATTCCGCGGGTCTCAAGGAAAGATATATATAAAGAGACGGGCGTTACAGCAGTACACACAACAGGAGAACATGAAAAAACGGGGGATCTCAATTACGAGGACGGATTCCCATCACCCACCGAAGTGGCATGCTTCATCATTTGGGGATCTCCTCTCGGCCACACAGTAGTGCAACCGAGGAGCTACAACTCCATACTAGTATACAGGAGGAGCTCGCGGATGTTTTCAAATATGATCCAGAACTAGATCACCTAAGATCACTGAAGCATAAGGCGGTGTGGTGAGTATGCGGTGCAGTGTAAAAGAAAAAGTGAAGTAAAATTGACTACCACGAGAAAACAAATTTATTAAGATCACGTGGTGTCAATGGTTAAAAAGCAGTAAGCGCACAATCTGACTGCGTGTACGAGCACGCTAGTGAAGAGGTCTACATGTTTCAGCCACTACCGATCTGACTGTGATCAAGGCTTTCTTCAGGACCTAATTGTAACTACTGCACGTGAAACAAAATTATACAAAACACTGTGAAGAACGATACAACCATATACCTGGGTACGTAAATATGTTGGCACTATAGGCATAGGTGTAGTACTCCTGTTGACAAAAATAAAAAGTTAGAATATATATGTGTACATACTAATAAGGTCTATATCAATATATAAAGAACACATTACATTACAATGTGAACATGCTATAGGTCCTCAAAATAATTCAATGAAAACTCTATAACGGAACACCTTACCCGTATCAAATCGGGAGGGAACTCGCCGCTCCTGGCAACTGCTCAGGGCGTGAGGCAACGCTCTGTGAATTAAAAAAGGGGAAGAAGAACTAAGCCCACAGAAAATGGGATTGAAATTTAAAAAGTGGTAGGCCAAACATGCACCACCACTATTATCATGCAAGTTTATCGAGAGTTATATAAGGCACCAGCAGGAGTTTGATGACGATTGCTATTCAGATGTCATAAGAAATAAGCAGTCCGATCTACACTATCCTGTTTATCAAAGACAACAGAATACATGCAGTCTAAAGGTGACATGAACTACCAGCAAAACTATTAGTGTTGATATTAAAAAGAGCCATATAGACCAGGGGCGCTTCTGGCAGGGGGAGAACGCTCCGCATAATAAACCCCTTCATGATAGTATGCCAAACAAGTCTGAGCAAGTCAAATACTGCAAACTACGGGTTCATCCCCTCTGGAAATCCACACCCTCCAATAGCCTCCTCCACTCGTGGCAGTGTGTAAAGAAGTCTGTGAGAGACACAGAGACAGCAATACAACAGGAGTTACTCTTACCTGCTCCGTCGTTACCCCGGGCCGGATCCTGAGAGTCACGAGCAGTGACGTCCGGTCGGGGCAAGAGCTTAAATACAAGTGTCGGCTATTGCAAAATACCCGCACCTGTGGGGAGTCGCGCGAAGCGACGTGAGTCACGTCGCAGACGAGTGATGCGAGACACGGATATTGAGAACTACACATGAGTCAACGGAAAACTGGGAATTGTAGTTTTAAACATTGCAGCTGATATTTGCGAGACATGGATATTGAGAACTACACATAAGTCAACGAAAAACTGGGAATTGTAGTTTTAAACATTGTAGCTGATATTTGCGAGTATTCTCATCAGCTGATGAACCACGATATCTGAAACGTGGCAAAGCCTATATACCGCTTTGCATGAAACGCTGCAATCCAGAATTCGACATCAGTGTAAGAACCCTGTTATAATGCCACTCAATTAAATAGACGGCAGCAGAACTACCACAATAGTCGCAAACATTACTAAGGCTCTCTCAACCCTCCTAACTCAGGTATATATCGAGACTGCCCCAGAGACCATAAATTTAGATGGGATTTTATAGTACGGAACCAGTAATGATGACACTCAGTCTCCACAATAAGTACTGCGTTAATTAACCACTACCCCTGGAAAACGTCAGAGTATAACAAAGACTGCCCACAAAGGGTACTGTGAGTGTTTCTGAACTTCAAAGTTGCACAGCTAGATTAAGGTCCAAGGAATAGCGTCATTTAACCCTTCCACATCACTGTGCAACTTAAACACCCACCGTTGCTCCTTCCGAAATAAAAAAGTAGTGATGTCAGTAATCTGTCTTGGTATATATGGCTGTTCAAGAACAGTCCAGCTCAAATCCTCAGGTCTATGATTGTGTTCGAGGAAGTGGCTGGTCAATCGAGTAGATTGTTTTTTACACCTAATGGTGCTCTTATGCTCCATTATCCTTTGCTTAATCTTGCGTGTCGTCATACCAACATATGTCTTCGAGCAAGGGCATGTTATTAAATAAATAACTCTTTCACTGTTGCAGTTGGTATGCTTCGTTTGCCTCCAGGGTCTCTGAGTTCCAATGTCAACCTCAGTAGTGTGCCTAGTTTGTGGACAGGCAGTGCATGTACCGCACGGATAATGTCCCTGGACCGGTGGCATATTCCAGAGTGTAGTAGGTCCGGGTTCTAGGACACCTCTCGGTCGTGTATGGACAAGACAGTCACGTAGGTTCTTACTCCTTTTAAAAGAGAAGAGAGGTGGAGATAACTTGTTCTGACCAACATTAAGGATGCGCCAATGTCTGCGCACAATTTTCTGGATTTGATTCGATTGAATACTAAAGGTGTTGACACAGGTAAGCCTTATTAATGATGGTTTTGGCACAGTAGGTTCTATAAGGGCTTCGCGATTATTATTTGAAGCTCTCTTACAAGATTGTCGTATCAACCTCTTTGGGTACTTCCTGGCTCGAAGATTTCGAGAAAGCACCGTAGCATGTTTCCTAAAATCATCAAAGGTGGAACAGTTCCTACGAAGACGGAGGAACTGACCAAATGGTAACCCTTCACGTAAGGATTTAGGATGGAAACTATCGTATGTCAACAATGAGTTCCTGGCCATAGGCTTCGTATAGAGTTCACTTTGTAGGCCCCGAGCTGATGGATAAATGCGCAAGTCAAGAAACGGCAGACTCGTCTTGCTCACGTCTATTGTGAAATTCAAATAGTCGTTCTGTGTATTGAGCCAAACATGGAAAGAATTGAGGGTGGTCAAATACCCTCTCCATATGACGAATATGTCGTCTATATAGCGCTTCCATTCTATAACATTGCTGCGAAAGGGGTTCGTCTCCACAAGTACACAGTTTTGTTCAAATAAGTGGACATACAGATTCGCCAGGCTGGGGGCAAAAACACTGCCCATCGATGTACCTGATGTCTGGAGGTACATCTGATCCTCAAATCTGAAAAAAATGTCAGTCATTGCCAGCCTGGCGCATTCCATAATAAATGGAACTGGTGTACTTGTGGTCCCTGGTCTCTGATCAAGAAGTGACCTGACTGCATCTAATGTTTCTACCTGAGGGATACAGGTATAGAGGGACTCCACGTCAAAGCTGATGAGGAAATCCGTCTCAATATTAAAATCAATCCCTGGCAGTAGTTGTAAAACATCCTTTGTGTCTTGCAGGTAAGTAGGCATCGCTTTGACTAAAGGTCTTAAAAAGTGATCCACAAAGGTGGAAAGAGGTTCTAAAAGCGAGCCTATGTTCGAAATTATGGGTCTGCCAGGAGGGGGACGCTGAGGCTTGTGCACTTTCGGAAGCACATAAAAGTAAGGCATCACAGGGTGAGTGGTTAGCAAGTAATTAGCCTCATGAGTTGACACCCATCCCTCAATTCTTGCTTCCTCAACTAATTCACTGATCTCAATAGTGAGTCTATCTGTAGGATCTGTAGTTAGCAGTCGGTAAGACCTGACATCCGTCAATTGTCTCAAGCATTCATTCCGATACTCGGAGGTATCCAAGATAACAATAGCCCCGCCCTTATCGGCGGGTTTTATAGTAATTAGTGGATCTCTAGAAAGTGAATCAAGTGCTTGTTTTTCCAACACAGGGAGGTTGTGATAATGATTCTTGGATGTCATGTTCAGACTAGAGACATCAGCAGTAACAGCTTTCTCAAAGGTTAGAACCTGATCTGGTACTGTATGGCTCGGGGGATTAAAAGTAGACTTGGGTCTCAGACCACTATCTGAGACCTCACATAGGGGCTGAGTGTCATCAATTAACCGATCCTTAAAGAAGAAATGGAGTCTTATTTTGCGAAAGAACCTCGCTAGTTCGCATTGAATAAGAAATGGATCACCAGTATTAGTGGGAACAAATCCCAAACCTCTGTTGAGGACTGTTTCCTCCATTTCTGTCAACACATGTTTATTCAGGTTGACCACTAGTCGCTGCTCGGTCCCACCACTGGTGGACCTTTCTTCATGCTGCGCAGGCTCCGGGGAGATGTTGGAGGGCTCCAATGCACTTGTGCTTGCTGTGCCCTTCTTTTTCCTCGGGAGCGACCATGGCCCTGTCCTAAAAAAGACTGATTTTGGAAATACTGCGGAGGTGGATTGAAAGGTATCATTTGCGGATGAAAAGATGCACTTGGATACTGCCACGATGTAGGAGGCCACCATTGAGCTTGCTGTTGGCCTCTCCACTGTCTCCTATTATTACCACCCCTTCCTCTGGTCCGTGGTGCCACCTGTTCTGAGGAGTCAGAATCACTTGACCAAGCCTCTGACCCTGACGATGAATAATTGGAGCCATATCTCCTACCTCTTTTATTGAATTCCGGTGGTTTGTAGCTTTCATGGGTGTACGGATACACCTTTTCTAATGAAAAGCGAGCCACATCCTTTTTAAACTTTTCAATCTTGGTAAGGAGAATGCTATCTTTAAATTCCTTATTTGATTTATTTGTTTCCTCCATGTTTTTTTTTAAAGCTACATTGGCTAAGGTAGTTTTAATCTGGCCCTCAAGTACCTGAATTTCAATAAGTATGGCATTGGCGATGCGTTTCGCGGTGCTGATAATAAGAATCAGCCAATCGCGAGTGCATCGCCACGCTATTAATGACCAATCCTTAAGAAATTGTCTGTCATTCAAAAACAATCTCGGGGCATTTGTGACAATCAAACCCGTAGGAGCGCAATTACCACGGAGATACTCCGTCATAATCGCGCCGTGAACACTTGTACGTGTATGTGATTTCTTAAGAATCAGAAGTTTCGGCCAATCATCACCAACACTGACCCCTAGGGTAGCAATGGAGTCAATAATGCTTGGAGTGGTGGTCAAGATGGCTCTTGCCATCTCATCATCAAATGACAAACCTGCAAATTCTGCCATGGTGCAAACTCAAAATAAATCCACAATGATTAATAACAAAATACACTAGAGCGTAAATGGGCGCCACAGAAATCCTGTGTGTCGTAAATAAGGACCCGCAGCCTCGGCTGCTCAAGAACAATACAATACCAGATAGATAGAGGGTCCAAGGGAAAATTTATAGACCTGCGCGGATAAATCCCCTCACCATATATAACAACAACAAAAAATCAGCGGGTCTCAAGGAAAGATATATATAAAGAGATCGGGCGTTACAGCAGTACACACAACAGGAGAACATGAAAAAAACGGGGGGATCTCAATTACGAGGACGGATTCCCATCACCCACCGAAGTGGCATGCTTCATCATTTGGGGATCTCCTCTCGGCCACACAGTAGTGCAACCGAGGAGCTACAACTCCATACTAGTATACAGGAGGAGCTCGCGGATGTTTTCAAATATGATCCAGAACTAGATCACCTAAGATCACTGAAGCATAAGGCGGTGTGGTGAGTATGCGGTGCAGTGTAAAAGAAAAAGTGAAGTAAAATTGACTACCACGAGAAAACAAATTTATTAAGATCACGTGGTATCAATGGTTAAAAAGCAGTAAGCGCGCAATCTGACTGCGTGTACGTGTCAACAGGAGTACTACACCTATGCCTATAGTGCCAACATATTTACGTACCCAGGTATATGGTTGTATCGTTCTTCACAGTGTTTTGTATAATTTTGTTTCACGTGCAGTAGTTACAATTAGGTCCTGAAGAAAGCCTTGATCACAGTCAGATCGGTAGTGGCTGAAACATGTAGACCTCTTCACTAGCGCGCTCGTACACGCAGTCAGATTGCGCGCTTACTGCTTTTTAACCATTGACACCACGTGATCTTAATAAATTTGTTTTCTCGTGGTAGTCAATTTTACTTCACTTTTTCTTTTACACTGCACTGCATACTCACCACACCGCCTTATGCTTCAGTGATCTTAGGTGATCTAGTTCTGGATCATATTTGAAAACATCCGCGAGCTCCTCCTGTATACTAGTATGGAGTTGTAGCTCCTCGGTTGCACTACTGTGTGGCCAAGAGGAGATCCCCAAATGATGAAGCATGCCACTTCGGTGGGTGATGGGAATCCGTCCTCGTAATTGAGATCCCCCGTTTTCATGTTCTCCTGTTGTGTGTACTGCTGTAACGCCCGTCTCTTTATATATATCTTTCCTTGAGACCCGCGGATTTTTTGTTGTTGTTGCAGATTGAAGTGGGGCAGATTGTTTTCATTTGGAGTGGGGCAGATTGTGGTGGAGCAGATTGTTTCGGATTGTAGTGGTGCAGATTGTAGTGGGGCAGGTTGTTTTGGAATCTGAGTGGGGCAGATTGTTTTGGATTGGGATGGAGCAGATTGGAGTGGATTGGAGTGGGGCAGATTGCTGGGGTGGATTGGAGTGGGGCAGATTATTTTGGATTGGAGTGGGGCAGATTGTTTTGGATTGGGCTGGGGCAGATTGTAGTGGAGCAGATTGTTTTGTATTGGAGTGGGCATATTGTTTTGGATTGGAGTGGGGCAGATTGTAATGGAGCAGATTGTTATGGATGGGGGCGGGCAGATTGTTTTGGATTGGGGTGAGGCAGATTGTAATGGAGCAGATTGTTATGGATTGGAGGGGGGCAGACTGTTTTGGATTGGAGTTGGGCAGATTGGATTGGATTGGGGAGGAGCAGATTGGAGTAGGGCAGATTGTTTTTGATTGGAGTGGGGCAGATTGCTTTGGAGTGGAGTGGGGCAGATTGGAGTGGGGCAGATTGTTTGGATTGGAGTGAGGCAGTTTGTTTTGGAGTGGGGCAGATTATTTTGGATTGGAGTGGGGTAAATTAGAGTGGGGCAGATAGTTTTGTATTGGAATGGGGCAGATTGGAGTGGGGAGGTTGTTTTGGATTGGAGTGAGGCAGATTGCTTTGGATTGAGGTGGGGTGGATTTTTTTGACTGGGAGTGGGGCACATTGGAGTGGGGCAGATTGTTTTGGGCTAGAGTGGGGCAGATTGTTTTGGATTGGGGCAGATTGGAGTGGGGTGAGATGGATTGGCGTGGGGAAGATTGGATTGTGCTAGATTGGATTGGTACGGGGTGGATTCGATTGGAGGGGTGAGTTGGGATGGAGTGAGGTGGATTGGATTGGAGTGGGACAGTTTGGATTGGAGCACATTGGAGTGGAGCAGATTGGAGTGGATTTGAGTGGGGCAGATTGTTTTGGATTGGGCTGGGGCAGATTGTAGTGGAGCAGATTGTTTCAGATTGGAGGGGGGCAGATTGTTTTGGATTGGAATGGGGCAGATTGTTTTGGATTGAGGAGGGAAGATTGTAGTGGAGCAGATTGTTTTGGATTGGAGTGGGGCAGACTGTTTTGGATAGGAGTTGGGCAGATTGTTATGGATTGGGGAGGGGCAGCTTGGAGTGAGCAGATTGTTATGGATTGGAGTGGGGCATATTGTTTTGGATTGCAGTGGGGCAGATTGTTTCGGACTGGAGTGGGGCAGATTGTTTTAGATTGGAGCGGGCAGATTGGAGTACGGCAGATTGTTTTGGATTGGAGTGGGACAGATTGCTTTGGAGTGGAGTGGGGCTGATTGGAGTGGGGCAGTTTATTTTGGATTGGGGTAGATTGTTTTGGATTGGTGTGGGGCATTTTGTTTTGAATTGCTTGATTGGGGTAGATTGTTTTGGATTGGAGCTGGGAAATTGTTTTGGATTGGAGTGGGTCAGATGTTTTGGATTGGAGTTGGGCAGATTGTTTTGGACTGGAGTGGGGCAGATTGCTGGGGTGGATTGGAGTGACACAGATTGTTTTGGATTTGTGTGGGGCAGATTGAATTAGGGCAAAATGCTTTGAATTGGAGTGGGACAGATTGTAGTGGAGCAGATTGTTTTGGATTGGAGTGGGGCAGACTGTTTTGGATTGGAGTTGGGCAGATTGTTATTCATTCATTCATTTATTCTTTATTTCGGTTAAAAATAGCCATAAAAGATTTCACAAAACAATACAATTATTTCCACAATACATCTTGTTAAAAATAAAGTGCAATGCAGTACTAATAATTCATTGTGAAGTCAACCTGGATTTAACCAACCAATCTAACGATGTTCTAACGGTATTACGAATCACATAAATATTAAATAGTTTAAAAAAAAAAAGACGGATTTGAGGAACAACTCTTCCAGGACAAGCTAAAAAAAGAGTACCTATATGAACAAATAAATACCGATAAAATACATTTTTTAAAATAAGATATTCTCATAAAACAAGCTTTGTACGAATATATAGATAAATATATATTTCATTTACTTCTAGTAAAATGCACGTGCCAAGGTCATAGTAATTTTCTCAGCCTAAAGTTTCAAACCTTCCCTTTTCCTTATCAAGCTTACACCAAACAAATATCGACTAACACTAAAAACCACAGTCTGCCTGGTATCAGAACGTAATAATCTTTCTGCTTCAAGGCAGGATCTAGTACCAAGCAAACGGCAAATAGGTTTTATCCATTTATTCCTACAACGTGCGTAGGCCGGACAGAAGAACAGCAGGTGTGTCTCATTCTCCATTACACCTAAGTTACATAAACCACATCTGTCCTCTTCGTCTTTGCCCACCGCCCATTTTACTGTATTTGACTGTATTTGTAGAATACCATAACGATATTTGAGGTATAAGGACTTGGCTAATTGTGGCTGTATTTCATCCAGTAGAGGTTCAAAATTCCAGACCATTTTCATTTCAAGGAACTGTGTGGTTAATGACCCAACCCTAGAAGAATGGGACATAGAATCATGTATAAAGGACCAGTAGGTTTCCTTTAAGAGCTTTTTTGAGGCAAATGTCAAATCGGTCGGCTCTTCCCAGTAGTGCTTTAATCCCAATTTAAGAAACCAATCATGGATGTGCCTTAACCAAAGCAACCCCACACCTTCATTTAATCCAAGAATTTCTTCAAGACCCTCCCTGTAATGGATAAGCTCATCTGTACTCCATAAGCTGAACCCAAAACAACAATGGTCTAAGGTTAGCCTGGTCATCCACACGATTAAAATTTAAATCCATTAATACAGGAGTCAGTGGTGTTCGTGTGGGCAAACTTAATATTTTTCTAAGAAACTTATTTTCACCCACCTTGAGTGTTCCATTGACCACAGGACCCCACAGCTCTGCCCCGTACAATGAAGCCGATTGTGCTTTATATTTGTACACTTCAAGAACGGGTGAAATTGCTTTGGATATACTGCCTTCTATTTTCCTTATTAATGGGAATGTGTTCTGGAGAAGTATAGTTCTACTTTTTTCTAGCTGGGGCCTCCAGGTCAATTTTGAATTTAAGGTAATACCCAAATAGTTAAAATCTTGCACCAACTCGATTATCTGATTATCCGCAGTTAAATTTTTCTTAAAAGTTTTATGTGGGTTAATTGACATATATTTTGTTTTACTGGGGTTTATTTCCAACCCCTTAGCTTTACAGTATTCCCCAAATGAGTTAATTAGATTTTGTAGACCTTTCGGTGTTTGGGAAATTAAAATCGTGTCATCAGCGAAAAGGAGTGCCGGTACAGGCGGCCCTCCTAGCCTGGGGGAATCATGGTCACATCCCAAGAGATAGTCAGGGATGTCGTTAACATATAAAGAAAATAAGGTTGGAGCTAAACGCACCCCTGTCTTACGCCCCTATTAACCCTAATCGGTTCAGTTAATTCGCCTCGTGGACCCCATCTGACCTTTGCCCAATTATCTTCGTGTAATCTTATTATTTGTAAAAGAATTTCCCCGGGACCCCTTGATCCTTTAAGGACTTCCACAGGAGATTTCTAGGGACAAGATCAAATGCTGCTTTTAGGTCCACAAAGGCGATATACAGATGTCCCTTCCTAAATTTTATATATTTCCAGGCTATATAAAGAAATCTAAAAACCTGGTCAATCGTGCCAGTCTTCACTCTAAAACCTGCCGGATACTGTGTTAAAATATTGTGTTCCTCAATCCATTCAATCAGTCTGTTTAAAATTTGACTGGCATATACCTTCTGCAAAACATCGATAAGACTAATTGGTCGGTAATGTGATGGGTTATGCCGGTCGCCCTTCTTAAAAATAGTCGTAATCTCTGCCCCTTTCCAAGTTTCAGGTAGTGGAGCGCCTGAAGCAAGAGAATTACACAACAAATTAATATAGGGACCCCACACACCTTTATCATGCTTCCAAAGGTCTCCAGGCATTTTATCAGGACCTGGCGCCTTCCCTGGCTTAAGTGCATCTATGGCTATTAGGGTTTCCTTTAAGCTAAAGGATAAAGGTGCAGTATTTAATGTAGTTTCATAGCTCATTGGGCAAAAATCAATATCAGTTGGGGAAGAAGAGTAGAGACTAGAAAAATGTGTTGTCCAAATATTTGCATCTAAAAAAAGGTCCCTACTACATCTACCATTTTTATTGCCCTTTGAGATTAGCCGCCAAAAGCCAACTTGGTCTTTTGCTTTCGCTGCTACAAATAGTTCATCCCAAGTATTCGCCTCCCATTCTTTCTTTGCTGAGGTTAACAGTTGCTTATACTCTGCCCTTTATTCCCTTAAAGCCACTATATTTTTAGCTTTCGAAGCCGCAATAAGCTCATTTTTTACGGTGCGACATGCTTTATTATACCATGGGTTTTTCAACTCAGCCGCCACCGTAATCGCATTGTTAACTTTCTTCGGGATTTTACTTAGTATAGGTACCAGATCCTTTACTAAATTACAATGGATGTCCATTATTGGAATGTCAGATACAGGGAAATCTACATACGGGGAGGCCCTGTCTACGAAAGTGTCATAGATCTGCTTGATAACCACTGGGTTATTCCCTATCGAAGGCCATTTTAAAGCTCTCCTGTTGTTACTTACAAGTGGATCTATGGTTCCACTGTCAAATTCCCTGTTCTCAGGATGGCAAAATGAAAAAGGTCAGCTGACAATGTCAAACATAATGGATAATGGTCACTCTCTACTCTAGTTTCGACTTTTAAATCAATGGCCATTGGCCAAAGCTCCGCTGAGATCATTATGTAATCTAAATGGCTTTTTATATTCTTCCTAATGAATGTGTGGGCTGCTGGACTATCGGATGGTAGACGGCCGTTGACAGCTCTCAAGCAGTGTCCCGAAACTAGTCTTAGTAACTGAGCAACCGCTATTGTACTGGCTGTCCAGAAGTGGAATGTTATTGGCCAAATCTTCTTCCTGAAAAATATTTTCTAGCCCCACCACAGGTTCATATTTGCGATTAAAATCGCCTCCCACTATTTTCAATGCCCTTACCTCAGTTGTGCTTAAAAATAATCTAACTGCTCAATTACCATCGATTGTTTGCTTGTTGAGTATGGTCTAGAGTATATATTTATTATATAGACTTCCTTTTATCGGGTGTATAACATTTTACTCCGAGGATGTCCTCTGAGCATATGTCAACTGGTATGACGTCTACACCAAGAGTAACCTTTACCCAAATACAAAGGCCTCCTGAAGGCCTCCCTCTAACAGAGGGGATAGCACATTTACTAAAAGTTTTGTAGCCTACTTTGTGTAGAGGTTCTATGGCCCAAGTTTCTTGCAGCATAATTATATCTTTCTGATCAATGTATTCTTGCCATGTAACATCTTCCAAATTCCTTCTGAGACCTGCAACATTCCAGGAGATCAATACTATCTCCCTTCGACTTCCTACCTCACTTTCTTCCATACACCCAATTGCTGTGCTTAGTGTGCAATCAGGTCTAGTATACCTTGTGCGACAGTTGACTTCGTCTACAGGAACCATATTTGAAGTGGTAATAATAACCATGGCAGACCCTTCCTCCTGAAGTTGCCGAATTACTGCAGGAGATTCTACACATGGCACTAATAATTGTCAATCTTGGGCATTCAAGTCTGACAAAACCTGATATCTGTTTGTTAGTGGCACTGCATACTGTCTTGATGTTAGATTCCATGAAGGTGGTCTGTAAAAAACCCCAGTGGAATTGCACAAATGTTAGTATTAGTCAAACATGATTCCTCATTTCTATTCAAAATCTGGCGTACCAACTGTGGCCGACGAAAGTTCACCACTATACAATCCCCTTCTATATTTTTGATAGAATGACCAAGCCAACCTACCCTACGGACCATTATTATATCCTTTGCATCGCTTAGTTGAAAATCCTTATGTTTAACTAGCCAATCCATGGTTTTATTCCGGAGGTCTTCCCAGCTTTCTCTCTCAGTTGTTCTAAGGGCGGGAACACCAGCTAGTATTAACGTGTACGGGCAAGAAGCAGGGGGCAAGTTTAGAATGTCCGTATTGGCAATTCTATTTGAAATGTGGGCCCTCGCTAAACTCCGTGCATCATGTGTCCTGTCCACTTTAGGGAGTGCTGTAGAGTTCCTCAGTGTCTCTAATGGTCCTGGGCTAATTGTTGGCACCTGAGTCCTATCACATGTGCTAGTCTGCATAATCTGGGTGGTATTACCTCCATTTCCTTCCATCGGCTGATATGTAGTTCTTTGTATAATTCTATCCACCCTTCTGACCCTTTCAATATTTCCCCCAGTATGATCTTCAGCCAATCTGACCTCTCTGTTGTTCCCTAGGTTTTTTATTACTATTTCTAAACTATTCAGTTTATCCCATAACTGCTTTAAGCCTTTATTAAGAGAACCCTGCATCTCATTAGCCATTTCTTCTATCATTCTAGCGTGGCTGATGACATCAATACCTGTCGCAGCTTCCTTAGCATTACTTATGCCTAAGTCAAAGATCACAGGATCTGTCTGTGTGCCAACGGAAGTAGTAAGGGTTTGGCAACTATTTAAAACATGTTCTATATCAGGGTTATCCATTACCTCTGAAACCATCCCAGGTTTAGATTTTATTACAGGAGCCCCCCGCTTCCTTTTTGCAGGAACTACAGCTTTTCCCTTAGCAACCACATTTTTTTGTACCTTCGGTCTAGTAACTCTAACCACCGCCGCTTCCGGCGTCAATTCCCGGGTACAAGCAATAGAAGGGGAGCATAACGAAAATGGTGGAATGCTGGGGGAATTAGTAAGCAAACCATCATTTGCACACAACCCCGTACCCGCTACATACGTTTCTCTTTGAATTAAGGGATCCATAGATAATCGACGCTCTGTTAATTCAATTTCATGAATCAATAATGACTCAGCCCTGACCAAGAAGGCATCCAGTGTCCCTGCTGCACCCTTACGCTTCTCCATCTCTTTAGGATGTTCAATTGTTTGTCTATGCAACTCAATCAACCAGAGAGCAAGATGGCAATATCAAGGAGTTTCACAGTACACAGTTCACAGTACCTTCCAGCAACAGCAGCGACCAACCGTTATTTTCGGAAAGGCAATATATTGGAGGGGTGGCCCAGCCCAGCCTCTTCCGGGCTATGACGGGCGCGGACGGGCACGCCCTTGGCCGCGGGAGCCCTGACGCCGATTTATGCGCCGGGAGGCATGGATGCGGTGCGCGGCTCCTGCCGCGATGTCGCAGAGCCCCCTGGGGCTTGTAATGCTTGGGGCTTATAGTGCAGTCCTGGACCCCGCGAATGCTACAACTGCAGCAGGGCAGGCAGGCGAAGTGGCGTGGGTGGCGCAGGTGGCGTGGGTGGCAGGCAGGCAGGCAACTGGCGCGACAAGGTACAACAGGGCGTCCCTCGGTCTGGTCAATGCGAAGAGCGCACAGACCAACACTGGTGGCTATGCAACTGCTATGGGAGGGACTGCGCTTATTGGTATGTCCCAGCCTGATCGCACAGTGCTCCCGCTAGTTCCTGCGCCACAAACTTCCCAGTTATCTTCACCAGGAAACACTGGCTGTCCAACGCACTCGCCGTGTCTGCCTTCACGCAGAATATGCACTACGTTAGCCACTACTCATCTCCCGTGCCTGTTATAATATTTTCCGGCAACTTTTGGAGCCTTTAAGACTAGCTATTATGGCGAGCAAACCACTCTTGCCGAGCTACAGTGGCACAAATCCACCGAGATGAGTGCGAGGGGGCAGGGGGAGCGTCTCGCTAAAACCAGCTCGCTTTACCTGCTCAACCCGGTGACCTGGCTCCGGCACCTCTCGCAACTCCACTCCGCTCCTTCCGATAAAATTGGTGTTTGCCTCGGCTCTATGTAAAGGAAAAGTGAGAGCCGGGAGAGTGGGAGCCGCCACACCAGCTCTACTCACTATACTCGCTCAACTCGGCTCGACCCCAGCTCCGGCTGATTCGATTGGAGGGGTGAGTTGGGATGGAGTGAGGTGGATTGGAGTGGGACAGTTTGGATTGGAGCACATTGGAGTGGAACAGATTGGAGTGGATTTGAGTGGGGCAGATTGTTTTGGATTGGGCTGGGGCAGATTGTAGTGGAGCAGATTGTTTCAGATTGGAGGGGGCAGATTGTTTTGGATTGGAGTGGGGCAGATTGTTTTGGATTGAGGAGGGGAAGATTGTAGTGGAGCACATTGTTTTGGATTGGAGTGGGGCAGACTGTTTTGGATTGGAGTTGGGCAGATTGTTATGGATTGGGGAGGGGCAGCTTGGAGTGAGCAGATTGTTATGGATTGGAGTGGGGCATATTGTTTTGGATTGCAGTGGGGCAGATTGTTTTGGACTGGAGTGGGGCAGATTGTTTTAGATTGGAGCGGGCAGATTGGAGTAGGGCAGATTGTTTTGGATTGGAGTGGGGCAGATTGCTTTGGAGTGGAGTGGGGCTGATTGGAGTGGGGCAGTTTATTTTGGATTGGGGTAGATTGTTTTGGATTGGTGTGGGGCATTTTGTTTTGTATTGCTTGATTAGGGTAGATTGTTTTGGATTGGAGCGGGGCAAATTGTTTTGGATTGGAGTGGGTCAGATGTTTTGGATTGGAGTTGGGCAGATTGTTTTGGACTGGAGTGGGGCAGATTGCTGGGTTGGATTGGAGTGACACAGATTGTTTTGGATTTGTGTGGGGCAGATTGAAGTAGGGCAAAATGCTTTGAATTGGAGTGGGACAGATTGTAGTGGAGCAGATTGTTTTGGATTGGAGTGGGGCAGACTGTTTTGGATTGGAGTTGGGCAGATTGTTATGGATTGGGGAGGGGCAGAATGGAGTGAGCAGATTGTTATGGATTGGAGTGGGGCATATTATTTTGGATTGCAGTGGGGCAGGTTGTTTTGGACTGGAGTGGGGCAGATTGTTTTGCATTGAAGCGGGGCAGATTGGAGTAGGGCAGATTGTTTTG
This sequence comes from Calotriton arnoldi, assembly GCA_963921515.1. Classification (NCBI taxonomy): domain Eukaryota; kingdom Metazoa; phylum Chordata; class Amphibia; order Caudata; family Salamandridae; genus Calotriton; species Calotriton arnoldi. Next base: position 301,765 of record CAWUFW010004564.1, on the reverse strand, counting down.
GATTGGAGTGGGGCAGATTGCTTTGGAGTGGAGTGGGGCTGATTGGAGTGAGGCAGTTTATTTTGGATTGGGGTAGATTGTTTTGGATTGGTGTGGGGCATTTGTTTTGTATTGCTTGATTGGAGCGGGCAAATTGTTTTGGATTGGAGTGGGTCAGATTGTTTTGGATTGGAGTTGGGCAGATTGTTTTGGACTGGAGTGGGGCAGATTGCTGGGGTGGATTGGAGTGACACAGATTGTTTTGGATTTGTGTGGGGCAGATTGAAGTAGGGCAAAATGCTTTGAATTGGAGTGGGACAGATTGTAGTGAAGCAGATTGTTTTGGATTGGAGTGTGGCAGATTGGAGTGGGGCAGGTTGCTTTGGATTGCAGTGGGACAGATTGTTTTGGATTGGGGTGGGGCAGATTGGAGTGGGGCAGACTGTTTTGAATTGGGGGGGCAGATTGTTTTGGTTTGGAGTGGGGCGAATTGAAGTGGGGCAGATTGTTTTGGATTGGAATGGGGCTGATTGTTTTGGACTGGAGTGGGGTAGACTGGAGTGAGCAGATTGTTTTGGGTTGGGGCAGATTGGAGTGGGGTGAGAGGGACTGGATTGGAGTGGGGAAGATTGGATTGGGCTGGATTGGATTGGTGCGGGGTGAATTCGATTGGAGGGGAGAATTGGGATGGAGTGAGGTGGATTGGATTGGAGTGGGGCATGATGGAGTGGAGCCGATTGGAGTGATTTGGAGTGGGACAGATTATTTTGGATTGTAGTGGGTGAGAATATTTTGGATTGCTGTGGGCATTTTGGAGTGGATCAGATTGTTTTGGCTTGGAGTGTGGCAGATTGTTTTGGATTGAAGTGGGGCAAATAGTTTTGCATTGGATTGGGGCAGATTGTTTTGGAATGGTGTGGGGCAGATTGGTGATGGACAGATTGTTTTGGATTGGAGTGCGGCAGATTGGAGAGGGGCAGGTTGTTTTGGATTGGAGTGGGACAGATTGGAGTGGATTGGAGTCGGGCAGATTGCTGGGGCAGATTGGAGTGGGGCAGATTGGAGTGGATTGGAGTGGGGCAGATTGTTTTGGATTGGGCTGGGGCAGATTGTAGTGGAGCACATTGTTTTGTATTGGAGTGGGGCAGATTGTTTTGGATTGGGGAGGGGCAGATTGTTTGGATAGGAGTGGAGCAGATTGTTTTGGATTGGGGTGGGACAGATTGTAGTGGAACAGATTATAATGGATTGGAGTGGGGCAGACTGTTTTGGATTGGAGTTGGGCTGATTGGATTGGATTGGGGAGGAGCAGATTGGAGTGAGTAGATTGTTTTGGATTGGAGTGGGTCAGATTGTAGTGGGACATTGTTTTGGATTGTAGAGGGGCAGATTGTTTTGGATTGTCGTGGGGCAGATTATTTTGGAGTGGGGCAGACTGGAGTGAGGTAGATTGTTTTGGAGTGGGCAGATTGTTTTGGATTGGAGTGGGACATTTTATTTTGGATTGTTGGATCGGAGAGGGGCAGGTTGTTTTGGATTGGAGCGGGCAGATTGGAGTAGGGCAGATTGTATTGGTTTGAAGTGGGGCAGATTGTTTTGGATTGGGATGGAGCAGATTGCTTTGGTTTGGAGTGAGGCAGATTGTTTGGAGTGGAGTGAGGCAGATTGGAGTGGGGCAGATTGTTTTGGATTGGGGTAGATTGTTTTGGATTGGAGTGGGGCCTACCCAAAATGAAAGGACACCACAAATGTGGCAACTGTGTTTCCTGCAATTTCACGTTCAATACCAACACATTTGAACATGGTAGTGTAAAACACGATTTACAATCATTCTCTAACTGCAATACAAAGAACGTCGTTTATTGCATATGGTGTCCGTGTGGCCTCCCCTATATTGGACAAACACAGCAACCGGTCAAGGCTCGCATTGGCCAACATCGCAGCCGTATACGCAGATCAGTTGAAAACGCACCACTTGTGTCTCATAACAATGTAAAAGGTCATACTGCTGATGAAATAAAGTGGCAAGTAATTGAGATCGCCACTCTTCCAGAAAGAGGAGGTGACATCCTTCAGATACTCCAACAGAATGAATGCCGCTGGATAGATAAGGTGAATTCAATAAATGAAGGGCTTAACTCTGCTGAGGAATGGAGAGGATATGTCACTACCCTTCGCTAAACAACTACATGTGATACAACAATTGTGGCCTGAATACACCTGTATGTCATCTGACATCCGACTATGCTTGCTCTAACAGCTTTATTTACTTTATTCTCGCTGTGACACTTGAACTGTATATATTAGATTCACTCTTATGCAATATGTGTTCACTAACTAAGAATTACAATTGTGAAATGTCTGCCCACATACAATGTTCACACTCCATGAAGTGCCCAGCATGCATGTTTGCATATTATAAACACAGGCGAAATTCGGAATTTTGTAAATATATAAAGTATATATGTCATTTTACCTGCTCTTCCCTATTTAGTACCCATCACCGGTATTGTGCCCTAATTCCCACCTATTAACAGAGTATTTACCACTGTCATTAGCGCAACAGCCCCACCTTGTACCACACATTTTATTTCTTCACCTCCCACTGAGGTCTTTTTTCACTCTTTACCGATCACGGAAACGGAGCACCGGATTGCTCGGTGCAGCGGTTTTCCTAGCTAGGTCTGCCGGTTTCCCTTGGCAAAAGAGCGGGAAACCCTGTATATAACAATCCTCTCTGGATGAGGATCTCTGTCATTGTACCCGATCAAGCTGACTGACGCTGCTTTTTCTGAATCTACACGCGGAGCGCTGTCCCGCTTTTCCATTCTTCTACCGAGGTAAGAATTGGCACATCCAGGCCGCTTAGCCCTTGCGCTCAGCCCTTAATTCAGTAATCTGACCCCCGCATTATTTTAGTTTCCAGAAATACTCTCAGTGCATTGTCACTGTTAATCCACAAAGGGATTCTACAATGCTACTGCTGTGGCGTAAAACTAATTGAGCCCCTCTGGCCCACCTACATACCCCATTGGATTGACAGCCTGTCCTCACATTGAGGTAAGAACCTCGGTGTGACTTGTAATTGATTATACATAGCGCATTGTCCAATTATCAGTAATTGCAATATTCTTCTTTACTTCTTTTCTCACAATCACAGTACCCGGACGGGTCCTCATGTGAGTAAACCTTTTCCTCTTTTCTTCACGTGTGGCACATCATTTTCACAAGGCTGCGCAACCATATATTCAGGTACCTTTTATCCAACGGCCTTCATTTTATTTTTCCTATTTTTCGCATTTGTGCCGGTATATGGGCCTTATGCTCTTTTTATTTCAATCCCATTTAGATGTCCCTTCATCAATAGTCCTGAAGAGACCCCACATTGTTTTGAGGGTCGAACGCCGTCGACAAACAGAAGAAGCAAACCATTTCCCCAGCACATATCATTGTATATAGCTGCTGTTCATATGGAATCATTTTGATAATGGTCGACTTGTACAAACTGTGGAAACCTTGTATTTAATATTCACGTTGTCACTTAGGTTTAGGTTCCCTTTGTCACTTGGGACACTATGCACAAATGTTGTTTTGATGTATAATGTTTACTCCTAACTTTATTGTTTAAAAAATCCATAAAATATACTACACTGGAATCGGTGTGTTAGTGGTTCCTTCGCGCTCTGCCATTATCTAACCCTCTATATCGCGATTGTGCTTATGTATCATAACCTCATAGTATATTATTCCATAGGAACCATTGTTTTTCCTATATAACTATTACCCTGGTTCCTTAGTGAGTAGGGTTCCCCTGTTCTTTCTTGGATTGGAGTGGGGCATTTTGTTTTGGATTGCTGGATTGGAGTGAGGTAGATTCTTTTGGATTGGAGCAGGGCAGATTGTTTTGGACTGGAGTGGGGCACATTGTTTTAGACTGGAGTGAGGCAGATTGCTTTGGATTGGAGTGTGGCAGGTTAGAGTCAGGCGCATTGTTTTGGATTGGAGTGGGGCAGATTGGAGTGGGCCAGATTGGAGTGGGCCAGATTATTTTGGATTGGAGTGGTGTAGATTGTTTTAGAATGTGATTGGGGAAGATTGTTTTGGATTGGAGTTTGGCAGTCTGTTATATACTGGAATGGGACAGATTGAAGTGGGGCAGACTGTTATATACTGCAGTGGGAAAGATTGAAGTTGGGCATCCTGTTTTGGAGTGGAGTACATTTTTTTGGATTGGAGTGGGGCAGATCGGAGTGGGGCAAATTGTTTTGGATTGGAGTGGTGCAGATTGTTTTGGATTGGGGAAGATTGGAGAGGGGATAGGTTGGAGGTGGGTAGATGGTTTTGGATTGGGGCAGATTGTTTTGGATTGCAGTAGGGCAGATTGTTCTGGATTGGAGCGGGGCAGTTGGAGGATGGCAGATTGTTTTGGATTGGATTGCAGCTGATTGTTCTTGATTGGAATGGAGCAGATTAGAGTGGGGCTCATTGTGTTAGAATGGAGTGGGGCAGATTATTTTGGACTGGAGTGGGGCAGATTGTTTTGGATTGGAGTGGGTTGAAATGGACTGTATTGGAGTGGGGTAGATTGGATTGGGCTGAATTGGATTGGTGTGGGATGGATTGAAGTGCAGCAGATTGTTTTGAAATGGAGTGGGCATATTGGAGTGGGGCAGGTTGTTTTGTATTGGAGTAGGGCAGATTTTTTTGTATTGGGTGGGGCAAATTGGTGTAGGGCAGATTGTTTTGGATTGAAGAGGGGCAGATTGCTTTGGAGCAGATTGTTTTGGATTGAAATGGAGCAGATTGTTTTGGATTGGAGTGGGGCAAAACGTTTTGGATTGGAGTGGGGCGGATTGTTTTGGATTGGAGTGGGGCAGATTTTTTTTATTGGAGTGGGGCAGATTGGAGTGGAGCAGATTGGAGTGGATTGGATTGGGGCAGATTGGAGTGGGTAAAGTGGATTGGATTGGGGAAGATTGGATTGGGCTAGATTGGACTGGTGTGGGGTAGATTCGATTGGAGGGGGTGAATTGGGATGGAGTGAGGTGGATTGGAGTGGAGCTGATTGTTTTGGATTGAAGAGGGCCACATTGTTTTGAATTGGAGTGGGGCACTTTGTTTTGGACTGGAGTGGGGCAGATTGGAGTGGGGTGGGTTGGGAAGATTGAAGTTTGGTGAAGTCGAGTGTATTGGGGTGAGTGGGGTGGACTGGATTGGTCAGGGTGGATTGGATTGGATTGAGTTGGGGTGGATTGGATTGAATGGATTGGCGTGGGGTGAGGTGGGGTGGATTGGCGTGGATTGGAGTGGGGAGGATTGGATTGGCGTGGATTGCACTGCATAGTTTTGAAAATTACACATAAGAAAGTAACAATGATGCTTTGTAATATTTAGAAAAAGATAATGGCCATCTTTTGAGGACAGCGCCATAAGCAAAAACAAAACAAAACATGAGTACAAAGTGGGAAAAAAGAATTGGTAAATAAAAGAAAGTTAACTATGGAAAATAAAACTTTGCAATTTTGTTTGTCCTGCTGGGCACATTTTTGCCAGTCACACGCCTTCTGCTTGCAGGTAACTGGAAGTTAAAAAGTTCAAAATAGTACCTCGATCAAAGCAGCGGATGGGCACTGATTAAGTTGAACCAATCAGTGCTTGGTCCCTGCTCCACACAAAGGAATGGAAATGATGGTAGGCCTGCAGTGACCAATTCCAAGGCTGTAAAGAGGCGTGCCACACAAGCCAACAAATTGTAAGCTACAGCACGGTGTCCAAGCCCTTTTTGTTAACGACAGTATCCAGCAAGTGCATGTTATCGCAGGCTCGACCCTAAAAACAACCCTGAAAATCTGCTCTTCAACTTTATCCCTGCAAAAATGTCCCTGTTGCTGTGCTTTTAAAGACAAGCTGAGAGGGGTGAAAATCAACACAGCACAGCAGTTATTTGAGGGCGATGAAGCAGAACACAAGGGAGAGAGCTAGAAAACATATGCATTAATGCTGAATAAAAAAGTAGTTCACTAAATATGAGCAGTAGAAGGATACAAGTTAGCCAATTAAAAGGATCATAGAGAGGCATTGCTCCAGGGTAGGGACAAATGCAGAAGGAGGAAGGAAAGCCATTGAATAAGAAATAAGCAAACAAGAGTGACAATAATGCCAGAGAAAGGTAAACAATGTCCGGGCAGTAAGCTCACTGTAAGTTCACAATAGGTATTTTGCAACCAGACAGTTAAATTTGTCTGTCCTCCCAAATCACGTTTGTGGTGATTTTCTTGACCAGCCATCGAGGTCCCACTTTTTGACATTTTGTCCAGATTTTTCTGGTAAAACTCTCAAATATGCAATTGTCTATTTATTCAATGTTTTCCCATGCCTGTTATCAGTCATCAGCTATTGATATGCAGCAGCCTGGTGGTTTCAATAAAGATTGTTGGCGTCAAATGTTGTGTGATCTTACTTTTTGTGGGTTTGCAATGTCAAAGGGCAAGTGATGTCACTTCCACAACCCTTATAGTTTTGGTAAAGGGTCACCATTGCTCTAAAAATGTGCAGAAATTCGAATATAACTCGTCCAAAGCTATTCCTTAACCTCCAGTCAAACAATGACAAATGGATCGGATTTGTTTGGCTCCGTCTTTACCTACTGAGGTCATGGTGCTGAGGAGCCTGTAATCTCATGACAGCCAAATATCCCATCAATCTGTCTTTGATGTGGGTTTCTATACATTTCTCTACCACCGGGGTCAGGCTCGCTGCTTTATATATGCATACGACCTTTTCTTTCTAAAAAAAGACAAGTCATCGCCAGCACTTCAGTTTCTTTTTTAATCAAAGACAGAGCGAAAGCCACAGTGCTAGTATACGTGTGGTTAGTGGAAAACATCTGGTACGCATTATAGGCACACAGCTGTTCCTGCCAGGCACATTACAGGAAGTTCGGAATGAGAAGCTTCCTAGCTCTCTTTTGTCGCTCACGCAGGACTGGATACAAACCAGCCTGCCTCCTGCAACCCAGACACAGCAACTGCCAACATATACCTCCAGGGAACCTTAAAGAAAACAGAAGAGGGTGCAAACATGCTACTTGATGAAAAGATTCATTAAAGAAGCAAACGCAGAGTGTGTCTTTCAACCAGTGGCACGAGGAGACAATTTATCTGGTGTACTGGCTAATCGAGTACAACATGTTCAAGTGTCAGTGGGAGAGTGCCAACATTTCTTGCTTTATTTGCTGGTTTCGAGCAGACTTTTTGAAATAACCATTGGCAAAGCCAACAAGCCTGGTTTGTGTTTTGAGGTTCGACTAAAATATGTAAAGAACCCAGAGAAAAGAACACAGAGAAAAATACAAACAAAAACGATTGCTTTCTAATGCACCTATAAGATAAAGAATTGAATCTGTCCTGATTCAGTGTACCTTTGAGGCTTAATATGGTCCCTCATGCATTTCAATTTAAGCTGTCTATAGGAGGTGGACTGGCACATCAAGCAGTCAATAGCATGCAATGAGAGAAATACGCCTGTAGGTGGTACCAAAGTGGCCATAGACCTCTCCAGAAATGGGTAACAACAGGTCAGGGATATTACTGTCAAGCCAGACCTAAAACGACTTGAAACATGGCTTCAAAGAGCGGAGAAGAAGGAAAAGAGGGTGAGAGGGAAGAAGACAAGAAATTTTCAGGTCTCGCTTGAGACAGCTCATACGCTGCCACTTGTGAAATCTTTTGTTAACTTAAACTGTCCTTTTGATGGAGCATGGACCAAGTACTGATTAATTGCTTTATTAATGTCCTTCTGTTGAATGCGCTCGGATTAAAGTACTCTTTTCTAAATTCTTGCTACCCCCGTCGTCGTTGCTTGTCCATTGTTGCTTGCCCTCCCATCTCCTGTCATTATTGTTTGTCTCCACTCCTCACTCCAGTCATTGTTGCTTACCCTCCAGTCCTTGTTCTTTGTTCTCTCCCCCTCCCATCATTGTTGCTTGCCTCCTTTTCCAAGCACTTCCTCCTTCCATCATTGTTCCTTGCCTTCCTCCCCCATGCCAGAAAAAAAGTGCAATGGCACGGCTTGCGCTGTCTCTGCCTCCCGTCGTAGGTGCTTGCCCCCCTCCTCCCTCTTGTCAGAAAAAAGCAATGTTACACTTTTAGCGATGGTTGCATCATAGCACTACGTTTTCTAATTTTTAGCCATGTGGCACAGTAGCAATGCTGCTGTGCCACATGGCTAAACTATATTGCAAAGCCAAAAGCTCTTGCATAGGCAAGACATATTGGCTTTGCCAAAACTTGTTAAAATTGCTTTCCTAACATCCTTTCTGAAACTAGAAGGAAGGAGTGACTAATCACTTATCACAATACTTTTTTCATTCCCTTGTCACGCTAGCCATGTCCATGCTTTTACCATTTCACCCTGTTTATATACCGTTTGGAAGATAAACTAAGGTATGTAATGTCCTGTAACGTGGGCAAATCCTTGAATCTCCTCTAAATACTAGCACCAATAACCACTTCAAGTTTATTATATCTACCACAGAGTTTTTTGAGCTATGTGCAATTAAACCTGATGGTATGAGTAGTACTTTTTGCTGAAATACTCTTGCTGCTGTTTTCTTAAATACAAATACATAAAATAAATATAGGTTAGGCAATCCAATCAGAAAGAGTGAACAAACAGTGACACGTCTGGAAATTGTACATGCAGATTTAATCAAATAACTTATCCATCACCTGCACTTTATACCTCCGTCAATCTCTTTCAACACATTACGTTAGGCCATTTTGTAATGGGTCATGCTATGGTATGTAGTGTTAAGTAAGGTAACATCGTGGTTACATTATAAGCATTTGTGTGGTGCACAGCTCATTTTGCCATGAGTATGAGTATTCCAAAGTTTGCTCAGAGATGGGGTCTGAGCTGTCCTATGTTGATATATTTGGGTTACTCTGGTCTTGTCCATAAACATCGGTGCTTCATAATCTGTAGCCCAGAAAGAGCTGCAATGCCCACACCACACTTCCATGGCCATTACATGTTTGCCTGGATTTATTTTCCTTTACACATGGGAAATCAGGAGATTTCCTAATTGTATGAGCATCTTAAATGCCAGTAGAGTTGTGAATAGTCAATTACATTCTGGCATGTGACTGACTCCTCCTCAGGGCAAAAATCTGTTTTAAGAAGCACTGTCCTATGAGGTAACAAGATGGCTACCCTGTGCCACCCGGTTGAGTATTGGTTCAAGATGTCCAGAGCCATTCTCGATTTTCAGGATAGCCAAACGAGACATATTTCTATTCAATGAATCTGAATGGGCACTGTATTCATTTACAGTGAATCGTTATCATGGATGTGGAACACCACAAGAAACCCATGCACTGGAGGTTAGCCGGCCTGTGTCCGTGCTTTCACCCGTCTCTCACCTGTGGCCTCTGGCTCCCCCACCCCCAAACAAAACATGAATACTTAGGGCCTTATTTAGAGTTTGCCGGTTGCGATACTCTGTGGTGAATGTCTTGTCCACACCCCACCTGAGAGACCTGCACTGGCTCCCTGTCAACAAGAGGATAACCTTCAAGCTCCTCACCCACGCACACAAAGCACTCCACAACTCCGGACCAGCCTACCTCAACAGACGACTCAGCTTCTACACCCCCACCCGCCAGCTCCGCTCGACCAGCCTCGCCCTCGCCACAGTCCCCCGCATCCGGAAAACGACCGCCGGCGGCAGATCCTTCTCCCACCTCGCCGCCAAGACCTGGAACACCCTCCCCACCAACCTCCGACAGACCCAAGACCTACTGGCCTTCAGAAGACTCCTCAAGACCTGGCTCTTCGATCAGTAGCAGCACCACCCCCCTCGTCCCCCAGCGCCTTGAGACCCTCGCGGGTATGTAGTGCGCTTTATAAGTGACATGATTGATTGATTGATTGATTGATTGATTGATTGATTGTATTATAGCCTATGGCTCTTGTAACAGGGAGGACGGTATATCCGCTTCGTTTTGACGGAGTATTCTGTCCATCAAACACTAAATAATGCCCTAAGTATGTGTTGATTTCGTAATTCCACTCTATTGTGCAGCAAGAACCATAATATATAAGAAAGTATGAACATCCTTTCTATTCTGAAGCATGAAGATTTCTAGGACTTAGTGGGAAGATGTTTGTTAATAGCCACCTGGACCTCCCCTCACCTCAGGTTCTCATAGCAGCACCTGTTAATTGACCTATTCATTCCAGTGCCTTCTGGTGCATTGCTTGTACAATCAAGATTCCAAGCCACATTTCTTTACACAACCTTTCTAAAAAGTTGCTAATCCCTGCAAACTTCCAAATTCACCCTGTACCCCAGTTTTAGAGTGCTTCCAAATATTTTCAGCCAAGCCTACACAGTGCAATTATAATGAGCACACACATTAACCAATAAACTGTTGCATGTGAGGATACACAGGACTATCGTCTGACGTCAATGTTGTGATTTTCATTTTCAAAAATATCTCATTGTGTGTACATTTTATATTTTACATTTTATATTATTAACTCCAAAGGGGAATAGTTTTGTAAAATATATTTAAGGCACAACAGACAATATTCTGACTACGATATCCTGACAAACATCTTTGATGTTTTCTACCCTCCCTAAGAACACATGACCTGGAGTGCCTGTGAAATCAACCTCGCTCTGATTCTGGACCAGTTTTAGATTTCACTGAAATAAAGGAAGAGAACCTCTTAAGTGAGAAAAGCTAAATCAAAAATAATTACCCAAAAGCAAATTATGCAAATTTCTCAGACCTCTACTTTTTAGCCAGATGTGCATGTGCACAAGTAAAATACTCTCAGTACATGAAGACTATAACGACTATCACCACGAATTGTAGTTGGAGTAACAACTTACAATACCATGAAAACTTTGAGGGTAAATATCTGCCCGATAGATAGATCGATCGATCGATAGATAGATAGATAGATAGATAGATAGATAGACAGACAGACAGACAGGCAGGCAGGCAGGCAGGCAGGCAGGCAGACAGACAGGTAGATAGATAGATAGATAGATAGATAGATAGATAGATAGATAGATAGATAGATAGATAGATAGATAGATAGATAGATAGATAGATAGATAGATAGATAGATATTCGTTCTAAAGGTGTAAACATTGCTTCTAATTAAGATTTTCTATCTATCTATCCCTCTCTCTCTATATATATATATATATATATATATATATATATATATATATATACACACATATATGTATATACTCAAATAGCCAGTACACCAGATAAATTGTCAAATATATATATGTATATAAGAATATATGCATAAAAATATACGGAGGCTGTTCCTGAAGTGGAGAAGGTAGAAGAAAGGGAAGGTTGGAATATAACTCAGTTCTGGGGAATCTTCCTCTTTGGAAGATAATGCCCTCACACACCCAAATGGGTGTCATGCTTCATCATTGGGCTTTTACTCCTAGTAGGTGCCGGTGCTACAATGCCCCACGGGCCCCACAGGAGGGCTCTTTGTCGGAGATCTTCACTTTTTGCCGTTTTTGTGAGTGCAGGAATGTGAAAGTAGGGAAGTGTGTGTAATAGTGTATTAAAACTACCTAAGGTGTGCCGTATCATTTTTAATCAAGTAGTACCCTTGGTAGGGATAAAACAAAGATGTGAGTATTGGCATTAGGAGACTTATGAGCCGTGACAGTCCCACAGTGTTCAATATAAGAGTTTTTTCTTTATACTTAGGTAGACATGTTTCACGTCTTTATATTTTGCAGTTGAGTCTGCGAGAGTCTCGAGAGACTCTCACAGGACTGCCTATTAAAAAATAGAGTATTCTGAATGGCCAAGGGAGCTTTTTTTTCTCTTGGGCCATCTTGCTCCTGCAGAGTCAGACTCCTGCGAGAGCGAGCACTCTGATTGGCTGCACGCAACATGAGAAAAATGTTGCTGGCAGCCATTTCAGGACTCGGGGATTTAGTCCCCTGTCCTGAAGTTATTAGAAAATAAAGATAGATGGGGGCCCGGGTAGTGATTTCCTGACACACTAAGCCCCATGGGGGGGGGGGCAGAGGGAACCCCCTTGGGGCCAAAAAGAAAGAAAATGCCAAAAATTCAACGCTCACCAAAGAGTCTCAAGGACTTAAAAAAAACAAAATGGTGGCTGGGCTACATTTATTTATTATAAGCCCTGGGGAGCCAAACCCTGGGGCTTTGTTTATAAAGGGGAGGGGGCTGCGTGGCCCCCCTCCCCTCACCTCCAGAGGCCCCAGGGAGCCCACCCCCTAGCCAAAAACAATGTTTATGGGAAGGGGGAATGCGTAGCCCTACTCCCTGAGCCATTAGAGGCCCCGGGAGCCCACCCCACGTGTTCGGAGAACATAATATTTATGGGGAGGGGAGACGTGCGACCCCTCTTCTCAAGCCATCAGCGGTCCCAGTAAGCCCACCCCGGGGCCAAAATCATTAAAGAAGGGGAGGGGGCGCATGGCCCCCCTCCCTAAGCCTCAAGAGGCACTGGGGAGCCCACCCGAGGTTGACATTACTTTTTATAGGGAAGGGGGCCGTGTGGCCCTCCTGCCCAAGCAACACTGAAACCGACCCCTGGGGCCAAAACTTAAGAAATGTGAAGAGGGACTGCGTGGCCCCCCTCTCCTAGCCTCTAAAGGCCCAGGGAATCCCACCCCGGGGCCAGCTTGCAAACAATGTCCCGGGGAGCCCACCATGGGGATGTAGCCATTTCCCTGCCTGCAGCATTTTCAAAACTCCCATCAAGATGGAGCAAACACCAAGTCTGCTCCCAGCAGGCGGGAGCTTAAAAAATGCTCCTGCCTGCTGGGAGCGGTCTTTTGATCTGTTTCCCTGCCTGCAACGGTGCAGGCACAGAAAAGAGATCAAAAGATTGCTCCTGCCCACAGAAAGAAGCATTAATTGCTGCTCCCTGCAGGCGGGAGCAATGTCAACTACAGCTGCATGTGGGGAGCTGGCTGGAGCTGCGGGAGCCTTGGGGCTTGCCCCACATCTCCCAACAACAGCATGGTGGGTGCCCTGGGTGGGGATCAGGGCACCCACCTTTTGTTGTATCTGGCCACAGAGAATGGGGCTCCTGTGCCGAAATCAGCCTGGAGAGAGGGGCCGCGTGCCCCCTCCCCCTTTAAAATTCTTTTGTGCCCAGGGGATGGGGTCCCCGGTGCAGGAATAGGCCTGGGGAGGGAGTGGGGGCACACGCGCGCCCCTCCCCTTTAAAATGTTTTCTGGGCCATGGCAGATGGAGTCCCCAGCCTGAAATCAGCCCAAGGAGGGGGGACAAGTGGCCTGCACCCCCTCTCCCCCGAAATAACGTTAGTGCCCGAGACGGGGTCCCTGGCACCGAAATCGTAGAAGAACCCATGGAGGAGGGTCACACACAGCCTAATCCCTCTCAAAATAACACCGAGCACCCAGGGATGGGGACCCCAGGGCCTAAATAGGCCCATGGAGGGGGGCACGTGGGCCACTCTCCCCCTCAAAATAACACCGGGGCCCTGGAGATGTAGTCCCCGGGTCCAAAATCGTCCTGGGGAGGGGAGGCCAAGGGGAGGCCAAGCACACCCTCCTCCTCTTTATTTAAAAGAGTGGCCGTGGGGGATGGGGTCCCTGGGGCTGATAACAGATCACGGAGGGGGGCCGCTTGGCCACACTCCCCTAAATAAATACAGGGAGCTGGGGTCCCCAGGGCCTAAGGAGGCTTGGGCAGGGGGGCTGCACGGCCCCCCTCCCCTTTTTAAGTTATATGTAAGGCCCTGGTGGATGGGGTCCCCATGGCCTAAAGAGGCTGGTGGGGGGGCTACATGCCCCCCCTTTAAAAAAAAACCTGGGGGATAGGTACCCTAGGGCTAGGTCATGCAACCAACACCCCACCACGCACGGGGGCTTGCATTTACATATGGTAATTAAGTATTACTTTAAGTTAAAAAATACCTAGAAATTCACTGAAGAAACTAAAGATTAAAGTAGCATTATAGTTGGGTATGATAAAAAGATTCAATTTTTTTTAAAACCTTAGAAATTTACTGAAAAAAACAAATGTTAAAGTAACGTTCTAGTTGGTGAATTTGTCAATGACAACATTAATGTGCCAACAAAAAAAACACAGAAATTAACCGGTTCTAGTTAGCAGAACTAATTTTAACTTGCGCCTCCGCCAGGCACTGCTTATGACCTGACATATAACATCACTCATGACATGTTCTATGACATCATTTATGACATCACTGATGACATCTCAAATGACATAATTGATGACATCACTGATGACATATTTACCTAACTATACCGTTACCGTAACCTTTGGTTTTTTCAGTGAATTTCTAGTTTTTTTTTAATGTAAAGTAATATTTTATTACAATACGTAAAGCCAACCCCTGTGGAAAAACCCACACAGTCAGCCAACCCCATGCTGAGCATGGGCTTACAGGCGTGCACAGCAGGGGGTCGGCAACAGTGGTCAACTCACCCAGAGGCAGTCAACCCCCTGTAGGCAGCCAATCTCAAGCTGTGCACGGCCTGTCATTGCACATGGCGTGGGGTTAGCCACAGGGCCTGGCTTGCAGTCAGCTCCTGTGTCTAACTCCCTGCAGGTAGCCACCCGGAGGCAGACAACCCCATCCCACACATGGCCTTTGCTCGTGCATGCCGTCGGGTTAGCTACACGGCCTGTTCTTCAGCCAGGCTCTGCTTCCATTTCCAAGCAAGCAGTCAACACCACGCTGCATACAACCTTTGGCCGTGTGCAGTGGGGGTTGATCACAGGGCTTGGCCTGCTACCAGGCCCTGTGGCCAAACCCAATCATGCAGCCAACCCCACACCGTGCACAGCCTTTGCCATGCACAGCATAGGATTCACCTTCAGGCCACAGGGACCCTATCCTCCGGGGCCAAATATAATAATAAAGGGGAAGGGGGCTGTGCAGCGCCCCTCCCGAGCCTTATAAGGCCCTGAAAACCCCATGCCCCAGGGCCTTAACTATATTAAAAGGGAGGGGGCCAGGTGGCCCCCCTCCCTAAGCCTTATTATGCCCTGGGGACCCCATCCTCCAGGGCCATGTTTTTTTTAAAGGGAAGGTGGGACGGCATCGCCCCCTCCTCGAGCCTTTTTAGGGCCTGGGGTCCCCATCCCCCAGGGAAGTTTTATGTTTTAAGGGGTTCCCTCCCCAAGTTTTATTAGACCCTGGGGACACCATTCCCCTGGCCGTTTTGAGAGGGGGGACACGTAGCCTCCCTCCCCGAGCCGTATTAGGCCATAGCAACCCCATCCCCAGGGTTGTTTAATTTTTTTAAAAGGGAGGGGGTTGTGTGGCCCCCTCCTCGTTTTGGAAAATTTCGGCCCTGGAGGTGGGCTCCCCGGGGCCTATAATGGCTGAGGGAGGGGGGCCATGCCATTATAGGTCCCGGGGAGCCCCCCCGTGGCCGACTTCGGCATCGGGGGCTCCCCGGGGCCTATAATAATGCCTCACGCCTATAATGGCACACGCCCTCCTCCCTTGAATAAACAATGCAGCCCCGGGAGTGGGATCCCCGGGGCCTATAATTGAAGATTGTGACCCCAGCCGCCATTTTTTTTTTTTCTGCGGGATCGCAGCAAACATTTCAGATTTTTGGGTATTTTGTCCTCAGGAGGGGTCCAGCTTAGTCACCCCCATGGGGCCTAGGGGGCAGAGTAACCTTACCTTGTCCCCTTATGTCACTTTTTATTTAACTTCAGGACAGTGGACTAAGTCCCTGAGTTCTGTAATGGCTGCCAGCAATATTTTTCTCATGTTGCTGGCAGCCAATCGAGCGCTTGCTCCTGCAGGAGTCCGACTCCTGTGGGAGCGAATTGGCCCAAGGGAAATAAAACTCCCTTGGCCAATCAGTATGCTCTATTTTTAAAGTGTTGCTCCCGCAAGAGTCTCTCGAATCTCTGGCGGACCCAACTATCCAGTATAAAATACAAATTTGACCCTTAATTTAGAACTATGGTGCAGATTTACACCAAATTACAAACACACAATCTATGGACCAAGTTCTAGCTTCCTGCCAAATTTGAAGTAATTCCGTTCAGTAGTTTTTGTGGTAGCCCTTTTTAAAGAAGTCTATGGGAAATGCATGGGGATTTTGAGTTTTGGGACCCCCCTTTTGTCTCTGCCCCTGCTAGACGGATCACCACGAAACTACCGGTGCACAAACTAGTCAAAATGTAGCACCTTTTTGGAACGTTTTGTGGAGAACGGGGCCAAAGTTACTAGCAACACAAAATACGTTTTTCCTATGGAACAGCTGACCTAACTATAACTACCCAGTGGCAACCTCCACAGATAGATAGATAGATAGACAGACAGACAGACAGACAGACAGACAGGCAGACAGATAGATATTCTTGCAATGGGCAATATGGCATTCCCTCTATTTTAATTTACTATGTAGGATGGAGATACCATTCCTTATTTCCTTATTCCAAGGTCAATCAAGGGTCAAGGGAAATCTACCTGCTACCATGGAGAGTGTCTCCTTTTAACTAGAATTATATTACTGTATGCTTGTGAATCTCTAGATGTCAGACACTTTTAAAAGTACTATTTCTTAATTAAATTGACTTGGCTCTTTACGACTGTTCTGTAATCTTTTTCTTTCAAGTTGTCGGGATAGGATGTCTGAGTTATGAAAGGAGCAGGACACCCATTTTTGGTAATCATGATAATCATGCAGTATATATTACAATTATTCAATTCAATTAAGTTATTACTTGTGCTTTGTTATCCTAGCTGCAATTTTCTGTATTTAAGCAGCAACATTTTGGACTTTGCAGAAACACATTTTCCTTCAGCCTTTTGTGGCTCATGGTGGAAATGTCATTAGCAGTGCTTAATGTATGAATGGGGTTGCAGGTGCTGGGCACCAGCACTCATTTTATTGACTGGGGCTTGTTTTTTATCATCAGAATTTCCTCCAGGAACAAAAAGGGAAACATAGGAATGCTGTAACAAAAGGAGAAAGCAGGTATTAATAAGAACCAGCAAGAGTGAGATAAAGAAACAGGAAGTGTAGGGGATAGAAGAAAGAGGCTTGAGGTGAAAGCAAGCTTTGGTAGTCGGCAACTCTGCCATTCAGCATCAGCAGTAACACCATAAGAAAATCTTTGGATCCCTTCACTCATATTTGTTAACAAATAAAGCAGTGGCTATTAGATTATCACTCATCATCTATTACCTGCCAATGATGGCATTGTGTATGTGATCAGCGCAACACACAGCCTGTTTGAGCCTGGAGGGCTTGGAGACCTGACACACTGTCAGTTTCTCCAGATGCATCATTTATAAGACATTGGTAAATCCATATTAATCCTTTCACTGTTCTTCCATTTTAGTTATGGGTTTCCACCCTCAACACTCCAAATGAACCTCTGGATTAGAACATGGCTTTGTGTTTTAAACAGTATAGCTAGTGTTTGGATGTCTTTGGGGATTTTTCTAGGTACTATCCTGTCTGCTTCAACAGTACACTTTAAGGTTTCATTATGTAAACATTTCCCCACATACACAATTAACTCTTGTGGTAGTCAGAGTTTTATTTTGGCAGTGGTGCATCTCAGGCCTCTCTTTAAAGATAGAGAACATGGAAATTGACTTGGCCACCCTACCCACACTAAAGATCAATGAGCTGAGGGTGTTGTGCAAGAGCAGGAAAATTAGTACAGTTATCACTGCCAGAAAGAAGGATCTTGAAAAAGCCCTCACAGCTTGGTAGCATGCAAGGAGAATCCAGGCCCAACTGGCAGATGAAATCACACCTGACAGTGGTGACGAAGAAAATGTCAGAGATCTTTTTGAAACAGAGGTGGATAATGAGAGTGTGGTCCCCACAATTCGTTCAAGGCATGACCCCCTATCTGGGAGTGAAAGGAGCTTCACTTCTGTGAGAAGAACCAAGGACCTAGACACACAGATCAACCTTCTAGAGATTGAGGAGAAGCAGCAGGTTCTGGAAGAAAAGGGATTGACCCTAGAGGAGAAGAGGGTCAAGCTGGGGATGAAACCCGAAGGACATTGTGATAGCAACAAGGAACCAGAGGTGCATACAGGTGGTGTCCATGATGCCAGGTTGCCCAAGGGTATAGTTCCTAAGTTTATAGAAGGCGATGACATAGACAAATGGCTGGCATCCTATAAAAGAGCTCTCAGGATGAGAAGGGTGGGTACTCAAAACTGGGGGTCCTAATTGTGGGAACTGATTCCAACAGCAGGGAGAGATAGGCTGCTGACACTTGAGGATGAGGTGGCAGAGTCATACACCCACATGAGGGAGGCACTCATCAAGTTGTTTGGTCTCACACCAGAGGAGAACAGACTTAAGTTAAGGAACATACACAAAGGGTCAACACAGACATGGGTGGACTTTGTAGATGCCTCTGTGAAATCACTGGAAGGCTGGATCAAGGGGAACAAGGTAGATACCTATGAGGAGCTCAACAATTTGGTGATAAAGGAGCACATACTCACAAATTGTAGCTCAGAGAAGTTACACCAGCATCTGGTACATTCTTAGCTCTCTAGCCCTAGAGAGCTGAGCAAGAGAGCTGATGAATGGGTTAGGACAAGAGTACTCAAGAAGACCCGGGGGGGGGGTATCCCCAAGAAGGGGGGTTCTGGCCCACATAAGGGAAAGGAGGGAGGTAGTAAACCTGCTAAAAAGAAAGCCACAGAAACGCAAAACCCTCAGGAGGGGGTCAACACCCAACCCACCTCTAGCAAGCAGAGTAATGGGGGCCCATGTCTGAAGAAAATCTTGGATAGAAGGCTGGCTTTGACTGTCAGCAGCCTGGGCACGACAAAGGGGATGCAGCCTGCCCCAAGAGAATGATTACCACTGGGATGGCCAGTGTAGCCTTAGAAGAGGACACTTCAGATGAAGTGATCCTATTAGTTATTAACTGGGAAAAGGGTCCATATGGTAAGCTAGTGATGCCTGAGGGGGGGTAGTAAACA
This sequence comes from Calotriton arnoldi, assembly GCA_963921515.1. Lineage (NCBI taxonomy): Eukaryota > Metazoa > Chordata > Amphibia > Caudata > Salamandridae > Calotriton > Calotriton arnoldi. Next base: position 282,774 of record CAWUFW010004564.1, on the reverse strand, counting down.
CTTCCACCACCTCAAGGTGAATGAGATCCCAACCACTGCCCTAAGAGACACAGGTGAGTCATGCCATAGTGGTTGACAGGTTAGTGTCCCCAGACCTATATTTGCCAGGAGAGGTGAGGAGGGTAAAGGCAACCCCAGGGATGACACAAACAGTTATGTGACCTTATTCACCCTAGATGTGCGATGTACTCTTAGCTGGCATAGGGTGGTGATCAATCCTGACCTCCCCCGAGTTTGCATCCTAGGCAATGACCTCCCAGAGTTTGGTCGAAGAGGCAGCCACCCAGGGTGCTGCTCAGCGCAAAGATCCTTAAGGTTCTGCCCCTAAGGTTCGGAGACTTAGGCACCAGAAGGGTAAAAAAAAAGGTAGAAGTAGGAAAGGAAGGCTACTCTAAGCAAGAGACCCAGGGAGCCAAGGGCATTATACCCCAGTAAGGGAGAACCCCAACGTTGACACTGGCAAGGCCTCTCCTGAGCCCCCAAGATGTCCTGGAGTGCCAGCCAACTTTTCAGAACCAGGGTGTCACCCCTGACCTGACAGAAGAAAGAGTAGAAGAAGAATTTCTGCCACATGAGGTGGTAATTCCCCACTCTGAAAAGTTAGAGAGACTCCAAGAACCCACAGTAGCCCTTAAAGTAGCACATCCATTAGTCAGTATGGAGCTCTGGGTGTGGTTCTAGGCTCTGACAGCTGTCAATTGCCTCTGTTGAGTGCTTGCCTTTATGGCAGCACTGTCCTTGGCATGGGAGCAGACCCTGTGACAAGAAGTATAGTAGGCCCCTTGACACTGTTGGTCATAATGGGGTTACTCAAGTGTTGGGTGACCTCTTTGGGTCAGCTAGGTGTTGCCCTAGCTAAGGTAGGGTTAGAGGGAGTAGGCACCCCACAACCCAAGGCAAAAGATAAGGAAGGCAAAGAAACAGCTTCAGCTAAGGTATAGTTTAGGCTGGGTCCTGTCATAGTTGAGGTGGGTCAGCTTCCCAGAGGGAATGATCATGACAGAAGGATATGAGGCTGAGTAGGCCATGCATACATCCTTCCTTGCTGAATGGTCAGGAGACTCACCAGCAGTGGGGTTGAGTTCTCCTAGACGTATTAACTAAGGGGGGGGGGGTTGTGTAAGGAAACATGTTTTTTGCAGGTTTTCCCCCCACTATTTGCCCTCATTTGGACTACTAGCTACTGGTATATCGACTCTGAGAGTGCTCTGAAGCCTGCTAACCAGAAATCAGTGCCAGTGTTCTAACTCATTACAAAGTGTATGTCGAATTGGCTATCCCGAATTGGCAAGGACTGACTTACTTATAAGTCCCTGGTATGGTACCCAGGGTTCCAAGGGAATGAGAGGTAGAGTGTCCACCCAGGGCTGCTGCGTTGATTGTGCCACCCTGTGTATGACAAAGCACAAAATGGCTCCCAGCTTGCCACTACAGACTGGAAGGGTAGTTGTCACACAGCCAGTTCGACTTTGCCATTACCATTAATGGCAAAAAGCCATAGTTTCCCTCAACAATATATGTGAGTCTCCCCTAAGGACACTGGGTTCCCCCATTACGTTTACCATTCTCCCCTAAGGAAGGCCTAAAGAGCTCTCTGAGGCAGTGAGTTGTATATTATTAAGTATGACATGTATGTTTATATGTGTTTTAATAGCAAACCCCTACAGTTGTCATTTTGCTGTGGAAACACAGGGCTCCTGGCTGGCCCCTCAGCCTGGCTAACGTCTGAATAGGACTACTTAACTGGGTACTGTAAGATATCAAATTAATCATGGCATTAAACCCGACTGGATGCCCAGGTCAAATTTAATGTCACCATTAAAGTAAAGTAGCTTTTAGAAAGTTGCCACTCCGTGACCCAGCTGGTCCAGTGGCCTCATGCGAGCACTAGCCCACAGACAGCTTTCTGCCCACCTGGGGGGTAGTATAAACAACACCCAGGCTTGGAAACAAAAGCATCCCGCTGCAGGGAGAGGTGTCACCTCCCCCTTGCAGGAAGCCACTCAGGGTGTTAGCCAAAAAGGCGAGCTTCAAAGGTGAAACCTCTTTTGGTGGGTAGATGGCATTCACACTCCTGAGGGGCTGCCCTATGTTCAGGTAGACAGGGATGGAGAGGGAAGACCCGTGCCCAAACTGCATGTAGCCCATAGGTAGCCACACCTCCAGGGTGGTCTACCAAGCTTCTCACAGTTGAGAAAAGATTCAGACATCTTGAGAGTGGCCAGAATAGTCCACTCTGGGATCGACAGACGCCACACATTGCGTGAAAATCCTCACCAAGAGGGAGGGGACCTGGTAGCCCATTGGCTACTGACCAAGTTGTACCTCTGGGGCACTTTCACAGGATAATATGGCATCCCTGGCACCCTGAACCTCAGATCATGTCAGAATTGTAACAAGAACTGAAAAAGGACTGCCCTGCTGTCCTCTGGACTGCACAAAGAAAGGCTGCATCATCTGCTGGACTGCACCTGATGCACCTTGGTCTAGCGAAGTTAGGACAATGCCTATGGCTCCTAGCTTGAGGATAAGGCATTCCGACCACCAGACTGAAGCAGTGATTCCAAGGGTCAGTTGGCTGGCCCTCTAGACCACCACCAGGGACATTAACGTTGAAGAAGCCCAATCTGGCAAGATGGTAGCCACTTTAGAAGAATCACTGCTAACTGCCACTGGGCACCCCAAGAGAGCGCTCCTTGATGTCCAGAAGTTGCACCTGAGCGCACTGTATACGGGAGTGTCATCAGAATCCAGATTGTTTGCCAAAGATGGGCACTGGCTAACACTAAAGGATTTTGCAAGGAGCGCTGTGCATGGAGACTGGTAGCCCAGCCACAGCTGGTCTTCCATGGCCTCAAAGAGGATTTCTAGGTACCCCGTTCTCTGTGGCCAAAGTTGCCCCACACGATCCGTGGACCGAGGAGTCACCACAAAGTCACCCCCGCCGACCACACAGGAAACGGAGAGTCCTTGACTATCTTTTTATCTTGTACCCTCAGCATCAGGACCACTCCATTAAAGTCTTTTGCAGTCGTGCTATAAAGTTTGGAACTGGACTGGAAAACGTTCTGGTGGCCAGGTAACTGTCCAAATCTACCCCATTGGCCCCCAGGCCTTCTCCCTGTCGGATTTGGTCACACAAACCAGGCCGGAGCTGCCGAATTAACTTCCACAAACTTTTCAAAAGTTTGTAAACTTTTGATTGACCATTGCTTGTTTGTGGTTGAATTAAAAAGTGATAAAACCTTTAAAAATCTGATTCTCCAGAACCCTGCGCTGAATTTTGCTCACCAAGGACTCTAAAAATAGTCTCTACTTTTATAAATTGGTTGTGTGTTTCTTTCGTGTGGCGTGGCTTATTTGTTTTGTTGTTTGGTACTCTTAAATGCTTTACACTAGTTCCTTTGTTCAAACCTTGCTTCTCGAAGCCATAGCTCCCCAGAGTTGAGCTTAAGGGTTGTTCAAACAACCCTGACTGGACCCAAGACAGTTTTTGTGAGTGTAAGGCTTCACAGCTCTACCACATAATACATCCAAATCCTCATATTGATGCCTAGTGGTGGGATCCAGAAATTGTGTTTAGCTGTATCAGATCATTAATAAATTGGCAACCACCGAAAGGAAAGGTTACGCAGCCATACCATATAATTAGGGCCCCCCTGTTTTCTGTTTTTACTGATTTTTTACAGATACATACAGACAGAAAAGCATTTATTTTTCTGTCTGTATTTATTTTTAAATGTGGATAGAAACGGAAATTGGATTCTTTTTTGAGAGATTCTAAATGATGTCAGTCATGACTGCCAGGCCAATAGCTGTGTGGATAGGTTAGAAAAAGAATGGAATTTTAGTAAAGAGGCTTAAACAGCAGTAGGTATGCAAAACATGTTTTCATATAAGTGCATTGATTTATCATCTGTGGGTGTTCCTACCAAGCATTCAAGCATGAATGCACATTTATTGGTTATTATAAATGTGGAAATATACTAGTTTCAACTTAATTTATTCACAAAACCCCAAATAAATATGGATAAATGCAGATAACATAAGCAAAAGATAAATATGAGCAAATACAGATGGAAATGTCCAAAAATAAATATCATAAAACCGGGAGCCCTACATATAATACACCTAAATCCTCACTGACTGCATAGGTCAGATATTAATTCAGCTATTCCTGCTACTGCACACATTTATAACCCAACTAAGGTTAGGAAAGAGTTTTTAATGGTGAATCCACTCTTACCTAGACCCTAAAAATGCGTAGTCCTTGGGTGCCTACTGCTTAGGCATTCGTCACCCAGTATCGAACTGGAAAGGTGGCATTCTGGCTAACACCAAGACCTGCCTCGGTAAGGCTTTATCTCCTATCCTGGCTGTAACCTTTCTAGAAAAGTAATCCATTATTAGGGCCAGTAGACAAAATGCTAAAGGAGGCAGCTGGCCTTCAAAAAGGACATATCTCTAAAGCTAAAATGGAATTATGTAGCACCATTACTCCCTACTATGTAATTTTTGAGTGTGCAACATATAACATCAAAGTGTTGACAACTGAGTCCATCATATTTATAGAGAACTATCTTATGCACAAAGGCCAATGTACCTTTTTTTTTTTTTTTATTCTTTTTATTAACAGTTCGTTTAATGTTACAATGACAGTATATTTTTCTTGGTGCACAGATAAAAACACGGTATTGTACATAAATTGGTCTCATCGTTTGGCAATCAGAGACTCATCAGCCCATGCTAGCGACCTCAAGCGACCCGCCCAGGTACGGCTAAAAACATATCATTTTCTACAATGTGTTTAGTCACTACTATCGGACTCGGATTCATCCATTGGGGGGGGGCTCACAAATATCACCCCGATAAGCGTTCCATCCACCCCAAATCTTTGTCCATTTTTTGGGGCATCCTCTATGAATATAAACTGACTTTTCCGCCATCATTGCCAGATCCATGTCCCTGCACCATTGACCAAGGGTAGGACTGAGGCTGGACCCCCAACGTTGTGCAATGTTCCGTTTTGCCACTGTCATTCCTAGGGTGACCCAGTCCTGAGCTGTAGTGCCCAAATCCGTAGGGTCCCAGATGTTAAGGAGACAGCATCTCGGGTCTGGTAGAACTGTGACATTCGTGACCTGGAAGAGTGTACGCATTACCGCCCTCCAATAGAGCGTTATCTCTGGACAGAGCCATATAGTATGGTAAAATGTACCTGTTTCCCCACAGTTCCTAAGACAAAGCGGCGTATCTGCTTGGTGTATTCTGTGTAATAGTGTCCTGGTATAGTATGTGCGATGCAGGACTTTTAATTGCACTAGTCTAAGTCTCGACGGTATGGCAGCCTCTCTAGGGGATGCCAGTGCCTCCCGCCAGTCAGCCTCGTCTATGTCTCCCAATTCTAGTTCCCATTTGGCCTTCAACGCTGCCGTGGGGTCTGGGCGGTTATTTACTATTTTCCGATAAGTTTGTGAGATTGCCTTTTTGTGTAGATGGGCCGTCAAAAGCCTTTCTTCTAGTGGGGAGGCTTCTTCAGGCCGTGTTCCCGGTGACAGCAGGGATTGAAGCGCGTGACGGACCTGAGTGTAGCGAAATAGCTCTGTCTGTGCTAATCCATAGGTGGTCTGTAAATGGGCAAACGTGACTACCTGTCCCTTCTTCCACAGATCCCCCACTGTCGATATCCCTATCAAGTCCCAGTTGTTAAAGCCTTTGGTATTGCGCAACATACCTAGTCTCTTCGTGTCCCATAAAGGCATGGCTTGTGTGACTACTCCATCCCAACCTAGGGCTCTTTGTGCCTCAAACCATATGCGTATTGTGTGTGCTGTTGGGCCCGTGAGGTTATGCCTTCTCTTTTGGTTGGGCCAATGTACCTTTGCGTCTAATCCTTTAGACCTTTGCTTACTCTTATGTCTAATAGCAGTAAAACCATGGTGGACAATGATTTTAACTTGTAGTTCTATGACGAGGCAAATCTGAAAGCAAAAGATTTATATGAGAAATTGCAAGAACTTGACTTCCAACCTTCAGGTACGCTCACTCATGAGAGGTGGCATTAATCTACATTGGCTGCTGGCGTAAACATCTGCATTAGTCAAGTGCATCAGCATTCACTAGTTTGTTCGAACCATGGTGCAAAGAATGTCAAGATACCCAAATGTAAAATGAGTATTGTCAGCAATTATATACTGACTACAAAGGCAGGAGACCACTGCTGGCTCTCCTGAAGTCAACAAGAGTCTTAAGGCCATATGTTCATTTAGTGAGCCCAATCACAGTTCTTAGTTTTATAACAACACTGTCAGTGCAGTTGTGGAGGAGATTGCCACAATAAAAGGCAAGAACTTCAAAGAAATCCCTGAGACCACCAAAGAGAAGCCAATAAACAGAATACAAGTCAGACTTTGGTCAGAGAATTACAGGTGCAGGGCACTGTGAAAGACTTGTGGTTTGAATCTGCTCGGAGGTTTCGGTTTGGGACACTCACTAATCTGTAGCCGGCTTCCATCTCCAGGAACTCGCTTTCCTTAATGCAGGTGTGTTCCGATGTTAGACTGCAACTGTAATTAAAAAATAATAATAAGGTTAGCGTCTACAGGGAGCTATTGCCCTTACTACAATGCAATAATGCATCGCCTTATCTTGCCTATTATGCATTATTCTTTCAGTTTCAAGAATGTAACATCCGAACAAACGGAATTTTTGGGCGAATCCCCGAACGTTGATTGCGCAACGCCACCTATGCCGTTGATATTCCGCAGGACTTCCGGCCTGCGCACGTGAGCTGCTGACAGAAGCGGAAGGAGGATTAAGGGACGACGGGCCACACTCCCGCCTTTCAGACTGCATTCAAAGGGCAGAGCGCTTGAGGAGCGAGCCTGGGCGCGCGCCGCACAAGACGCGGAAGACGTCTCCTGCTCGAGGAAAAGCAGACGTAATTGATCTGCTTTAATGGCGCTAACTCTATAAAACGAGAGCTCGGCGCGAAGGGTTAACTGCTCACCTGGGGCTGCCGCTAGAAAGAGGTTATGGGATTTATTGGCGCTCGGTACTTATATCACAATCGAGCAACTTCTTTAGGGATTTCGTTATGTGAGGTGCCAGATATACTGTAAAAACCACAGCTAGACATTGATTTCAGAGGTGGACAGGCGTAGCTACCCATAGGTTGCTTTTAATAACCTAGGCACTGCTTTGATCCCTGATCTTTGGGTTAAAGAAGCCAGAGGCAGAACCCGAATCTAAAAGGCATCTATGAGCCCAATTTACTTTCATTAGTTTTCGTGCCTTGTACTTCCTCCTATTGCCTCAGCAGAAAACGAGAGGTTCTAGATGTACCAAGGGTGGCATAAGGAGTCAACCTTGGAATGCTGTCTATGGTCAAAAGGTGCATTATGTGTCGCCATTGCCTTCGCCATTTTGGAAAATTGACAACCAAGATGGAGGTGAATGGCAAGAAGCTTATGGTGTTCGTGGGGGTGCGAGGCAGGCAGGGCACTGGTGCTTCCAGGGGAATGCTCTTGTTGAACCTGGGTTAGTACCAGGGCCAGAGGTGTGTATGGCCTGGATTTCACCAGCAGTGCTCACCAAGGCACAGACTGTAACCACCCTACTATTGAGGTGGGGACACTATGGAGCAGAGGTCTTTAAACTTTTTTTGCTGTGAGGCTCCCTGAGCAAAATGTTTTCAAGTCGGGCCCCCCTCCAAAACTTTATGGCAGTACTTGGGGGAGTGGAAGGGCCAGGGCCGAGTTAGGGGCAGGATTACCATTTCAGGAGTACTTTTTCTGTAGCTGTTGATCCACACTAAATATGAAACTTATAAAAGACAGTGTGGAGCAATAAGTGCACTCCCGTATTCAACTGTGTGTGATCAGTGGTTAAAATGCTTAGGGTGCTGGTGGGGTGTCATCCACTGAAACAGTCACCCACTGATATCGGGTGCCCTCAAGTATTCTCCAATGCACAACACCAGACTTGGTATAGTGTCTCCCCATGCACTCCTTGTGGTCCCATGTGGTTTCCATCTATTATAATTCCTTCTAATAAATAAATAGCAAAAAAGTAAATTTGTTGACCAAATAATGCTTAAAGTGCTTATCTCATTTTTATTGAGTCAGTCTCATTCATTTGAGTAATCTTCAAACTTTTGATCTTGTATCTCATGTGATCATTTAAATCAAATGTAACATAATTCCCAAAGATAAGCCTCAATGCATTTCGGACCCCGGGTCCATCATCAGGAGGTTATATGTCCTACAAAACAAAAGAAAAAAATGTGATCGAATAAACTTGTATTTTCACTAATTTTATATTCTGAGTAAACATTCATTTATGTATGTATGCGTAACACTTACTCATGTGTCAAAACATCTCTAGTCATTGTCTTGCTGCATAACCCCTTGAATATTTGTATCACTCTTTGTGTCTTTGACGATTGTACAGTGGACCTTCCCAAACAAATCTATAATCGGGTAAGTGTCAGTTACTTTAGAAATCCTGAATGCGTCTTTATTTATTTGTCACAAGAATGTATTATGAAAACATGCTCACCGGTAGCTTCTGGTATGAAATACCACTGCTCAATTATGCAAATCTCCCATTCGTTAGTTGAGGACCCAGACAGAGAATGTTTTAGTTCCTCATGCGGTTCAGTTTGTGAAGCTCCCATTCTTTAGTAGGACGCAGAGGGAATCTGCTTAGTTTCCTCATGTGGTTCAATGGAAAACCGAAGGGTACATGTATATACGAAATCGTTATCTTCCAAATAAATGCTCCTCCAAGAGAAGTAAAACGGTAAAGAAAACTCTAATGGAGGCTTACCGATCATTGAATGATGTCTAGTGCAGTGTATCGCATCTGGCATGTCCGTTATGTGCCATGTTCGTCCACAATGTTATTAAAAGCCTCCAGTTAGTAAACCAAGAGGTAGAACTTGTTGACTTGACTCCTATGATAGTGGCCATATTTTACTTGTGCATTGTTCACCAAATTAATGTGACCTCATAGATACTCTGCTGATAATACAGGGCTCCTACCCTTGTTAACTATATAAATGGAAACATCATTTAAACAATCATCCTATATATCCATTTTTCATGAATGTTTTGTCTTATTAACAAATCGATGACTCACAAATGTATGGGTCTTGTTATACTGGTTCCGTTTTTGGCGGCCATGTTTAATGGGGCTTTGGGGGCGCGGCCGAGCGCAAGTGAGGCTCGAACCCCCGGGGTTTTTTGGACGTGGTACAGGCGGGCAAGATTGGGCTCGCGTTGGGCCCCTTTTGGGCTGGCGGAAGGGGGCTTTATAGCCGGCCATTTCGGGTGTCGTGTCACCATTTTAGGAAAGGTTACACGGCAGCCGGACAGACAGGGACAGTTTTTGTTTTTGTCAGTTTCTGGTGTGAGTATAGAGCTTTGTTAGCGGTCGGTAATAGGGTCTGGCCGGTGGAAGAAGCGAGACAGTGCGGTTGCGGCGAAGGACGACGAGACCTCCATGCAGGCGGATAGAAAGGTGCAGGAGGCCATGCGGCTGCTGGCGGAGGCTGGGCGCATGGACCTAGTGAGGTCCTAGGAGTCGGTGTGGCCACCACGGTGAGCGGGCGGGGGTCTGGCCGTGGCGGTATGGGCGTGTCCCCACCGCGGCAGAGAGCAGGCAGGGAAAGCGCCTCAATGGTATGTGCGAGGGGCCGGGGCGCGCTAGCAAAGCGGCCCCTGGCAAGCGAGGAGGAGAAAGGGCGGGGCGCCGCTCGGCCCTGGAATTTGAGCCGGAGAAGGGAGGGGCCACGAGGGGGAGGAGGACATATGAGGGCCCAGCAGCCAAGAGCACTGCTGGTGCCACGGAGGGTAGGGATCCTATGCACGTCGAAAATGGAGGGGGGCAGAGGAACCCCACAAAGGGGACGCAGGCTCTGTGAAGGGGTTCTGTATGGGAAAAGCGGGTGCCAGCAGGGCCAAGGGCAGGAGGGGGAGGGGAAGATCCGGGCAAGGGAGGGGGAGGAGAGTTGGGGGACAGGGGGATGGGGCCTTGAAGGGCGAGGGGGCATGAAAAGGGAAGGGGGCTGAAAGGGGTTCCAGGGATCTTTCGATGGGGCGGAAAAAGCTTTAGCGATGGGGGGGTGGTTGGAGAGGGCCCGTGGGGTTTGAGGGACAGGTGATCGGAGGAAGGGGGGGGATAAGGGAGGGTCATAGGAGGCTTGTTGAGGGTAGTGGGGCCCCCGGGGAGGGGTGGGCGGGGGCCGAGGCGGGGAAGTGGGGGCAGGGTCTGGCAGGTAGGCGCCTAGCGTCACTGCTGGAGTGGAGTGAGGGGGAGGAAGGGGGACGAGGAGGCGGGAAGGATAGTTGAGGTTCTTGGGGAACAGGGGCCCGGGCGTAAGAGGACAGCGCCTGGGGGGGCCCCGGTGCGCAGGGGGGGCACTCCGTGGGGAGGGGAGGTTTCGCAGGGACCGAGGGGGGGAGCATTGGGAAGCGGTAGAGGCGGAGTACAGCTTGTGGGGAGGTCCCGGTGCGGGGGGTTATTGGCGGTGGTGTCCGACACCTTTGCAGGCAGGGACAGATAGGGATACTAACCCTGGCTTGCCGGACCTTGCCTTTTATTTGCAGGGACAACAGGTGCAAGAGGCACCATGCTGGGGTGAGTCCCACGCGGCTCCACGTTACCGGGCAGAAGTGAAGGCAGGGTTTAGGGCTGCCGGCCGGACTACAACGAGGGACGGAGGTAACACGCATAAGGAGAGTTTTGTGAAGGCCAGAGAAGGCCAACAGCCCGGTTGGGTCGATGCGGCCTCTGAGTCGGCAGTGAATTGGCTTGCACGGGGGCGAAAGGGCAATAGGAGCCTCCGCAGCATTCAATGTTAGATGTCGAGGGATTTATACGCAGTAGGCGAGAATGTATGGAGGCAAATAGAGGAGCGTCACTAGAGCAAGGGGAGGGAACATGGGAGGACAAACAATTAGACTATGACGAGGACAGTATTGAGGAAGGGGAGATAGTGGAGGGAGAAGAGGAAAGGGCACAAGAGGGGACCAGGGGGAGCGGAGTAACAATGTGGCTAGTCTTTTACAGTACACAACGATTGAGTGGTGCGCCCGGCTCAGGCTCAAGAAACTCAACACGCTGCACTACTGGTTAGGCGGCTGGATCCAGTGCGGACACCGACCTTGTCGCCAGATAAGCAAGGGGGAGAGTATGTTCGGCAAGCGGGGACTAAGCGGAAAGTGTCCACAGGGACAGATGCGAGTGGGGAGGAAGTTGAGGGGGAGGTCAAATTGTGAAAAGGGCGATACGTGCGGGACACGGGAGTGGGGCCAGAAGGAAGAGGGGAAGGAAGAGTCAGGTAAGGCAACAGGGAAAGTAGGCGAAGACCAGAAGGACTTAGGGGGCACTGATAGCACCAGGGAGGGGAAGACGGGCGACGGGGCAGGAAAAGGGAGTAGTGAGGTCAAGCTGCCAAAAATGCTGTACATGGGGGTGATAAAGCCATTGGGGGCCCACCTCATGCTGGCCACGAAGGAGAAAATATGGAAGGGAGAGTATGTGGACATGTTGAAACTCCTGCACAGGGAATTGAGGTCTAAAGAGGGATCAAAAGAGGAGGAATTAGAGCTGTCAAGAAGGCCCAGGGTACCCATAACAATAGAAAACTGGACGGCAGCTTTTTTTATATTTGCAAGTGTGTACTGTGAGAAGTACCCAGACAGGTGCGTGGCCTTGTTCAAGTACATGGACGTGGTCAGGAGAGCACACGTAACGCACGGGGGTTATGCATGGTCACATTATGACGAAGAATTCAGGGCCAGGCTAGCCTGGGACCCAGAGGCAAAGTGGGGGGAGATTGACTCCGACTTATACCAGCAAACCATGGGGGCCGTGAAATTCGGAAAGACGACGTATACGGCCAGCGGACTTCCCCTAGTTTACCGGCCGTTTCAGAATCGCCCCACCCGGGGGGGGAGGGGGGCTACACAGCAAAATCCACGGGCAGTGGGCCGGGGGCATGCTGGGATTACAGCAAAGGGCAAAGGGACTTGCTCCAGGGACTGGTGTAGATTTAGGCACGAATGCTCTAAGTGCTCAGGAAAGCACCCCCTGGTGCTGTGCTTTGGAGCGGGATACACAGGACAGGGCCAACAAGGGGGACAGAGCGCGCAGCAGCACGGGACTTACAACAGTCAGCAGACACAGCAAGGGGTGGGGGGCAGAGGTGGAAGAGGAACACAGGGATATATGGGGAAAGGCTCATACCCCCATTAATATGTAGTGTTTGGATGCCTGGCTGAGACATTACCCAGAAGAGCAGGACGCACTAATTTTGAGTAACAGTTTTAGAGAAGGTTTTAGGTTGGACTACAAGGGACCCCGGTCAGCACGTTGGGCAGAAAACCTGAAGTCTATAGCGGCACACAAGGCAGTAGTTTGGGAATTATTGAGGAAGGAAGTTGCGGGAGGGCGCATGGAGTGCCCGTTTGAGAGATGTCCGATCAAGGACCTGATCATTTCCCCGGTGGGGGTGGTCCCCAAAAAAGAGTATAGCTTGATTCAACATTTGTCCTGGCCACAAGGGGGGTCAGTGAATGATTTCATAGCTGAGGAGCTAACATCCGTGTCATACTCATCAGTGGACGTAGCCAGGGGACTGGTTGTAAGGGTTGGCAGAGGTGCTGAGATGGCAAAGTGCGACATTAAGGCTGCATTCCGGCTCCTGCCAGTACACCCTGAGGACTTTTAGCTGCTGGGTATTCAGCTGGACGGGAAAGTCTTTGTGGATAACGCCTTGCCCATGGGATGCTCAATATCATGTGCGCTGTTTAAAAAATTCAGTTCGTTCCTGCAATGGGTGTTCTCATGGAAAACGGGAAAAGAGACAGTGACACACTATCTTGATGACTTCTTCCTAGTGGGTCGGCCTGGTTCTGCGGACTGTCAGGAACAACTGGCAAGTTTTAAAGAGCTCATGGGGGCACTAGGGGTGCCTTTGGCGCCGGAGAAGACACAAGGTCCAAGCACGGTGTTGTCATTTCTTGGTATTTAATTGGATTCAGTTGCCAGTGAGAGGCGCGGCTACCGACTGACAAAAAAATGCAGATGAGGTTGCTGATTGACGACGTGTTAGCTAGGGAAAAAGTGACAGTAAGGACAGTACAGGTGCTGCTAGGACATCTGAACTTTGCCTGCAGGGTGGTCAGGTCAGGGAGGACTTTTTGCAGGAGATTGGGAGGTCACTGGCGGGTCTTTCATTGCCCCATCATTACATGAGACTGTCAGCAGGGACAAAAGAGGATTTATGAATGTGGTGCAGATTTTTGGAGGAATTCAATGGGATTCCTATGGCAGACCCGACGGATTGGGTCTGGGACATACAGATATTTTCTGACGCGGCAGGGGCCTGTGAGTTCAGACTGTACTGGCAGGGCAGGTGGTGTGCTGAGGAGTGGCCGCATAAGTGGAAGAATGGAGGGAGGAGATGTTCCCATTGGTTGTGGCCGTTACGGTATGGGGTAGAAGCTTAGCGCATAAGAAGGTCATTTTCAGAGTGGATAACATGTCAGTGGTGCAGGTGGTGAACAGGCAGTCAGCCAGGGTCGAGCAGGTTTTGAAGTTGTTGAGAGTGTTCGTTTTGAGTTGTCTAAAGCACGACATTCAGTTTAGAGCGAAACACATCCCTGAGGTGGACAATGACATCGCGGATGCTTTGTCTCATTCGCAGTGGGAGAGGTTCCATGGGCTGGCCACGGAGGCGGACACCCTCAAGACCCCGGTGCCGGCGGGAATGTGGGCGGTAGGAGACAAAGGATGCTACAACTGGTGGTAGGATCGTTAGCAGTATCCACGAGAAAAGCGTATGGCCAAGCTTGGTGGGAGTTTTTGCAGGGAGGGGCTCGGAGGAGGACAGGATTCTGGGCAAGGGAAGAAGACGTTATATAGTTCATATTGGCCATGATAGAGAAAGGCCTATCGAGGGTGACCATTGCGGCAAAGTTGGCAGGGATTGCATTCATGGGCAAGCTTTGGTGGGGCTATGCGCCATCGGCAGGGGAGTTAGGGAAGCGCATTTTCGAGGGCTGGCTGGGCCAGGCAGTCGGGTAAGGGTCAGAGAGTCAGGAGGCCGCTGTCTATTTGTCTGTTAGCCAGGTTAGCAGCAGTCCTGCCAGGTATATTCTACTGCCGGGAGGAGGCCGTTTTATTTTCAGCCTTAATGTCGTGGTTGTATTTTGGGGCGTTTAGAGTATCAGAGCTGTTGGGGAAGAGAGGGTCTCCGGGGCTCCTTTGGGAGGAAGTAGAGGTGCAGGACACGAGATGCAAGGAGGTACATATCCTTCTCAAGCGCTCTAAGACTGACCAGAGAGGAGTGGGAAAGTGGGTAGTATTGAGGGACAGCAAGGACCCGAGGATATGCCCGGTGCAATTGGGGAACACTTTGAAGGGAAGGTATGTGGGGGAGGCAGGCGAAGTTTTCCGCAGAAGATCAGGACGAAGTGTGACAGCGGCTCAGCTATTGGGGGTCATGAGAAGGGTGCTGCAACAGTTGGGGGAGGTTCCTGGGGAGTTTGGCACAAATTCTTTCAGAATAAGGGTGACTTCAGATGCTGCGCGATCAGGGTGGGGGCCGGAGAAATTAAAGAGGCTTGGGCGCTGGTCGTCGGATTGCTATAAGCGGTACATCAAGAAAGGGAGCGGGGATAATACTGACATGTAGTTTTCTTTTCTCATGCATGTGTCTTTTCAGGTGCAGTAGCGGGGCAGGTGTCGGAGGCACTATCTATTTGGATAGTTGGGTACTCTTTCGTGAAGAGGGCAGAAAAGCATGAGATTCAAAAAGGGAAAGGTGTAAACCTTGGATTGGACCCAGCGCTATTTAACATATGTTGGCACGGAAAGGGTGACATGAGTTGGCACGAACTTATCCCCAGCTTAAATTTGTTGTTGCATCGCCATGTTTGTCCTGATGTTTTAGTTATACACCTAGGAGAAAATGACCTGGTCGTTTTCAAAGGTTTGGCATTAATAAAGCAAATGAAAAGAGATTTGTTAGAGATTAAGCAGAAGTGGTCAGGTTGCCATGTAATCTGGACGGAATTCATACCTAGGAGGCAATGGAGGGGGGTCGAAAGACCCGCCGCCATTGATAAAGCCAGGAGGAAGATAAATAGGGAAATGAGAGCGTTTTGTAAGGAAGCAGGTTTTGGGAGGGTGGAGCACCCGGAATTGAAGTTTACGGCAATATACTTTTTCAGGGTGGACGGTGTACATTTGTCTCGCTACGGGATGGAATTGTATCTCATTCAAATTAAGGAGGTTTTAGACCAGTCATTAGATATTCAAAGGTACCCCAGGATTTCCTAAAGGAGGGGAGTCAGAAAGTCCGAGGACTGGTCTGAGTGGTGTCTGGGAGCTATTTATGTACAGGTTTACAGTTTACTTTAGGGTTGGGAACAAGTTAATACGGGAGCAGGTAATAAGGTTAACATAAGAGATACTTAGTTAATTAGATCTTTAGAGAAGAAGCAAAGAGGTTACAGGGTTTAAAGGTTCAACAGTTAAGGAATGAGTTGGGGTTGTTAAATAGTTGCAATTAAAGGAGAATGATGGGGAAACATTAGGGGTGGGGTAGGGGGGTAAGTAGATGAAGCAATGTATAGTTAGGTTTAGTTTTGTACGGCAAGGCCGAGGTTATGTTTATGGTAGGTGCACCTGTCTTCAATAAAGCGGCCTTTTTCACACTATCTTCTGCCTCATTGTGTCCGTCTGTTCCTTGCGGCCCATTGGGGCTTTGGGGGGGGCGGCCGAGCGCAAGTGAGGCTCGCACCCCCTGGGGTTTTTTGGGACGTGGTACAGGCGGGCAAGATTGGGTTCGCGTTGGGCTCCTTTTGGTCTGGCGGGAAGGGGGCTTTATAGCCGGCCGTTTCGGGCGCTGTGTTACCATTTCAAGAAAGGTGACAAGGCAGCCAGACAGACAGGGACAGTTTTTGTTTTCCTACCCTCCCTCCCTTTATGTGGCAGTGGGGAGGAAGAGCTAGATAGGGGTTTTTTCCTGTTGTTGAGGGCAGGTGCGTCTGGTTAGGGAACAGCTTACAGGATGGAGTTGGTTGTCGCTGGAGGCAGGTGCTAGGCGTCTGGGAGCTATTTATGTACAGATTTACAATTCACTTTAGGGTTGGGAACAAGTTAATACGGGAGCAGGTAATAAGGTTAACATAGGAGATAGTTAGTTAATTAGATCTTTAGAGAAGTAGCGAAGTGGTTACCGGGTTTAAAGGTTCAACAGTTAAGGAATGAGTTGGGGTTGTTAAATAGTTGCAATTAAAGGAGAATGCTGGGGAAACATTAGGGGTGGGGGAGGAGGGTAAGTAGATGAAGCAATGTGTAGTTAGGTTTAGAGGTTTAGTTTTGTACGGCAAGGCCGAGGTTATGTTTATGGTAGGTGCACCTGTCTTCAATAAAGCGGCCTTTTTCACACTATCTTCTGCCTCATTGTGACCGTCTGTTCCTTGCGGCCCAAATGTAAATTCCCGTATTTTAATCAAAATCATGACGATTCAGTGACACGGAATGCTGATTTTCCATGATTTATATGAGCATGAAACCCATTTGATTATAAAGATGGGAACATTTAAACAAGTCAATGTCCCGTTAGTTTTTTTGGCGACCACGTTTAAATACAGATCATCATTGTTATCAGAATCATGAAAATTAAGGAATGCAGAACACTGATGTTTCGTGATTTATTTGAGCATATAACTCATTTAGATATAAAGATGAGAACATTTAAGAAAGTCACCATAAATGTTTGTCGTCGTAAGTGTTTGATGAATTGTAGTATAATTAGAAATCCTGCTTTCAATGGAGTGTTCAATCAAATCAGTGTTAGTCATCTTCTCTTTACTATCTAATGTGTAAATGTTGTGAAAAAAAGTGTTTCTGATAATTATTGTTCATTCTGCTATGACTTATAAAAGAGCAAATATATCAAGCAAAAGCACGACTCCTGATAATTAAGGTCTTGTGAGCCCCTCACACTCCTGAGACCCAATGCAACTGCACCTGTTGCACTAATGATGGCTGCAGCCCTGAGTAGCAGACTGTGTCCTCTGCCTCTTTCACCCCTTCCCCACCATGCATGGCCATCACTCCAATCTTAGAACAGATTCTCTGTCCCTTTCCGATTAAAATGAGCTCCAGCATGTTACCCACCACTTTGCAGCAAGGGTGCCCTCACCTTTAATGCTAGGAAGAAAAGTGAGCCAGTCATAATTGTAATGCAGTGAGCCTCTCACTCCTGGGCCTCAGTGCCATTGCACCTGCTTCAGTAACGACATTGACTGCCTTACAAAGTGGCAGTCTTCTCTGTCTCATATTGTAAAAATGGGCTTCCATCTTGCCCCATTCCCTGCTCTGTCATCTCTCTGAGGCCTAAGGTAATGTGTCTCCCCTGCTTCAATTTTCCCTTCTCTTGGGCCATTGGTCCGAGGCCCAAAGCAACACTGGCACAACAATAGTGCAGTGGGCCCTAACGTAAGCAAAAAAGATATTAAACCAACACTAATTGGGGTTTAGTTGAACCCTCACCCCCTGGGCCCCTGTGCCACTGCATCTGCGGCACAAATGATACCTTCTACTCTGCCTACTCCACTGGTCCATCACTCCTAGACATGAGGCCCAAAGCAGGTTGTCTGCCGCTTTGTCTAAAAATAAATCCCACATCTCGCCGCCTGTTGCTTTGGACCTGTTCTCTGTGCAGCAAGGATAACCTGGGCCCTAACGTTAACAAGGAAAAAGGGTTCCCACCCACCATTTTGCTAGTTACACAGCCAAAATTGGGGTAGACTGCCCTAGTGCCACTGCACCTGCTGCACTAATGGTAGCGATGGCCATTTAAAAAAATCTTCACCGTCTTAAGTGGTACTCCCTGCAAGAGCTGTGTCGATCCATTTGTAAAGGAAAAAAATAGCCCACACATAGCACCCTTTCCTTTGGGCCATCTCCTTGAGGCTATCGAAGGACAGAGAGCTAAAGAAGAAGCAGGCCTTCTCACCAGAGGACCGGCAATCTGAAAGAAATGTTAATATTTGCTAATGGTTAATCACCAAATGTAAAGGCTGTTATGAACAGAGTACAGGCTTTTATTTATGAAGTCACTATTCTTTTTGAAAGGTGATCTAAGGGTGTTAAGTTTTTAGAAAGTTTCCTTTTAATGGGCTTATAAAAATGTTTGCACTATGTACAGTGTAATTACCTATTTCTAAAAAGTATTTTTTGAAACACTTGTATCTTAAACACTAAATTATTTTGTGGCGGGACTACTGGAACTATGCAATTTTGCGCCCGCCGCATTTTCAAACCAATTATGGATTTTCTCCATTTGCCACATAATCCACTATCTGCTGCATATTCTACAGATTTTAACAAAAGGAATGTTTTTAGTGCTCAATCGGATCAAACGTTACTAAAAAGGCAACAGCAGGTGTAGCCACACCGTGGAAGGTCACCTTTCTGTTGCTTATTGCTAAATGTGGGTGTTAATCTGACACAAATGAGGTGAAACATTTGCCAACACAGTGTTAGCATATGTAAACCTGATAAAATAATGAAGTAACACTATCACAAAAAGTGTTGCATTAAGCCACATATGTGGCTTTTATTTTGCCGTATAATTTAGTCAACCCTGCCACATCATTTTGTCTGCCTCGCCGCATAATTCCAGCAGCCTTGCTTATACAGTGTATAATACAGTTTTTTAAATAATGTCTTGCATATTCAAAGTGCTTTGTGTTACAGGCTGGGACTTCATAGTATTATAAATACATAAGTCATGATTCAGCACTGTGCCAACCAGGATTTAATTGTGTGACTCTCTGGTTATACAAACAGACATCTGCAGTGATCGCATTAATAAATTGAGGTTTTTACAGAAAAAGCGTTCCCAAGGATTAGTTTAATTTGCATTTATTTTTCGTTTACGGTATGTGCATTGTTTTATATGCAGCAACAAAATACATACAGAAAATGTTCTTCTTTTCTTTTTAGCCACTTAGCGATGTCTTTGACCACGCCACCACGGCACCAAGAATCACATTTGCTACACTTTTATATCACTTTACCTGCTGGATGTTAATGAAGTAAGTCTGGAAACACGTTACATAAAGAAAGTCGTACTGTCAGGCCATCTCGATTTACAAGTATTTACAAAGGCATTTGCAACCCCACTGAACATAGCCAGGGACCCCCAGGGGGGGCGCACCCCACATTATGAAGACTTCTTTCTTGAGAAATAGGAAACAGAGGGGAGTAGGGCAGCTCAAAAGCTAGATTCTGAGAAGAAACCTAGACTGGACCCTATACACCCTGCTCCAGCTAGAGAGAAGGGCGAGCATCCAGAAGCGGATAAGGTTTTGGAGTCTGAGTCTTTGCCAGAGCTGCTTGCAGCAGAAGGACCATCCCAGGAGGAGTTCTGTAAGGCACAGGCTGTGTACCCTACACTTCTGGACCTCAGCAAGATTGCCCAGGAACAGGTCTCCTCTATTTAGTCAGAAAGCACAAGGTGGCTAGAGCTGGACAACTGTACAGTGAGCCTGCTGACCATGAGCTAACAACCAGCAAAAGGCTGATGGTTCCTTAGGTGCATGAGAATTTCCTGTTGCAGTTAGCCCATAAAGTGCCCTTAGCTGATCACCTAGGCAATAAAACGACCAAACACAGGTTAGAACTTATCTTCTACTGGCTAGGAGTTGGCCAGGATGTGGAGAGGTTTTGCCAGACCTGCCTGGCGGGGACAACAGCTAGTCTGGCTGCCACAGCAAGGCACATTTGGTGTACCCTGCCCCTGTGATTAGGGTACCCTATGATCAGGTTGGGATTGATATAAATGGTGCCTATGACCCTCCCTTATCTTTAGGCAACAAGTACAGTTTTGTTCTGGTGGATCATGCACCCAGTTACCTCGAGGCGGTGGCCTGTCAAGGTAGTAGGTAGGGTTGTTGTAGGAATCTTTTCCAGGGTTGGATTCCATGAGACTGTCATTTCGGACAGAGGAGCAAACTTCATCTCCTCTTATATTATATGAAAGCAATGTGGGAAGAAGTAGATATGACATACAACTTTCCATAGTATAACACTCCCAGACCAATGGGTTGGTAGAACATTTCAATAAAACACTAAAAATTATGATGACTCTGTCTGATCCCCTTAAGAGGAAGTGTGAGTTCCTTTTGCCAAGTCTCTTTCACGGGAGATACCACAAAAAGTAGTAAGGATCAGTCCTTTTGAACTTATTTTTGGGCATCCGGTTCGAGGTCCCCTGGCTTTGGTCAAGAAGGGCTGGGAGGGTAAATCTAACTCTAATACTCCTAACTGCGATATGTGAACTCTGCCCTGGGCCTTAGAAGACTGATGGGCTAACTCTTGAGTAAAACAAAGGTCAATCTTTATGCCATCATGGAGTTGATGAAAGAGTGCGATGACAAGAAGTCAATGGTAACTGGGTACCAGGAGGGAAAGCAAGTTTGAGCCGTGGAGATGATCTGTCCTGGGCTCTGGAGGATAAGAGGTGTGGCCTCTACAAAGTTGTCAAGAAGATCTCCAATGTCAATTATTTCATTAACACAGGTTCCATACAGGAGCCCGGGAGGGTGTTCCATGTCAATCAGCTAAAGCCGTATCTCCACAGGGATTACATAGGTTCATTACTTGTAACGGCTGAAGAAGGTGAGGTGGAGAGCAAGTCTGTTCCTGACTTATTGCAAGGTGATGAGAAGGACTCTTCAGTGGAGTTAGTGGAGAAAATTAAGCTCGCCATTTGAACTGACACCTGAACAGCAAACTGAGAGTAAAGAGGTGTTGGGGAGATTTTTCCATCTCTTCTCGCTTGCCCCAGAGCTGAATCCTGTCTGTGTCCATGACACAGACATAGGGAGCACCCCGCCTGTTAAGAGCAAGTCATACGGGATGTCAGATCAGGTCCAAGAGTAAATCAAGACTGAAGTGGAAAATATGCTGGAACTGTGTGCTATTGAGCCCTCTCGTAGTCACTGGGTCAGCCCAGCAGTGTTGGTGCCCACATAGGGTTGAGCGGACCTGTGCTTGTGAGTGTACTATCATGGCCTAAATACTTTGACCAAAAGTGATGCCCATCCTATCCCCAGAGCTTATGAGTTGGTGGATAAGTTGGGTGCAGAAAGGTACCTTTGCACATTTGATCTGATCAGTGGCTACTGGGATATTGCCTTGACTGCTGGTGGCAAGGAGAAGACAGTATTTTCGACCCCAGATGGCCTCTACCAATTTCTTCTACAAGGTACTTTTAGACTGGAAAATGCTCTTGCCAATTTCCAGTGCCTGGTCAATCATGTGTCATCAGTTTTGAAGAGTTCTCTGCGACGTCCTTGTATGGCATTGCCATGTTCATCAACTAATGGGCGGGCCACAAGAAGCACCTGGAACAGGTGCTCATGAGAATGCAGTGGACCAAACTGAACATTAAGGACATCAAGTGCCAAGTTGGTCAGTTGTCTGTTGTTTATCTTGGGCATCAGGTGGGTAATGGGAAGATTCAACCCCTGTAGGCAAAACTCCAGGCAGTTCTGAACTAGGAGGTTCCCACTACTCAGACCAAGGTAATTGCCTTCTTAGGCTTTAATGGTTACTACTAAAATGTTGTGACAATCTATGGGACCATAGTTTTCCCTTTGGCAGCCCTACATCTAAGAAACTGCCCTGGAAGGTGACCTGGAGGGAAGACTGTCATAGGGCATTTGATGATTTGAAGACAGCACAATGCAATGCACCCATACTGAAGGCTCTTGATTACGATAAAATCTTCAATGTGCAGACAATGCGTAGACAAGGGAGTTGGGGCAGTTCTTGCACAGCTCTATGGGAAGTAAAAGGAGCATTTGGTGGCCTTTATCAGCCATAGACTGCTCCTTAGGGAAGTGAACTGGTCTGCTGCTGAAACAGAATACATTGCCATAGTGTGGGCCCTTTGAAGTTTCATTCCTTATTTGTTTGGGTTGAAGTTTGTGGTACAGATAGATCACGAACTCCTCATGTGACTGATGGCAATAAAAAGGGAGAACCCAATGTTGTGCCTGTGTTTCATATTTCTGCAGGGACAAGATTTCACTGTGGATCATAAGGAGGAAGATAGCATAGCAATGAAGATAGCCTCTCCCGCTGATTTATCCAGTCTCATGATCAGACTTTTCCAACTGTGGACTAAGAACTGGCCACTCTTGGAGGGGGTATGTCTTGGGACAGAAATCCCTCTGCATGACTCTGGAGAGCATGCATGGAGAGTGGGGAAGGAGGATGCCAGGAAGCACCCCAGAATGGAGGAGTGGCAACATTGTGTGAAGGTCCTGACGGCGCTGGGAATTACTTTTTTCCAGCAAGATGGCAGACAGGGCAGCAGGCTGCCATGATTAGCCGGCCGGAGCTGGACTGTTTCTACGTCCTGATCCGGGCTGAATTACCATGCTGTTGCTGGAGATGCCTTCTGCTGCCATGTCTTCTTGGTTTGGCTGCTCTCCTTTGCGGTAGAGATGTACCATGTTTTTTCTCTGCTTCTGATATTGAGTCACCTGTAGCCTTTTGGGCAAGAGGTGGCTTCTCTCCGTTTTACCTCCATGGCCTGGGATGTGCCGGGGGTTGGTGTTGGCATGCACCTCTTGGTTGCCTTCTGGTTGTCACTCCCAGCTCTGCCCAATGAGTACAAGTTAAGGAGGACAGACGTAGGAGTGGGTTAGGTTCATTTGATGTCTGTGCTTTGGCTTGCATGCAGGTCTGTTTTTTTCTGGTTCTCTGGAAGTTACTAGTTTTTGAGAGAAATACTGAAAGAAGATAGTGTTGCTAAGACAAAGAAAGGGCTGTGGAAAAGAGATAATTAGAGTTAGTGGTAGCATAAGATCGAGAAGAGAGTGTGAGTGAAAGTGGCAGAGTGAAAAATAGTGTGCAGAAGTGTATGTGTATGTGAGTGGGGGTGTTATATGGTTCCCACTAGAAAATGTGGGACTGCGTATTTGGACAACAGGACTTCAGAATGCAGGGACTGAGTCCATCCACATCATCAGAAAACTGTTGACCCAATTCCTAGCTAGCTCACAGTGCCTCTCCTGAACCCCTAACCAGTCAGGCTTAACTTAGAGGCAATGTGTAAAGTATTTATGCAGCACACAAACAGTAATAATCTGAAAACTCAACACAAGATAAATCCCAAACCAATTTAGAAAAATAGAGAAAATGTTAATAAATAAAATGACATCAAAACGAACAAACATCCAATCAGTAGAATTAGAGATATGCAAGTTCAATGTCTTAGGTGAAAGTAGTGCCAAAAAGCACAAAGCGCCAACCATGGTTATCTGGTCACGCTGGACCAGGTCAAAGTCACAAGTTCAGGCTGACTGCGATGGAGTACAGACCAGGTACAGGACCAAGTTTGGCCCACTGGAAAGTGTACCTGATTGTACTTGGGGCTGAGATATGAGGTCCTGCGTTGCACTGTTTGGTGATGCATCGGTTCCACTGAGGCTGCCAATCAGAAGCTGCGAGGTGCTGCGATGCAAGGTCCTCTGTCAAGTTGCATCACGCTGCATCTGTTCCTATGAGGCAGTTAATCAGGAGCTGTGAAGCGCTGTGATGCGATATCCTGCATTAAGTTGTGTCGTGCTGCGTCTTTCCGGTGAGGTCACCGATCAGGAGCTGCCAGATGCTGCAATGCGAGGTTCTGCATAGGAGTAGGGTCGCGCTGTGTTGGTTCCGGTTAGACCACCAATCAAAGCTGCGAGGTGCTGCAATGTGTGAGGCCCTGTGACCAGTTGCGTTGTGCTGTGTCAGTTTTGAGGCAACCCTCAGTTACTTAAGGAGGAGTACATTCTGATGCAGCCAAGGGGTCATGGCCTGGGGTGCACCTCTTGGGAATCAGAACTCACTCCAGCAGAGGCCAGCAGCAGAGCACAGGCAGGTCCAGTTGGGTCTGGTCAGCTGGGCAGATGCAGGGTAGGTCTCTGGAGATTGTTCTGTCCCAGTTGCTCACACAGAAGGCCAGCCAGATAGCCATTGGAGTCAAACTGGTGGTCCTGGGTTCAAGGAGTAGGTTCAGTCTTTCTTCCTCACCCAGCAGGGCAGTCAGGAAGTCTTTTCGTCAGCAGTGCAGCAGAGCAGTCCTTCTTCTGAGTCCTCCACAGGTCCAGAGGTGATCTGATGAGTGGCTCAAGAGGTCCAATTCCTGGCGGCAGTCTTTGAAGTGGGGGGGGGGGGAATTCCCTATACTCCCCCACATCTGGTTATGGAAAGTTCTTCCCTTTCCCTGTCAATGCTCCTAAAAGTTTAGGGTGACAAAAAACTAGTGGCTTCCTATGTGTGTGCATTTGAAATGTGAGTGGGGCTAGGTACAGGTCCAGTCTGAACCATCCTGGCAGGATCAACACTCCTTTTGTGTCACTGTCCAGAAGGACTACACAAACCCTAGGAGCAGAGCCATTCACAATCATGTGACTCAGGATACTAGCAGAAAGCACAAATGGTTAGGACAAGAAAATGTCAGCTTTGTAAAAGTGAATTTGCAGATTAGTGACTTAAATGATGTTGACTCAAAACATCATTTTCCTATCTGCTTCCAAACTTTTTTCTGTCAGGCCACACTGGCAGTTTAAAACTGTACTACAGGCTGCAGTGTGGGAGACCTGAGACATGTTTTACCAGGCTTCTTTGGTGGATGACACAATGAGTGCTATGAGTACTGTACTTTAATTAATTTACAGGCCCTGGGTGCATGTAGTACTATTTACTTGTAATTGAGTTACAAGTAAATTAAATGTGCCTATAAGGTGTAGGCCAGTTGTACCATGTTTAGGGAGAGAGCACAAGCACTTTAGCACTGGTTAACAGTGATAAAGTGCACAGAGTGCTGAAGCCAACAAAAATCAATTAGGAAAACCAAGAAGGGTTAAGGCAGAAAGTTTGGCGGTGACCCTGCAGAGAGGGTCAGGTCCAACAAGTGTCAATGCACATTCCATAAAATCACACAGCAAAATATCAATACACTGCCTAGCACAGATGCCGACTTTCAACAATCCAACCTATGGAAGGAGAACCCAATGTCTCTTTTTTGCACTGCTCAATAGATGAATTCCACTAAGAGTGAACATGGTAAGCAGAAATCACACTATGTGTGCCAGAGAAACATAACGATTTGACGGTACATATTATGACAATCTTTATCCTCAGGATGCTTGCTCCGATTTCTCTGTTTATGATAAAAGCCCCATTCCTTAAAACCCCTTAATGGCCCAATGGATGAAAACAAAAAGAACCAAACACTTCGACACTTATCTAGCAAGTGGAGGATTTGGAGCCGCTTTAACGGAGAGTTCCATCCATGCTCATGTAACTAGATCAGCACAACCGCGTGGGTGTGGGGTGACTTTGATGTGTGTTCACTGAGTTGTGCAGTGTCTCCTGAAGGTTCCTTTCGCTTTTGAATTGATAAAGCAATTCGCAGGAGCTTTTGCCTATGAATGGGCAAGATGCATTATCAATAGTCTTCCAGAGGCATTGGCCAGTTTAGGAATATTACAGATGTGCACCTCGCCAGTCTCCCTATGCAAAGCAAAGTATCCCCAGAGTTGATGACTGGAAAAGTATTTGATCTTCAGGGTTATTATTGTTTCAACAGTGTCTGAGACACACGACCGCTCTGCAAAGGATCTGCCTGTCCTTGAGACAAAACTAATCCGCAGAAGTCGAGAAGAAGGTGATCAGATTAAATATTGATCATTCCATTACATCAAGAGAGCCTCCAAAGTGGGGCTGAAATGTTTGACACTGCTAGCGCAAAAGCCAAAGAGAATTACACGCCCCCCCCTATACTGCCAAGATTTTAAAAACACTTTGCATAAAACATCTCCACATCATGCTTGTTTGCTGCTTCAATTATGTAAATTCGTTTTTTAGTTGATAAAGTTTTGTTCTAATGCAGAAAGAAGAGCCCGGCAATGGAAAACAGAAACCAAGGCACTCAATTAAAAGATCCAACATTTTTTATGTGTGTAGATGTTCCTGCAAAGGCAACTATTGCAGGTTTTCTCTCCAGCAAAGTTGATTTTTAATTTGTTTTTAACTGCTATTTTACAGCTTTTCCAACCTTGTAGAGGTTGCAGCATTTTGAATGAAACTTTAATGAGTTGACTCAGGTGCTATGACCGGATCTGGTACACCGCATGGATGTAGTTTGCAATTGGTTTTATGTTACAAGTGCCCACCTCACCCCACCACTTCCACAAAAATCTGTACCAGTAATTTTTTTGTTTAATCTGTTTATTGAATTTTCATATATGCAAAATATGTTACTGACATACACAATATTTTTCAGAACCAGTTGGCAGAAAAATACAAGTTATACGTTGCATTGTATCGGTGTATAAATGGACAATAGCTATCTCAACCATATCAATACAACATGCTAATATACATTTGATACGACAATTATATAACAACATTCAGGGCTTGCTACTGATTCAATATATAAGCATAGTACAAGTGTCTATTTCACACCCAGAATGTTTCACCTGTGTATTTCTAATGACACCTTCCGGCTATGCTGTGACGTCATGGCTGATGATCAAGCTACCAGATCCATAACAATGAAACTACTAACATCCAATCAAGAGGGACAACAGGAAGGGATAAGGGAGGCTGGGGAGAGGGGGGGACGAGCCGTATCTACTACCATAGTGCCATTTACACGATCACAGTTGAATCAATCTCAATGTCATATTTCTGCATACTGATCCGTTGCATTATTAACAGTTCATCCTACGTCCTGTGTGTGGACTGTGTTAGTTGGTGCCAGGAACAGCCGGGGGGTCATCCAGAGTCAATGCTACTCGAAGTGCCGTCAGAATCACATTCCAGGCTGTTGAAATGAGATACTTACGGAGCCCCAGCGTGTCTTCTCTCAGCAGTGAGGCCGCCTCAGCTGTGGCCCAGTTTAGCATGGAATGAGCCCAGGGTGTAAGTGAAGGGGGGCCGACTGCTTTCCATCGGCGCGTGACAAGCCGTTTGGCCACCACTAGCCCCAAGTCTAAAAATCGGGAGGAGGCCTTATATTTCTTATTTCTGGGAAATATATTTCTGTTATGCAAGCCGCCCATGTATTCGGCAGTGTCCTATCTGTACTTGTGTTCACTAATTGAATCACACCAAACCAATAGCTTTGCAGTCTGGGGCATGACCACAACATATGTAAAAGGTCAGCATCTCCCATTTTGCAACGCGGGCAACAAGCATCCACCCTGTTAAAGAACCTATTGATTTTATCTGGGGATAGATAGGCCCTATGGACTATATAGAATTGAATCAGCCTAAACCTTGCATTTCTGGGAATTTGTCTAGGGCTTTCCAGCAACATACCCCACTCTTTGGGTGTGTAGGGTCGTGCCAGGTCTACCTCCCATTTGTTACGCAAGGGTGTTAAATCAGTGATAGTGTGCTCTCAGGTAGATTCCGCAAACCATTTTATGAGGTGTCGCCCAGTATCCAATACGTGGACATACTGCATTAGGAGGTGTGTTGGGGGTTCCTGCGAAATGTCACCCCAGTGACGTCCTAGTGTAGCTATCCAGGAGGCGTGGTTTAGGAACTGCCCCGGCGGGATGCCCTCCTCTTCCGTCAGAGAGAGGAACGGCCACAACGCACCCTCCACATATGGGTCACCCATTGTGTGTATGTCAGCATCCTGCCAGTCTGTAAGTTCTGTCGTACTAACTCTGCCCCTCCCTTTCGGCATTCCTAGAATCGGTATCGTGGGCTCATATGGTGTAACATGTCTGGTGAGATGTAAAGCTCTACGGAAGCATTTCTGGGCTATCTGTTCCAGGAGAGGAAGAGGCGTATGTAATCTGGTACACGGATGAAAGATAAAAAGGAGCCTGTCCAGCGTGTATGGAGGTCCACATTCCACCGTATCAGTAAGGTGAAGCTCTCCCTTCCACTTCGCCACCCATTGTATTTGGGACGCCAATTAATAATGTTCCATATTGGGCAAAGCCAACCTGCCCTGTGTCTGGGGTAAGTACTGTTAAGTAAGCGCCACCCTGCAGCGCTGCACCCTCATCACCCTTTCAGTGGTCGAAAAAAAGACGCTGGTCAATATAGTAGAAGGTTCGCAAAGTAATATAGCAGTCGGTACAGCAGCACCATTTTAATAAGCGCCACCTTACCTGCAACAGAGAGGTTGAGCGTTTTCCAGAATTCTATCTGGGGTCTTAAAGCTGCGATTGCCGTGGATAGGTTGCCATCCAAGAGATTCCGATCCGTGTGGTAAATACGAACACCTAAATATCGAAACACAGCCGGTTGCCAAGCCACTAATGCACCATCCACTATCAGTTGAGGGGCATCTGTGCCAGGAGTGAAGGGAAATAAACATGATTTACCCCAATTTACATCCAGTCCTGACACTTTAGCAAATAGTTTAAGTGTGTTGGGTATGATCGGGGGTATCACCTGTAAGTCCCTGATATAAAGCAAGATATCATCGGCGTATAGCAAAATGGCGTGCATCTCATCCCCTAGCTGTATACCCCAATGATATGCCAATTGACGCAGAGCTATAGCCAGTGGCTTTATGGCCAGGGAGAATATTAGTGGGGAAAGGGGGCACCCCTGCCTAGTTTCTCTCCCAATCGGTATGGGCTTTAAAAATAAAGTTTGTAAACTGACTCGTACGGTGGGTGTTTCCTACAGCAGTTTAACTAAACTCAAGAAATAAGGCCCAAACCCATAGCGTCGCAGCACCGCAAACATATACGGCCATTCCACCGTATCAAAGGCTTTCTCCAATTACAGAACCAAACAACCCGCTGCTGGCCAAGTCGCTACAGCGCTGCGCATCACCCGGAAAAGCCTAACAATATTTAGGGAGGTGTTTCGGGCTGGGACAAAGCCTTTCTGATCCTGATGGACCAGGTGCGGAGTGACCAGGGTCAATTGACCCGCCAGGGATCCTGCCAGTATTTTGTAATCTCCATTTAGCAGCGCCAGGGGTTGGTAGGCGCTTGTGTTCATGGGATCCCTGTCTGGTTTCGGAAGTGTAATTGGAGTGGCCTCTGTCAAAGAGCTGGAAGGGCGGCCCCCTCCAATGCTTCCGTGTATACTCCCAATAACTGTGGACCTAAAAGATCGGCATAGGTCTTATAGAATTCATGGGGGTAGCCATCTGGTCCTGGGACCTTGCCAGAAGGCAGCGCACGCATTGTGCCTTTTACTTCCTCCAGTGTAAGAGGTGTATCTAGTTCCCTGCGCTGCTCAGGTGTGAGTGTAGGAAAGGTGAGACCATCCAGGAAGGAGTGTATGTACGTGTCAGAGACACTCAAGGCAGACCTATATAAGTGAGTGAAGTGCGTGGTCAGTTCTCTGTGAATCTCATGCTGCGTATATTTAAGTCCGCCATCCAGAGACCGAAGTGCAGTAATGAGGCTCGTGGCCTGGTCTCGCTTGATCAACCAAGCCAATAAGGTTCCAGATCGATCAGTTTTAGCGTGTGCTGTCGCTGAATGCGCCGCGTAATTCAAACACCTCTGGCGTTCTAGGAGTTCCATGTGTTTTTTACGCGCCTCTAACAGAAGTGCGGAATCCGGAGAGGCAACTATTGCTCGAGATTCTAAAGTTAGTAAATCCTTTTCCACTGCAAGCAACTCCGATTTCACTTGTCTCTTCAAACGACAGCCCTGCCCCAGACATTTCCCGCGTATTGTACTCTTCATGGCAGCCCACTCCACCATGTTGGATGAGGCCGTCCCCGTGTTGTGTGTGAAGTACTCACTGAGGGCCTGCACTATCGTGTCTTTAAATAGAGGGTCCTCCAGTGCCGACGGCTGTAGCCGCCACGTAGGGATGTTAGGAGGCCCGTTTTCCCATGCCAGTGTAACGTAATGTGGGTTGTGGTCGGAATGTGTACGACCCCAGTAGTCCGAGCCCGTTACGTATGGGAGTAAGGAAGGTGAGCTGACGAATCTGTCTAATCGGATGTGTAAATCATGAGGCACGGAATAAAAGGAATATATCCTCACATCAGGGTTCCGACGTCTCCAAACATCAACCAGATCCCACCCACGTACCCATCCGCCTACTATTGCAGAGTTAGCTGTGGCCGCTGTGCTTTTAAGGGGAGGAAAGGATCTATCTAATCCAGTATCCATGATGCTATTGAAATCCACTCCAATCAGCCACGGTATGTCGCACCATTTAGTTAATATTTGGGAGAGTGATCTAAGAAATTGACCTTGGTCTGTATTAGGGGCATACACATTACCGAGCAGTATATAACGCCTGTCCAGCCTACCCTTCAAAAACACATCTCTACCGTCTTTATCGATAAGTACCTCCTCCACTGTAAAGGGTGTGCCTGGGTGGACCCAGATTAAGGCCCCTCGTGCAAATAATGAGTAATCAGTAGCATACACTTTACCCCTCCATTTTCTCTGTAACCTGACTGTTTCAGTGCTATTTAAATGCGTCTCTTGCAAAAGGGCAATGCGCACGTTGTGTCTCTTAAGATATGAAAAGACCGCATATCTGCGAGAAGGTGTGCGGAGACCCCTCACATTCCAGGTAAGTATTGTGTGATCAGTCATGACACTGCGTTATGTGAAAGTAGAGTGTACCCCGACCTGCGCATGCAGTCAAGTGTGTAAATCGGCACAGCACTGTAGCTTCGCCCACTCCCCCCAAGGGAACCTCTGTAACTAAAAGGGAAGATGAATACGCCAACATGGCGATAGGGGAACTTTTCTAGGGGGGCCCCCATAAACAAGAGGTGCTGCCCAAACCCTGACGGATGGAAAAACTATCTGTAGATAAGGAAAAACATGAGGGGGTATATGGCCGGGCAAGGCATGCCACTGAATGATCCCCAAGTATCACACATCTATATGTATAGAGTTGCAGACAGCTGAAATAACCTGTAAGCGCCATGTGTAAACCTGAATGCGGTGCCAGTTGCGTAAACCCCCCGCATAACTAAGAATACAAGAGTATCAGTGCCAAGTGTCTCTGGGATGCAGGTCTGTAAATAGTTTGTGATGTTATCACCGAGACCCCAGCAGTTATACGATACCATCAGAAGTCAGTGGCGTGACATCAAGCATACGCAGCAATACCACGTCTCATAGTCCAGCTGCCGATGAGCCTTCATCTTCCGAAGAGTGAGGCGAGGTTCCCTCCTTACTGACCGTCTCTGCAGCCTCTGCTATCCGCTTCACGAACCGCTGCCTGTCTTTCCTGTCTAATTTGATCCTGGCCAGGTGCCGTTAAGAGGCCGGGGCTCCGCCACTTGGACCTTCGTCGACGGTTCCTTATTCCGCTCACCTCGTTTCTCCCAGTGGCCGTCATACCTGTTGGTCTGGGACCTGAAAACTGGCCTGTGGTTTCTAGCCAGTCCCAAGTGTCTTGCGGGGTGTCAAAGAATTGTGTTCTTCCGTCAGAGACCACTCGAAGCTTCGATGGATAAAGCAATGAATCAACAATGTTCAGTTGGTGAAGCTTCTGTTTAACTTGAAGGAAAGACCCCCATTTGCGCTGGACCCTGAGCGGGAAGAAGAGGACCTTAATATTGTCGAACTCGACTTCCGCTAGCTTCCTGGTTTCACGCAGGATCATGTCTCTGTCCCTGAAGTGCAGCAATTTAAAGATAAGTGGACGCGCCCCAGACCCCGACGCCGGCTTTCTCCCAGGGATGCGGTGCGCTCGCTCTATGGTGAAAAAGGGAGAAAAGGAGGAGGAGGGAAGAATATCCTTGATAATCAATAAAGAAGAAGTACGTGGTTCCTCGGTGAGTACAGAGTATTTATTGCAGGTCGTGGAAGGAAGGGGATTCTTCCTTTCGGAACTGGTGCCCTCACACACCCACAAGCTAGGTGTCATGCTTCATCATCTGGGCCTGCTCCTCGTCGGGTCGGCGCTGCAATACCCGACGGGCACCCAAAAAGGTGCTCTTTATCGGAGATCTTTTGTTCCTTGCCGGTGGGTGCCGTGGGTGTAAGGGCCCTTTTGATTGTGTGGATGTAGTAGTATGTGAAGTGAGTTAAAACAAGTCAGGGTGCCTTATGGAACATATTTTATTCTTGGTAGGACCCCTGCCTGATTAAAATAGAGAAAGGAGAGGCGTCTATCTGACTATAATGGGTCAAGATCTGGGCGCTCTACTCCTAGTGGGTCAACATGTTTCTCACCGTTGTTGTCTTAAGGATCAAAGGCGATTCTTCAGGACCGTAAAGTGAGTCTATCTACACCCAGTGGTGTGGTGAACTACCTACCACTCTTGGATAAGCGGGTTGTGCGCCCGTTGTTTCTATGGACGACCTGTACGTGAGAAAAAAGGTATATATACTCAAGGACACAGTTGACCACAAGTGCCATCGTGCTTCCAAACAGATACTCTGTATTAGGTCCTTAACTGACAGTGGTGATCAATAATATCAATAGTGGTTCGCTATTCATATCACCCAAAAAGTGTGTTCCTGAACGAAGTCTTCTGGTAACACATACATATTGTTGAATAAAACCAATTACTTTAAAACATTTATACAATGGTGAAGAAATGGTAGTAAAACAGTTGGGTGATCAGAGGCCTTTTTCATGCGACTCACCCAATCACTAATTGAATCGTGCCTCGTCAGTATCCAGCGGGCTGTGGACACATAGAAGTTATGTGTCTGGAAATTGATAGATATAAGAAGAGATTCATAGTCAGGTGTGAGGAGATCACAGGTTAGTATAGAACTGCTTCTATAACTACAAGGATTGCCTCATAAAGTAGCGATCTTCCAGTGGTCCTGGCCCAATGGGTTGCTCTTTCAAAATAAGTTCCTGTCCTCACTTGGCGGATTCTCAATGCCCCACAATCCTATGGTACTCAGTACGGGCAGCAGTGCGGGCGCCAGCACCACCGGTGACCCCAATGGGTAAGAGTAGTCACTGTGGTACTAAGCGCGCACATCGCTACAAACAAGCTGTCACCACCCCTATGAATTGGCATTGCGTTCCCATCAAGTAGTTACTTGATAACTCATGTGAGAAATAGCAATCTGTTCCCCAGGCGCTTACCTCTGTAGTCAGTGCCGTCTGAGGTCCCTTGTTTTTAAGCGTATCAAATACTCACCTGCTTTCAATGAAAGCCGTGTGGTTGACCTACCCCTCTCCGCTGGATCCGGGAAGGTAATAGACTAGTAGAAACTGTCCTTTTATATACCTGCAAGTGTGCCAGCTGGGGCGGGGCAGGGAAGCCGATCGGTTTCAGCTGGTGCTGCAACAGAAATAGCCTGTTGTTATACAACAGACATCATCCTCGAGCACTGAAGGACAATTTACCCTTTGGACAGTTTTTACGCATTAGGAGAAACTGTAGTTCCATCACTGACTATCAAACAGAGGCCAAATCCTTATCAAAAAACTTACTCAAGAGGCAATACCCACAAAGACAAGTGGCTCAATCCATGAAGAGAGCTAGGAATAATCACCGAGAGGCCCTACTAGAAGTAACCCCAAAAGAGCAAACTGACATACTAACCTGTGTCACTTCTTTTACTTCGGACTCCAACCGGATAAAGAAAGTGATCAATAAACACTGGCGGATCCTCAACACAGGGACATTACAGATCCCTAAACCCCGGTTTGCTTTTAAGCGTACTCAGAACTTAAAGGACATACTGATCCATACAAGACCTAGACCTGGAAGAGCGAATGACCAAAGATCCCTATGGGATTTACCACCAGTTCAGGGACACCATCCCTGTGGCTCCTGTGCGGTATGTCCCAAAACCAAGCCCACAAAAGAAATAACTTTCACAGACTCGTTCACCTGGCAGATTACAAAACATACCAATTGTAACACAACTCAATGTGTGTATATGATTACATGCCCTTGTAAGAAAAGGTACATAGGGATGACAATGAGGATGGTAAAAACCAGAATCACAGAACACAAAAGTAACATCCGATGCCAACGAGTAACCACGAAACTATACACCCACTTCAAAGAACTGAAACATTCCCCTGAAAGTTTGCGGTGGGTGGTTCTAGAGACTCACCCTCAGATTACACAGAATTCCCTCTTTAGAATCGAACAAAGATGGGTACACCGGTTGTTGACTGACCAACAGGGACTCAATGATGAGATTCCGTGGGGGTCACTCGCTAACCTCTGATACAGTGAGTACATCACAGACGATATGAGACACCATGAGAGGTACTGACCCTTACCCTTCATTCGATATTAACAACCTCCCCACAACTGTCCAACCTCAAACCAGGGTACGACCCAGGAATATAACACCCCTAACTTGATACCCGGAGCACTAAGATCCTGAACACTCCAAGATGGTCATAGCATGTACACACGATACTCGACCAGGCTTCTCCCGCTTTACGTAATATGGGACCAACATTGGCAAACACCTCGCCCACTTACCCCACTAAGATCCCCAGCAATACTTCCAGTGACACCACCATGGGACCGCAATTGGACAATGGGTTACAAGAATGCACTGAGCATACATATACATATTCCAAGTGATACTCTACACTAGCCTAAGATGGCCGCTACATTCTCGTCATCTCTGGCCTTTCCTATACGTTATGTGTTAACACATTTTCCACCCTTTTATTCACCAACTCCGGTGATTCCAGCACGGGGCCCCTATCGAATATGTGGTTACTAGTATGCACTGAGTAGAAAGGGATACCTCCCTATGGACACTCCACACCAGTCTAAGATGGCCGCCACCTTTCTCGTTTACCTCGGCCTTTGTTTAGACGTCATATGACGCTTAGCAGCACCAGCTGAAACCGATCGGCTTCCCTGCCCCGCCCCAGCTGGCACACTTGCAGGTATATAAAAGGACAGTTTCTACTAGTCTATTACCTTCCCGGATCCAGCGGAGAGGGGTAGGTCAACCACACGGCTTTCATTGAAAGCAGGTGAGTATTTGATACGCTTAAAAACAAGGGACCTCAGACGGCACCGACTACAGAGGTAAGCGCCTGGGGAACAGATTGCTATTTCTCACATGAGTTATCAAGTAACTACTTGATGGGAACGCAATGCCAATTGATAGGGGTGGTGACAGCTTGTTTGTAGCGATGTGCGCGCTTAGTACCACAGTGACTACTCTTACCCATTGGGGCCACCGGTGGTGATGGCGCACGCACTGCTGCCCGTACTGAGTGCCATAGGATTGTGGGGCATTGAGAATCCGCCAAGTGAGGACAGGAACTTATTTTGAAAGAGCAACCCATTGGGCCAGGACCACTGGAAGATCTCTACTTTATGAGGCAATCCTTGTAGTTATAGAAGCAGTTCTATACTAACCTGTGATCTCCTCACACCTGACTATGAATCTCTTCTTATATCTATCAATTTCCAGACACATAACCTCTATGTGTCCACAGCCCGCTGGATACTGACGAGGCACAATTCAATTAGTGATTGGGTGAGTCGCATGAAAAAGGCCTCTGATCACCCAACTGTTTTACTACCATTTCTTCACCATTGTATAAATGTTTTAAAGTAATTGGTTTTATTCAACAATCTGTATGTGTTACCAGAAGACTTCGTTCAGGAACACACTTTTTGGGTGATATGAATAGCGAACCACTATTGATATTATTGATCACCACTGTCAGTTAAGGACCTAATACAGAGTATCTGTTTGGAAGCACGATGGCACTTGTGGTCAAATGTGTCCTTGAGTATATATACCTTTTTTCTCACGTACAGGTCGTCCATAGAAACAACGGGCGCACAGCCCGCTTATCCAAGAGTGGTAGGTAGTTCACCACACCACTGGGTGTAGATAGACTCACTTTACGGTCCTGAAGAATCGCCTTTGATCCTTAAGACAACAACGACGAGAAACATGTTGACCCACTAGGAGTAGAGCGCCCAGATCTTGACCCATTATAGTCAGATAGACGCCTCTCCTTTCTCTATTTTAATCAGGCAGGGGGCCTACCAAGAATAAAATATGTTCCATAAGGCACCCTGACTTGTTTTAGCTCACTTCACATACTACTACATCCACACAATCAAAAGGGCCCTTACACCCACGGCACCCACCGGCAAGGAACAAAAGATCTCCGATAAAGAGCCCCTTTTGGGTGCCCGTCGGGTATTGCAGCGCCGACCCGACGAGGAGCAGGCCCAGATGATGAAGCATAACACCTAGCTTGCTGGGTGTGTGAGGGCACCAGTTCCGAAAGGAAGAATCCCCTTCCTTCCACGACCTGCAATAAATACTCTGTATTCACCGAGGAACCACGTACTTCTTCTTTATTGATTATATAGGGCATGTACGTTGGACCTTTCCAAAAGCCCATTGTCCCCATTTTTTTGTAAAAAAAAAAAAGAATATCCTTGAGCCATTGTTCCAAAAAGGCCACCGCATCCTGACCCTCCACCCCGTCCGGCAGTCCAATCAAGCGTAAATTATTTCTTCTAGAGCGACCCTCCACATCCTCCACTCTATCTTCAAGGTATCTGATTCGAGCTTCATGCACATTCTGCTGCATCTCCAGGAAATCAGTTTCCCGCTTTAGTTCTGTAACATCCTGCTCCACTGCAGTAACTCGGTCCCCTAATTTTCGATGATCCGCATGCAGCAGCGTAAGATCCAGCGTAACCTTGTCTATTTTGGATTCCATAGACTCCCTGGTTCGTTTTATGGCATGCAATATGGCATCCAAACGGTCATTAGGGGGGTCCTGTTGTGCAAATGGTTGCGTCTGATCCATGTCTGCCGGGCCTGCAACTTGCGAGGAGGTCCTCGACCCGGTACCTTTAGTGCGGCCCATCGGTCCAGCCAATTTCTCTAGTGTACACCAGAAGGCGCGATGCTCCCAGCAGAGCAGGGCAGTATAGTTGGAGAGTTTTCCCGATTCACTATGCTGTACTTTATGATAGAAGCAGTAGAAGGAGCCCCCACAGTCCCTCCACTAGCGTGGCCAGCTGTCGTGGTTTGGTCGTACCTCTCAAATGCAGTACCATCCACAACCCTCTGCAACAGCGGAACTCCTTCCGACGGGTCCCACTGATGGTCTCTGCCCCCCACCCAAGCTCTCCAGTGATCTCCTGTGTCTGCTGTGGTCAATTCAGGCAAGACCCCGATGTCCCACTTAGTAGGCACCTTGCCGTGCCGTCTTTCCTTTCCCTTACTGGGCAGCACCCGTTGC
Source organism: Calotriton arnoldi (assembly GCA_963921515.1). NCBI lineage: Eukaryota > Metazoa > Chordata > Amphibia > Caudata > Salamandridae > Calotriton > Calotriton arnoldi. The sequence continues at coordinate 245,544 of CAWUFW010004564.1, read as the reverse complement.
AGTTACTTTTCCTCAGGGTCAAAGTATGACTATGGCAATGTCCTATGAAGGAGGGCCCACAGACAACCGCCACAGACCCTTTACTTTTCTTGTGTTGGTGTTCGTGCCGAAGGAGGTACGCGCGACCATACAATCAGGCCTCAGCCAGGCCGCTTCTGAGGTCACAATCGGTTCCTGAAGTGGCCGAGGCGCCTGCCTCTTCCCATAGCAAGTGGCGCTGCAAGCGATGTCTGCCACTGCATGATGAGGGCCCTTGCACACACCACTCCTCCAATTAGTTTAGGCGGACCCACACCGCTCCCACGACAGCGGCCAGACCGCACCGCTGCCGTCTCTTCCCTCACCAGTCTGCACTGCCTGCGGCGATACTCTCCTTCCTTCATGCAGAAGCACGAAAAGGGGCCCACCAACAACTGCTGCAAGCACTTCCCTGTGCACGTCGCATCAGCAGCCCGAACAGGACCAGATTGGGGCCGCTCCCAGAGCCGCGGTCAGGTCGGGCCAGCAGAGCCTCCTGTCACCACTCTCTATCGGGCTGCACCACCGCTAGTCTTCTCTGCTGGGGCAGGCGGCCCCTGTCCACACCACCTGATCCTTGCGGTAGACCGGGCCCCGATGCCGGGTGCTCCCCGGCCTCAGGATGCAATGCCACTCACCTCCTCTCTTACTGGGTGACCTGCTCGTGGCGCCTTCCATCGGTTCACGTCTCCACACTGAGTGGTGCGACGTGCGCTTCCCTCTGTTGTCGATCCCCGCTCGTGCAGCGGACGCAGCTGCCTCACAGGTAAGTCAGCAGGCTCCTCCTGGGCCACGCATTTCCAGCCGGGGTCTGATGTCTAGCTCCAAGCGCTCAGGTAATTGCCGCCCTACCGGTATCTTCACTCTAACCGGTTCCTGGGGGCTCGCACATCGATCCGCCATGGCTCCGCACTATCGATGCTGCTTTTATATAGGAGAAATTAATCGGATAATGGGGATCAGTGGAGGAGCGAATTCAGAACACATCTGCCATTTTGCCACTGCAGGCCACTCCCCCTATCTGTACCAGTAATACCAACACCATCACCTCCTAGCAAGGGCATGCCACAGTTGAATCTCACCTCTTTCTTAGCTTTGGCAATGCGTACCTAACCTTACACACTAATGCATATACAGGGCACAATAGCACACTAAAGGCCAAGGAGAATTGCAACCAGGAAGTGGCCGCCCAGGTACACAATGACCTCAAGTGCTACAAAAACGCAGTTGACTGAAGGGAACATATCTGGCACAGTCCAATCCAACTGAGAAACCCTCAGACCATGTAAAAAAGAAGCCAACATGTAATAGTTCGATCAAATCATTCTTTTCACCAACACATTAGGTGCTCTCCATTATCTTACCTGTGACCTGGGCTACCACACAGAATTGTTCTTTCGCCTACACTAAGATATTATCTGCCTCTTCATCGGTTGATAGAGGCTGAAGAGGCTTTTGCACGCTACCAGTACCCAAGCACCTAAACACCTGCCCTGTCATATGTGCAGATGCAACCATGACTTCTTAGCGGCTCCAGGCTAGGCACTTGAGCAATGCCTCTAGCATATGAAGAGTCCCAGTAGGCGCATGGTCAGCTCCAGGCCTGTGGCACATGAGAAACAGCTCTGGCATGTGCACATGCAGTCCCTGCACATTGACATCCCCATACCTGGTACAGGAGCCTCATCCAAGGTAAATGACCCCACACTGGACACGGACAGCATTCCTGACCCATGAGGCACCCTGGGTTTAGAACACATCCACCAACAATGCCACAGGAGCAACATCCCTTGTGCATGATCTGTAAATGTAGCCCATCAGTAGCAAGTGTCCTGTCACGTGATCAACCCCACCCTAGCTAGGTTATTTGATTTGCTGCTTTCCACAACTGGGTCTAATATCTAAGTATATTTGCAGAAATAAGCTGTAAAACGTACCACTTGATTGTGATACTCTCTCACTATGCTTGACAAAATATGGTGATCTTATAAAAACTTTACTGAACTGTCTGGAGTCCGACTCAGCCTTCACTATAATCAAGAAGCAAGAAATAGAGTACAGTAGCAACCAGTCTGACGCCTCCCAACCTCACAACTACCAAATGGATCTTGCTGCATCTATATCTCCCTTCCAATCAAACTCCAAAACAAAAATATTAAGCCCGGCCGACGCCACAGCAATATCGCTAAGACTACCATGTCAGACTTAGGGCCCACTTACGGGTCACACTGTGCAGGTGTCCCACAGTTACCAGGCCCAAAATCAGCAATACCAGTCAATAATTCCACCTCTGTACAAAACAACCACATCTTTTAGCCCCTGGAATGTAGAATAACTATGCAAACCTGGATTTACTGGGTGCGTCTGCTCTTCGATTTACCAACTGATCTGAGCAGGATGAGGAAATGCAGCATCTCCTGTCTGTGGCTCAGAGGAACGTTCCATGCTTGCTCGGTGAAGGAGGAAGGGATCCGATGGGGCTGGAAGGTATCTGTGCCTGGGAGTCTAAGGTGAAGCAGTAACATCAGGCCCACCTTCCCCACACCCGGTATTTTCGGGTGCAGGATCACCAGGCCACATGGACCACTCCCAGTGGCAGCTCCTCTGAAATGGCGGAGGAGCATCACCCCACTGCCTGGCCCAGAGCCAGTAAATGTAAAATAAAATGAAGCTCTTGCATCGTTTTATTTTACATTTCCCGACTCTTAGCCAGCGGTGTTGGGGGGATGGGGTTTAGGCATGGGAGGGGGGAGGAGGAGTGCTATGTGCACTCCACTCCCTAAGTGCGCATATGTGTTTTGGCCGGCCGTTTCAGGCCGACTAAAACACACATGCGCACTTAGGTTTTCTCCAGCCCAGCTGCATTGAGCAGCCGGGCTGGAGAAACCCACAGACTCCCTGGTCTGAGCAGGGCGTCTTTCTTGCCTGCTGAGACCAATCCACGCGCTGCTCTGAAGCACAGGGATTGGATGGGAGTCTCGGTCCCAGGGGCTACTGGGACCCAGGAAGTGGAGAGGAGGTCGAACACGATGCAGGAGACGGCCGGCCGCGGCAGCAAAAGGTAAGTTTTTTTTGTTTATGGCAGCCGCCGATGACCACTCCAGTTAGCTTGTAATAGGCTCCTGAGACTAACAAAGCAGTACTATCTTAAACATTCTACTGACTCAGTCAGCTAAAACAAGCACTACTAAACTCCATTAGTAAAACCTCAATTAACCCAGGACTTGCTGTCACACTTTTGCTATTGTAAATAACGGATAATACTCAAAATTGTAGAAATTGCATCCCGATCTTGGATGTTCTTCTACAGGGTGTGACTGTGGTGGTGTAGCTGCAAACATCCTTCAGGACATTAAAGCTTGTTTGCATTTAGCCGTCCATGGTACCCTCCACAAAGTATTCAGTGATCGAATAAGCTAGTTGGTTGCAGTACTCAAATAATTGCTAGGCAATTGTCAAATCAATTCTCCAGAGCCTGCTCAATGGCAAATATGAAATCCTTGTAAGAAGTATCACCGCTGTCCCTGGACATGCAGAAACCAGAAATTATTGAAAACTCATTGAAATTCCAAGATCCTCCTTTTTTTAAGCTTTATCTTTCAGGGGATAGTGTGGTCGAACCGTCAAGGCTTACTCTTGGGGGAAACGACTAATTCAGGCACCCCAAACATCACTCACAAAAATGAGATCATCCAGGAAGTGTTATTTGGAGAACAAAGAGGACCCGACACCTGTGACCGCATTGCTTCTTCATCTCTTTTAGGCCTGTCTCAATTAGTTCTTGATCCCACGCACTCTGGAGGCCATACCCTTGATGGCATCTTTTCTGACTGCCCTTTTATTCAGGTCACCTCACCATTACCGCTCACGAGGGCAGACCACAAGGCAGTGATGTTCCAACTTAATTTAGTGAGCCACACTTCGGAAGAGCCTACGCCCCCACCTACCTCCACTTATCGACCTTGGCATAAAATATCGGAAGGCCAACTTACCGATGCCTTAATTCGATCTAATAGATTAGTATCTTCTGATCTTGACTCAGCTGCAAATGACTACCATCAATGGCTCAGCTCAGCCATTGATGTCGTAGCTCCCGCCAAATGCAGAAACGCAAATCGACTTACACCTTCTGAGCGCTGGTTCAATGAAGAACTCGGATTGGCCAAACAATCCTGTAGAAGGTCAGAGAGGAAGTGGAGGTCTAACTATAGCACAGAGGACAAAGCCACTTATAAAGCAGAGCTGCTACTTTACAAAAAACTCTTGATTAAAGCCAAATCTAATTTCTTTATAAATAAAATTAATTTGGCTATTAATACTCCCATAGAGCTTTTCTCTACAGTGGTACAGTGGTCTAACTCAGCAATCCTTCGTGGCTAAAAACGCCAATACAGATGCCTCTCTGTGCAACAAACTTGCTGCATTCTTTAAAGACAAAGTAGAGGCCATCTTTAACGTCTTTGCTGCAAACCAAAGCTCTGAGGAGGCTTGCATGACTAACAAATTTCAGCCGTTGTTATCTAGAGGGTCCCAATCAGGGACCTGCACTAGAGAAGCAGTTAATTTGGATGCTGAGCTATCAGAGCCAGCTCAGTCTCTGAATGCTATTTTTTCCGCTTTTTCACCCCTTACTAATGGTCAAGCAACAAATTTGTTTAATCAAATCAGGATTGCTGTTTGATCCGTGCCCACCCAGAGTACTACAGCTAGCCCCTACTACTGTCCCCGGCCACCTCCTACTGATTTTTAATCGAATGTTCCTCCTAGGTTACTTCCCCAAAAATGAAAAATTGCATCAATTCTCCCTCTCTTAAAAAAGCTGAACCTCAACGCTGATTATCCCAGCAACTACCGGACAATCTCGCGGCTTCCTTTTCCGGCCTAGATGGTAGAGAATGCCATGAACACCGAGCTCTCTCTATTCATCCAGAAACATAAGTTGCTTGATCCCTCCCAGTTTAGCTTTAGAAGCCAACATAGTACGGAGTCAGCTCTGATTACAGCCTCCGAGTATGTCTGAACCACATTAGACAAGGGAGGGAACGCTGCCTTAATCTTGTTAGATCTTTCGGCGGCGTTCAACACCGTTAATCACAAACTCCTTATCAAGCGTATGTTCAAGTTAGGTGTCAGGGGCACTGTCCTTAAGCTGCTTCGATCTTTTCTCACCGACAGAGTTCAATTTGTGGAATCTAATGGCCACAGTTCAACATCCTTCACTGTACCCTGTGGTGTACCTCAAGGTTCGGCACTGAGCCCAACTCTTTTTAATCTATACGTTACTCCTTTAGCTTCACTGATTAAAAGTTTTGGGTTCTCAGTTGTCTCATACGCTGACGACACTCAGATCATAGTGTCGATCACAGAAGATCTTGACAGAACTGCAAAATGGTTTCACTGTTGTATGCAGCAGATCGGGCAATGGTTGTCCAATAATTGTCTGAAATTAAACTCAGACAAAACTGAGGTGCTACTTTTTGGCAATCGCCCATCATTTTGGTCTCCCAAATGGTGGCCACAGGAAATGGGAGCTCTCCCAATTCCTGTTTCTAAAGTGAAAAATCTGGGAGTCCAATTTGATGAAAAGCTTTTCTTTGTGGGACATGCCAATGCCATCACCTCCTCATGTTTCTTTATGTTTAAATCACTTAGGAAGGTTTTTCCCTTCATTCCTTTGGACGTTCGCAAGGCAGTGATCACCGCACTGGTATTTTAAAAAATTGACCATTGTAATGGGCTTTTTCTGACTGCCCACAAACAAAGCTCTGCATAAGCTCCAAATGGTCCAAAATGCAGCTGCCAGACTGCTTCTAGGGTTACCAAAACATTAGTCGGTCTCCTAATCTCTCCCATTACTTCACTGGCTCCCGGTGAGAAAGCGGGTAATGTTTTAGTCTCTGTGCATAGCATTGAAGGCCTTTTCTCATGATGGCCCAGAATCCATCAGACAGCTCTTTCAATGGTACACCCCTCCCAGGACGTTAGGATCTTCCTCCCAGGCCAATCTGGTTGTACCCAAAGTTAAGAAGCCCACTTGGGGAGGCAAGAGTTTTGCAGTGGCCACTGCCAAACTTTGGAACTCGATGCCTCTCAAACTAAAAACTACAAAAAACCTGCTTACCTTTCGTAAGGCTCTTAAAACATGTCTGTTTAATAACTAGTACAGGTCTCAAATTGTTCCTCAGTATGGTCTACACGTACTTTTGGCTTTTACCTACATCTATTTCCAACTGACTCGGAGTCAGTGCCTAGACACTTACGGGTAGTAGTGCGCTCTAAAAATCTCATTTTCATTTAATTTCATTTATTCTTTTTATGAAAAGGAGTAAGACTTTTATTACTCATAAAGCAAATATGTTGAGTCTCTTTAGTAAGGTCTATGGCATACAGCGCTCTTAAAGTTCTCTCAGTAAATACTCCACCTTCTATGCTCAGAGTAAACACAGTACACAAGTTTAAATCATGATTTAGTCAAATGCACAGCCTGCTTTCGCTAAATGGGCTGTTGTGTACTTATCATATTGTTCAGATGTTCTCACGTATTGGAGGAGCTTAGTGTCTCTGTGAAGTTGGAACCCACAGGGTCTGTAGAGACTGGGGAACCACAATCAGAGTCCTTCAGCATCTTAGATCAGGCCAGACAGTTTTGGTCAGCCTGTCGAGGTAAGAGTTCGCCTACTCATGCAGTGCACTCTGTGGTGGAAGGTTGCAGTTGCAAAGTGCTGCTGGGTGAGAATTGCTCTGGCCCGGAAGACGTTTGTGGGTGGGCAGAGAAAACAGCTTCTTTTGTGCAGCTTGATGGTCGTCGCATTGTCCTGATGAGGCACGAATTTGTGGACTGAAACGCGTCGACCCTACAGATCAGAGGAGTCCGATAGAAATTAGCATCACAAAAAGAAATTGGATACACACTTATTTGAACTGAGTGGAGGGTTGATCTATCCCCTCCTGTGTGTACTGGACTACCTCGATGTTGGATTGCTTGAAAACATATAGCAACCATTCTTTTTAATTAAGAATGGGTAGGAAGGAATTGTGACTGTATAGTATTGATTTATTTGTTTGTTCTTTTGTGTAAATGGTTGAGATCCCGAAATGATAAAATGATTTATAATTAAAGAAGTATAAAGAATTGCTTTTACCTGTATTTGGAGGTCGTATGTGATAACAGAAAGAAGTGTAAATAGTATTAAGGGACTAAGCACCTACAAGTAGGAATTAATTTGTGTCCTTCCTACTGAAACTCATGCGGTATCTATTCCTCTACATCATTTCCTTTTTGTTAGTTGTTCTTTGGCCAGATGTGGCAGGAGGATTAGGGCAAACCCCATTGCTGTTTTATAACATCTCAGAGAAGCATTTGCCATGAAATCTCAAGTTAACAAGGCAGTCTGGCTCTTGAGAATAGAGCAGAAGGTTAGAAAGATCGGAATTGTGATAACTAGGGATATGTGATATGTAATATGTAATATGGATCCACTTACATTCCACCAATACTACCAAATTTATACAGAAACTTGTTGAAGCAAAAAAAAATACTAATTTTGGTTTCACTTTGAATGAGTGAGTGCTTCCAATTATGAAATGCATTCTATGTGTATTCTAATGAGTAGGTAACAATTGATTTTGCAGACAGTTGCTCTGTAAAGCCAGAACTAAACATGAAGCTCAGTTGAATATGCTTTTCTAAAGCATATGAACTATCCCGCAAAACAGGGAAGCAAACATTCTTTCTGAGTTACATTTCTTAGACATAAGGCCTGACTTAGATTTTTGCGGATGGTCCATCGTTTCTCTGTCATGTCGGAACTGATCATGGCGGCAGCTAACCATCCTCTGTATTTAGGTTTTGGGCTGACTGACCGCCCTCTGTCATTACAGAGGAAGGGCTGTTAGCTGTCTTTCAGTCATCTGTCGTCAGTGCCCCTCTACTGCGTCGTCAGACACAGCGCTGTCAACATTGTGATGGCAGACATCCGTCTGTCATATCTAGAGTTGTCTGCTGTCAGAGTGGGACAGAGGGACCCTAACACGAGATGAAAGCAATGACAGATATGCTTCAGACGGTGGACACGTTCGTCAATACAAAACTCATATTGGAGACACGATCAAACAGGAGTGACCTTACGTTTGGGCCACAAATTACACCCTCTCTGATGTAATGGCAAACTCTATCATGTTACTCATCCCACTCTAAGCGCCATCCACTGTTCTCATATTCAGACAGCACATACTAACTCTCTGGTGCTACTACAATGCTATATCAAAAACAGGTAGTACTACAATGCTGACCAGATGAATCCATGTCAAAGAAGCAAAACTTTTCCACTTCGTGGTTTTGTTTTAACAAATCACTGTGTCTGGGATTTAATTTTTACAATTTTATTTTGCCCATTGAAATAACACACATGATTCTAATGATACATAAAGTCAAAGTCATGGAATGGAAAATTGGTGTCACAGTGACATTGATCAATCTCATCACCTAAGTAACAGACTATGTGACACACTTTTAGCTCAGCCATAAAAGTTTATAGGTTGGGGCTTGAAAAGTGCAAGGACCACTAAAAAGGAACACACATTCTTTGTCCTATCCACACTGAAGTGAAAATAGAGTAGAGTACATATAAGTGAATTAAGAGCACTGCAAAGCGGCCTGTTTCTGCTGACCAGTGGTACAGCTGTCTCACTCAGCTGTTGCACAACATACCTCTATTAACCAATTGTAAGTGGTAGACTTGTAGACTTTTTACAGCCTATCGAAAAAATATAGTCATGCATGCAATATAAGAACTGAGAGTTAGTGCTGCACACGCATTTGCACTGTCTATGTTGCTAATGGACCCAACTCTGCAACAGGGTATGGGTTGAGTTACAAGGATACAACAACCCTAGATGCCTTTGCCTCACACTTGAATATTACCTATCTGAAATTCGGTTTAGTATGTGTGTATTATTTTTGTAATGCTCACTTTTTTACTGCACTGTAGCCTGTATGTTGTGATTTGAGTGTGCTATATGCCCACGCTAACCTCCCCGAGAAGGCTATAATTTTTCACGATTACTAATACAGATATTCAAGAAGCGCTTGGCACAGTGTTGCTAAGGCATAATAGGATGGATCCTGGAACTGGAGATCCAAACAACCATCAGTTCTATGACTGAGGCCCACTAGGCCAATTCTGATATTTGGACCTCCAAATCCCTTCATTTCACTGTATATCCATAGGCCACTCAATATTTCTTAGGTATGTGACTTAAAATTAAAATCAGGTCTCTCAATCTCATCAGTAGGGTGAGGAAACTTAGTGATGAGCTGTCTGACATTCTAAACATAAATAAAGAGTAAATGTTCAATAGCATACCATAGCAATTTATATAGTAACAACTATCATTTACAAAAAGTAACTTTTGGGATTTTCTGCACGGTGACGCAGTCATTAGCCTCGACTGAGTTGTCCACTCTGCTTGAGGATACAAAATTCCAAGTCTTCAGTTGGAGCAGTACTCCTGTGATGAGGATGCTCTTAAAGGCAACCCTGGCCCGTCAGGTTTGTGTACCCAATGCCCTGGGCCTCTCTCCAAGGGGACTAGATCAACAACATCCAGCATAGTCATGTCCTCATTACAAAAAAAGTGCCCACACAAGCCCCCTGTAACCAAGGCAAGTCAAAGGGAATTTTAGAAAAGACAGGGGCGGGACCTCCTGCAGGGTAGGAGGCTGAGGGTGCGGTCAGCAATGTGTTCATTATGAGTAGAGACCTGCTGCATGCAGCTACCTAGCATGAGGATCAGCTGGATCAGATTATTGACCTCCCGAGGGCCCTGAACGCTCTCCTGACAGCCCAGAATGACATTTAGAGGGATCAGAATGAGCTCCTGGAGGGGCATCTGAGTGTCGTAACTTCATTCTGGGGTGCTGCAGCAGGATGCATTCAGAAAATTAACTGCAAAAGTGTCTGTTTTAACTGTCCCTTCTGTGGTCAAATACCATCTGCTGATAGCTCAATCTCAGAAACATCTACAGCCAGCAGCTCCATGGAAAGCAGGACACTGATGCACATGGAACCACCAGTCACCCCACACTGTGCTGCGACTCAAGCTACTTCAGTGGGTCTTAGGATGAGTCGTTCATCTGTCCTGGATGAGGACAACATCAAAGAGCCTACCACAAAGAGAGACAAAAAGTTGATAACAGACTGTTGTCTTGAAGAAGCCCCTAAAGAACTGTTGGCCAACCATACATTTCCCATTCAACAACCAAGTTATCTTAGTTTCTGGGAATCGTACTGGGTGTCAACTATTTTGTTTGAAAAAAATGCTATAACTATAAATTATTTCATTAATGAATAAAAATAATATGTGTAAGTACATCCTTTTTATAATCCTTTTTGAGAAATATATTTGGTCACAACTAAGGGCCTGATTACGATCTTGCTCGGTCGGGCTCCTGACGGCATCCGTCAGGAGCGAGTCCGAGTCATAAGCGCGAATTCCGGACAACTCGTACCGCTGTACGAGCGAGGAAGTACGATGCTCATATAGCCTCGCGCTCCGAGCGTCATGTACCCGTAAGCGAGGCCCTCCGGACGACTCCGACATGGCCAACGCGCACAGCGCAATGGGGCCGATTTCCGAGCGACCAAGTACGATGTGCGTGTCGAGCAGCCGGATTGAGTTGGAGCGTCCGACTCGAGACAGCGTTGGGAAGCGGACTTCGGGGGCCTGTAGCGGGCCCCCCTTCACCCGTAGCCCTACGACTCGGTCACTGGGGGGGACCCACATGCATGTACGGTGCAGGGGGCACCGATGCGTCCCCACGACAGGGGGCGACCTTTTCCGCGACGTACCTTTTTTTCTCAGTGGAAGCCTATGTACGCAACGTACAACAGGCTCACATTGACATCAATGGGGCTCCGAGCGACCCGAGTCCGTCAAGGCGTACTTGCATCATACTCGGGCATTCGGAGCCCACGAGCACGAGTCGGTCAGAAAGCTCTACGGGACCGAGTCGGTCGTAGGGCTTTCCAAGCGAGATCGTAATCGGGCACTAAGGGCCTGATTCACAGAACTAACTTACGTCAAAAACGTAAAGTTAGTACTTTTTGGTATTCACAGAATACACTTACTCATTTTGGTATTCACAGAATGAACTTACTCATTTCGGTATTCACAGAAGTTAGTAGTCCTAACTTTAGGACTCCTAAATGCCTTCTGTGAATACCGAAAGTCGTAAAGTTAGGATTTTTCTCAGTTTAGGAGTAGTAAAGTTAGGAGTCTAACTTTACTACTCCTAAACTGAGAAAAATCCTAACTTTAAGACTTTCGGTATTCACAGAAGGCATTTAGGAGTCCTAAAGTTAGGACTACTAACTTCTGTGAATACCGAAATGAGTAAGTTCATTCTGTGAATACCAAAATGAGTAAGTGTATTCTGTGAATACCAAAAAGTACTAACTTTACGTTTTTGACGTAAGTTAGTTCTGTGAATCAGGCCCAATGTGTGGACGGTTGACTCCGCTACGCAGATGGAGTATGCAGATCTTTTTGCTACTCCGCACTCCGCTCGGAATGCGGAGTTCAGCAGAAACTCCGATTCCGCAGCGTAGCCGAATTTGCCCCCAGCACTGCAGCAGCACCCACCATTAAGTAGGAGCTCCATCCCGTAGAGGATGCAGTGGGATGTCGGAGCGAGGCTTGGAACACAGAGACTCCTTTGGTGACATTGTCAGACTGGGGGCAGTGCATCTGGCGTCACCTGTCGCGTGTTCCTGGTGACGCGATGTCACATGCTGGTGTGTACTGTGTAGCCGATGACATGGGAGTGGGAGGTGGGACATGTTGGAGCTGAGGTTCTGCGGAGGGGAGGAGGAGGAGAGGAAGAGGAGGGGAGGCGGTTGTGGGCCCCCTCGGGAGAGTGTTCAGCAGGGTTGGGAAGTTGAGCCTCCCTTCTTGGCATGGACGATGGCCATCGTGCTGGCACGGACACCGCCGACAGCTACTCCGTCGTAAGTGGTGCCACACTGCCAGCGCTTTCTCCATTGCCTCCCATGTCAGTGCTGCTGGTGTTTTTCCTGCCATGTCGAGGGCCGGGGTTGTATTTGCCTTCCCTGTTGGTCACGTGTGGCCGTGGAGCTTGGCGTCATTGGCGTGAGTTGCTTTGGTTGTGTGGAGTGGGTGAAGTGCCATGAGGGGGGGCCACCCTGAGTTTCATGAACGGCAGCCTGGTTGGTGTTGACAGCCCCTCTGTGGATCTGTGGTGCAATGCCTAGTCAGGGGTTGAGTGAATGCTGTTGACAGGCACTGTGGAATCATCTTTACTTATGAGACAGGAGCTGAGGCAGAGGCGAGGACAGGCCGCCCCACCACACAACCCGGAGCGTGAGTACCCTTTACACTCTGTATTCTTATAAACCAGCTGCTGGTGTTTGATTCTTTCAGTGCTTTGCACACAGGGAAACAGATGCAAACAATTTAACATACATAAATGTTGCTTTCATAAAGAACGCGTTGTGGTATGTTAGAGAATTTAATGCAATGGACAGATTTTGTGTCCAAAGGTCATGCCCTGTATCGACTAATCAACGTGCGCGGACAATGTTTCTGTGCAGTGACTCATGTGAATGCTCGTTACTTATGACAGATAGTTGAAAAAACTGGGACAGCTGAGGATGGCCAAAGGTACCAGGGATTTCAACTTCCCAATGACCGTTGAGTAAGTGCTTAATTTAATATGCCCATGTTAGCGCTGCGAGTGGTAGTACAAACTCTATCAATTAACCATCACACTCCTATAAATGTGACAATCTGGATTATTCCAGATCGCCCAAAGAAGTAATAATTAGGGGTGGGCGAGTGGAGCAATTCTGCCCGCTCGCGGAATTCCACGGAATTCCTCTGAGTTTTTCTGCAACTCTGCGGAATTCCACGTAGCGCAACTCCACGAGCTCCGCCCACCCTTAGTCACAACCCATACATAATTTACAAAGTTAAAATGTTTGCTAATCATGTAGTCAACTCAGACAATACACATTTCATTACCACAAACACATACTAAAATTGACATTGGTATGTAAAACAACTGCAAATTTGGTTTGTCAATATAAAAATTTACTTTTGTGAGGAAGTGTACCACTATATGATACACAACCATTCCACCAATGTTCAGGCAACATGCAATGCAGATCTCCCCAGAACCAGCATCTGTGCAACAGCCAAAGTATCCACCAATGACTTTCTATTTCCCCAGCAGGTGACAGGATGACATGACGTAGGATGGATTAAGAAGATGCATTCATAAGAATTAGACGAACATTCTATTGCCATTTATTCGTGATAACATTTTTCAAGGCAACATCAACTGCCATAGAACATAACTTGTCATCATGCATGGTCATGAATATGTTTTAGTTTTTGAAAATATAATAAACTTAATTCAAACATATCATTTATATTAATAGCATTTTTAAAACAGTAAACAAACCACACTTTTTTATTAGTAGGGTCATTTGGAAAAGAGGGTAGGTCCATAGGGTAAACAAACAAATGACCCATCATTACAGTCACTTACCATCAGACCAAGATGTTTTCAATGAGTTCACACCTGAGGTTCTGAAAGAGAAAATAATTATTTTTCATCGCCACACATAAGAGGTCTAATAAAAATTCTGTTGGTACCCAGTGTGGACGTTCCCACCCGTCAAGTACCTTACGCATGACTTGAAGAGGTTCCTCTTGGGGAATGCTTGTATAAAGCGATGCGACATCTAGTGTCACTAGGAATTGTTTAGTCTCATCAAATGGTTGCCCTTCTACCAGCTGTATGATATGCATTGTGTCTCTTACGTATGATCTTGTTGTTGTCACTATAGGTTTAATGAAGCTTTCAATATATTTGTTGATAGGCATGCGTAAGGTACTTGACGGGAGGGAACGTCCACACTGGGTACCGACAGAATTTTTATTAGACCTCAAATGTGTGGCGATGAAAAATAATTATTTTCTCTTTCAGAACCAATTTTACATCCATTGTAAGGGAGTAGCCATGGGAGCCGGATTTGCTCCCAGTCTGGCGAACCTCTTTATGGATGCCTATGAGGATGCACACATATATGACCATGACAACCCCTTCCTAAATAACATAACGATTTGGAAACGATTCATTGACAACGTTATCATGATCTGGACCGGTGATGAGCTGAGTCTCATTGACTTCTCTAATTGGATCAATGCAAGATCACCAGACATCCAATGCACTATGACATACCACAGAGACACGATCAGCTTCCTTGACATATATCTCAAGGTAGAAGACTCCAAGCTATCCACCACTTTATACAGAAAACCTACAGAGAGGAACACATTACTCAAATTTGATTCTCATCATCCCAGAAATCTAAGGGACAATCTCCCGAATGGACAGTTTCTGAGGTTGAGACGAAACTACTTGCGCAGAACTGATTTCTTTCAGGAGACTAGCACTTTACTTGAGCGCCTAGGCGAAAGAGGCTATCCCAGGGTCCTCTAGCTAAGGGCGAGGAAAAGGGCATGGTATTGCCAAAGGGAGAATTTGCTAGAAATCAAACCCAAGGAAGACACGGGGAACAAACTTGTCTGCATGACTTCTATCAATACTAAGAGCAATGCGATCAAAAAAATCGTTAACAAATACAGGAATTTGGTCGCCACTGAAATTGACACACACGAGAAACCTCTCTTTGCTTTCAGAAGGAACAAAAACATCCATGATTATGTGGTGAGTTCCTTCTTGAAAACTGAGAAGAATTCCGACATTCGCACACAACTGAATCTCCCTTCAATTGTAGGGCATTTTAAGTGTGGGCGGTGCAAGGCCTGTGAACTTATCACGGAAGGCAGGAACTTTGATCACTTGGGTCGTACATACACAGCACACTATCATACCAACTGCAACACTAAGGAGGTTATATACGCAATAAGGTGTCCCTGCAATAGGATCTATGTAGCCCAAACGAAGCAAAAGGTTAAGCAACGCATCTTGCAGCATTGCAGCCGGATTAGATGTGGGATACAAGGGGCGCCTCTGGTGGAACACTTTGATGAACAAAAACACTCAGTGGAAAGCCTAAGGTGGTGGGTCATCGAGAAAGTGACCCGAGACCCGAGAGGAGGAGACATGGGGGCATATTCTCAAGGACTCATCGCCGAGTCAACAGCACTTTAGCGCAGCAAAAGTGGCGAAAGAATTATCGCCCCATTCACAAGCTGGTGCAAAGTCCCCACATCGCCAGTATACCAGCGATAGCTGCCGCAAAAAACATTGCCACGGATGAGAGAGACAACTAACGCTAATGATATGCAGAGTAGGCGTTCCCGTGCAAAAACACACGAAAACTCCACTTCGCGATATTCACAACGACCAGCCAGATCTGCGATGCGATACAAAAACAGGCGATAAGGCGCGTTAGCAGCAGGGATTTAACACCTGCCTTCTACTGGACGACAAACTGCAGTATAAAAGGGAGCCCAGCCCAGAGCCACATCGGCAGACCAACACATGTCATGGAGCTACTGATCATGCAGCTCGGAGCCCCAAGAGGCCCACTACACCCATCGCCACCCCCCCCCAGACCCCCCTCACCCCCCAGGACCACCACCCCCGGACTACCACCGAGGCAGCGCAGAATGAGACAGCGGTCCTTCCGAAAACGCACCAGCCTCGGAGACTTAACGCCAGAGGAAGTCATTGCCCACTACAGGCTCAAAAGGACGACCATCCTTCGCATCCTGACCCACATTGCCTACAGGCTGACGGTACCAACACAGCAGACAACAAACATCCCTCCGCAGACAAAGCTGCTGGCTGTGCTGCACCTGTTGGCCTCTGGTACCTTCCAACCAACAACTGCCAGAGTCGGAGGAGTCTCACAGCCAGCCCTATCAAAGTTCCTCACACCTGTCTTGGATGCCATCATCAGCTTGGTACCCCAGTACCTTCACTTCCCCCACACTGCACAGGAGCAGCTGGAGACCAAGCAAGGCTTCTACGCCATAGCTGGCTTCCCGCGCGTGTTGGGGGCAATTGACTGCACACATGTCCTACTTGTGCCCCCTGCCGACACTGCACATAATTACCGCAACAGGAAGCACACGCATTCCATCAATGTGCAGGCAATAGTGGACCACCAGGTACTCTTCACCAACGTCGTCGCCAACTACCCAGGCAGTGTGCATGATTCCTACATCTTCCGACAGTCCATCATCAACCAGCGCTTCGAGGATGGCACCTACGGAAATGCACTGCTCGTTGGTAAGTACCAACGGAACACAGCACACACCTCAACTCCACAATCATGCAACTCGCAACTGTGGGAATGCACACGTTACAACATCACATACGACATGCCAAACAACATGCCCACCTACCATACACGACAACACATGGAACTGTGGTAACAGGGGCCAGACATGTTGACAAGCCATCCACGTCATGGCACCTCTGCCACACAATAGCTGGATGTGGTGAGAGGCGGAAACCAAGTATGTGCGAGGGAGGCAAGTGACCCATGAATCAGAATGTACACAATGCCAAGTGTGGCGGGGATGTGCTGGACAGACTTAAGTATGCAGAGCACAGACATGTCCATGTGGACATATACTGCTGGTGTTTGTAGTGTCGTAGACAGTGGGTGCAACCATGTTACCTCAGGCAGTGGGGTAGACCCTGGACATGTAGCTATGTCGTCCCCCCTGTAAGCGGAGTGGGCTGGGCCAGCGTAGGAGTAGGAATCAATAGCCCGGGGCTCAGGGCGTGGTTCACTTCCGGGATGGCCACCAAGGCAACTACTGCGTGTGTCTCTGTTTCCGCCATATCCTGACCATAGGCCTACACACATGTGACCGACCACCTTCAACGGCCAATATCACAGTGTCATTGTCATGACAATGGTGTGTTCTAGGAGTGCAAGTGATGCAACCGCGCAGCGCACACAAGTAAATAGGCTCGGGGGGGAGTAAGGAGCAGCTGTGAGGCAACGTACTACACATGGATGCCGCTCATTTGCCACATGCAAGACATGTCAGACATGTATCCCAAAGTCCCACACATCACACACCAATATACTAATAAGCCTGCCAACACAGAATGCCGAACCACCGATTGACACATCTCTCTCCCCTGTCACAGGTGATCAAGGATATGCACTCTGCCCGTGGATGATGACACCCCTCCGAGCCCCGAACACCCAGGCCCAGAGGCAGTACAATGCGGCCCACATACGCACCAGGGGCATTGTGGAGCACTCATTTGGCGTGTTGAAGTCACGTTTCAGGTGTCTGGACATCACAGGTGGAAGACTCCTGTACAGCCCGCAAATAGTGTGCAAGATGATCATTGCATGTTGTGTGTTGCACAACATATGTGTACGCACCAATGCCCCATGGATCCAAGTGCCAGATGATGAAGATGAGGCAGGTGGACCACACCCCAGTGCAGAAGCAGCTGGAATAGCCCGAAGGGACACTATCATTCACAATTTCTTCACATAAGCACGTCACATAGGGACTGTCCTTAGCAATCATGGGACAGGTCAAAATGACCACAGGCACAGCATGTGCAAATAAATTCATTCCTAGACAGATTCCCTGTGTGCATGTCACTCCTCTGCATTGGAACATCGCTCTGACAAGTGTATGTGCAACATTTAGTGCTGACAATTTCACCAATGGCAATGGCAATTGGATGGTGGGAGTGTCACCTCCGTTATCAGGATCCTGTTTCCCTGCGGACTGAACCGCGTCTTCCTCTTCTTCTTCTCCTTGCCCTTCCCTGGCCCCGAGGTCCCAGGCTGGTCCTCCGTGGGGCTTGTGGGGTTCGGGTTGTCCTCTGTACTTGCTCCAGCTCCCTTCATTGTGCTTCGCAGTTGTTATGTTTTTTTTTTATTTCTGGGTTTTTTGCTGCTTTTATGGTGATTTTTCCCGCCTGACGTGGGAATTGCAAGCCTGCAGCTGCTTGTCGCCGATTTTTCTATCGCGGTTGGGCCCATCGCAACTTTTTTCACGTTCTGGTTTCCTTTTTTATTGCCGTCGCGGTAGTTGTATCGCGGACATTTGACGCGTTCTTGGGAAACTATTGCATGTTACCGCCGTGTTGAGAATATGACGTTAACACTGAGTTATTTTCCTGCGATAGACGGCGATATGAAAATGTGTGTTAGCCTTTTTTGGCGATGATTATCGCACGTTCTTGAGAATATCCCCCATAGAGTCTAAACTTAACACCAGGGAGTGCAAGTATATACATGTCTTGGTACAGTAAATACTGGTTTAAACGAGGTTGAGGAAACGAATAGGCAAACTGGCCTTCTGACATATATCTGATACGTAACTGATTTTTGCCCTTAACCTGCCATGCATGACCTATTTATACTACCCCTTGGTTATGCGACCTTTTTTGTGAACTGCCACCACCATTAAAATGACATAACCAGGTCGCAGGTAATCGACTGCACCGTGGTTTTCCAACCATTCGATTCAGCAAGGGGTCATGGTTAGAGGGACTTGCTCTTGACATACACAACCCTGCTGCAGGTCCTGGCTCATGCACCACTTTGTAATCTTGTGAATGTATATGCTAAATCATTCATAGGCCCCAGTCACACCTTTTTGTATGACCCTCTGACATGTGTCTGCCCAACCTTCTTTTTCAGTGAGGGGGAACAGTTGTCAAGATGGCCGCCACGTTTTTCTTTTACGTGCGCAAAATCCCTAATGTTCTTCTCAACCCGCACAACCACGAGCGGGTGTTGCGCATCTCTCTAGTGAGTGTTTTGCTCCATTTGGGGCGTGAGTAGTCATTTGCCACATCGTTGAGTCCTTACACTCCATATGATGGAACAGAGGTTAAGATGGCCGCCACGTTTCTAGTCACTGGTGTCAGACCTCCTTTGACCATGTGACACTGTCACATGATGTAAGCACTGATCTATAGAATTACGATTTTCCAGCCGTGGCTCACATTATCATGAGCCTCTGCTAGACATGTGTCTATCAGGAAAATGTATTTCGTTCACTTGGGGCTGCGGTAGTAACTATCCGCTGCACCGCACTGCTTCCATACTCACGTGTACCCTGACGGGGCAACAGAGGTCAAGATGGCCGCCACGTTAGCACTCACGGACAGCTGACCTCACATGGCCATGTGACATCATCACGTGCTGTCCCAGCAATCCATTTAAGCAGGGAACACCGGCCGCAGCTCACTTGACCGTGAGTTGGTGAGAGACACTCGAGAATACAGGTAAGGAGACTATGACTGTTGTTGGGATGCGGGTAGGCGGGAGCATTTAGTTTTGCACCGCTGAGCGCTTAGCTTCTTGAATTAATTTTATGTCCATGTTGCCTCCAGTATTTAAGGAGGTTTGGGAAGCAAGCACTGATGGACTTTGGCATCAATACATGACGATCTCTAAGGACTGAATACTACTAACATTTTGAACCGACTACCCCCTGGAGGCTGATGAGCACATCCAGAGGGGTGAGTTTCTAAGACCATACATTGAGGGGTCATCTTTCGGAGTCCATGTGTGGACTTGTTTTTTTAAAGGGAGAGGAGTACACTAAGGGGCCGATTCCGATTCAGGCCGGAAATCTCCCCGACCGAGCCGGACCCGGAGAGATTTCCGACCGAATCGGACCCTAGCAGCCCGACCGAATGAGTACGATGCGCACGTATGCTATCGGACTCGATTCGGTCGGACTCCCATTGAAGTCAATGGGAGCCAGTCGTACGACGGGTACACGGGCTCCCAATGACTCAATGGGCACGACGCGAACAAGGGCGCCCCCTACAGCGTGTTCGCGTCGATGCGGGTCACGCCATACATGCACGTGTAGGGGGGACCCATGGGTCCCCCCTGTGTGCGACTCGCGCGCCTACGCTTCCAGGGGGGTCCGACACGGACCCCCAAAGTGCGGCTCCGACAGCTCCTTGGAGCCGGACTGCGCGAGTCGGTCGGAGCGGTCGAGGTGCGCATCGTACTTACCCGGCCGGGGAACGTCTCCATTGCGCGGTGCGAGTCGTCCCCGGGCGAGTCGGTCGGAGCGGTCGGGTCCTGCGAACGAGTCGGTCGGAGATTTCGCGAGCGCACGCATCGTACTCGCTCGCCCGGACGCACGTACGAATCGGTCGGGAAGTAGGGCTCCGAATCGGATCCGGTTAAGCCGAATCCGATTCGGTGCCCTACCGGCCGAGATCGGAATCGACCCCTTAGTCTTTCTCTCTCATTACAGGTACACAGCTAAAGTTTGAAAAGCTGGTGGATTGGTAAGTACATGTAACGGATGCATCAACTGCATAGTGTAGTAGCCATACACATGTAGGGATGCAATTAGTAACTGGCAATCTCATCATTTTACAGATGATCCTTGAATAAAAACTCCTTCCGGGCTCGGAGGAGTTAATAGATTCAATCTTGTGAATTCCCAACTACCAAGGGTGAGTACCCCAAGAGTTTGGCGGCTCACACATTGTAAATTTTTTATTCCACACCATACTAATAGGAATTTAGTTTTCTTTTGAATAGGCTGTCGCACTTCCTTCTTTTGTCCTGAAGAAGACCCTACCTGATGTATCTACAAACACATATATATACTGGGTCGAAACAACGACGTACAACCATCTCATGTCCTGGCTCACAATAGCAATTATTTTAGAAAATAGGACTAGCTAAAGTGAAAGACCTGAAAAGGATGGAGAAGTTATGTTATTGTCTTGTTTATTGTTTGAATTTGAAAGATCACCCATTTGCACTATATGTCTCCACAGTCACCCATTGAATTGTCTGTGTATTTGTTATTGTGTTTTCTTTGTCAGACAGCCCCCATTGGTATTATCTTTTTGTATAAAATTGTTTACACAATTAGTGAGAAAAATAGAGAAACAAAACAAATAATTTAATAAATATATATATATTTTTGCTAAAAACATACTGAGGTGTGGTACATTTATGAAAGTCTAGTACAAAATCACTATTGATTGTGAAAGAAATAATCAGGATCTGAACCAGTACCCCGTGGTACTTACCCTGCGTCTACGTCGCAGCGGCAGCAACCGTGTGAGGCCCTAATCGTGGCCGGACTGTGGGCCTGTGGAGCTGCAGGGGAGTCGGACCGAGCACCGAGATTGAGCATGGCTGCGGCAGCAGTGTGGAGGAGAGCAGTGCTGCTGGCTGGCAAAATGCAGATGGCCGTTAAGAGGCCCGCATGGGAGTCCCCTGCTGGGCTG
Source organism: Calotriton arnoldi (assembly GCA_963921515.1). NCBI lineage: Eukaryota > Metazoa > Chordata > Amphibia > Caudata > Salamandridae > Calotriton > Calotriton arnoldi. The sequence continues at coordinate 224,264 of CAWUFW010004564.1, read as the reverse complement.
GAGGAGGTGAAGGCCAGAGGGGCCGCCTGGGATTGCAGCAAAGTCCTGCGGTGTCCCAGGGAGACAGCACTGCTGCAAGAGTGCCTAGTTGAGGAGTGGGGCCCCTCCGACCCAGTTGATCCAAAGGCGAGGGCCCGGATGGGGCAAGTGATCATCGGCAGGTTGTCTGGAACCGCGACGGTCCAGCAGCGCTTTGTGGAGATGGCGCTGCCGCTGAAGGGTCTAGTATCGAGATGTGCAGTGCAGTAATCTGGAGGTGAGAGAGCTGCACCCGGAGGGCCTGGGAGGATTATTGACTGGGGTGTCCTCAGACCCATGCCTGGCCCCCCCTTTACTGGACTTGAAGTGCGGCTGAAAGAGTGCTTGGGGTCACAGGGCCCCCCATTTTTACACCATGCCACCTTTTGCTCATTGCGGACAGATTGACCCAGGGGCTGGAGGCAGGCATGAGTTCCTCGGCCCTGGATGCTGCGCTGGGGCCCAACAGACTTAGGGCCACAATTGGGAACTCGGATGGCATGAGACCTGGGCCTTGACCTGGGGACAGCTGTGCAACCAGTTTGGGACTGCTTCTAGGGGAGCCAGTGGCCACATACTTGGGGCTTTTAGATTGTCTCAGGCTGCACTACATAAGATTGCTGCAGATACACATGCCCCCTTAGTGTCCTGCTGACTTAGCCCAAGTGCCTACCCACCTCCTGGCCCCGTCCCTTTGGCTTCTGACTAGCTCACTGTTTGGGGTCCCTGCCCTGGAGTGTCCCCTTCTGGTTTCTGGATCCATCGGTGCTTCGTTCTGTCCTCCCCTCTAGACATTGATATGGTGGCTCCTGTGGGCCCCCCTCCCTGGTGGTCGGTCCATTGTTCCGGCCCGTCCCTGAGGGGCTACTTGTGATGGCCTTGCCTGGAACTGACTCACCTGTCTCCAGCTGGTGCTGTTGTGCCTAGGTGCCTGCTGCATCTGCAACGTTGCTGCTGCCCTGGCTGTGCATGCTGCCCCTTGGGGGTAAGCAGGCCACGAGTGGTAGTGGGAGTCCTCCCTCTATAACATACGGAGGTATCAAAGCGTATATGGGGCACTACCACCCACCACCTCCAGCACAGGCCCAGACAAAGATCGACCAATATACTAGGCCAACCTCTGGTGCCTCTGGGGTCTCTGGTGGCCCCCAGGTGCCAAAAATGCCTCCTGCACACTCTGATCTTGCTATCATCCTTCAGGCAATCCAGGAGTCGATGGAAGTGGTTGAGACTAAGGTGGGTGAAGTTCGTGTGGATATCTCCCTGTTGTGCCAGGATCTCCGGAACGTTGCAGGTAGGGTATCTGAGGTGGAGACCAGGGTGTGCTCTGTGGTGGGCGAGGTGACCACCCACAAGCTTCAGGTCTCCAAGCTCCTTTCGACAATGGCAGTGCTTGTGGAGCAAGCCGTGGATGGGGAGAACCGGTCACGAAGGTACAATCTTCGGCTCGTTGGATTCCCGGAAGGTGCCGAGGCCTCCGGCATGGAGCAGCTTCTGGAAGAATGGCTGCAGTCCTGGGTATCCTCCGACAAGCTGTCGCCTTTGTTCATGGTGGAGAGGGTGCATAGGTCTTTGACCCATCTACCACCACCTGGGGCACCGGCCCATCCACTAATAGCACGCATTCTCTACCACTGCGATAGAGATGTTATCCTTTGAGAGGCCCGGGCCCACCTGGATTTTCGCTTTTAGAATTAGCGGATTATGTTCTTTCCTGACTACACCCGAGTGGTCAAACAGCGCCGGCACTCTTTTGAGGAGGTTAAGCAGAAACTCTGGGCCTCAACTTGCAATATATGCTCCTCTTCCTGGCACGACTAAAGGTGATCTTCAACTCTGACGCTTATTTCTTTGAAACTCCAGAGTAGGCTTGGGAGTGGGCAACGGAAAGGAGGGAGCTTCTGTGGCCCGGTGGGCCTGGGGAGCCCAGTCCCCAGTGGGGGAGAGTGCTCCTTGTCTTCCCCCCAAGCCAACCAGGAGAAAGTGGGCCTGGTCTCGCAGGACTCGTTCGCGCCCCTGTAGGCGTCGGGGTTCCTCAGGCTTGGACCGGGGGGATGTGATGACTGAAAAAGCCATCCATGACACCTTATTGACTGATGCGCCAGATTTATTCTGGACCAAGAGCGACAACCTTGGCACCCCCCATTAAGCCCTGCGCAGGCAGTTGAGCTCATCCTGGACCTTTGTGATTGGGTGGGTGGGGTGTGTGTGCTTCTGGAATTTGTTCACTCTGCGTCTGGTTAGCTTTATGTTTGTCTGGAAGTTCCCCATGAAAGCCTGCTGTGGGACTCTTACTATAATTGTTGTCAGGCACTAGGAGCCTACCGAAGTGGGGGGCCATAGGGTTGTTGAGGCTGTTGGCCTCTGGACCTGTTTTGCTAGCATTATGTGTGGGGTTAGGGTGACAGATGCTTCCGGGGTAGAAGTATGGGGTGGGGGGAAGTTGAGAGGATGGGGTGTTATGTTGGTTTTAGTTTGTTTGATCGCATAGCCCACAGGTATGCTCAGTAAATCCAAGTCATGTTCTGTTCATGCCGGTGATGTCGCCGCCCCTCTCGTGGATGTGTCTTCACCAGGCCTGCACAGGTCCTGGCATTCAGGCCTGGTCTTGTTGCCTCTCTCTCCAGATGGTGGCGGTTAAGATATTGTGCTGCAACATAAGCTGCCTGCTGGACCACATTAAGAGGTCTGATGTACTTCGTTAAGTTCGGCGGTCCCAGCCGGAGGTTCTTATGTTTCAGGAAATGCACCTGCTTGGTGCCCACTGTCCCTTGCTCGGCCGTTTTGGCTATGATAGCATTTAGCATGCAGGCTTTGCCCGGGGATCCTGGGGGTGGCCATGTTGCTGAATAAAGGGTTTCCGTTCATGGTGTCCACGTCCCGCTTGAACCTCAGGGGTGGTAGGTAGGGATAGAAGGTTGGCTGGAGGGTAGGCATTATAATTTTCTGTCAGTGTACGTTCCACATCCTCTGCTTCAGAGCACACTGCACTCCGTTGGGATCCTTCTCTTCATCCTCCTGCATGGGGTCACTGTGGTGGGGGCAACTTCAACGCAGCCCCCTCCTCCCAGGGTTAGACATCTCCAGCCACCCTCGGCTGGGCGTTGGGCCCAGTCCCACCCAACAGCTCTCAGCCTGGGTGGATTCACTGGGACTTTGTGATGCGTTGCGAACGTTTACACTCATGCTTCAGCAGCACATAAAACCATGTCGCGCATTGACTTGATCTGGCTTCCCACAGCAGACATCCTGCAGCTCTCTGAGATCGAGGTCCTACCCCGGGGAATCTCTGACTATGCCCCCCTTTTGCTCCAAATTGGCCTTCCCACTATGGTACTGAGACCTATTTGGTATGCTACCTTATTGACAAAGATTGCTCCGAAATTATTGAGGGGGAGATTAGCTTCTATTACAAGGTAAACAGGGGCACGGTAGAGTCGGCAGTTACACTGTGGGCAGCCAGGAAGCATGCCCTTAGGGGTTTAATTAAGGGGTATGTTTGGGGCAAGGAAGCCCTCAAATTGGCACAGATGATGACCTTAGAGGCCCAGATTCTCTCCCTGGAGTGGCGGGTGCAGCGGCAGCCCTCCGTTGATCTTGACTGGCAGTTGGCATTGGCGCAATCTTGATTGTGTCAGATTTCACTTTAGGAGGCTAGACAATGTTGGAGAGCTTCCACACAGAGGGTCTACGAACATGAGGATAAGTTGGGGAAACTTCTCTACTGGCTGGCTACCATGGAGGTCGTCTTCAAGGTGGTACCTTCGACGAGGGATGCTGAGGGCCGCCTATTTGATCAGGTCCTTGCGTTTGCGCAAGTCTTTGTGGATTACTATAGTTCACTGTATGCAGGTAGACCACAGCTCCCGTGAAATTGCACATCCAGTGTTGCATGATATTGCTCTGCCATCGATTCCCGCATCATTGGCCAGAAACCTTGATCAGAAGGTTAACTGTAGAATAAATCGGGGAGGCATTCTCAGATTTGTCCCCGGGGAAATCTCCAGGCCCGATGGGTTTCCAGTTGAATATCATTGGAGAGTCCAAAGTCTTCTGCTTCCCCACCTGCTAGCAATGTACAACAAGTTGGCTAACCGGGGAGCGTACCCCCAGGGTTGGATGCAGCCACAATTGTGGTGATCCCTAAATCGAGCCAATTGCTGGATAGCTGTTCTCCATACCCCCCTATTTCACTCATCAATTTTGAAATTAAGTAGTTTGTCGAAAGCTCTGGCTGTCTCTGCCATTTGTTGCTCTACCTGGTCCATCCGGATCATTGTAGCTTCATGCCGGCCCGTGGTACATGGCACTTGTATCTGGAGGGTCCATGTGGCCCTCTCCCAGTCCCATCGCCTTAGCTGCCCTTCGGTGCTGGTTTTGATGGACTTTGAGAAGGCCTTTGATACTGTTGATTGGTCCTTCCTGTGTGCTGTGCTGGAAGGAGCCAGGTTGGGGCCTCGTTTTCGCACCCTTGTTTGTCTTCTGGTGCTCTGTCCCCTGCCTTCTCTATCCTTAGGGGCACATAGCAGAGCTTTCCTCTTTCTACCCTGTTGTTCGCCTTGGCAGGGTGGTCTTGGGACGACGATCTGGAAGAGCATATCTCGCTATACGCGGATTACATTTTGGTGTTCTTGGCGAACCCGGAGAGCTCGGGTTTGCACTGTTTGGAGATCCTGCGGGTATTTGGGGAGGCCTTCGGGTGAACAAATCTAAATCCCTGTTAGTCCCCATCACTGGTGATGCACGTACTTGCACCTGGAGATCAGCGATCCCCTGTTTCACTTCTCCTTTAAATTTCTGGGTATGTACATCTCGTGTCTCCCGGACTTGTCCTGGAGCCTTAATTGGACTCCCCCCCCCTAGTCACTGAGATGAGACAGGACCTGCAGAGGTGGAGCCCTCTACCGTTGCAAGTCCTTGGGAGGGTAGCACTTTTCTGAATGATGATACTGCCCAATTTTTGTATGTTTTTTCAAACTTCCTGCACTCCATTCCTCGGCAGTGGTTCCAGACCCTTGCTTCGGTGATCCGTACTTTCCTCTGGGCCAGGAGACGCCCGTGTGGCTTTTGTTAATTGATGGCAATCCACCTTTGATGGAGGGGTGGGTATGGCAGATTCATACTGTTACTATTTGGCTTTGCAGTTAGTCGCGATTAATGACTGCTTTAATGGAGGATGGGATAATCCGACCTATTGTGTGGAGCTGGCCTACCCCAGCTTAGATGAGCTAACCAGCTTGCTCTATGGGGCCCCGTTCCTCCATTCTCTTCCAGAGCGCACTAGGCTGGTGTTGCTGTGCAGGGTGGCGACGCTCCATTTTTTTGGTTGGGACCGTCAACTCACTGAGCTGACCCCCCTCTGGTAGGGGACATCTCTGCGATACACCGCAGGACTGGAGGGCTTTGTGCAGTGGGATCGGACTGGCATTACTTGTCTAGGGGACGTTTGGGCGGATACTCATGAACAGTCACTTAAGGCGTTGCAAGAGCATTCTCAGCTTTCCCATACCTAGTTTCATAAGTACCTGCAGCTGCGACACACCCTGGCGGCTAATATTCCTCCTGATACGCAGATCCCAGAGTATAGCCCCCTAGAGTCAAAACTGTAGATGAGGAAGTTGCATACAAGGGTTATCTCCCTGATTTATTGTCCCCTCATCATTAATGTCCCAGACCACTTTCTTAGGCTGTGGTGGAATTGGAAGGCCAGGGTGGAAAAGCTTGACGATGCAGAATGGCGCGATGCTAGACTGGCCCCTTGGGAACTGGCAATTTAAACGCACCTGAGGTTGGTTCAACTTAGCTACCTGCATGTCATGTACATAAACGCTCCCCAGCGGCTTCAACGAACTGGTAGGTCCTCTCAAGCAAACTGTGCAAGATGTTCTTTGCGGAATGCAGACTTCTTTCACGTAGTTTGGTCCTGCCGGGGATTGGTGCCCTTCATGGTGGGAATCGGGAGGGAGCTTTCTGCAATAGTGGGCCACTAAATCACCCTTTCCCTTAGAGTGGTGCTGCTGCGGTTGCTAAAAGATGGGTGGGGCGCAAACGGTGGATCGCATTTTTTAGTGGCCAAGTGGAGGTCCCTGAGGCCCCCCTCAGTGGCGGAGTGGCCGAATGGAGTAGACTGGTGTGCCCAGCAGAAGCAACCCATATACGAAGCCCGGGGTTGCCCCTTAAACACAAGAAGATTTGGGGCGAATGGTGGACCTATCACGGACTAGACGTGGGGACTGACTGAGTGCCATTTGTGCTCTCTATACTGATATGCTGGCTTGATGGACTGCGGTCTTGTTTTGTTTTTTAGTTTGAACTCAAAATCAATAAAAAAAATGTGGTTATTAAACAAGAAAAATTCAATATGCAATACCTTACTGATTTGCGGTGAGGGGGTAGTAAAAGTGTTTTGGGCCAGTATTTTACATGGGTATGTAGTGTGAGGCATGTGGCCAGACAGGGAGTTACATAGATATGCTTTGAAGTTGATAAACTTAAGTTTAATGACATAAATAGTTAAGATAGTGTATGTAAAAAAGTTTTAAAAGTTGTGAGTTGTATGTACCTTCTATTTCATTTTGCTGTGTGATGATGTTCATCCACCACTGCCAGATAGAGCCCCAGGGTTTGGAATAGCAGGGACATGTTGACTGAGCAGGTTGTGTTGGTGTTGTGAGCAGGGTTTGTCTGATTTTGCCTTTTTTTCGTCCAGCACAGGTGTGGAAGATAAACCACCATGTTTCAGTTGATGGATGTTATACTCTAAATACACTGGGCGGAGTACTGACTTTCCCTTGCTCCCTCTGCCATGTGTAGGGGGTTGTATGACAACACAACACATGCCATTACAACGCATGCCATTACAACGCGGTTGTAACAACGCAGGTGCTGTTACAACGCGTTACCATTACAACGCAAACTTTTGCCCGTAATGAACTGCTAATGTGAAGATTAAAATCCTGTTAATTTCTCCGTGAGTGCGGTCCATTTTTCTCGATGGGGAAGTGTGTTTGATGGAATCAGGGCGTGGCTCAGCCGTGGGATTGCGCACCGCCTAGAGCGCCGAGGAAGCCAGCAAGAATGAGATGGAGTTGGAAGGATATATATATATATATATTACAACGCACATTTTTACCACGCATATGCCTTTCCAACGCATGCATTACAACATATTTAGTTGTAATGGTCATGCATTGTAACAGCATTTGCATTGTTACAACTACGTTGTAATGGTAATGCGTTGTAATGACCGCGTTGTAATGGTTGTTTCCCGTTTAGAGTAGGCTGCCATTGACGGAGTAAGGAAAGTACGACGCAGGCAACGGACGGATGACGAACGTTTGTCTGTCAAATCGCCATAGTCTAAATAGGACAGACGGACCTCCATGGCGGCAAACAGTTGAACATATGGTTTTTCAAGGCCCATCTGCCAAACTCTAGGAACTGTACTAAAAACCTGACTATCTCAAAGAAGAAGAAATTCTTTCAAACAAATTGATAGCAAGAGGCTATTCTGAACGGTACTAGCATCGCAACTGTCTTCTCAAAACTAAAGAAAAAATTGCAAAACCTTGACCTTGCAGGGGTCACTACTTTTGGAATTGAATCCCATATAATTAAAAAAATAAGAATACAATCTGAGACCTTCCAACTTAACAAAGGATTGTTTTCATTTAAATGTGGTTGAATAGTTAAGGCCTATAAGGAACCCACAGAACCTACTATTGCCAGGATGTGGGGTCTACAGCCAGTGATAGGTTATTATAAACCTGGCAATTGTCTTGCATGTAACTATACCTCCAACCAGTGCTTAATATGAGCCGGTGGTTGCCGGTGGCATCCATTGGCACTTATTTTTGGGGATGGCACATATTTTTCTTTATCAGACAAGAGACTGAAATACATGAAAAACAGAAAGACAGAGTAAGAGAAAGATGGAAAAAAACGTCACTGAGAGAGAAATCAGGTGCCTGCAAGCGTGAGATAACAGGACAGGGAGTGTCTGGCAGTGCATTAAAGAGGCATGAGGTGCTAATCTCACATCTCCCTATATAAATTCACCACTAATCCTCTTTCGGTTCTGGAGTAGCGTGCTACTCGCCGAAAAAGCGATTTGACGCCTCGTCAGGGGTAGTAAGCGCTATATAAATGCAATTACAATTACAATTTAGGACTACCAGCCTTGATTTTGGGCGCACCAACATTTAATTGCACTGGCTGGGGGGTTCTGAGCAGAGCTTTGGGCACTGGCACTCCTTCATTGACAAATTAAGCACTGCCTCCTATATGAACTTCTGTAAATCAATGGACCAAAATGGAAACTTAGGCATCTCTCTAACTGTGCAACTTAGAATGTTATTTACTGGATCCAGTACATTGGTGGGACAACTCAGGAAATGTGTCCCAGGATTGTACAGCACCAATCAAGGGTTCTCTGCAGTGTAGAGAACGCACCCTTGATTGAACACTTTAAAACCTTCAAACACTCCCACAGTGAGATGAAATGGTGGGTGCCTGAAACTGTGAAATACTTTGTCAGAAGACATAACATCGATAAGCTGCTCACAATCAGAGAAAACAAATCAATCTGGCAAGCTAATACAAACACCAAAGGACTTAATTCTACTGTACAATGGCTGTCCTCAGCAACTTTGAATGAGTGCATTTTCTGCCTGTTCCAAAAATTGGTTTCAACTTAATTACATTTATTTATTTATTTACAAATTTATGTTTGCTTATTGTTACTTTGACTACCTTGTTGGTATGGTGTACATCTTTTGATTTATTTGTCGCTGTCTATGTTGCTCAATTTATGCTTTATGTATTTATTATTAGTTACAGATATATTTCCTTTGGTATTGCTGTATTGTTATTTCGTTTCTACCACCCCAAGATGGTGCCTATTCTTAGCTTGACTGCCGTTTTACCACTGTAACATGGCACCCATTAACACACCAAATTATAATTTCCGCATAATTTAAGTTTAGTCTCATTGGTTCATATACCTACACACCTCTGAAATTGTTTCATTATTTGAATACGGCACCTATCCTAAACTTGACCCTCTACCATTGTGCCCAAATATTAAACATTTTGCTATCACCATTCATTGTTGCTGTACTGAAAAATGCATGTTTTCCATTATTCATATATTCTACATGATCTGTGTGGTGCTCATGTTTCATTATTTTAGACTTTGACATTATCTATTTACACAGTGTTTATTGCCTTTACTTATTTGATACATGTATTGCTTTGCCTCTCATATGGTGTTTTAAGACTATATGATGGTGCTCCTGTTAAACACAACAGTATTTTACCACTCTAACATGGCACGCATAGATATATTTTTAACACTGGTGCGTACATTGGAAGGAGGTCCCAATCACTCTTCTTGTGTCTTTTTTTCCAGATCTTGACAACTTTTTTATTCTAATTCTTCAGTTTCTATTCAAATACCTGCGGTGCCTGGATTGAAATGATATATCCATCCTTCAATCTACACTCATTATCTGCCCTCTCCCATTCCAATATGGCAGTCATTATCATCAATGTTTGCTTTTCACTTCAGAGAAGTGACCGCGAGTGGCCATCTTTAGACAGCACTCAGGGTAAACAGCCATTACAACGAGGCTGTTACCACGCAAGTTGTTACATCGCATGCGTAACAACGCATGCGATGTAGCAACGACTACCATTACAACGCAAACCATTATATCGCATGCGCTTTTAAAACGCATGCGATGTAATGGTTATCCACATCGTTGTGAGAAAACTGGGGTGTTCCGTTTCCTCACAACGACGTGCACCACCCCTCTGTCGACGCTGGAACCAGGAGAGAGGAACCACGAGGAGAGAGAGGTAAGGGGGATTGTGCTTAGGGTGGGGGTTACTTTTTAAGGGTTTAGGGTAGTGTTGAAGTAGTGTAGTAATGTTTGTGTAGTGTAGGGTTGTGTGTAGGGGAGGGTCGTGCTGGGGGTAGTGTTTTAGGGTTTAGGGTAGTGTTGTGGTGTTTGTGTAGTGTAGGGAAGTGTTTTTGGGTTTAGGGTAGTGTCGAGGGGGTCGTGCAGGGTAGTGTTAGAGTGTAGGGGCCGGACTGGGGGTCGTGCGGGGGTAGTGTTTTAGGGTAATGTTGTGTTGTTTGTGTAGGGTAGTGGTTTAGGATTTAGGGTAGTGTCGGGGTCGTGCAGGGTAGTGTTTGAGTGTAGGAACGGACTGGGGGTAGGGGGAGGGTCGTGTGGGGGGTAGTATTTTAGGGTTTAGGGTAGTGTTGTGTTTGTGTAGTGTAGGGTAGTGATTTAGGGTTTAGGGTAGTGTAGGGGGTTGTGCAGGGTAGTGTTAGAGTGTAGGGACAGGACTGGGGGAAGGGGGAGGGTCGTGCTGGGGGTAGCGTGTTAGGGTTTAGGGTAGTGTTGTGGTGTTTGTGTAGTGTAGGATAGTGTTTTAGGGTTTAGGGTAGTGTTGTGGTGTTTGTGTAGGGTAATGGTTTAGGATTTAGGGTAGTGTCGGGGGTCGTGCAGGGTAGTGTTTGAGTGTAGGAATGGACTGGGGGTAGGGGGAGGGTCGTGCGGGGGGTAGTATTTAAGGGTTTAGGGTAGTGTTGTGTTTGTGTAGTGTAGGGTAGTGTTTTAGGGTTTAGGGTAGTGTCGGGGTCGTGCAGGGTAGTGTTAGAGTGTAGGGACAGGACTGGTGGTAGGGGGAGTGTCGTGCAGGGGGTAGAGTTTTAGGGTTTAGGGTAGTGTTGTGGTGTTTGTGTAGTGTAGGGTAGTTTTTTAGGAATTAGTGTAGTGTCAGGGGGTTGTGCAGGGTAGTGTAGTGTTATTGTAGGGAAAGGAATGGGGGTCGGAGAATTAGTGTAGTGTCGGGGGGTTGTGCAAACGTTTACCAGGAGTATACCTTTACCACGCATGCCTTGGCGTTGAAATGGCATGCGTGGTAAAGGTATAGTCGTGGTAAAATTTTGCGTTGTAATGGTACTCGTTGTAATTGACATCGCGTAGTAATACCCGCGTTGTGAAGGCATGCGTGGTATTTCTATGCGATGTAACGAGTGCTATTCGCACTCAGCCATGAGGATCAGTTTGACTCCCGCACCTTGCTGTAAACCAATTGTTCATCTACTGTCACCGTGGTAAGATGCCACATGGCAGCTCATTTTTGGCTATTTCAAACTCCTTTATAATATTGACTGTACCAACACTTTCCTTGTTCATTTTTATTCTCTTCTGTAGGGAATTCAATACTCTGCCTATTCACTCGCTATTTAAAATAAGTGCCTCTAACATTATCATTAGGTAAGCTGCATTCACAAAAACATTTTTGACCAGTGAACTTTAGCAATTTTAATTCATCTAAAAAATGTTTCTTCTTATCATAAAGATTTAGAGTCATACCTTGTCAATCTAAAAAACGTTTTGGATCTGTGCCCACAACTTATGTGCATGAAACTTTTGGTTATTGCGCAGACCTAAGGTAATAGTTATGTGGCACATTTTCTGTTCTCGCATGTACCTCTGTGTTGCTGCTTAAACTTTCCTCTTGTTTGGAACAACATAATTAGTCCACCACACTTTTTCTGAGATCGGCTTATTCGTGTGCATTACTCAATATATATATATGTTTTGCAGTGCTTCATAGGTTGTGGCTTGACTTACACCACTGTACTCGACACGTTTTTACAGTTTTCAAAGTCTTTACAAACTCTTTTTCCATTTACATTTTATGCAATTTTTGTTTTTCTCTAAGAGTTCTATTCAATTTCTCCCATACTGAAGACGATCTCATAGTTTTGATCCACTAGGAGACCAAAACATCAACCTTTTACCCCACATCAGCCTTTACAATTTAGATAAAAAATACCACATGTACTCTAGGCCTAGAGTCTTTTGAATTTGGTGGTTGTTCTCAATAATGCAAGATCTATTCTCGGAAACACTCATGGAAATACTTTATGACCTTGCTGTGAAACAAATGTCTATGCGACCTTACAAGGAAATTGAATTCAACTGTTTGATAATGTTTGTGATTTTTCTATTGGAAAAAATACATTATTGACAATACTACTATTGACTTTGATTTATGTTATTGACTGTCAAAGACTGTACACTTACATTAATATATAAACATATTTTTATTAGAATCCCAGCAATGAATACGCCTCTTAATATTTTCTATTATTTTGTTATGTTTGGTTTTTGGTTTTTATTGATTTCCTTGATTGGATCTATTTGACCAATCATCTAACGTGTGTCTGAAAGACTTTCTAAAACAATTCCTTCAGTAGTTTTTGTGTTTTTTGCATTATGTACCTATTACTTGACAGAAGATTGAGTTGCCTATTGTGTGTTAAACTGTAAATCTGGCCCTTAGTATGGTTGTACAACTTAAAAAATGCAGAAGGTATAGTACGGAAAAAATATGTTGCTAGTAATTTATTGCAAAGCATATACGCTGCTTAATGTAAGTCTCTTTAAACAACAATTGTCATTCAAAAGATATTGTCAAATGCAGAGAGAATCCTTCCTTGTGTAATGAACGCTAGCAGTTCAATAAATAAATAAACTGTCAAAATTGTCATCTCTGTTTTTCAGGAAAAGTAGCTCTGAAAGATTGCAAAACTAGCTCTCTATTTCACTACAGGATAATATGGCCAGGTATTGCAGAGTCCCCTCCCATTGGTGGATTTGTTGACCCCCAAAACTCCCCTCCAGACAGGGATCCCGGGATGGTTGCTTCCAAACCCCTCTTTCCCCGGAGGCATCGATAACAAAATCATCCAAACACAGAACTTGGATTAGGGGTCGGATAATCCCGGCCGTATTTTATTAAAATTCATAAATCATAATTAAAAATTCTTAACACAATTTGTAATACGCAGAAAACCCAAACATATTCAATAACATTTCAAATACACTTATTTACACATATTTGATGTCTAACCTTAACATGAGTCTAATACATAGCCATACCTAACCTAAAACTGGAATATGTACACTTTGATTTCTGCGTATCCTGGATGAGCCTACGTGCAAGGTCAAGACTGTTCTCAACTACTTGCCAGGTCCCCCATTAACGGAGTGAACTTGCGCAGGAGGCCCGTTTGCCCATCAGATTCCTTTCTGCGGGCACCCCGTATGCCCTCCAATACTACCTCCCAGGGACTGATGTTATGTCACGTTGGCGCCCATGCGCCTGCGTGGGGGTTGGCCCAAGGGGCCTGTCGGAAGCGGCACTTCCTACCCTACCGGCCGTAAGCACCTGGAGTGTGATGAAGGACCACTGTCCCCCCCAGGCGTCCCCATTAAACAATGGGATGCCTACTAAGAGATGTAAAAATTGACCTAGCAATCATGACCTTACCGCCACAGGCCAGTATAGTTGACCGACTATCTGGCCCCCCCCAGCCGCTGCTGACCCGAAGGTCATGCCCTGTTTGTTACCCCTAACATCCAGGCTAGCACATTCTCCATGAAAAAATCATTGCCCAATTTGGAAAGGTGCACCCCGTCCTGCAGAAAAAACCGCTCCCCCCGGATGCAATCATGCGCAATCGTCTGCAGTTTAGGAGACCGGAAAAGCTTATCTATCCTGTTATTAATCCTCTTTACGGAGTGATTCAAAGCCCAGACAGACTCACCCCCTCGTCATTGGAACCTCGGGATCATGTGAGACCATACCAATACTGCCTGTGGGCACTGCTTGGCCAACCATCCTACTTCTGTGATTATGGCCTCCACCACTCCTTTCTTACCCATGTGTACCAGGTCATTACCTCCCAGATGTATTATTATCACAGCGGGTGTCGCTGGGGACCTAAGGAGCAAAGCACCCATCACATTACGGAACTGACTCAATCGCAATCCCCCTTGACCGGGTAATGACACCTTAAAGCCCGCCTGGCAGGCCCTGTCCGCAAAATTTCCTGTGAGAAAATGCTGTTTCAACCTGCTCACATATGAATGGCCTATGATCCAGACTTCCCTGTGGCCTGGCCCCCGGGCGGGTACCTGGCGTGGGCGAGGCTCAGTTGACTGGCGGACGACGGCTAGCTCCCCTCCTGCGGGACAGGACGTGGAAACTGCAGAGAAGTGAAACAAGACCAAACATTAGCAATGACACTTAGAGTAAATGTAGCCGCACATATCGCTTGTAGCAGTCCGAATACCACCGCCCTATTCTTTGAACATCCTGTCCCATCAGTCCCCGAGCCGTGGCTTCAGTAGCTGCCCCAATCCTGAAAGAATGGGTACCAAATTTGGATGCATCCAGGCCTGCCTCCCCCAGTGCCAATGTCAAGATCCTCCCAAACTGAAACCTCGTGAGGGGAGTCCCATCCTGGTGGATCACCAATGGCCCCCCTGAACCCCGTGGCCTGCAGGCCATGTACGCCTCCAAGTTGCCCACCAGACAGCATGAGCTCTCCAGAGCTTTGTGCAAGATAACGTGATCCCCCCTCCCGTTCTGATCCATTTTTGATCTGGGGATTGATAGGGATACTGACCCTGCCTGTAGGTGGACATGGGCGAATTGCATCCCACCCTGCCAATCGTGCTTATTATGTGCCACCAATTCCCCAACTGTGAAAGATCCGTAAAAGGCGAGGGAAAAGGCAGACCTGAACAGTTGGACCTCACTGGTGGATCTACATACTTTCCCCAATGCCCCCATGAGGGCTGAGAGCACTTCAATGCTAATCGGATGTCTAATATCCGGCTGGGCACCTTGCAGGCGTTGCCACCCTTTCAGAGCCCTTTGAACCAAGAATGAGCCCGTGGGATCCCTATGCCCCAGCATCTTTGCGAAAAAAGCTATTGCTGTCATGTGGCACTTTGCGCATGCCACAGAACGCCCTCTGTCCTTCAATTCCCTTATGAATGACATGACGGACACTGTCTCGTGCCATGCCCTTCCCAGCCCTCCCCCAGAAATGCGCAGTATGCGGTAAAGGCCCCCTCATAGGCCTGCCTAGTCCTGGGTGCTAGGCTAGCTGCCACGAGGTCTGGTGGGTTGGGGCACCAAGCTGCCACAGATGCTCTGGAAAAGGGGTGGGACGGTCCGCTGCTTCCGGATGGTAGGACCTGAAAACCTGCATCTTGAAATGAGACAATGCGTCAGCCGCGTGGTTAAGAATTCCCGGGACATGCCTAGCCCTAAACATCACATTTAATCTCATATATTGCAGCACAATTTCTTTAAGCAAGCGAAGCATCATCTTACACGTGGCAGACTGCTGATTGATGCAGTCCACCACCGCCATATTGTCTGACCAGAAAACCACAGACTGATTGCGAAACTGGTGTGGCCAAATGGTCAAAGCCACCAAAATGGGGAAGAGCTCCAGAAATGAAATGTTATTTGTTACACCGGTGTCAACCCACCACGCGGGCCAATGTTGCGCCGCCCATTGAGAACCCAGAATGGCTCCAAAACCCTCACTCCCTTCTGCGTCCGTCATGAGGCCAAGTTCTAGACTGGACCTGGCCAGACTGGGCCATACTACTGAGCCATTGAAATCACGCAGGAATGCCATCCAAATCCGCATATCCTGCTTAACCTCGCTGGACAGCCTAGTGTGGTGATGTTTTTCTTTCAGCCCTGACATTGCCTGCGCGATGGAACGTGAAAAAAGGGCTGGCCATAGGGATGATTCATAATGCAAAGTTCAGCATACCCACTGCCTTCTGTAGTTGATGCAAAGTGACCTTTTCTTTGCGCAAACAGTCTGCTAATGCTAGCGTGAAACCTTCTACCTTACTCAATGGCAAGCGTGACACACCCTCAATAGAACCCAACTCTATGCCCAGGAACTCAATTTGTGTGGCCGGCCCATCTGTCTTTCCTTGTGCCAGGGGGACCCCAAAATCCCTTGAGTGCGCAGAATGCTTCTAAAGCCCTGCCACACTCCTGTGACTGTGGCGCTCCCAACAACAAGAAATTGTCTAAGTAGTGCAATAACCAGTGGTGCCCGGTCACCTGCCTGAAAACCCAGAAAAGAGCTGAATTTCTCAAAATAAGAGCAAGAGACCGAGCACCCCATTGGCATGCACTTGTCCAAGTAGAACTTCCCTTCTAGCTGGAACCCCAAAAGATGGAAATCCTGTGGATGGACTGGTAGTAAACGGAAGGCAGATTCTATGTCAGATTTTGCTAGCAAAGTACCTGGGCCAAGCAATTGCAGCATTGCAATCGCCTGATCCAATGATGCGTATCTCACGGTGCACAAAGCCCCATCAATAGCATCATTCAGTGGCTGACCCCTGGGAGCAGATAAATTATGGATCAATCGGAACTCCCCCGGGTCCTTCTTGGGTACTACACCCAGAGGTGAGCAGACAAAATCATCGACAGGGATTGAGTCAAAAGGACCCGCCAGCCTCCCCAAACGCAGTTCCTTCAACACTTTATCTATTGCCACGGGCATGTTCTCCCTCACTGACTACTGATTGCGGCAGTAAGGAACCCCAGAATAGCCAGGGGCAGGAATCCGGAAACCATCTCTGAATCCCTCCAACAACAACTGGGCTGTGTTTGGGCAGCAGTATTTATTCAGCCAGGGAATCAAGGCCATTGTGTTAATGGGTGAGTGTGTCTTAGTGAGTGATAAATCCTCATTCCTGTTTTTTACCTCCCTTGTCCTTTGTTTTGTTAAAACACTTGGATTCTATGTGGGAGGATAAACCACAGAAAGATCAGGCATGCCCGAATTTACATGAACCATTGGGCCTTGTGCATGTCCGTTTGTTGAAATCCCAACACGCTCCCTTCTTGCTACTCCCTCCCCCGCTATGGGGTGTACTTGACCGAAAGGACTGCCCTTTTGGGGCGTCCTGGCTCGTGCTTTTCATGTGCCTTAACCACAAAATTACATCCATTTGATCCCATGTCAGAGGCCCTCGCTCTCCTAAATGCCTTGTCATATTCCTTCCAACACATTCCCCCGTACTCATCATGTGCACATGTGATCCTATTCTGATAGCACACCAATTCAGACCCCAGCAGAGGGAATTTCTCCACCATTATCGCATGGAATTTGAAAATGCCTTTATCCAGTTAATTAAGGTTTCATCAATCTTTTTCCTAGTGGGCCAATTGCCCCAATCCCTTGGGTGAGTCCATTCCCTCAACTTTTTAGCCTCCTCCCTCTCATCCTTGTCCACTAACAAAGAAAACATGTTCACATATTCCCCTTTCCAGATTTGCTCTTTCACATCCTGTGCGATGTGCCTCCCCAGACGCTCTCTGGGTGTGCGCATCTCCCCCAAACCCAAACTTGGTAACACTTGGTCCGTACCTGCAGACGTGCCTGCTTGCGTCTTTGCGTGCTCAGTTCCTGCAGCCGTGACCGGATTGGGGAGCTCTGGGCCACTCTTGTCGCTCCCTGCACTCTTTTGCCCTGCCCACTGGCCGCCCCTACCACTGCTGGTGTGCCCGTCTCAACCGTCTGTGGCACCACCTGCTTCGCCCTTTCTACTTGCGCTACCAAACTCTTGGCCCTCTCAACTTCGTCCCCTTCAGCTAACAGGGCCCACTGCCCGCAGAAGGAATTACAGTCCCTGCCTTGGCTAGCCATGGGAGCACTGCCGCTAGATTCGCTGCTAAATCGGGTTGTCATGGAACTAAACTAGGGGTACCGCAGGGGGGTACCACTGGCTGGGACGGAGCCCCCTCTGAACCAGGACCCCCAGGTACGCTAGGCTGACTTGGGCCACCAGGACCCCCAGGTGCGCTAGGCTGACTTGGGCCACCTGTGCCCCTAGGTGGCGTTACTCCCACTGGCACCGCTCCATTTCCCTCCTCTGGCTGCGTCCCCCCAGCTGGGACTACAGGTCCTGGGATTGCTGGGCTTGGCAACCCTACTGGAACAGCCCCCCCCCCGCTCCCACATTTAGGCTTAGATCTCCGGGGTACCGGAGGGAAAGCCGCCCTGGGTGCCACCCTGGAATGCCTGGGCCTGTCCTCACTTTCTTCCTGCCCATCCACTTTCCAGCGTAGCTCTACCATGGCATGACCCAAATCATTCATTGTGCGCATCATTGTAGCCATCCACTCCTCCATTCGGGTTGGTACCTGCCCCCTCTTAGCCTTGGGTGCCATAGCTAGAATATGTACTGCGCAATAAATGCCCAACAAAGAGAATGGCGACCCAGCTTTTGCCTATGCCTATTGCACTGGTCAAACCCCAACGGCGACTGCACTATAATCAGGGTAACGTGGGCAAACCTCAATAACCCCGCCTGCCCTAGCTAACAAAATGGCTCCTGTGCCACAACCTCACTGCACCCCACTTCAGTGTGGCCCTAACAAATCCTACGCCTTACCGGCCAAACCTTTGGCGTCCAAACTCTTTTGGTCTGGTCTGGGACAATGCCCAAACCCTTACCTTCCTTTCAGCTGAGCCACCGCAGGCCTCCGGTCAACCACAAGCACCCCCACAGCCAGAGCCACTGCCACAAGCTAATCCAGTGGGTCGGGTGAGTATGTACTCCAACCCGAGTGGCTCCCGGCTGCGGTGGAATGCAGGTCTACCAGGGGTACAAAGGAGGGGTCCTAGCTGTCTTGTGCTTTCCCTCGCGCTGAAAAACGGCTCCTCCGTGATGTAGATGCCACTGAAGAGTGCCCCCCCAGCTGTCTGCCCGAAATCGCCAGCAACAACCTGCAGAAAAAGGAGAGAAAAAAGAGAAACAGAGGCTTCCCACAGCCTCCGGTGCGTGGGGGGGGGGCGAACAGCTGGTTCCCAAAGCGGAGCGGCGAGGAAAAGACCGTGCCGCCGCTCCGCGCTCCTTTTATAGGAGCATTAGCCCCCAAAACAGGATTGAACAGGTCCCGGCAAGAACTGGGACCCGTTTTGCGTATGTTGGCCCGGAAGTGCTTGTTCCTCTTCTGGGGCATGCCATGAGTGTCCAATCACTGCCCTCGGGGGGCAGGCACCGGCCCCCACAAGAGAAGCGTCCCGGAGACCGGCACAACCGCCATATTGGCGGCGTGACCGAGTTCCCAGTGGCGCCTTGGTAACAGGGGTTGTAATTACCGGTGGCATGTTTTTCACACTGTCTTATGGCTCTGGCACAAGAACTGTGATGTACAGGTTAACTGTAATAACTAATTACAGCGGAGAAGCTACACAACTGGACTGTAATAAGAAAATTAGAGGCAGGTTTCTATACATATGTTTCAGGCCTCCATAAAAATTAGTATACACATTTAAAAATGAACGTGGTTCAATATTTTGAGTGGCAAAGTGCATATTTCTACTTAAGAGCCAGGTATAATATTTCCAGCTTCAGCATCTTGTGAATAAAAGTGACTATTTCCATAGAAACCACACCACAAACAGAATGGTGACTAAGGGCTTGCTCATTGTACTGGCCTGTAAAGGATGAAGGTCTTTGTCTCCCCTGTTAGGACTTGAACATGTGAAGTGCAAGTCTCTGGTCAAGAAGGGAAGTTCCTGAACTTTCTTAGTGTTAATCTGCTCCACATTCATATTTTTATTGCTGCAGGGCCAGAATATGTATACAGCAGGCCGGGGCATTAGAAGAGGTATGGAAAGGCTGCAGTAGAAAGGGATGACAGACGCCATTGCCGAATTAAAGGCTCCGTGAGCCCCTCGCGGATGATCGAAGACAGAAAAAGTTGGTATTAAAGACCTGAAGGTGATTATCAAAGTCAAGCCGAAGTCGCAGGCTGTCAGAGCCTGTTCATTCTCGCAGGCTTCAGTTGGCACAGCGGACGATCTCGCTGCATCTGCATACCGGCCCTGTGAGTATCGATCGAGCCGCAGCGTTCATGGCGATTAGCGCTCTGATTGTGACAAACGTCAGTCATGGTAAGCTAAGCAGGCGCCCTGGGACAGTGCATCTGTACCGCTGAGAGGGGGAGCCCCGGTTCACGAAGAGAGATACTGAACAAATAGGGCGACCGTCCTGGTTGGAGCAATGAAGGCTGCACAAGCGCCCCCTGCAATTCACTATCACCCCAGACAATGGGAAGCATGCATTAAAACAATTAAAACGCATTTTTCGTTCCATTTCTAAAAATAAAAATAAAATTGTACGCGCAGAAAATCTGCAGAGACAATTTGATGTGTATATATTTTCCTGGAAAGATGCACCTGCAAACTATTTAGGTGCTAGTCTGGTATACATAAAAGTCTCTGACAGCAGGATTGTGACATCTCTCGAACCCTTTAACCCCTTCGCTGCTAGGCCTTTTCCCCTCCTGTGCTAAGCCTTTTTTTGGCTATTTGGGGTAGTTTGCGCTTAGGCCCCTGTAACTTTTTGACCACATAACGTATCCACGCCAAATTTGCGTCCTTTTTTTCCAACATCATGGGGATTCTAAAGGTACCCAGGGTTTGTGGATTCCCCTGGAGGGGACCCATAAATTAGCCAAAATACAGCTAAATTTTGGTTTTTGGGGGAAAAATGCGAAAAAAGGGCTACAGATGAAAGCGTCTGGTTTTTCCCTGCAAATGGCATCAAAAAAGGGGTTGTGGTGCTGAAATCACCATCTTCCCAGCTTTCAGGGACAAGCAGACTTTTGTCAGAAAACCAAAAATTTTTACACAGTTTTGGCATTTTTCTGTGACATAGTCTATTTTTGCTATTTTTTGTGCTTTCAACCTCCTTCCAGTTAATGGTAGAAATGGGTATGAAAGCAATAATGGATCCTGGAAAGCCATACATTTCTAAAAAGTAGACAAAATTCTGAATTCAACAGGGGTCATTTGTGTAGATCCTTCAAGTTTTCTTTATAGAAACAAACAGTTAAATATAGGAAAAATTGAAAATTAGTTGAAAAAATCAGCCATTTGTGTCAACGTTTTCACCTGTAACTTCTTCTAATTATGACAGCTATTTGAAAGCAATATACCGTTACATCCGCTGGACCTTTCTGGTTGTGGCGATATATAGGACTTGTAGGTTCACCAAGAACCCGACGAACCCAGATCCAATAACTGAGCAGCGTCTTACAATGGTTTTTTATTATGTACCGGGTATATAGCAATTATTCTGGGAAAATGTATACATGGAAAAATCGGTATGAAAGACACCTATGTATTTCTGAAATGGGAACAAAATATAGAGTTTAGAAATAGTAGATATTTGCACATTTCCGAAATTGGGAGTACCCATACTAGCATGAGAATTATAGGACATTTTTCAAAATGACTTCTTTTACACATTGTCTTTCATTTGGAAGGCAGAAATGCATCAAAAGTCAATAGATAATAATAGTTGCTCTACAATTTTGTGTTACCCTAAGTCTCCCGATAAAAATGGTACCTCACTTGTGTGGGTAGGCCTAGTGCCTGCGACAGGAAACGGCCCAAAACGCAACGTGGACACACCACATTTTCACAGTGAAAAATGACCCTTTTTTTGCAAAGTGCCTAGCTGTAGTTTTTGAACCCTAGCTCTGCCGGCACCTAGGGAAACCTAGCAAACCTATACATTTTTGAAAACTAGACACCCAGGGGAATCCAGGATGGGGTGACTTGACTGGCTCTCACCTGGTTCTGTTACCCAGAATCCCTTGCAAACCTAAACAATTATCAAAAAAAACACATTTTCCTCACTTTTCTGTGGTGGAAAGTTCTGGAATCTGCATGGATCCACAAAATTCCACCCACCCCGCATTCCCCAAAGTCTTCCGAGAAAAATGGTACCTCACTTGTGTGGGTAGGCCTAGTGCCCGCGACAGAAAACAGCGCAAAACGCAACGTGGACACACCACATTTTCACAGTGAAAAATGACCCTTTTTTTGCAAAGTGCTTAGCTGTAGTTTTTGAACCCTAGCTCTGCCGGCACCTAGGGAAACCTAGCAAACCTATACATTTTTGAAAACTAGACACCCAGGGGAATCCAGGATGGGGTGACTTGACTGGCTCTCACCAGGTTCTGTTACCCAGAATCCCTTGCAAACCTAAAAAACTGTAAAAAAACACATTTTCCTCGCTTTTCTGTGGTGGAAAATTCTGGAATCTGCATGGATCCACAAAATTCCACCCACCCCGCGTTCCCCAAAGTCTTCTGAGAACAATGGTACCTCACTTGTGTGGGTTGGCCTAGTGCCCGCGACAGGAAACGACGCAAAACACAACGTGGACACACCCCAATTTCACTGTGAAAAATGACCCTTTTTTGGCAAAGTGCCTAGCTGTAGTTTTTGAACCCTAGCTCTGCCGGCACCTAGGGAAACCTACCAAACCCACACATTTCTGAAAAGTAGACACATGGGAGATTCCAGGGAGGTATGGCTTGAGTGGATCCACCAACGTTTTCTTACCCAGAATCCCCTGCAAACCTGACATTTTGCTGAACAAATCACTTTTTTCACACATTTTTGTGTGGGAAAGTTGTGGCATCACCGGGCTGACACAAATTTCCTACCACCCAGCGTTCCCCCAGGTCTCCCGATAAAAATGGTGCCTCACTCGGGTGGGAGGCCCAAGTACGCGCGACAGGCAAGGGCCCAAAACGTATTGAGGCGACATCAAAATTGCCTATCAGAAGACGACCTGGTTTTGCAAGGGGGGTCCCATGACTTTTTGGCCCGGGGCTCGGCGGCCACCTAGGGAAACCTAGCAAACCCACACATTTCTGAAAAGTAGACACCCGGGGGATTCCAGGGAGGTATGGCTTGCGTGGATCCACCAACGTTTTCTTACCCAGAATCCCCTGCAAACCTGAAATTTTGCTGAAAAAATCACTTTTTCACACATTATTTGTGTGGGAAAGTTGTGGCATCACCAGGCTGAAACAAATTTCCTACCACCCAGCGTTCCCCCAGGTCTCCCGATAAAAATGGTGCCTCACTCGGGTGGGAGGCCCAAGTACGCGCGACAGGCAAGGGCCCAAAACGTATTGAGGCGACATCAAAAATGCCTATCACAAAACGACCTGGTTTTGCAAGGGGGGTCCCATGACTTTTTGGCCCGGGGCTCGGCGGCCACCTAGGGAAACCTACCAAACCCACCAAACCCACACATTTCTGAAAAGTAGACACCCGGGGGATTCCAGGGAGGTATGGCTTGCGTGGATCCCCCAACGTTTTCTTACCCACAATCCCCTGCAAACCTGAAATTTTGCTGAAAAAATCACTTTTTTCACACATTTTTTTGTGGGAAAGTTGTGGCATCACCGGGATGACACAAATGTCCTACCACCCAGCTTTCCTCCAGGTCTCCCGATAAAAATGGTGCCTCACTCGGGTGGGAGGCCCAAGTACCCGCGAGCCCCGGGCCAAAAAGTCATGGGACCCCCCTTGCAAAACCAGGTCGTCTTCTGATAGGCAATTTTGATGTCGCCTCAATACGTTTTGGGCCCATGCCTGTTGCGGGTACTTTCTGCCCCCATCTTCCTCCCAGGGGGGGCAGAAAGGCTGTAATGGTGGTGTGGGGGTGGGGGCATTAGCGTGCCCGTTTCGGGCAGCCCCCACCCTAAAACAAATTGCACACAAAAAAATCCCTGGCATTTAGTGGGCTTTCTGCCCCCCCGGGGGGGCAGATTGGGGGCTACTGCCCCCATCTGCCTCCCAGGGGGGGCAGAAAGGCTGTAATGGTGGCTGGGGGGTGGGGGCATTGGCGTGCCCGTTTCGGGCAGCCCCACCCTAAAACAAATGCACCAAATAAAAATCCCTGGTGTCTAGTGGGCTTTCTGCCCCCCCGGGGGGCAGAAAGACTGAACATTGGCAATTTTTGGGGGGGGAGCAAAAGCCCTTGCCCAAGGGGCGCTCCCCCCTCCCTGGTGCCTTAGTGGGTGGATTCTCCCCTTTCCAATTATACCTCTCCCGTCTTTCTACGTGCTCAGGGGGCTGAGATAGCCCCCTGAGCACGTAGAAAGTTCATTTTAGTTTCGTTTTCAGTGAAATGAAGTCAGCGCGACGTGCGCGCTGATCTTCATTTCACTGAAAGGGAGGGGGGGGCCTCGGGAGCTGGGGAAGCTCTTCCCCAGCTCCCGAGGCTGTGAGGGAGAAAGGAAATCCCTCTGCTGTCAGCAGCAGAGGGATTTCGTGCCCCTGGCCTCATGACGGAATGGTTCTGTCATGAGCACAGGGCCACCGATGCTCATGACGGAACCATTCCGTCATGAGCATCGAAGGGGTTAAGTCACTTGCTGTGCTACAGCCTCCCACTTGCTGTCAGACATAAAAGCATATGGATCATGGGGCTGTTCGTGCAAAGGCCTCATCGTAACATTTGAGCGTGGAGTCTGCAAGTGGACGTGCAGTGAAAACATAGGGGTGTAACCAGGGCACAAGTCCTAAAAAAAGAAGTGGGGGGACGCTGACGTCACAACAGGAAGTGACGTCACGAAAGGTGGCTTGCACCATCAGACTCATTGCCTCCCCTCGCTCACCCCTTAGATGCGATTGCTGCCAACATTATGAAAAGCAACATTTCCCCCATTCTCTAATTCCTACAGTTCTTTTCCTTTAAAATTACAAAAATGACAGAATGGCAGTGGCAATTTTAATTAAATACACTCCCGGTAAAATAAGTGGGGGGACGCGTCCACCCGCGTGGTACCCCGACTCGAGCCCTGGGTGTAACTATCAATCCTACTAGTGCAGTGGGACCTCAGCCCAGTGTTGTGAGGGGCTACTGGACCCCAATTATGGCTGGCTTTTACTCTCCGAGCCGTGGGTTCGACAGCCTATATGTCCATGGCATCCTTGTTACCCAAGAGAAAATATAGTTCACTAGAATCACTTCTGCAGATTTCACGTTGGTCACACATCTCAATCGGGAGCGAACAGGGAGTCTGTAGAAATTAGAATGGACAAACTACTCGTGTACAAACCCCTCAGTCAGACACCCATTTACAAAGCCTGTGAGAAAACATATATCAATTATGAAGGAAGCACAATTACACATTATTACCCACCCAGAAAACAAAGTACCCAAAAAATAATTTACCAAAGAAAAAGACAACGAAACAAGCACAAAGCAAAAGCATTAATTCTTTTTTTCCCAAATGAAACTAGAAAAACGAGGTAAAATTAAAAGAACATCATAGTAAACAAAAGAGTACAGCAAAGTAATAAATGCACGGCTCAACAGTGGAAATCGCCTAACACACTGTGGGCCAGATTTACTAACCTCTTACGCAATGCAATTCAGCAAGGCAACTTTCTGTGCTGCGTTGCGTGGAAGGGAGAGAGCAGAAGTCTGCCATATCTCCTGAGATATGGTGCACTTCAGACAGCCTGGGCCAATGCTGCGTTTCGGGCAGGATTGCTTTTGTGCAGGAAGGAATGCCTTACTGCACAAAATAATCATTAGAGGCATACTCCTCTTTCTACGTGTAATGCAGAATGCAGCACACGTAGAAAGAGGAAGGAACGAGGAGAAATTAAGATATTTCTCCTCGTTAAGCCAGCGTCGGGTAGGCGCACCATTTCCATTTTGGCACCATCCCAGGTTTACTGCCTTTTGTAGATCTGGATTTGCATCAAAATCTATGGGTGGATGCATGGGAACGCCGATGCTCCACCCATGGAACACCTCCCCGATGCAAAGTAATGCAAAGCTGCACAATGCGCTGCTCAGAGTTACTTTTTTTTTTTTACCAAGCCATGCAAAGCGGGCTTTGCATGCAGGGCCGGACTGGCCGTAGCGGGCACCAGGTGTTTCCCCGGTGGGTCGCTAGGGTGAGGGCCGGTTTTGTGCCCCTGGGGGGCCGTTTTTGTTACCGGGGGCCGGCAATATTGCCCCTTGTAACAAAATCGTCCGAAACCGGCCCTAGCAAACAGCTCGGCCGCACCTCCCCTACCCCCCAGGGGGGCCGGCCGAGCAATTTGCCAGGGCTGGTTTCGGTTCCCAGTCCGGCCCTATTTGCATGGCTTAGTAAATCCAGAAATACATTTTGCGTCGGGCTGCGTTAAAAAAGTGACGCAACCTCGAAGCAAAATGTTAGTTAATCTGGGCCTGTATATATAGCCTAAGCACCCAAGCATTCAAAGACAATTTAAATCAGATAGAATCCAACAAAATCAAACACTAGGAGCAATGCTCATAATGGACAACAACAAAATATTGAAAATGAAAGAGAAAGAAGAGGTGCAGCCCATGAACCTTCAACTCTGCTTGGCAGATAATATTCATGTGGGATACATAGAGATTGAGGGCAGTGCATAGAGAAGATGATTAAAACCAAGGAGATCTCTCTAGTCTTTATGGTTCAAGAATGTCTACAAAGATACAACCTACTCTAAATGAGATAAAAAAACCATAACAAAATTCTTCTCACGAAGCCAGCACAGACAAAGATGAAAATACTCGGCTGATACTATGCAAAGCATTCAGTCCAGAGAGTTACCGGTAACAGATTGGGCATTCCACAACCATCCCTCTGTATGGTTATATGGCTAATTAACATGAGTGATGAAACCATACCACAATCATGGTAACAGACATCAGAAGAGCTAAAAACGACCAAACATCTGCACATGATATACCTTCAAGAGAGCATGCAGGACAATAGGAAACCACTGGCAAAGCCACCCCAATAAACACTCCATCTAAGGACAGTCAGACATCTACTGTATTGGGGCTGTGACACCCCTGATAAAGATGGAGGCAATGTTTGTGGCCATGTGTATGCAGCTCACAAGAAAACGTAGACCCTCTGCAACCTGCATAGGAGTTGAAGGGAAGCCAGAGGCATGGAGTGGTTCCGGACTTCTTCAACCACCAGGAAGCTTCACTGCAAGAGCTAAGGATGGGATGAGACCACAGAAAGCTAAGGAGAGTCTGGGACCCACTGTGGCTGAGCAACGAACAGACCAACACAGTGACCCAGGTTAGGACCAAGAGCTTAGACCCAGTAACCACCCAGAAAAGCAACCCAGGACTGCTGGACTAAGGGCTTGATTGAAATGTTGGCAGACGGTGTTAGTACCGTCGCGATGACAGAGTAATTTACTCCCGCCATGGCGAGGGTACTCCACCCTCCACATTTAGAGACTTCACGGTGGTTCCTGTAAATGCAATGAATGTGTTCCTTGTTGCTCTGTCAACATGATGGTGGCGCACAGCACACTCCAATTTGTTTTTTGTTATTTTCAAAAACAAAATCCCAAAGCGGGATTTGTGTTTGAAAATAAAAAAACAACCCCCCCTTGCAATGGGAGTGTTCTTCATGGTTGGGGGTCATTGAAAAGTTTTTACTTTTATATACCACCATGTTTTAGGTGGCAGTTTGTAAAAGTAAAAACTGGCTGTGTGTTTGCCCACTTTAAATCGAGTAGTCTCCGCTGTCTACATACTGAAGACCCACCCATCTCTAAATCAGGCGGGAGGGCCTTCAGTTTGGCGGAAGGCTACTCTGTCGCCTTTGCGACGGAGTACCCTTTCTGCCAACATTTAAATCGGGCCCTATGTCTATAAGGATCTGTATTTCATACCATCCTTCTGAATTCAAAGAAATACCCCTGTTATGTTTTATTAACCAGGCCCAGCAGAACAGGAGAATGACAGAAAGCACAGATTAAACCCTGCACACACAACCCTGACTTCCAAAGAGCAAAAAAGCGTAGCACTTCCTGTTCCATGCACAAACAGTCCACAAAACTGAGCCCTCTAGCTCAAGAGCAAGGCATAAAAACTGAAAAACCTATTGGCCAGCCAAGGACCACAGGACAACAGATGAATCATGTTAGAAATGAGGGTCTCTAGTTAGCAGAGGTTTGCCCCTTTGTCCAAGTGGGGACCCTTCTTCCTAGTCAGGGTAAGGGGGATACACTTCTAAAATAACCCCTGCTCACTCCCTTGGTTGCTTGGCACAAGCAGACAGGCGTATCTCAGAGGCAGTGTGTAAAGCATTTGTGCATGCATACAGTAACACAGTGAAACACTACAAATGGACACCACACCACTTTAGAAAAATAGGTAATCTTTATCTAAACCAAGAAGACCAAAAACGACAAAATTCCAACATACAATACTCTTGAAAATAGTTACTGTGCAAAATAACATTTAAATTGCAGAAAAACGTGAAAATACAGTTCCTCCGACTCGGTAGCTCCGTCCGGGGCTACAGCGATACTGAATACGACAGAGCCTAACAATTGCAGCCAACCGCGTCGATACGGGTTAGCTAAAGCGTTGACAGACTCGGAGACTGTACCTTTCTTGTTGCGGCTGACACGATGGTATGAGTCGGTCCGGGGCAACCATCGTGACTGCAATGTGGGATGGAAGCGTTGCAGCGTGCGGTGTCCTCATGACTTGGTGCAGGCAGCGGCTCGTTGAAGGAGTCGGTGACCAAGGCTTGCTTTGCAGGGTGAGACGGTGCTCAATGCGGTGCTGGCAGGTCACGATGTGGCGACAGAGCCAGTTGATGTTTCGAGTCCGGCAGCGACAGAGTCGATGACGTCAGTGCAGCGTGCAGCGAAGCGGTGCGGAGTGCGATGCCCACAGGACACGGTGCAAGCAGCGGCTCTTTGACGTAGTCGGTGCGACCAGGGTTGCATTGTGAAATGAGGCGGTGCTCTCTACAGTGCCTCTAGGACACGGAATCCTGTGACGGACTCGGTGACAGAGTCGGTTACCCTTTTCTTCTGTGGCGTTTGGAACCAGGGGAACCAGAGATGATGCCTAGAAGCTTGGTGAGGTCTTTGCTGTTCCTGAGACCTCCTGAGAGCACTTCGCAGAGGTGGTGCAGATGTTCCTCCCAAGTGGCACTTAACACTGCGATGTCATCCAGGTAGGAGGCACTGAAATCCTCCAGTCCAGACAACACCTGGTTGACCAACCTCTGAAAGGTGGCAGGGGCATTCTTTAACCCAAAGGGCATCACCCGGAACTGGTAGTGCCCCTCTGGTGTTGAGAATGCTAACCTCTCCTTTGCCCCATCAGTTAAGGCAATCTGCCAGAACACAGACGTTAAGTCAAACGTACTGCGGTACTTGGCAGCTCCCAACCGATCGATGAGCTCGTCATCTCTGGGGATGGGGTATGCATCAGTCCTGGTGACTGAAGTGAGCCCTCGGTAGTCCAAACAGAACCGGAGTTCTGGCGTGGCACCAGGTGTGGCAGCCTTTGGGACCAAGACCACTGGGCTGGCCCAAGGGCTGTTTGATGCCTCAATCACCCCTAGCGCCAACATCTTGGAGACCTCCTCCTTGATGCAAGCATTGACCCTGTCAGTCACTCTGTAAATTTTGTGTTTCACAGGAGGACTATCCCCAGTGTCAACATCATGGACACACCACTGAGTGACACCGGGGGTCAGAGAGAACAGATCAGCAAACTATCCCAACAGGTGGCGGCAGTCATTCTGCTGTTCAGGGGTCAGGGCGGGGGAGAGGGTTACACCGTCCACTGACCGATCATGTTCCTTGGCAGGCAGGATGTCAGAAAGAGGTTCAGTCTCCTCTTCCATTCCAGCATCTGTTGGCAGGAGCATGCCCACTTCAGACCTCTCCAAGTGGGGCTTAAGGCAGTTCACATGCAGGACCCATTTTTTCGATAACTACAGCCAGATTCGTCTAGCTGGTCCTAATGGTGTCTACATATGTCCTGATGAAGACCCCAGGCTAAGGATAAAATAACCCACACATGACAAGGGGGTCGAAACGTCGACGGTTTTTCTTGTTTTGTCAAGTACAGACAATAGAAATTGATTTTCTGTGTCACGAGGATACTATGTTTCTTGCATAATTCGCCTTCATGTGGCTGGATAGGTTTCTATTAGTCTGTGATGTATATATTGCACATCGCCTTTCCTCTTCTACAGCCCTCACAAGCGCACACCTCTTCCTGAGCACCCTCTCCTTCCCTTTTCTGGAGCACCTTTTTAGAAATGTACAGAGAATTGTGCTGTCGTCTGAATATGAATGCAAGCATATTCTGAATAAGAATAAATCGCAATAATTGATTTATTAAGGTGATGTTTTGATTTCTTTGTAAAACTAATTTCCACTGTGACCATTATTTTTGTACTGTATCTTACCCGGGTCCGGTGGATTTTCGGGTTCCCCATTGTTCTATAACGGTTCTGGATGAAGGACCCCGTCTCTGCGTCGAGGATGGCACCCCGCATGGGATGTCAGGTCTCTGCTTATCGAAGGATCAGCCTGCAGAGTCTCGGTCCAGCCTGGAAGGAATTCTCCTCTGTTTCTGTAAAGGGGAGTAAGGGTCTTTTATACTAAAGTGGTCACTCCAGAGCTTTTCCAGAATCGATATGTTTTGAAAACATTCGCTAATCCTCTGCTAATCCTTTTCTAAACAAACATGATCATGCTCAGCTGGCTGTTGGCCATGGATGAAAAAAAGCGGTGACCCTTATACAGAATAAATCTACTGTGCCTGGGGACATGTTTATGTACGTCAGGTACAGGGATTAAGATATGGTACCCAGAGCCTGATAAGCTACTAGGTAAAAGGTCACCTGTGTAAGACCGTTATGTCGTGTGGATGGGACAAAATGTATATAATTGGTATGTACATGCTGGGTCTAACTTAAGTACATGACACCCACTCCTCATCAAAAGGTCAACAAGGTCAGCTAGGTAATGATGGTAAAAAATAAGGCATGAAAAATCCTTTATATTAAAAGTATACTAAAAGATGCACTTAAAAAGTTCTTTAAAAGTGTCCATAAAAGCAAGGTCTATATAAAAAGGTATTCTTCCCTAAAAAGTGTTCATAAAAGGTCCTCTAAATGTTTGAATATATTATCATTGTTTTTCTGAGCACCTTGAAAGCCACTATTTTCAGATAGAGCAGAGAAGAAAAACAAAGTCTGTTCGACCTTCAATTTAGTACATGTTTAAAAATTGCCAAACGGTTCCTAGCACAGGAAAGGCCAGATTGTTTAAGAATCCTGCGCTGAAGATTCAACATCACTGTACATGGCATCTGCAGGAGACAGTCCTTCCAGTATCTCCAATATGAGATCCAATGAGCAGAGGTGGTTATCACTAGTTCCCACGGCAGCCGACGGAAAAGAATTAGATGCCTATGTGCTTGAGACTGATGTTTGCACATCCGTTGCAAAGCCGTTCTCCGGTCCAACAGGAGCTGAAGCGTCCAGTGGAGGCTCTAGGAACGCAATCATCAACATGGGAATATGCTGTGGACAACTGTGCACATGGGCCCATAAAGGCGCCAGGAGCATGTCTATGTCCAGCGGCGCAACCGATGGAAGTGTTAGACAGAGGTCCAACACGCGCCCGAATCTGCAAAAGAGGCAGCGGAAGACAGGCAGGATGCAGTCAAGCCAGGCCGGTCTGAAAGACAGGAACCAATGCTCACTCAGCTCTTGAAGCCGAGATAACCCCATTAAGAACACCAATCGCTCACGACAACGTTGCTCCAACAGTGCTCTCTCCATGTCTTGAGTGATGCTGACATCCATTGCAAAGCAATAGAAGTAAAATCAGGATGCCCGCTACCGAAAGCAGGACCATAGGAAGCCCTCCAAAAATGCTTCCAAGTTCGGATTGTATGAAAGATGGAATCACTCCGAAAATGGTTTGAAAGGTGGTTAACAGACCTGATCCAATGCTCTTAAATAAGTGTACGATACCACTCGTATCAGACATGTTAAAGATACGATGGACCCTTTCTCCGAAATGGAGAGGGAAGTTCGTACGGACCAGAGCCTGTATTTCTGCCGAAGACCTTGCCACTTGGAGATCAAAAGTCTCTCGGGCTGAAGTTAAGGCCACATTTTGCTGAAACAGCATGGCTTTCAGTCTGCTCAGAGACTCATACCCTATGTTGGATACATTCAGTGAAGGCCACAGTGGTGCCTGGCAAGAGGACGTCCTCTTGACAGGCACCTCTGCCTGGCAAGAGGACGAGGGAAACAATACTTGATTACAACAAATAACCCTGGAGTTGACAGTCACTAGATAAGCAATGTTGGGCTTAATACCACAGCAGCCTTGGTCATTCAGCATCAAGTAACACCCATTTGAAAGTAACTCGAAAACCGGATGAATCACGGCAGCTGGAGAACCCTTCAGGTAGCAGGACAAGTTCACTATTGACGCATTACAGGCGCCGTGCAGCGATATTTCCTTACACACAAAAGACCCACTTAAGGCCTTTTCGCAGTTCAAACCACTCAAGAAAACTTCCTTCTCCTTGTTCCTGCACCTATATGTCTACGGTAACTCCCAGGTTTCTCGTATGTACCCTTCGCCCAGCGCTTCATACCTGCCTACTGGGTAATATTTAAGGCAGTATTGGAACTGGAATGTCGTGATTGGCAGTGTGATATAGCCATGGATTAACCATTTCGTAGATGTTTCTGCTACAGTAAAAGGCAACTTCTCTAGTTTTTCAATGAGCAGCATGGTGTACTTCGCATCTCTGCGTGCCATGGTCAATTGTCTGTCGGTCAGATTATAAGCCGAAAACAGATTTGTGTCTTTAATGTATTGCCATGGAACGTGGCCAGAACGTAATGATTGAAGCGTCCAGCTTAGAAGCATAATAGCACGTAGCTGAGATTGCCCATGTTGTAAAATAGACAATTCTTGTTCCATTATGTCGATAGCTGAGGACACAATGTTGCTCAGTGAATAAATACGAGACGAGAGTGTGGTCATGCCATTGTCTACCACAGCTAAGGCCTTTTCTAGGTTAATTCTATCTATTTCACGAAGTCTCTCAGCAGCTTCCTGTTGGGCGATTTTCCAAACCTCATTATAGATGGTGTATGAGAAGCGTTTCCTACGTGATTTCTTGATACCTAACAAGAAATCCCTAAGATCCATGTTGTCGGATAAAAGGGACAAGTGTTGTTTCACCTGTGAAAGCGTTGAGGTTTTTAGCCAATCTAGGCACAACTTCCTGACACTATAGGAAGTCACTACCCCTGTACATAACGTGGGACGGGCCTATGCATACTAAACCCATCGGTGGTACCTTTGAATCTTGAGTTACCCATTTTCGTGTCTACAGGCCAAACTAACCAACCCTTCCAATCGGGAGATGATGAATTGTACATACTCGTACCATGTGTCCCTTCACTTGTTAGTGTGTTATTGGAAATCCCCTTAATAGGTGTGGGTGAAATGATGCTCGTGTTTTGAGGTCTTTGATTTTTGCCAACCCATAACAGGTAGTCTGTTGCACTGTTCTGTTCTGGAAAATCATCTGTAATGGTATGAGGCAAGCTGTAAATAAAGCCTCAGTTCCCTGAACCTGCCACTCGATTGTACCCCCAGATAGATTTCGTGTCTATGGTGTCTCTCCAGTAGTCAAAACCCTGTATAGACAGTTGGGAGATAAAAGGTGCTGAATATATCAGCTTTGTGTTTGTTAGCATAATTTTCTACGCTGTTGCATCAGATTGTGCAAGTTTGTAGTAAAATGATTCTGGGTCTGATGCGTTGAACTCTGAAAAGTATGCGAATTTCTGTGCGAATGTGGCAGAACTACCTTTTGGTGGTATTGGGCAATGTTCCCATTGATGGTACACATTAGCAGTGCATGGTACACTTGGTCTATGCAAAAAATGATGACCATAATGCTGGTATCAAAAAATGGTATCGTAGTCAGTTGTATCCTCATACAATTCCCTGTAAGAAAATACAGCAGATTGTTCTAAATCTGTGAGCATAGTGTTTACAGTCTCAATGTCCCAATCATCAGATAGTGTACTGGGGGTAATGAAATCATTTAAAGAAATTTTAAACAAATGTGGAATTTTCAAATGTTCAGTGGGGCCATATACATCATAAGAAACTTTATCCCAAACTATACCATCCGGTATTGGAATTGCTGTAATGTTCACCAGGGACGAGTCTCTTTGTCCACGGTGTGATGACGTATTTGGTTTCAGGACCAAGTTCAGAGATTTTACAGCAGAGCGTTCTGGGTAACCCAGGGCGGAGCCGGTGGAGCGGGACTACGCGGAGGTCCACGGAGTTGGGAACAAACTCCGTGGAACTCCACTACGCCACCCGCCTCCACCCCCCTATTAAGAATTAATTAAAAATACATTAAAGGTAAAAGAAAAAAGACTTACCTTGACTGCGGCGTCCCCGGGCTGCCCTCCTCCTCTTCCTCGGCATCTCAGGGTGTTCTGCGCATGCGTGAGTGCCCGCGCATGCGCAGATCACCCTGAGACGGCGAGGAAGAGGAGGAGGGCCGCCGCAGTCAAGGTAAGTTTTTTTTCTTTTACCTTTAATGTATTTTTAATTAATTCTTAATAGGAGGGTGGAGGCGGGGGCTGGTCGACTCCACTCCGCTGCGGAGTTTGCGGAGATTTGCCTACTTCGCGTTCTCCGCGGAACACGGACTAGGCAAATCTCCGCACACTCCGCGGGCTGAGCAGAGCTCTCCGCCCGCGCCTAGTTCTGGGAGATAATGTCCGTTCAGAAGCAGAAAAAAGAATGTCACTGTGCCAATCCAAATTAACAGGTATACTACCCCTATTGCGAACCAAATATGCAACCAAGGTGGCACTAAGTAAGTCTTTTTGAGCAAAAGATAGAATTGTCGAAATTTTTCTTTCTTTGAAGTGGGTGGCGTTTGATTAGCTTCACTTGGATCTGGAAAGAAATCATTGAAGT
Organism: Calotriton arnoldi; assembly: GCA_963921515.1. NCBI lineage: Eukaryota > Metazoa > Chordata > Amphibia > Caudata > Salamandridae > Calotriton > Calotriton arnoldi. The sequence goes on along the minus strand of CAWUFW010004564.1, from coordinate 189,712 downwards.
TGATGAAGTAGCCAGATGCAGTTCGATCTATCTTCGGTAGCTCCGCAGGTTTTGTAGAACTGGCAGATGTGTCGTTCGAGGGCACATTAATGTATACATCATTGTTGGGCCGAATTGCAACTTGCATTGTTGTTTCTTCTTGATGTTTATCAATTTCGACTGGTATGATTTGTACTCCATTATTCGTTACTCCTTCACAGTGTGTAGGTGAGTCTTGAAAGGTTATTAGTCTTTCCATCTGAACTTCCTGTATAGTAGCAAGAGGAGGTCTGTGGCTAATCAGGACCCCACGTGGCCTACTGTTGAGGATCGGCCACATGATGCGGTTTGATCAGATTAGTGGAGACAAATCTTTTTTCTTTTTTGCCGGCAAGAGGCGGAAGTAGTACTGTTCTTGTTCTCACAACCACCAGGACAGGTACAGTTGTTCTGTAATATGGCCCAAACTCTCTTTTGTCCACGATCTTTTCCCTGACTAGGTCCCCAATCTTCGGGACCCAGGCAGGTCTTGCTGGAACTGGTTTCACTTCCCCAGTGGCGGTGCGTTTGACTTGCACGTTGCTTTGTAACGCTCGGAATTCATTGAGTTCCTGTAAAACAGCCAAACGGTCATTCAGTTCAAATGGTTTTGCATCCGCCACTGTGCTGGCACAATCGAGATCAGGTACCCACATTCTCGTCCCAAACAGGATTTCATAAGGGGCACGACCTCCCAAGGATTTTCTTGGCATGTTGTTTAGTGCCCTCTGGACCCCATATAGGTGATTGACCCATGTACCACCCGCGCCTAATACCCTAGCTGTTAAGGATTGCTTTAGGTCCCGGTTTTTCCTCCCCACCACCGAATTTCCCTCAGGATGGTAGGGTGAGGAGTACCGCAAGGCCACGCCCATACTTTCCATGACTTCCTTGTAAGCCCCAGAGCTAAACGCAGGACTATGGTCAATTGCGTATGTCCCGATGATGACTCGCAAATCCTTTATAACAGTTTGAGCGTCAGCTGAGTGCTGGGGCCAAACCCATAGGAATTTAGAACATGAATCCACTGCCACCAAGATGTACTTGTAAGCCCCGTCAGAATTTAAGGGGCTGCAGTGGTCCAAATAGACTCATGCGAGAGGTCTGTTTGAAATCCGTAATGGTGTTTGTGGTGGTTTGTGAATGGTGGAACCCTTCAACTGCTGGCAAATATCGCACGTCAGGACATAGTCCTTTTGTTTGTCTTGTCAGCCCCGACCACCAGTAACGCTGCTTTAATAATTAAATTGTTGCAGTGACTCCTGTGTGTGCTGAGCCCAGACCCTCGTGTGCAGCTAGTATTAAACCTAATCTGCGATTTTTGTTTGGTATTACTCTATCCCCCACTCCTGGAATTTGAGCATACAGTGTGTTATGCGCATCTAACTTGTAGGAGTACTTGAGTGGAAAGCCTTTTGGCAGGTTGGGTGAGCCGTTCTTTGAGGCATTGATAGCTACTAGTATATCTCCGTCTATTCTCGTATGTGAACGAGTGATTGCGGCAACGGCAGCAGTTTGCGCTGTCGCCTTGGTGGTTTCATCAGCCAGTGAATTCCCTTCAACGTGTATGCCAACACGCTGATGACTCAAGATGTGAATAACATGAGCCCGTGGCAGGCATGCTTTCAGCTTTGCCACTTGTTCCCATAACAATTTATGTTTTATCGTGCCACCCTTGGCATCTCTAAACCCATTCTGGCCCCAGTAGTGAAGATATTCATTGTAAGATTGCACACAGTAAAACGAATCGCACACAATCAGTGTGGGGAATTCCCGATCCGTATACTGTAGTGCTAGTATCAGGGCTTTCAGCACTGCCAACTGCGCTGACCATTCTCCCAGAGATTGTGTAGTCGTATTGCGTGGGTGGAACTTACCATCCCGCATCCAAACTTTCACTATAGCGCATGCAGCGCTATACTGCTGTTTACTTCCTATGGCAGGTTGCGCAGAACCGTCAGTATAAATGATGTATTCGTACTGATCAAGAGGCAAGATTTCATTCGGTAGAGGGTATTCTTGTTCGTATTACAGGAACGCTTGTGTTCTAAGTCTTGGATCGTATCTGTATTCTACATCTGTTGCAGTGAGAGAATTAGCCCATTGTATCCAACGTGGATGCAGTACCTTTGCATTTGGAATGCTGGCTTTGGTTACCGCTTCTAAAGTCGGTATCGGGGTCACAACGATAATGCGTTTCTCCTGTGCTAGTGCTCTTTCTCTCATTACAACAGTCTGTACAGCTGTCAGCATTTTTTCTGTTGCTGCAAATCGATTTTCAGCATTTGTGTACAAATGGGATTTGTTGCGATAGGAAATGTCTCTCCTTCGTTGAGCGTGATGTAGGTACACCCTGATAACCCGGGGACGACCGTTATTACCAGGATGCGGACGTTTACTCATGTCTGAAAGTGTTATGAAGCTATCATGTCAGCTTGAAATGAATGTAGAGTGTCTGTATGTTTTTGAGTCCACTTGTTTGCTGTGAAATCTGATCTTATTAGATCGTAGAAAGGTTTTACTCTTTCTGCGTAGTCTTGAATGTATGTACTGCCAAAAATTTGAAATCCTAAAATGAATTGTAACCCTTCAGAGTTTTTGGAGGCTGGATTAGCGCACACTTTTCTGAAAAGTTCGCGGCAAGGCTTTTGCCTTCACATGACAGCTCATATCCCAAAAATAGGACGATGAGATGGGCAATTTTTGATTTTTTGAAATTAAATTTGTAGGCCAAGTTGGCAAAACCAACAATTATGTTGTTCACCCTGCTCAAGTGTTCAAGTAATTCATCGTCCGTCAGATAAATATCATCTACGTAGGACACTGCCTCTTCATCGCAAGTTTGTAATAACTCTGACACTCTTGCTGAGAATAACCTGGGGTTGTTCTTATAGCCTAGGGGCAGGCAACAAAACTGACGCTGAGTGCCGAGGGCAGAACATCCGGTCAAATATCGGCTTTCAGGAGCTATATTTTGGCAGAAGAATCCATTCGAGATATCTAGTGTTGTTTTGTATTTCTTCCGCACAATGTTATTAATTAATGCGGCACTATGTGCGTTCTGAACTGCAATTGTTTTTGTGCAAGTGTTCAAATGCGTATAATCTAAAACCAAACGATAAGTGTTGTCAGGTTTCATTACGGGAAACAAAGGGTTGTTCAGTGGGGAGGTGCAAGTTTCAATCGCACCATGGTATTCTAGTTGGTCTAAGATTTCTTTGACCTGTTTCTTAGCCTCATTTTTAATAGGGTACTCTCTCTGTGGAGTTGGAGTAGTTTTTAATGGGATTTGGTGGTGTTTTGACTCCACGTCCTACCCTACATGGTTGCGGTATAATGCCGGAGCTAGCGCTTGCGCCCACTCCTGCACGTATGAGTGTTTTTAGGAAACAGGAACGAGGTTGGAGAAAGCAGACATAATGACGCTTTCACCTTTTGGGCAATCCATTATAAATTCAGGTGGCCAATCTTTTTCTGCTAACAGGATATTGTAGCCAAATGTCAAATTCTCCCAAAAGAGACCTTTAATTTTTCTTGAGGTGTCCCCCTCTATTTGGAGATTAATTTTGTGTAGACGGTGTGGGACACTCACTCTAGTATCAGGTGTTTCCACCGTGATGTATTCATTCAATACTGCTGTCACCAGAAATTCCTTCAGGTTCTGGCAAGCTATTGTTACTTCTGCCGCACTGTCTAGTATCGTCAGAGCCCATTCCCCGTTCAGAAGCTGAGTCCTCAGTAACCTGGTGTTAGACTTGGCATATCTGGGCATGATTACCCCTGACTTTTTGCCTCTATCTCCTTTGTTTTTAGATGCTTTGGGTACTTTGCCACTGCTGATCAGTGTCAAAGTACAAGGGTTCCCTATGTAAAGTACAATGGTAATTGGTTGGCCATGATTAGTATGTTTGCCTTACTAGTAAAAGTCCCTAGTGATGTGCACTGTGTGTGCAAGGGCTAGTAATGCAAAGGTGTGCAGAGAAGGGAACTCAGGCCTTCAGTGTAGGGCCTGCGCGCAGTTTGCTAAGTTAGCATGTTGTCCTGACAAGTGCAACCACTTGTCAGGCCTTACTTTCCCTTTTGCGTACACTGTGGGCACCCCTGTGGTAGGTCCCGGGTAACCCCTGGGCAGGGTGCAGTGTAGGTAAAAGGCAGGACATATACTGAGGTGTGTGCTATGTCCTGACAGTGAAAAAACACTCCATTTCGTTTTCACTGGTGAAAGGCCATTCTGCCCATAGGACAGAATGGGGAGGCTGGGTATGGTGTTTTGTTAGCCTAGTTTCCTATAAGTTTATAATGGAGAGGTGAAGTTTAGTATGTATGAACTCACAGTGTCATAACACATCTTTCTATGAAAGTTGTTTGTCACTGTGTGTTCAGAAACCACTCTTTTAGAAAGTGGCTGAGTTTTGTGCTTTAAGCATTTCTGTGTATCTCTGTTGAATGTGGATTTACTGTCTGGATCTGAGATGGGAGGGGGTGAGATGGCACCTGGCTGACCTGCATCTGGAGAGTATGCGAGGAGAAACCCCGAGAGGTGAAGAGGCCTGGGTTGAAGCTATAAAACAATTGACCAATCTCCTGCTGAGTGATTAAGGGTCCAGACCCCCAGTTTCAAAGGGAGAAAGGTGACACTGGGAGGGAGACACACAGAACTGATTTAGGCAGGGATCAGGGACCCCTGAGCACAACGAACTTCAAAGACATGAAGGGGTATAACTAAGAGAACTGAAACCCCTAGAATTTGGTGTAATTTTGAATGGCGAAATGGACAGGTCGAGTCTGCAAAGGCTTTGACCTCTTTCGTGGTCAAGAAGAACCTCTGCCAAGGAAGAAGTTGCTGAAGAGACTGCTGGATAGGACTGACCCTTGCTTTGTGATCTGGGGCTGGCCTGCAGTTTGTAGCTTTTACTAAGGAAGAGACTGAAGGGACATTGCAGTGGGTGGTGTCCCCCCTTCTTGAACAGGACTGTGCTTTGTGCTGTGTCCTGAACCCCAAGGGCCCGAGGTGAGCTGGCTCCCTGTTTGGAAACACAGGAACATAAAAGTTTCCGGAGAAGTCCCAAGCAACGCGGTGTGCGCGTGCTTTTGCAGCTTGAGACCCTCAGAAGTTGTGCCTTGTGATCGTGGGCACGCAGGAGTAAACTGAGTCTCGGACGCGCAGGGTGCGTGTCGGGGTGCAAGCCAAGGCGTTGGTGAAGAGCACCTGGTCGTTGTGTGCACCGGGAGAAGAGGTGAGACTCGGACGCACAGGGTGCGTGTCAAGGTGCAAGCCGAGGCGTGGTAACGATCACCTGGTCATCGTGTGCACCAGAGAAGAGGCGAGTTTCGGACGCGCAGAGTGCGTGTCGCGGTGCAACCAGAGGCGCTAGTGAGGAGTGCCTGGGTAGCGTGTGCACCAAAATTGAAGTAAGTCTCCACAAGTGCTGAGGGCAGGTCTCGGTGTCCACTGAGACTGCCGGAAGGAGGGACAGGTCATTGGGCCCTCGGAGTGCAACAGTAGCGGCCCGGACCGGCAGACCCGGAGGAGCGGAGTCGCCGGCCCGAGCTCGACATGCCCATTGACAGAGTTCTGGATCAAGGCCCAAGTCGCTGAAGGAGGGGAGGAGAGTGGGGTCGCGCCCCCCCCAGGTAACGTGGATCACCACCTGGGGTGGGGTGCGGGCTTGGAGGGACACTCTCTCGGCCTCTCGCTCCTGGCAGCTGCGTGAGCCTGTTGCTTCGGCTCGGATCGAGGCCCGTGCTGGCTCAAGGAGGGGCAGTACTGGGGCCGGAGTGAGAAGCGGTACTTTTGTGTCATCATTGATCCATGTCGGGGGCAACTGCTAACGGAGCACCTAGACTGTCGTATCACACTTTGCATTATTGCTGCTCACGAACTATCGAACTGTCGTATGACGCCTGACTCTATTTGTGCCTGACGAACTATATGCTGGGTGCGCTACGCACTGCGTTATTTTCCCTTGCAGAGTACAGGATTGTAAGCGTGGCGCATTGCATTATTTCTTCATCACACAGTACCTGATTATAACGTGGCGCTTTGCATTATTTCTTCAGTGCACAGTACATGATTGTAGTGTGACGCATTGCTTTGTTTCTTCCTTGCACAGGGCATGCTGGTGGTGATACGCATTGCATTATTCCTTCTATTGCAAAGTACATGACTGTGGCGCTACGTATGGCATTGTTTCTCTATTGCACAGTTCAGGAGTATATCGTTACGCATTGCAGTATTTCGTTTCTTTTGCAACGTGTGTGATTCTAGCAATACGACCTACCTAACCTTTTGGAAACGGTTAGAAGTCAGCTTAACTGTTGGTTAGAAGCGGTGGTTGGGATTAGAACCTACCAATCCACCGGGAGGAATACTACCCATTATTATATGTTGGTTTTGTAACGTGTGGTCATATCGTATATCTTCTTGTATAAAGATTATACTCGTTTTATAAAAACTCGTGTGGAGTCTATTTGTGGTGACATCATTGGGTTTCTGTGAGTGTGGTTGCACATACTGTACACTCGTGCCTTGGAGATAAGCCTGGCTGCTCGTGCCAAGCTACTAAGGGGGTGAGCAGGGCTATCTCAGACGGTGTCCTTACTTAGCCTAACGTTGAAACGAGGGGTCCGGATCTCGCACCCGGCAACAGCGGTGTGGGACAGGGACTCCCGCCTCCAGCATTTGGGGGCGGCGGTGAGGGATAAGGACCCCCACTTCCAACACCTGGGCATTTCTAATTTTTAACCCAGCTACTTTCTTCTTTTTGAATTGAGTCTTTGCTTTAGGTTGCTCTTCCTGTTTGATAATGAAATCCGAAGTACAATGTGTTTCCCTTTTTCCCTTTGGTCGATCTTCAATTTTTTGTTCTGACCGTCCTTGCCTTTCCGAGCTTTTTGATGAACCCTGAAAGGAATGTGTATCAGTATACTGATACCTGTCAGGTTTCCTAATGTTATCACGATTCCTAAGGTTGTACCTCTTTTCAGAGGACTCCCGTTGGGGAGACCCGCCCCTTGATCGTGAAGTGTTTCTGTTAATATTGTTTTTAGGTTGACTATTATCCCACATCTTTTTAGAAGAAATGGGTGCTTGCTTTGAGTTATCCTTGTCAGAATTACTCACCATTTGTGGTTTTCCTGGTTTGGCTCCCAAACTATCTCTACCTAATGAAGCATAGGTTTCTTCGATCATTTTTGGTAATGCACGCTCCTGATTTGCAGGAGTTGTTTCCCTTAGGCGTTGGCATATGGCCACCACTGCTGGTTCCCCCTTGATGTTGCTCAGCATAATTGCCAAGACTTGGTCAAAATTACCCATCAGTTTCATCCCCAAGTCCACGGCAGGTCCTTCCCCGTACTCATTCCGTATATGTTTTAATACTTCAAGAATAACTGATATGGTAGGGGTACCGTGTATTCTAATGTATACTGCAGCAAAGATTGTTCCCAATGTGGTACAATCCTTAAGTGAGGGAGCCATTCCCATTGGCAAGCAAATTGTTAACATTCTGTGTTTTTCCTGAGGACCAGTATAGGGAAATATTGCTTCCAATGGTGCTATTTTCTGGGCAATCCAGAAAGGTACTTGATCCCTTTTTGACGGGAATGCACCCATTACTGCTTTTAGCGTTTGAGGTGTTATTGTTGGTGTGTGGTGGGACTGTACTGCTCCATGTGGAGCAGCTATCGCAGGTTGTAATGTGAGTGTTCGCATAACGAACTGGACAATATGTCAGCATATTGTCTGCATAGCCTGCATGTCTGCATAGCCTGCATAGCCTGACTACTTCTTTGTAAAGTGTACGCACTTCCCCTACTGGGAGTGTGTCTATCTCAGGATGTGGAGTGTATGCTGCTAAGACTGGCCACGTCACTCCTCCTATGCTGAGCGGACCTAGTCTTACGACTGAAGTCGTGTGTTTGAGGGGGCCTTTAAACCAGTTTTTATGTTGCTGGTAAGTTAACGGGACTTCAATGTCCTCGTATGGGATGTATTCTTCCGGTGGATCCACTTCAATGTATTCGTGGAATAATAGTGTCTGTGGATCTGCAGGTGGGAATTTCACCCAGGAATAGAATACCTCTGATCCGAACACCTCATGTGCCTCAATCACGAAGGTAACATGGTCCCCTGTTGCAGGTAATCCATGTTCTAACATTTTCAGAGTTACTGCCTGTCTGCAGTTTTCTGTAATGTTAAGAGCGTTAGCAAACTCCTCCTCCCCTGAACTATTTGAAGGATCAGGCATTTTTAAAGGAGGACAGTAGAAGACAATAGGAAATGTTTTAAGTGATAGGGGTTTGCATGATGTAGGGAACTTTTAATCCTTACAAGCTTGTTTAAACCTACAGGGTGTACCTGCTCATCTGAGACGGATTATCCTTCCCACTTCAGACGTCTCTGGAAAATGTGAGTAGGATTGTCTGAGAAAGCACGACTGAACTACTCAGATTTTACTGTTAATATAAGAACCAAACCAATGTTGGGCGCCATGTCGTGTAGTTCCTAGGACCCCCCAGAACCCGCGCCTTTTGGATGAACTAAACTGAGGGCTTGGTGTGCAGACAGACTCTGGACACCCCCACAGGTTGAGTCAGCCGTTAGACCAGCTAGCTCTACTGTGCCACAACCACCCCCCTCTACAGTGGTGTGTGTAGTTTCTGGCAACCACTGAACATGACAACCCTGATTCCTCAGGTATCGTGGAAACAATATGGTATCTTTCGCTCAGTCACTCGTGCTTGCTTTTCACAGAATACATAGAATGACGATTGGAACGGTTTCAATAATTATTTATTGGTCAAGCGTCATTCTAGTATGAAACATGCTAGCTGCGACAATCAAAAGACAGGAGCAGACAAATGTGATCGCTAGTACCAATATCGTAAATAGCAGATACATTTCTACCATAGTGCTAATAAGATGAATAAAAGCATATTATATAAAACAATAGCATTGGCGTACTCCTACGATGCGTAGCCTACCTAACTGTGCCTAGCCTAGATGTGTAGGTGAAGCATGTATGTGTAAGTGCTAGGATATGTCCTAATGGGACCTAATGGAGCCAAGAATTCCCCGGGGAAGTACTAACCCCTCACCTGATGGTTCTGAATGAAGGACCCCGTCTCTGCATTGAGGATGGCACCCAGCGAGGGATGTCAGGTCTTTTTTTATCGAAGGATCAGCCTGCAGAGTCTCGGTCCAGCCTGGAAGGAATTCTCCTCTGTTTCTGTAAGGGGGAGTGAGGGTCTTTTATACTAAAGTGGTCACTCCAGGGTTTTTCCAGAATCGATATGTTTTGAAAACATTCGCTAATCCTCTGCTAATCCTTTTCTAAACAAACATGATGATGCACAGCTGGCTGTTGGCCATGGATGGAAAAAACTGGTGACCCTTATACAGAATAAATCTATCGTGCCTGGGGACATGTTTATGTATGTCAGGTACAGGGATTAAGATATGGTACCAAAAGCCTGATGTCGGAGAGACAGAGGTAAGCTACTAGGTAAAAGGTCACCTGTGTAAGACCGTTATGTTGTGTGGATGGGACAAAATGTATATAATCGGTATGTACATGCTGGGACGAACCTAATGGACATGACACCCACTGTTACCACTTGCCTGGCAAGTCTGGTAAGACCTACAATGAGTATCAGAGTTCTTACGCATTTGGGGCCAGTAAAAGTGGGTGACAAGCCTTTCAAAGGTCTTGTCTTGCCCCAAATGCCCTGCCAAAATGGCACATCATGAGCCAGACCCAGTAGGAAGACTATGAAGCGCAGGGGTACCACCAGCACACGGGCTGACCCAGACTCAGCAACCTTAGGCTCACTATACAGGAGACCATTCTCCCAGTAAATCCAATGTGATCAAGACGGATCACCAGCTGCCTGGTTTGCAGCCTGCTGTCGCAAACCAGCCAGAGAAGGGCATTTCTGCTGCTACTGGCAGAATTCCTCCCTGGAGGGGCCCCCTTCCTGCTGTCAATGGGTCAGCTCAGGCAGGTCCCCCAGTTCGGCCACTTGTTCCCCTGTAAGTTCCAGGGCATCCCCCTCAAGGTTTGCCTCCTCCTGGACCGTGGGAACTCCTGGGGCTGGTTTACTGCGCCCCCTGCCTCTTCTCTTCCTGGCAGGCACCTGGGCCACTGTTTCAGGCTCCAGGTCCAAGTGGAGAGGTGTGGTGCAGCGGCCAGGGCAGCTGACTTCGGAGCACAGGGTTCGGTTCGATCCCCGGCTCCGGCGGCAGCTCAGCTCAGCACCATGTGACTCTGGGCAATAGCTCACTTAATTTCCACTCGGGCCCCCAGCGCCTTGAGACCCGTAAGGGTGAGTATCTGCGCTATATAAAAACGGACTTACTTACAGGTCCTCTTGATTGCCCTTACCGGCTGCCATAGACCGAGTGGTCACACACGCCTACTCAGGTAGACCCAACATCTCTAAATGAGACTTCCATTCCACCTTCTCCCAAGGGGAACTCTCCAAATAGTTGCCTAGCAGACAGTCAACAGGCATCGCTGGCCTCACAGCTACTCTCAAGGTACCCGAGACCCCCCCCCACTCAAAGGGAACCTGTGCCACTTTGCAGAGGCACTCAAAGTTGTCAGCTGCAACTACTGGGTAGAATGTATTGGGGATCACCTGCTCTTCAGACACTAGCCGACAACTGACAGCTGTCACACTGGCTCCAGTGTCTCTTAGGCACACTATGGCCATTGATGGTCACCCACTGCCTGTACTTCTTGGTGTTATCAGGAAGATGAGCTCTTGGGACCATCTCACTATCTCCTTAAGAGACCAGGGTCATTTCTGCGGGACCCCACCCCTCTTGGGCACCCGACTCCTCCCCCAAGGCTACACTAGCAATCTCCCGGGGCGGTGCATCAGTGGGTGCAGTGGTGGCTTTCTTGGGACACCTAGGATCCCCTATGAAGTGCCCCAACTGATCACAAGCAAAACATGTCCTGGGTCCCTTTTGACCAGGCTTACCTGTAAGGACCCATGGCTTCTTTTCAGTGGAAGGATGGGAACCCTTCCCTTGGTTCCCTTGGGGATTACTTTGGGGCCCTTTTTGGAACTCCTTTTGTTTACCCTTGTCCCCCCACTCTTCTGCTGGGGACCCTGCTCACCTTTGGCAGAGTCTCCCACATAACCTTTGTGGACCCTGGTACTGACCCAGCGGTCCGCCTCTACAGCAAGCTTCCTGGGGGTCAGTCAACTTACTGTCAATCAAATGCTGGCGTAGCTCTGGAAAACAACTACTAGACAAGTGCTCCCATGCAACCAAATCATAGAGTCCCTGCAAATCATTTACCTGGCTACCCTTCACCCAACCATCCAGTGCTCTGCAAAAATAGGAAACTTACTCCACCTAGGTGCTTGACTCCAGTTTTTTACAGTTCCTAAATTTCTGTCTGTACAACTCTGGGGTCAACCCATACCTCCTGATTAAGGCTTCCTTCAAGTGGGTATAGGACATCTGATACTCAGTGGGTAAGGCTAGCAAAGTTTCCCTCCCTTCTGTGACAAAGGGACTCCACAACCCTGCTACCCAGTCTCTCTCAGGGATTCTATGGGACCTCATTGCTACCTCATAGGCCTTAAACCAATGCCCAATGTCCTTACTCTTCACAAAGTCCTTAATTACCTCCTTGGGGATGTACACCCTCCCTTCTCCAGGCACTGATGGTGCGCTGCCACCATGGGGATTGGATTCTATAATTTTTGCTTTCAAATCCAGCTCCCTCAACCCTCTTTCATGCTCTAAGAGCATCTTCTTCTCCTCCATGGCCAATTTCTGCATCTCTAACTCCAATTTCTTATCCTCAATGTCACTCTCCTTCCCCAGCCTGAACTTAGCAAGCTCCCTTTCATGCACCCTATTTCTTTCTCTGTCCTCAACTCCTCTGGAGACAGTCCTTTTGAAGAAACACTGCTGCCAGCTCTGGAAGGTACCCTTCCCCCCTGGCAGATTCAACAGCCCCTCCTGCTGCCCATCCAAATTCTCTGCCTCCAATGGAGGCTCCTCATCCTGCCCACTGGTATTTCTGGATTCCAACCAGCCCCTCAGCCCCTTTTGGTATTCATCCTTTCTGGTGAGGCCTTTCACAGAGATTTTAGATTTTTCTTGCAGATGGCTTTAAGCTGAGACACAGTGTAGGTTTCAACCCTATCTTCTTCAAATTCAATATCAGTAGATGCAATGGATGCTGGCTTGGTCATGGTGAAACAATTGGCAGTTCTCAAGTTGCAGAAAAATCCAAAAAGAAGAGTTCAGTAATAGTATGTGGTTGTGTAATGGTCTGCACTATGCTAGTAGTGTACACCAATCACTGCATGTAAGGCACAAATGCAAGTCCAGATCCTCACCGCTGACCACCAATGTTAGAAATGAGGGTCTCTAGTTGGCAAATATTTGCAACTTTGTCTAAGTAGGGACCCTTTTCCTAGTCAGGGTAAGGGAATACACTTCTAAAATAACCCCTGCTCACCCCCTTGGTAGCTTGGCACGAGCAGACAGGCTTATCTCAGAGGCAGTGTGTAAAGCATTTGTGCATGCATACAGTAACACAGTGAAAATACTACAAATGTACACCACACCAGTTTAGAAAAATAGGTAATCTTTATCTAAACCAACAAGTCCAAAAACGACAAAAATCCAACATACAATACTCTTGAAAATAATTACTGTGCAAAATAACCTTTAAATTGCAGAAAAACATGAAAATACAGTTCCTCCGACTCTGTAGCTCCACCTAAGTCTTTCTTTAGTCTTACTAATCTCCTGATGTCCCTCATGTGCAAGTTGTGTAAGACGTTCTCTGATTCCCTGAGGTGGTATCAATCTACTTCCCCTCATCAGGATGCTATTTTTAACTGACAATTCATCAAATATTTTCACGCATCCCAAAAACTTTCCATCCCTTTTCCAACTGTTGTCATGCGACAAAACAAACTGACATATGGACCCTTCCTCGTCGCCAATGTGAAGATATGACTCCAATAAGGTAACAAGAAAATTAGAGGATGCTTGAACAAGATTTGTTACACAGAAGAAACTCCGAGCCACATCCACTGACCAGTCTCAGAGATAACTGCTCTCACAATCTTCTTCAATAGTAAACATTCAACTAATACAATTCTAAAGGAACACAGATCATCATGGCAACAGCATTATCCCATGAAGACATACTACATAGTGAAAGGATAACTTAAAGAAATATTTACACATAGCTATATAGTGAATAAAATTACACATTACCACACCCAGCCAAACAAAAGGGCCTCCAGAACCAACCCCAGCCACAGTTTCACCAACAGGGAATCAGTAGGGTAGAACTATTGACCCAGCTCTGCATCACCAAACTATAGAACCTGATAGTATATTAACAAAAGAAGGAGGAAGAAGCACTCACCAGGAGATAAGTCCTTACACATACTCATATCCATTCCACTTTAGTTCTTACACCACAGAAACACTGTCTTAGATCCTGAGCACTGTACCCCCAACAGTTGACACTATCTCATGGATCCATGTCTTTGTTAGAAGAGTTCAGGAATACAGACACAAGCAGAGATTGGGTGCTTCCTTATTCACTGTCTCTATAAAAAGATTACACAGCAGCTCTCTAGCTTTTGAATGATTTCACTAGCAAAGCGCCCAAATGTTTAACATTCCAGTCGCCTTCCAGTAGCACAAGCAGCTTAAGAATCCCCCAGGAATTCAGCACCTTACACGTGTGAAGAATAATGCATAAATTTCACATGGCTATCTCCAAGCACTAGGCCTTGCAGTTTTTTCAAAAAGATACTGTGTCTAAAGTAGGGGTAGTGCATGTGAAAAGTTTCTCAAACCCACCGATCAGGCAGGATTGTTGGTACTTACTTCATCAAAGACCACAAGCAAAAGATTCCTGCAGTATCCAAGATTAAGACCTCCAACTCATGTCAATCTCTGCAAACCGGTGTCTTATTTGGAATGGAGATGGTGATTGACTCTGATCATGTGTCCAGCACATGCCCCATCGAAGTTATCCAAATAACGAAAAACATAGGAAAACAAGCTAGCATGCTGCACCTAACAACAATTTATGCCTTCAAGATGTTCAACTGTGTGTACCGTGTCCTTCGTTGAAACACAAGTGATACATTTATCTGACGTTTAGAAATCAGATACTGTAATTTTAACAAAAAGGGCACTATGAAAAGATACAAGAGGAAAGTCAAGCAGCCCAACAAAACCCAACTGCTGTGAAATGCAGCGCAATGGGCAACATAATTGAAACGAGGTACCAGCATGTCACTGGTCACTCTGTAGTGCTTGCCGTGCCCTGGCCTTTGTATCACCAGGACCAGCCTGTTGGACAAAACAGGAAGAAGCAAATATCTGCTCTACAAAGGGGAGGTCCTGCTTTGAGAAAACAATGTCGACAGTGAAAGGTTACCTGTGTACCCCTGAGAAGTTGATCCTTTATTAGTAAGGGGGCAATAATGGCTTTCAAAAGATAGATTAGGTCGAGAGTTACTTCAGAGAGAGGTCTTCTCTCAAGATGGCCATTTAACACAGCAACCTCTTAGTTTTGATGGAACCAGTAAGATCAGTTATCAGCCCCATAATTCACCTAAAGGTTTTAGCTGCTGAAAGTCAAGATTGGGTCTCAGACCTACTGGCATAGAGGTACGCGCTGGGGTGGGTGGGTACAAGAGGGTCATTACATAACTCTGCAAATATTATGCTAAACTAATATGTCAAGTTGTGAGGCATCTAAATATAATATAGGGGATTATAATAAAGGTTTATAGAAGTGTAATGAATAAGAATCATTTGGGGTAAATTATGATGATAAGTCTTGTTTACATGATTTATACAAGAATAGCATATAATAAATTCTAATATGTTATAAAATACAAGTATGTATGTGTAGTAATTCTGGGGATTTGGTGGGGCTCTGCAGCATCACCTGCAGATCCAGGAGATTTTCTGACAGGTTTGCCTGACACCTAGCATTTCTACTTTCTATTCACATATCTCACAACTAAGGCATTGTATTTTGTAGGTGATGCTGGCCTGCACAGGGAGTCACTTCAGGCTTCTAGGTTATGGTGTGACTGAACGGTGTTTCTAGAGCCCAAAAATGAAGTTTGTTTCCACATTCTGTGCTTCTGGTGGTCTTTATATTTGCCATACTTTAATTCTTACATATTCCCCTGTAAAGGAAAAGAAAAGTAATCATTAAAACCTGATTTTATTAATTGAAGACCCTATAAGAGATTCCATATCTGTAATTCTGGTCCACAGTAGCTGGATGCATTTCTTCCTATCTTGACTACAGCTCTTTAGGGCATGACTTCCGGTCTACGGGGAAAGGATGGCGCACAGGCATGACATCATTTTCCTGCTTCCAGTCAGGGCAATGGAGAGTCCTGAGTGGTCACGGGAAAAGTGGGAGGTCTGTTTCCTGCATCATGACGTCCCGTCCTTCTCAACTGAGACACAACCGATGTCAGGAACTGGTCCCAAAAAAAGTTAGTAAGTCGAGGATCCTTTACAGGCCCGCTCTTTATGGGCGAGGTTAGAACTTTGAGCTCCATTGATGAAATGAGGTTGCTTTCAACAACCGCTGATCAAATCATCCAATCGCCAACAAGTAGGCCGCAATTAGACTCTGCTTGAAAAGAACGATTGAACGATTGAAATGAAATTAATAAAGCGCGCTAAACCCGAGGGTATCAAAGCGCTAGTGCTTACTGGTTAGCAGCGCATGAACAAAGGCACCTTTGTTTATGCGCAATTTACAGCAATCGAGTGGGAAGCATGAATAATGAAACAAGATACAACGCAAGATGACGTGTCACCTATTTTTTCCCATCACTCGACGACCTTCTGATATTGATTCATGAAATATAGAAATCAATGATGATCTCACAAAGCAGGATTTCTGTAGATGACTCACGGAGAGCTATCATACCATCTTTTATGGGCCTATTTTTCATGCGATTGGATCACATGAAATCCGACGCTTCCAGATACTCGGGAGTGTGCCTGCCTTCCCTGAATGTGGCTTGCGCCTCTTCCCACCCTGCCTTGCTCATTTGAAAGCTTTATATTTAGCACAATGAGTCCTAAAGTGCATTATCTTACTGCTTGTGTATCAAGGGACATCGGTGGCCTCTGGGTTGCATGTGCCCGATAATTTGCTCTGTGCAAAGAGAGAAACGGATTGATTTTTTGTTAAAGTGCAGCAGCAAGTGCAAAATGGAATTGTCTTCTTTTGGGTTTCGATATTAGATCAAAGCAGACATATGGAACAAAGACTGTTTTCCTAAACCAGTGCTTCCCCATTAACAAAGAGTCTTAAAAGCCACGAAATCCCAGTTCTTAGCCAGCTGGGCGGCTCACTCGGTTAAATTCTCACCACTGACATCACCTGTGAAGTGCAGGTCATGAGTTTGAACACTGGCAAGTCCAACTCAGCCTTTCATTCTTCTGAGGTCAGTAATTACTTTTGGAAACACTATATATAATTAAGTTATTGAGCCAGATGTTTTGAGCCGTTTTGCTTTCGCAAACCCTGCAATTCGCAAAATGAGCGGACTGGGGACCACAAAATACCTTTTTGGTATTTCCTAAACTCAATTTGTGATTTTTTTAAAGGCTTACTGAATTCCAAAATGGGTTTAGAAACGGATACTAAATCACAAATTGAAAGGGGCCTGTTTAGGGCGTCCCTTTCAAATTTCCATTCCGTATCAGTTGTATCAATGGTTTGCAAGCACAATTTCGGTTGGAAAGCATTGAAAAGTTAATGACACCTCAAAAGAGGTGTTAACTCATTTGCAAAAAAGGAGTACACTTTGGAGCCCTTCCTCTTTGTGAATGTTAACAAAAATTAAACAAAGCCCCATTTCCTGTAAAAAGTTTACTTCAGTTAAAGGCGATCTCAGACATGGTGGTCTGCTGACCACAGCTCATCCTGTGATAGCCTCCAATCAGAGTGAGTCACGCTTGCGACCTACCTCATTAATATTCAAGAGGTAGATGGGATTGTAAACAACTCTGAATGGGAACTTTGTGGACCAACATATTAGTACATCGCTTGGTTCACAAAATCAGAATAGATTCACAAAAAAGCCGGTGCACAATTTGCGAGTCACTTTCCGTGGGGCAGTCACTGACGGCAGAGATACCACCAGCGGTTACCCTCACAGGTGCTTCTTAATTATTAATCTTGCACATGTATGATATTTTTATCCACTTCCTGCGTTGTCAGCATAGTCAAAGGGAAAATGATGTCACATCTTCATAAAATTGAGGTGGTCTACGTATTTGATGCTGCTACGCATCTGGCTCAAGAGCCACATGTAATAAGACGTTTCTCTGCTGGAAGCTGCTGGGACTTTGAGTCCATTCAATTTCTCGTATTATTGGTGGAAGTGCCCGGCTCCACACCTAGGGCATGATTTCGAGTTTGGTGAACGGATATTCCTTCACAAACGTGATGGATATCCCGTCCGCCTTATTACAAGTTCCATAGGATATAAGGCACTTGTAATTAATGTGTGACGGAGTAACCTGTTCGCCAAACTCCAGATCAGGCTCCTAAGCTTGCTGCTCCTTGCAACATTAAGCCATTACAGCAGCGGAGGCTGCTTTTTACTGATTTTATGGTATATGGTTTTCTCACCATTACTTTAGCTTGATTTTAATTCCCAGTAGTACCACTGGCAAGTGAGCTTGCAAGGTGGGACAGGAGTTGCTGAGCTCCAGTTTCATTTTTATGTAACCCACTTCAGTTTTTAACATGATGCACCTTGGTCCGCATGCAAGTGTGTATCCGAGGCCACATCCTCTGCCCCCATGGTGAGCTACCAACTAATACTTCTGCATTTCCATGCCAGTGGCATGCCAAAGGCAAGCCTGTCTGTGCCCAGCCTACACCAAGTGCCAGGACCCCGCCTCTCCTCCCTCAGCCTCTCATACATTCTTACCTACTCATCAAACTTCCTTCACAGCCTTAATCAAGGTAAGCCTATCCCTTCCAATACACTGTCATCTGACTCCTTAGAAAGTTTTTTTAGCTACAACACATGCAGCTTTTCATTAGTCAACACACTTTTTATCAACTCCCTGCCCTTTTGTTCAGGCATGCTTTCAGAACGAGGCTCTGTGTATTGAGAGAACCGCTGCTTCGGACTGGTGCTGTTCTTATTTGCCGCCCAACAGTGCTTAATTTGTAGAAAAATAAGTGCCAGGGCCCTCATCAGGCCACCGCAGCTTGCACCACACATTGCCCCTCCCAGCACTGCCAAAGGCAGTACCAATACAATTACTAATCACAGGGCTTTAAATGGGATGAAAAAACTGGGGGGGTCCTCTCAAAGGGGCGTGACCGATAAAATTAAGGGCGTGGCTTAAATGCATGTACACTGAAAATATATGCTTAGCTTAGTGTGCCGCTTGACTGGTATTTTGCTAGTTCTGTCATTACATCCAGATATATAATACAGCAAATAATTTTACACTTACAACAAACCAGTACTATTGGCTTTGTCAATGGTTGTTAGTTGCATAAAATAAATAAGCAACAACCATGTCTTCGTAGTGTAGCATATTGAAATTGCTTCAGTTCTGAAATGGTGGGACTGTGAAAGAAATATAGTGAGTGTCTTTGAAGTTACATCAAAGGCTTTGAAGGGTGGTACTGCTGCAGAGTTAAGATTTATTTTTTTCACCCTGAGGGTGAGGCAAAAAATGGAGAGCCTGGCAGAGCCCTGTCTCAGCACCTGCTTTTTAGAACTGCCAGTGCTGAGCAAGACCCGGCCCACTTAAAGGCCTGAATAATCATCACACCCCTCCAAGTGTGACAATTCAGTCTATTCCAGGCCCCCAAAGTTGTAGGAATGGCTTGGGCGGCAGTCAATAGTCATGTTTAATGTATATTGAATTAATACACAACTGTTGTTGTGCTCATCTTTAAACTAGACAGGCAGCGCCACCATGTGGCAGACTGTTACAAGCCCCGATGTCGACAATTAAGTACCGGAAACCACCGGCTCAAATTAAGCACTGCTCCTGAATCGAATTACAGTCTGTTCTTTCCATAGTGTAACTTGTTCCCAGCTAGCTCGTGGTTTTTAGAAAATGATTTCTCCCTAATTTAATGACATGCTAAAAAAGAACCTCTCCCGAAAATATATCCTCAACTAAAGCTTCTCAAGATATTAAGGTGCCCTCACTTCCGAATCGTCTCGCCTGTTAATGCAGAGCCAGCAAAGTCTGGTGGTGCCAGTCATTTTACGGGTCTTAATATCCAAGGGTAGCTGGGATGTCTTTGTGCTGCAGGTCACAAGGCCTGACTCAGCAGCAGCTGTGAGTGTATCAAAAGCACTTCTGAATCCATTACATGGTATGCAGTGTCTGTGTATGTGAAGCTCGTTATAGATACATCTTCTGCCCTATGATTGATGCTCTGCGTTTTACATCAGTTCTGGGACTCTCCAGGCTCTAGTTACATAATTTGTCCTAAGCTGCGGAGTACATATTAGCCAATAAGATAGCTGGGGGGGAGGGGTGTAGCTGCATGCTGCAGAGGTCTGCATATGCATGCTTTCAAAGGACCTGCTATGAGACAAAATATTGAAACAAAAATTGCTCAAATATAAAATATCTGTATCAAATTACACAAAAGTCACTATGTAGTAAAAATCAGTATAGTTTTCATTTTATGATAGGGCAGTGTCTACACCTTATATATATACGTAGGCCTATGTAAGGTGATAATTGTAGGGTTAGGGGGAGAAGTTGGAGGGCGAGGTTCGTTTTTGTGATTTTTACTTATTTTGTAGGACTCGGGACTGACTACCGAGTCCTAAGATGGTTGCCACCAATAAGAGACTGGTATTAGCAGACACTCTATTTACAACTGGGGATAAGGCGAAATTAGTAACAAGAGATAAAGTGAATAATTGTAACATAACAGTAACCCCAACACAGAGATTATGCAACCTTGAGAAATTAAGGAATTGAACAGGTGGTGGGAAGCCAACTTGCTACAAAAATATCTTGATACAGGATGAATTCCCCGGGGCCCACGAATTTACACTGCACATACACATAGGGACTTGATTCTAAGTCTCTCAAAAGAATGGACTGAGAACTGAAATCAATCTTCCATTGGTATATTAAAATTTTGATCAAGCATGCGTGGGGGGAATACAGATTAACCATCAAACACATTGAGGAAATTGAGGTAGATCAGAGCCTTCCCCACCTAGGAGTTGGAGGTGATAGGCTGCGGGTGCCTGTGGATCCCTATCCCTCCTCCGCTGTAGTGAACCGATTTGGCTAGGGGTGTGAGAGAGTCCGGAATCACACAGGTGCCCAGTAGCCTGCTTCGCACTCTCCTCTCCCGCAAGAGGGTTCACCCGGCCTCTCGTGGGTAAAGGGTAGGTAGTGTGAAGGAAGAACTCTGCATCTGTGCGGGCATCCAGCAGATATGTCTTGAGGTAACTAAAACACTTTGGGGCATATTTACAAGCCCCTTGCGCCACTTTTGCCCCGCCGTTGCGTCACGCATGTGACGCAGCGGCGATGCAAACCATGCGCCGCGTTGCGCTATATTTACAACGTAACGCATCTAGGGAGATGCGTCACGTAGAAAACCCCTGCGCCACATGAAACCTGCGTCAGGTTTCATGTGGGCGTACCGGCGCAGGGGGGGGGCGTTCCGGCGCAGGAACGCCTCGGAAAAGTGACGTAGTGAAATCTACAAGATTTCACGCAGTCACTTTTCTGACGCTGGTGCGTCAAATCCTTACGCCTGCTTCAAGCAGGCGTAAGGATTGACGCACCATGTTAGGGATAGGGAAGGTTGGAACAGTGCTGGAGTTGCGTCGCGCTTGCGACACAACTTCAGCACTGCGCCAACCTTCCGCCGGCAGATGCGTCACGCATCTGCTTATCCTTGCGCCACGATGCGCCGCATTGTAAATGCGGCGCATCGGACGTGGAGCAAGGGTAAACTTGCGTGACGCATTTTCCCTGGCGCATCCCTGCTGATATGCAGGGATGCGCCAGGGAACGTAAATATGCCCCTTAGTGCTGTTGTGCTTACATGAGAATATTTTGAGTCGGGCCAGGTATGTACCCAGAATAAACAATAATACAACAGATGCTTTATCTCGCTCCAAGCTGAAGGATTATCAGAGATATCACCACCAGCAGCAGAACGCATGACAGTGTTCCTAGAGAAACTATGGAAGAGTCCCTTGTGAAACAAATGTGCAGCGCTTACAAGAGAGCGTTTCACGGATAGAGGGTCATTTATGGTAGTCAAGGAAGGAGTGAAATGTTTTCATTAGACTCACTCTGCCTTTTCTTGGGTGATTTGTGGGCACAGGGCTGACCAGTATCAAATGCTAGAGTTCACGTAGCATTGTTGCGGTTCTTCACAAAGCTAGCAGAAGGTCTTCAACCACTCAGCTTATTTCCTCGTGAAGAAGGCTTTAGCTGGATGGTCTTAGCTGACTAGCAAGATAAAAGGAACCGAGACATTGACAAACTTCATTCTATTTTATCAACCTTACACTGAGTTTCCACTTCTAATTATGAGGCAGGGTTATTCGCCTCAGTGTTCATATTGGTTTTCTATGGAGCCTTCTGTATTCAACCTGGTAGGAAAGTCCAAAGCCAACTGGGAAGGGGTGGGGGGTTTGGGGATGGGGAAGCTACAGAATATCTATTTAGAAGACAGTTGTCTCCTGATTAAGATGGCTTGCTCAAGGACAGGTCAGCTGAGGGGGCGGGGGTTATTTCTGTACAAGCAGCCCCCTCTTCTCCAGGCTGTCCAGTTGCACGAACACGGTTTCATTGATCCTTGCACCCTAAATATTGGATCACCAGCTTTATTTGTACACCAGACCTAGAGAGTATTGCCAGTTTTCTGTGGTATTTGCAGCCACCTTGGGGCATTAGGTATAACCATGGCAAATTACTCCTTTTCATTTTGTATTGGCGTAGTGATTATGGTGGCACAGAGTTCAATGAGGGCCAGGTCAAGAGCACTGGTTGATGGTCCTCGGCTTGCTACCGGCGGTACATCCGTCCTGAGCTGTTGTGATTTAATTTTCATTCCATCTCACATTGTTCTCTGTTTGATTCCTTGTTTTAGCATGTTCCCCAAGATGGTATAGGTAATCAGACATTCGTATGCCCGGTGGGTGGCCTGCCAATTACAGCACTCCTGTAAGCTACAGCCAACAACACTAAAGGAAGTCTTCAGGGGCTCGATATCAGTAGTGAGACAGTGTAGAGATCTTGAGGGTCTACAGTCCCCAGACCTGGTAATTCTACATCTCGGTGGCAACGATCTGGTGAAGATGGGCCACAAGCGATTGTGGGATTTAATTTTAGGGCAGTTTGCTTGGTTGGGGTGGATATTTCCGGATGTGTGTATGGCATGTCTCTTAAGATGACTAGAAGGCATTGGGGGCCAAGGAATTAGAGTGAAGACAATGAATGTATCGGTCAGACAAACCAGGTTAGCAGAGCTTGCTAAATTATCTGCGGGTTCTGGTCACTTGAAGCGTAGTCCACCTAAATTGCTGAGGGCCCAGAGTTGGTCCCTCGTGGTGGGGGGTCCATCTATCTGACCTGGAAACTGACTTATTATTGATACAATTTGAACATTACAATATATCTGCTAGCGAGTTGGGAGGGTGAAGGACCTTGTGGCCCTGGTCACTCTTATTGCAGCAAAGTAGGCCGTATCAGTAGCCAATCAAATTAGAGTCTATCCTCCCCACAATCAACACCGGATGGCAGTGGGGTGGAATCCAACATTGCCATTCTGTGAGAAGTTTATCATCGCGTTGGAGGTGAAGATTTATGGTTCCGAGAGCGGTGTAGGGCATGAGGCTGTAGCTCCTGGTCACACAGGAAGGGTTGGACCCCCATGACATGGGTGAGTAGGGCCATGACAGTTGTTCTGTAATGCAGATTCCAGGGAATTTTCCTCAGGTGTTGGTGTTTTTTTCGCAAGCTTGGATAGTGCACTGTTTAGTTTAGTTTAGTTTGTGAGCTTATATAGCGCTTGAATCACCCCCTAAGGGGTATCCGCTGTGGTGTTTTATCTATTTTAGAATTGAAGTGTGAATTTAAATGTGATGTTTTGCTACAGGGCCCGTCAGAACCATTGGATTCCAGCAGCATGTCCTTTCTACCACTTTGATACAGAACTTCAGCAGTGAGCACCTTTGAGAGTAGTGTCTTTCAGCGCCACTGGACTCCAGCAGTATGCATTTTCAACAGCTGCATGTGTCAGTGCTATAGGACTCGAGCAGTATGTGCATGTGCCTAAAAACTAACGCACACCACCTTTAGACCACAGCATTTTTACTTTTTGTCACTAATTCAATCCCTGTTGCATCCTTTTGCAAAATAAATTGCAGACTTGCCAAGACCAGAATTACTGACTTTGCTAACGTGAGAGAGCTCAAACTTCCTTTAGCCAGATCTAAAAAAGAATGAAACAGACATCGGTGAAGTGCAGGGCCATTTATCATGTCGGGGATTTTGGGGTGGTGGTGGGGAGGAGAGGTGGGAATCGTTGGAGGCTGGTTTTCGAAGATCAAGGGCTGCTGATGGTGACTGCATCACTTTCTGTCTCTTGAGCTTCCCATTGTAAGTTGCAGCAGTCACGGTGGGTGCTCCAGGACAGAGAGAGCTGTCTCCAAGGGAGACAACAAGGAGAGGGACTGAAGATGGATGGAGAGAGAGAGAGCGAGAGACAGAGAGAGGGAGGGAGAGAGAGAGGAAGAGAGAGAGAGCGAGAGAGCGAGAGAAGGAGAGAGAGAGAGAGAGGAAGAGAGAGAGCGAGAGAGAGGGAGGGAGAGAGAGAGAGAGCGAGAGGGAGAGAGAGTCTTGAACATTCTTGCCAGGGCTCCGTTTCGTTCCCAGTTCGGCCCTGGAGGAGATCCGTCGATAGAGATTGACCAGTCTGTGGCATTGCACCCGTTCTGGAAATGAGCAGACAGCGGATTGCAGTCTTTAACTCCTGTCTTCGTAAATTTGCCTGCCCATGTTTCTCTTAACCTCCTTTTCCCATGCGGCACGTGCATTGATTTGGAAACCCGGTGATTTATCATGAGATAATGCCGCTAAACTTTTCCTGCTACAGCCTCGGATCGCAAGCCGAGGAAACTAAAGCAGAAGGAAGTTTGAGAAAGGACAAAGGCATGTGACCACTGAAAGGCCAGCAAATGTATTTCTCCATTACTTTTAAAGAATTCACATCTGAAAAAAACATATTTCTAAATCAGCCTAACCTCATACTGACACTAATCATAGGGGCTCATTTCCCCTGTCACTATTATAACATAAATCACCATAAACTATTAAAATTGACATTGGCACCATGTTTCATTTTTATTCTACTTTGGGCTTGGCTGCAAACTGCTTCCCTCCTCAGGTAAAACGATTTTCCTTTGATGGTCATCAGTGAAAGATAAATATGGTCATTGCCCTTGCGGGTGCGACATTAAGCTTCGCGAGCTTTGCCGCGCGAGCCCTTAACTCGCCAGGTGGGGCTGCTCCGGCCTGATAATGACGGTGCTGGGTATGACTTCATGGGTGGCACCCATGCTTAATGGCCCTCTTTGCGCCCCTGTAGATGGAGGCACGCGTTTTATGTCCAGGATCAGAGCTCGTAAAATGGATTAAACATCTCCAGCGATTGGAGTAAATGGACCAATCCAATAGAAAGTGCGAATCTTTTCACTTTCTGTCATTTTTATGATTCTGCTCTTTCCACCGCTAATGGCCGGCTGTGTCTCACACTTCCCGCTGCATTAACAATACACAGAGACCTCATCATATACAGGCGCTGGTGGTGGTATGAGTGTAATCGCTTCAGATGCATGCAGGACTGGAGGGAGTTATAAATTCAATTTTCACTCTGCTAGATTCTCTGGTTGCCAAGAGAAATGAAACAGCCCAATGGGATCTAAGTCATGTATTGTACTATAGATTTTATATATCACTGCGTGATATAGGTTTGATTTGAAATTGTTAACTGACAAACAAAAATTAATAGGCTGTGAATTATATAGTCAACTAACCAGGGGTCCCCTTAAATCATCAACGGAGACTATTTCATCACCTACAGGCATGACTCAAAAGGATACTCTACTGCACATGGGATTCTAGTATTGGACAGGTGGTAAGATTCTCACAATGAATACAAGCAGGTAGCTGAGCACTTCAAATCTTGGGAAATGGCTTTCGAGAGTTACAAAAATGTAAACAGTTTACGCCTGAGCAAGCTTTTCCCATATACTCGAGTACCAATACCCGGCGGCCTCAACCTCAGAAGCGGGCACATCCTATGGGCAATGTTAGCATCAGTAAGAACCCATGGCTGAAGCAAGGTATTGTTATGCTAAGGCAGAGAACGAGTTTAAAACATTTCTCAGCCTGATGAGGCCATGAAGCGCTCTGAGTCACATTGAGTTCCTGGTGGCTCCTTCCAGTTTCATGGGTGATAGCATGTGGCTTGTAGTTTGGCCTTTACAGAAGGTGCTAGGTGTGGTGTCGGAGGATCAGAGATGCCCTACTAATCATGGTGCTGCAAACTAGCGTTGCACATAACTGAAAGGTGCTGCAGAAAAGTGTGAGATGAGATGAGACTGCACATGTGCCAAGCATCTTGTTTTCACCCAGAGCCGGCTCACTCTTGAGTGTCTCCCACGTATCCGCTGTCACGCAGAACTACTCACACACTACCAATATTCCGTGCTCTGGAACTGCGCTCCACATATTCTTTAGAAAAAATAGGAATACTGTTCGGAAGACAGTGTAATGCTAAATCAATATAATCCATGATACATATAGACATCATGAACCTTAGTGCTTGTTTCTTCCAAATGTTGTTTTTTCTGATAAGTTCTTCTCTACATTCTTTCCTCTGATTGGTTCTACTCTGAATTCTTTGTTCTGATTGGCAGCCTCTTGAGTTGCGGGAGTAACATTGCAACACTTGTAAGCATTGCACACCCCAGTCACACTACCACTCGTGGTGGTCGTAGCTGTGGACCCCACATTGCAGCTCACACATATCCTATTCTCAACCACGCCATAGAGTTTGGCGAACTGTCACGCTGAGACAATAAAAAGTCACATTTGGGCTAAATGACTAGCCTAGTTTGAACGTTTCTGACTGAAACCGAATGTCGTAGTGTACTCTATGGCTGCCTTTGTTTGCAATCACTTGTACTATAATTTATGTGGTCGATCCGTTGATGTACCTGTAGACCAACAAGGCCTTATGGCAGTGATAAAGGGATCAGGGTGTCTTTGCTCTCACACGAGATTTCTTATTGCTTTAAACATGAAAGGTAGAGCAATTGTATAGCGATGATATACCACACAAGTCATCTCCGGTCACTGTTCCCTTTTGATGCCATAGCATAAGGACTAGAATAGCCATGTCTTGAGTTTGGTCTTTAACCTATGGTATGAAGTAATGGGCCGAGTTTCTTTGGAGGGTGAAGTCTAAATAATTGAGATTGAACACATAAGTCTGATAACTTTCATGGCAAGCAACTGAAAAGCAATGCTCTGGCACCAATTTTCATCACGTGACTGTAAAGGCCTGGAGTATGTATTCAAGTGTGTGCTCTTCGTATAGCACAAAGGTAGCCCAAAGGCGGTGGAGCACTATACAGGGTCAAAGGCAAAGACGCAGTCAATGAGTGATTGGAGGGAAAGGTGCCTTCTGAGAGCAGCAATGGACTGCTTCTGCCTCGCAGTGTAGTGTTCTTTCAAGAGGTGTGTCTGCGGCTTTAGACAATATTTTCCCTTGTAGCAAGAGAGGAGCAGCTGGGCCTCAGCAAGACTTCGGAAAAATGAGGCATAAGCACTTGATTTTTATTATTATGATTTTTATAGAAGGCAGTGCAGTTTGTCGAATGCTTTACACTAAGGCGCGTTGAAAGTCCCATGATAAATGGCAAATCCGGAGAAAACTTTTTTTGCCCCAATTTCACTTTCCAAGTAGGGTACAAATCACGCTTTAGCCAGGGCACAAGTCCTAAAAAAAGAAGTGAAGGGACGCTCCAAGTTAGGTGGTGTCACCGGAAGTGACGTCACGACAAGAAGTGACGTCACGAAAGGTGGTGGGGGCAGGCATCACATGTTTCCCTCAGCAATCTATGCCTCGATCTTCCTCGGGGCCTTTATGTGCTTCTGAGTCGGAATGTAATGATAGAGAAATATCACGTTGTAGTGTCTTAGCAAACGGGACGCCGCACATCACCATTGGATATGTGTTTTTATTGTATGCTGGCCTGAAAGCGAGGACGCACAGTTTTCTACAATGTAGGGGGTAAGTAAGCCTAGCTGCTAGTAATTGAAGACACGAGGGTTATGCTGCGTTTGATGTTAATTGGTCTTGGATCATGTCGGACAATAGTACACGCAGATTTGCCGGAATGGGTTAGAGAGTCCTTGACTTCCAGAGGATAAAAAAGTTTACTTTGTTAAAGAGTAGCTGGACGCACAATGAGCCCGGCTGCCTGGGGCCGCTTTGGGACGTGGAAGGGGTTGTCCGGGGGAGGGGGGCTTCGCTGGCATCATTTCCTGATTCTTGTTCATGCCAATTGAAGCCCTCAATGCGGCCAGCTTTTGGGCAGGGGGGATGGCATCCACCCGGTAAAATAAGTGGGGGGACGCCATCCACCCGCGTGGTACCCCGACTCGAGCCCTGGCTTTAGCGCAGTGTTTTACCCCACGCGTGTCCCAGATAGAGAGGGGGATTTCGTGCATTTTTCCAGCCGATAATAAAATAACGTTTGTCTTCATTTTGAATTAGATAACTCTGAATTGGAAGCTAAACCTGCTATGGGTCATATGGTGCAGTAGTGGTATTTCACCCAGACCGCTTTAACATCTTAGCTCAGGTACCAATAGAAAGTTGAATGCCTGTATTTTGCGTTATCTGAAAGAAGTTAGAACATTTCTCACTGATACCCTGATAAAGAACGTTGCCACACTCAGTCCTAGGGTTCACAATAGACCTGAAACTCATAGACCCGAAATTAGCTGGAATCAAATCAACTGCCTTTTTGTGTATAAGAGATGATAAATGAGGTTATTGTCTACATGAATAATCTGTTGGCACATTGATAAGTATTTATCAATGACACGTCGAGTGCTCCCTTAAGACCACCGTAGGCACTGTCTTACAGTGCTACCACAAAGGACTATAAGAGGGAGCCAGATTGCAATAAATGGCCTCAAATACGTTCTTTTTAGGTCTCACCTGGGCAGCGCTTGTGCTGTCTCTCAGCATGCCCATCGCTTGTGATTGGTTCCCTAATGTGCTTGTGAAACATCGTTGCCTTTCATAGATCAAAAGCTTTTTAATTTTTTTTTAGAGTTTTATTATTATTATTATTAGGAAGTTTTATATAGCGCTAGCCAGACCCGAAGGTATCAGAGCGCTTTACAACACTTTGTAAACAGGAAAACAACATAGTTATAACAGAAGTGAACACGAAGCCTCAGGATGCAGTGGAGTTTTATATAGCGCGAACTAGACTCGAAGATATTAGGTATCAAGGCGTTTTACATGAGCACCAGTTTCGTTACAGATGGACACATTAATTTTGTTAGGCACTAGCAGATTAAGTGATTTGCCCAGAATCACAGGATGTTGAGCGCCGTTGCCGAGACTCGAACCTGGTTCCCCAACTTCGAGGTCGACCGCTTTAGCCGGAAGGCTACATCCTCTCCAAGCTTACATTTGTCCCTCCTTTTGCTCTTTTGGTCACACCCTGGAGACTGCCCCAGTTACATGCATTTGTTCACGGTGAGCCTTATATCTTACTGTTGTGTACTAGTTTTACTTTTTGCCTCGGCTTCAAATGTTAATTGCCTGCTCCAAGCCCGCCCGCTTTTCATTCACCCAGTGTCTGTGTTGTGTTGCCTCTAGACCCTACTTTCCCATGCCGTTCAAGTTGTAAATTCCCTGCTCCCCTCTCGTTGTCCATATGTCCCTGCACCAAGCCTGCCCCGCATCCCGCTTATCATTCTCCCAGTCGTGTTGTCTTTAGGCCCTCTCTCCCCTCCTCATGCCGTTCAAGTTGTAAATTCCATGTTCCCCTTGTGTTGGCAATGTGTTTGTTTTGGGGCTTGCACACTTGTAATGCCCGCTCGGGGTGCCTCTCCTAGCTTCAGTCCACCCTCGCACTACCCAGCCTCGGAGTGCGCGTGTACGGTGGGCAGAACCAGACTGATTGCATTTCCATTGCTTGTTAGCGTAGTCCGAGCAATCCTCAGTAACGGAAGACCAATGCTAAACAAGCATTTGCAATGCAATAGGTCTCGCATTACTGAAAGTTTGAGTTATTGGTGTTGCAAATAATAATGCAATGACAATTTCTCAAATTTTCATAATGCAAGACCTATTGCATTGCAAATGCTTGTTTCCTATGGCAGGGCGGCGCTCAAATGACAAACTCTCATTCTCTTTGGGTCTCCAAAAATCCTACCAGGGAGCTGGTGAAAGATGACCCCCACATGTTAAACTTTTGAAACTGGTGTACAATCAGCCCAGGAAAGGCTGGAGAGAGCAGCTATGTGCTAAGCATTTAATTTTGGTCTAGGCTCTTCTTTCGTGACAATAACTATTGATCATCCAAGATTCTACTTGAGATTGACACTCAATAATAATCAATAAAAAACTTTATTCGATCTAATTAAATGATATAGATCATAAAAGTATACAAATAAAAAAAAAATACAATTTTAAACATCCTTTTATAAAGTTAATACAAACTGATAGTAAAAGGAAACCTTTATGACTCTGCCAAGATAAACTTCGAGTGGCTCTAGGTACATTATTTAATCATACAGCGGGTCTTACCCAACCTTCTTCCAATTAATTGATAAAAGCATAAAAAAGCAGTTAAAAGAAATAGCTTATTTAGAATTGTACAATTAAAGAATAGCAATAATTTTATCTATGTTGTTAAAATCGCGGATCTAGGAAACATGATTAACCTTCCAATTAATAATAGGTGCTCAAGGGAAGCAATTATTTTAATCCAACACATTTTTCCTTTATATATGGCGTCTTTTGCGCAGGGAGGCCCACAAAAAAGATGCTACACAGAGATTGACACGCAAAAAGATTGCCGTTCTGGTCAAGTGCACGTTCTTAGTTTTAGCTCAATCTGGGACTGACACTGAAGGTCATGCTTATAGATCACATCAAGTAGTGGCTTTAAGTCGATCTTTAAAAAGCAAGGTGATAATGATGACCTTTAAGGTACCCTACAAAATAGAAGTTTGGATTTTGAGACAAAAAATTCTTAAACCTATCACTTTGAACGTGGTCACGGAGAAGAGACTAGATGGGTGAAGAGATTGTTGACCCCCGAGCTGTCGCTTATGGCAGTGGATTAATAAATCATGGCTTACCACATCATCCGTTGCAGAGAGTTTGAGTAATATTAGGACATAGACATCATTTTCACCTACAATCTTTAAAATGTGTTCCATGTGATCCACTAGGGTCATCTCTGCTCCATGTTAGGGTAGGACACCAGATCACTAGGTATCCATACAGCATTTAATTTGAGCTGGTCATTGTAGGTGTGGCCCATGGGCATTCATTTTCGGGGACTGGAACATATTTTTCACCATCAGCCTTTCATTAAGAGCTGAAGACAGAAATACAGGAAAGGGAGAACAAGGGAAGCAAAAGATGAAAAAACTGTGAGAAAGCAAGAATGAAAAAGAACCTGCAAGAGTGGCATAAACAGGAGGTGCAGAGTGGTCGAGAAAGGGGCATGAGGTGGGATCAAGACTTGGTATTGAGGGGCACAGCATTCGGCAGCACCAGCTACCAAGAAAAACTTTGAGCCCTTAAACTCATGTTTTTGCTACAAATTAGACACTAAGGGGCAGGCACGGCCCGTGGTAGGAAGTGCCGGTCGGGCGGTGACGTGGGGCGGGAGGGGAGGGTGGGGGGTAGTAAACTACGGATTAAGGCCGAATACAGGTAAGTGAACATTTAAATAAATAAAACGAATTTCGTTGTGAGCGCTGCATCGCCAAATGCGATGCAGTGCGCGCAACGAAATTCGTTTTATTTATTTAAATGTTCACTTACCTGTATTCGGCCTTAATCCGTAGTTTACTACCCCCCACCCTGCCCCTCCCCCGCCCCACGTCACCGCCCGACCAGCACTCCTACCACGGGCCGCGCCTGCTAAGGGGCTCATTACGATGACAGACGGAAAAGCCCTCCGACCGCCATGGTATCGGGAAGAATCCCCCCGCATGACCCGCGGCATTTCCGTCGGACAAATTACGATGCAATGTACGCAAAATCAGACCGCGGCGGAAGGATGCCACAAAAGACCGTCCACCATGGTCGGAAAAGCTGCAAATCCGACCGCGTCGGACGGGGAAAGCTGTATGCAAAGGCTTGAAAAGGCCGCTCCTGCCGCGGCATGACCGCACGGCCAATTACAATGAGAATGCGGAGCTGGCGGACCGAGCACTGCGTCCGACCGCCGCGCACGCACATAGGCCAAATGAATGGCAGACGGAACCAACTTCACAACAACGCCCGAAGTGTGTCTGTACCCCCTGCCGCACACAATCACAACACACACGTCACAATGATACACCCCAACTTGCTCCTGGTAGGGAAAGCCATGCGCAGCATGGAAGAGACATCTGGAGGTCATCACTCATGTGGACACACCCACATACCACAGTAGAAAACCAACCCCTACCTGGACCAGCAGCCTTTGCACACCACAAGCCGAGACAGAAAGACAGGACACCATTGACTCGCACTGCACAACATCACACCCACCTATCTCCACACAACACCACTTCCACCCACACACCTCACACACTACACATATCTCCAACATCACCTTGCACCCTGCACCCCTCATTCATTTGCACCATGCCCCCCAAGAAAATGCCCAACTTCACCGACTCAGAGTTGAAAGTGATGGTAGACGAGACAATCAGGGCAGAACCACATTTGTTCGGGCACCTGGTCCAACACACCCCACCTGCGCGCACGAATCAGATGCGGGCAAGGATCCACATTAAAGTCAATGCCGTAGGGACCACCCTACGCACTGTGCGTGACATCAGGAAGCGGTGGTGCGACCCCAAGGGCCGGCTCAAGCTACGGGCCTAGAGGAACCACGCAGCGGCACAGAAAACTGGTGGCGGCCCTCCCATTCCACCACCAACCTTCACCGAATGGGAGGTGAAGGTGCCTGCCATAATGCATCCAGAGAGTCTCACATGAATCGAGGGGGGACTGGAGGCTGGTAAGTGCCAACAAAATGATCACATCACACTACAATACACCGTTGTGCACAAGTGAGCTCCAATCGCCCGCCCACATCAAACGCATGTGGAATGCACGCTTACAATATGAATGAGTCACAAGGATAGCATTTCCTTAATCAGCTCAACCTCACAGGTAGATGGTCAGCTCATGCACCCTGGCCTCCCTCCCAAACAGCATGGCTCACCCTCCCCACCCCACAGCCATGTGGCAGCTAACTCCGTCGACAGTGCCTCCCAACAGGTAGCTAGCCATCTTACTGTAGAGTGGTCATTGAAACCTGACAGCAAGAGCATGACTCTCACAAGGCCCTCTGTCTCCCCTCACAAACAGCATGGAGCCAAATGACCCCCACATCCTGCACTTCGTAGCCAACTCTGGAAACCCCCATCAGTTTCTAGGCCGTGCACATACAGAGAAATCCATCCAGAGGCCACATGAGTCACAGTGTCATTGATGAAGGAACATGCAACTGAAAAGCAGAATACAAGAACGCGACCACAAAAAGCCAATGTGCAAGTCCCATTGCCTCAAAGCAGAAAAACTCGGGTCAACACAACACATGCATGGAAACTCTGTCAAACCTCACAAAACCACAGGAGGCAAGCACAAAAAGCACAACACAAAGCATGAAGTGGTGGCAGAGTAGTCAGATACACATCGAAAAGACATTAATGTCCAAGCATTAACTGAATCGGATGAGCAACAAGTCAGTACCAAAGGACATGTCCTCGGAAATACAACATCGGTACATATGAAATTGGCCCTTTAGCCATGTCACATCGCTAACGAGCAATGTAGGTACCCAGGGCTTTAAGTGGGATGAAAAAACTGGGGGGGCCCTCAAAGGAGCCTGGCCAATGTAATTAAGGGCGTGGCCCAAAAACTTCAGACATTAATCTAGTCTTAGCATATTGGTCTACCCCACTGTCATTTTCCTGTCACTGCCATTGCACCCAGATATATGAGACAACAAGGAACATGATACCTACTACAACCCCGGACTACTGGCCTTGGCAATGTTTGTCAGTTGCATAAGATAAGGAAGCAGCAACTATGGCTTGCATCTAACATTGGAAAATCTTCCACTCAAAACCCTGATGACACCACGACGATGTTGCTGCACATGAGTCTCCAAAGGAGTGATTTCCAGAGACAAAATTAATCCACAAAGGATTTCACTTCCCCACAAAGCTCACCTGGCATGACGTCATGCCGTAACTACTCGGGTCTCTGTACCTCTCCCTGCCCGACTCAGGGGAAACACCTCAGTCCCATGAGAAGTAAGCATCATGACTGAACTGCATTTACCAGAATGCTAAGGGATGAACTGTGCTGGGAGGTGAAGCAGTGTGCTCCCATCCCCCTAAGAACATCAACATGGACATGACGGAAGTTGTCACAGATCACATAGCGCAGACCAATGAAATCCTTAGCAGTGTGCCCACAGGAGCCAGCATCACACCACACCCTGTCATGTGGATGATATGGACATTGTCGCATTAACACACTCAAGTACTGTTGCACAGGGATTTTCAGAATACACGTGCGATTTATGCATGTTCAACCACATGAATACCAGTCCCTGACAACATGCACACGCCAAATCTGGTTTCAAAACGCACTTCGCTGTTCCTGCATGAGCACAACAGCTGCGTGCACAGGCCAGGCATCACGTATATAGGATCTGTTGCACGACATGTCCTTTTTGTGGCAATGTTCAGCTAACTACTCCATGAGTGATTGTGGATAGTCATTTGTGGCCTCACATTCACACAGCGAAAGCATACTTCAATAAGTGTGCATGCACAATGGGCCTCTGTTTAGACAAGTAGTCGCTCCCACACCAGACCGGAGACCTTCGGATTGCAGGTGTCTTGACCGTCCAGCGCTATTCAGTCACTGCTGAACACGGCTCTCCCACTATTTTCGCGGTGAACTGACACACATATTATTGATAGCGTCTGATGCTGAAGGCCATTGCACACTTTTTATCAGACTTGTGGGCTCTGGCCATGTCCCTTCCTTCCATGCTTTTCCGGGAGTTCCACCGGGTGTGATTGCTCCAAATTTCAACACTGCATTTAGCGGTCTCAGTTCATTACTTTTGCTGTACAGCTGAGCGCTGGTTCTGAGATTGCTCTCACGCCATGTCTGACCGTCCTGTTGTCCAGGCCGAGCCCGGGCAGTTGCAACTGTACCGTGCCCGCATGCAGCTTCTCTTTGGATGTGTCCCATTGGCTGTGCTGGGCATCAGTTATGGGCTAACGTTCCGCAATGCCTATTTTACCTGCGTGCAACCTGTCTTTTCCTGCAGGAGATGTCTGTTTGAGAGGGCCATGGATGTCTGCCTTTCAAACATATGCCTTGCTGACCTGGATTATGAGCTGTGGGTGACTCCTTTGTTGATCCACGTGCAAGACTGCTTCGGTGAGACACGTTTATGGGATGCCTTACAATGTGTCAGGCAGGCGGACAGCTGCGCCTGTGCGTTAGCGCAATGGCTCCTGTGCAATGCCTACATCGAACCTCTCCCAGGTTGCGATGGGATGCTCCTTTCAACCTTGTGGTGCGAGGAGCACATCTGTTCCTTCATACTGCTGGATTGGATGGCGGTCCTCTTCGCTGAAGATGATTTGGATCGTCTTTTGGAACTGATTGCCTTCGAAGCTCCCTGTGCCTTCTTGGATTCGTAACTACTTAACAGCAACAGGGACCGTTGGTGACTAATTCAATTTTCGTTTCCCTTTCTTCACGCCTCCTGACGGGAATTGTCATCCAGCTCTCTGACTTTAGCCCTGCGACATTGGCTTGGACTATGCTGAGCTCTGCGGGCTGTCTCGCTTGGTACCACAGACCGGAGCAAGTGGAGTCTGTCATCTGACTGTCGTGGACATTGTCGTCTGGCATGGGCCCGGCATCCATTATGCAGATGTGGCACACGAAGATTACATGGCGTTGTTGTTTTGCAAGTACCCAGGGCTCGAGTCGGGTGTACACACAGGTACACGGCGTCCCCCTCCTCTTTACACAGGGTGGACGCCGTCCCCCCTGCCAGGACGCTGGTCCCCACAGGAATATGCATAACTTGTCTCTGTGTACTCTCCAGTTACCGGGACATGTACAGAAGCACCTGCACGTTGACTGCGCTCCATTCCCTGCAGCAACGTGCAGGCAGTGAGTGAGCATTTTTTCACCTCCAGCCGTGCCAAAGTAAAGGGGCCATCCGGCCTCCTTTTGTTTGTACATGCTGACTGGGGGCCGCCTTGAACCTTACATTTGAATGTGGATGCCACAGAGGGAAACATAGGCACACAGCTTGCCTTCTGTTCACAGGGACTTAAGGGAGGCATGCTTTTGCCTGTGTTCTGTCCATGTGTATCAATGCAGACATTGTGAGACTGTCAGATGGGTTAGTCTGTCCCAGTATTTGCACAAATCATTTCTGTCGCACTATTTTACTTCTTTCTTAGCGCTACGTCGTAACGTTGTGAGGTCATTTGCATTTTGTCTTACTTGGTCAGTCCCCCCACTTATTTTTTTGGGACCTGTGCCCTGCAAGTACCTTAGTATATGTCTGTCAAATGGGAGGTGTCCGCAGAGCTTGTCCTCTGCGCGGTCCTAGAGTACTGTCTGTACATTCTGTCCGTGGTCGGAGGACATTGTCCCTTGTCATTCTGTTCTGGTGTGGCCCTGGCACCCCAACCCAACCAAGTCTCACAGCTGCAAGAGGATACGGATCCCCTTTGGATGACATGGGAATGTGGGCTAGATGCCCCACACTTGGAGAGTGATCCATCCAGTGATGAGAGCGACACAACAAATGTGTTGCAAATGTCACCATACATAGGCAGAGGGATGGGTTCTGCTGACAAAGCCCATAGACCTGGGACATCCCATACAACTCCTACCTGCAAGGGGTGGGGGGATATGCTTGTGGTTCTACGTCCAGAGTGAATATTGATGCGACATCTTGCTTCATGTTAAATGGACATATCACTGTGGTTACTGGTTGGATACTCATGCATTTTCAACCTGTTGTGGCACGTATGTTGCATGCTTTGACACTGTAGTAAAACTTCACATTTGGAAACGTTTCTTGTGTTCGACTTGTCTGCTTGTGTACAGGCGCTTGAATGCCTCAGAGTGAGTAGGAGAGCAAGTGAGGCAGTATGGCAATGGTGTCCTGTGCGTAGGGGTGCTTCGTTGTGCTCAGTCCCTGCATGCACAGGTTCTCAAATCCTGCGCATAGTCCAGTATGTGTACGAACTCACATGAACATTTGTCAAAGTCTGTGAGACAACAGCAAGGCACACAGACACAGTCATAGTCGATCATTGTTGAATCACACTCAACGGAAGTAGTTGATGATAAGCTGTTGTCATTGGTCAAGGCCTTCTTCCTCACCACTGTCATCGTCACTGGGCATGTGTGGGTTGGGAGCGGGGTGATGTTGCTGGTCAGCCAGATGTAGCAGTCATGTGCCGACCCCGGATACTCTGCACACACGTGTGAGATGATCTGCTCCGCCTGTCGTACCACCTGCACGTTAATGGAGTGGTAGTGTTTGAGGATCCTAT
Source organism: Calotriton arnoldi (assembly GCA_963921515.1). Lineage (NCBI taxonomy): Eukaryota > Metazoa > Chordata > Amphibia > Caudata > Salamandridae > Calotriton > Calotriton arnoldi. The sequence goes on along the minus strand of CAWUFW010004564.1, from coordinate 152,733 downwards.
AGATGGGTTCACTTGCCTGTGGTGGTACGAGGCCAATGTTTATTATATTATTTATTTTTATTATTTTAATGTGTGTTCCCTCAATGGCTCCCATCAACATTTGGTATGCCTCCCAGGCAGGGCCGGCTCCAGGACTCTTTATTTGTGTGGTCCAACGAGGCATTCGGGTGGGCCACTGCGTGCCCGATTTGTCACTTGTGTCTCTCGCCAAGCCTGCTTCAGGGCCCTCCTTTATCTCTCCTCAGTTTTACAAGGGCCAGGGAGACGCATTCTTTCCTTCCAAATTCTTTTTCTAGATGTTATCACTCTCATGTAGAGTGTTTATCCATGAAGGGTCCTCATGATGGGAGGAGGAGGTTACCTGAGGTGGGAGTATCAGGCAAGTGACACTTCTCAGGCTCCCACTCATGCCCTCCTCCTAGGCTTCCCTCTCTGCCACCCTCGTCCAGCGCCCCTCATCTCTCCATGGCCACTCGCTCATGTGCATTTCATTTGTTGTATGGCGCTACTGATATCAGGGTGGGGTGTGACAGTACTTTACGTCACGCACACATTGTACAGAGACAATCAGTCATGCAAGTATGTAAGTACATCAGTCTACAGGGAATGTCACGGAAGCCAATGAGGTTTACAAGGTGTGGTAATCACATGTCATCCATACTGGTGGGCAGGATTCTTGAGGGCGTTTGGTCTGGAGAAGCACTGACTCGGGACGTGTGTGGGAACACTTACAGGCAATGGTATCTAGGCACACTGCACGCCACACCAGTACATGTGTTGGGAGTGCTAGGGATTACAAGTATGTCTGATTTGCAGACAATGAACACGTTAGATTGTCTGCCTATATCACTGGCCCTTCACAGGACGACCCCTGGCGAAGAGGCGCCTGTCAGATGTCAAGGGATATACAAGCGATGTTCACGGGTTGGATGTTTCTTTACACAACATTGGTACAGTGCGAGAGACCTTTGTCCTTTTTGACTCCTTCCCTCATTTCAGTCCATGCTGGCCACGAGGCATGGCGATGTATGTAATTTCACTCTCCTTTCTTCGACATACCATGTGTGTGAAGACTTGACTCAAAGGTCACACTCTCTAATCTCTTCACAGTGTAGTGAGCAGCTGGTCACTGTTCTAGTTGTTCTGATGTACCAGCCACTCCCAGAGGGCTGGCTTACCCTCCAACCCACAGCCACCCAGCACAGGCATCACTGGACCTGTGACCTTGCAAATAAACGGGGCCGGATGCATGTGCCCTGGGCCAGTTCTCCCATACAAGTACAGTGTCCGTGTGGTTACCTTATATGCATGGGGGCCTCGTGCCCCACAACATTACACAAAGGGTGCACCAATCACTTTGGGCAAATGAGCTGTGATGTGTGATGTAATTCGCAGGGCGCCAATTAAAATGCAGTATGTGTTCGCATGCGCGAGAGCTGGCATCCGCAGCGATGACACGCATTGGTTCCAATTGAATGTTGCAGGATTGCGGTCGCAGCTTCCGGGCCGTTGCGGTGTGGCACACACTATGCGAATGAGCCATCAGCCAATGGGAGCCTTCGGCGGCGTACATTTCATGATGTTGCGGTGTGCGCGCTCTGCAACTGAGGGGCACGGCTTTGGCCCCAATTGCCTTCTGGGGCATGGGGGGTCACTCATGGGGATTGGGTGGGCCTCGCACTTTGCATTTGGCAGGTTGCCACATTCGTCGTGGTGCCGCCACGCTTGCTGGGAGTTGTAGTTGTTCAGGGGTTGCATGTGTGGAGATGTTTGGTACGTACCTCTGCTGTTGAGCGCGGCGGCGTCTTAACTGCCGGAGGTGCAGCAGGTGGTGCAGCGGGAAGGCCTGTGGCGCTGGATCCATGGCGGCTCCAGTGGTTTAGATGGGTTCTGTATCGGCTCTTCCTCTCCGTTGTTGTGTTTCCACCATCCGCAACGTGGTGGTTTTTACGTTGCGGTCGGAAGGGCTGTTTGCAACATCGTGATCTGGTTGGTGGACGGAACGTGTTTCCGCACGCCGGTCCTGCTCTGTTTGCTCCGTCCGCCACCTTTGCGTACGCAAAAAACGTGCGGAGCCTGACAGACCGCGGCGGACGGTAAAAGGCCTCTGTTGGACCATTGTGATTTGGTGGTCGCAATGACCGCACCTGGGGCGGAAGACATGGAGGTTTTCCGCCACCAGCACGGATGGGCTTCCGTCCGTCATCGTAATGAGCCCCTAAATCAATGACCCACATCGTCTAAATGGTTCTGTAGTTGCTTAATGACAGTTTCTTATACGGTCAGTGGTTGAAGTGGAGAAAAAAAGTAGGGGAACTGTGGCAGAGAATCAGAGGACGGGAATAACCTGAGGATTGGGTCAGTGGGCGGAGTCAGAGGTGTGGCCAGAAAGAGCGAAACATGCCAATTTTTTGTATTTGTTTGGCATTTCACTGACCAGTTACAGCTTATTACGTTATTTAATTCAACCAATGGATACACATGTTTATTTAAGGTTTAATATGAGTTGTTGACAGTAAAATACATTCACAAAGTGGGATATGTTTCCTATCATAGAATGTACCAAATACACTTAAAAGTGGAATCACAAGCCATTTGTCTCCGTGCCATGGAGTTTCTGTCATCAGCACTTCTCCTCCCTTTTTGCACAAGAGCAGTTAAAACATGAATGGCAAAAGATCTTAGTTTGCAAAGGTTTTCCACATAATTATGGCTCTGCCATTTTTGCCACGTAATACATAATCTGCTGCATAATGTGACGATTTTAACGAAAAAAATATTGTAGCTCAAACGGATCAAAAGTTACTAAAACATGTGACTTGTGTTGCTGCAAAGTGGAGGGCCCTTTGCAAAGGCTGACTGGTCAACTTTCTCACTGCTGCATTTGTATGTTACACTGGTGTTAATGAGGCAGAATCTTTGCAGAGACTGTTAGCATGTGTAAAAATGTCAAAATAATAAAGTATCAGAAAATTTACTGCATTACGCTGCCGCCTTATTTTTTGCTGCATAATTTAGTCAAAACTGCGACATAATTTTGTCCTACATTGCTGCATAATTCCAGTGGCCCCAAAGCAGGCAGCACATGTTAAAAGTGCTTGTGCATAAAGCAGAAAATCCGTGAAGTTTGCGCACTTAGTTTGGAGTGCCTACAAATCTTGCATTGCCGATCCTGGTGAGTTGCACTTCTACTGCTGAAACAAAGCCAATGGAGGTACCAATGGGTAAGACGGACTGGCCTCAAGGGTCCTGTGACCTCAGTGACAAATTCACAGTCACTCAGGGTGTGCCGCTTCGTAGGCCTGCCCACAAGACTGCATGTGAATTTCAGTATGGATTGTGGTGGACAGGCCTTCAAGGTTAACCCACACTTGCCACTGCTAGGGTTCACCTGCTGGTGCTAAAACACCAGGGCTTCTAAGGTCTAGCAGGGCCTTCTAAAGTCTAGCATGGGAATGTGCTCCCTCAGGAGAGTGGTCAGGTGGACTGGTCATGAAGGCTGAACCTAGTTCCCCAGTTCCAAATTCAGCAGCTCTGGCCATAGTGCCACATCCTCTATCCCACTGAACATCTTACTGCCCCACTGAGAGAAACTCGATCTGCCTTCAGCTACAACCCACAGACGTACTCCATGAATAGGTGCAAATTTGCAAATTTTTGGAGTTCACAAATACTGGCCGTAGTAGGCTCGGAATGCTGTGCTAGTCTCAAGTTTCCAAGCCTACTAGTAGCAATCAAACACCCTAAAGTTGATGGGATTAATGTTGCAAATAGTCTGTCCGCTGACAATCGCTCTGAGTAGCATTTCAACCCATCATTTTGCACCCATTGTGCCATTCTAGACAGAGGCCCACCTAATGCAAATCAGTACCAACCCTGTTTCAGATAAAGTCCATTCTGAACCCTTGTCATCTCACCCCTCCACTCAGCAGCCCACTGCTTTTTAGTTGGGGAATTTGAGATTACCCTCCCACCACCACCACCCCCAAATCTCACTGACTAAGCTACGCCCCTGATTGTATTTTACTGTTCAGTGAGTGGACGAGTCTAGCACTTTTCATATCTTGTTAAATCCATCAGAAGCTTCAACACTGTGTTAGATTTAAAATGTTATTTCCATAATGCACAGACTTGAAATGTCCCCTTTGCAGTGCTCAAACTCTTTTCCGTGTTAAGTTAGTATTCACAGCGCCATCTTTATTGGCGCCATCTTGTTCTGTAACTGAGATCGAGCTTCTGTCTCATAATGTTTGCCTCAGCAGAAAGGCTGCCCCTGCGCCTCCAGCTTGTATTCCTCAAGGTTGGAGCTTCGCTGTACTAATGAATGTATTATCTATTGTTGCATACCTTTGCTGTTAGATAGACCCGTTCCCACATCTTAGAATAGTAGGCATCGGCCGAACAGCCTTGGGGTCGAGATAGCATGTATCCAGCCCTGTGCCACGGCTCATCCTTCTTTGCTCTCTTTGTTCACTGTTGCCTGGGCTGGAATTTTCCAGTCTGGGCGGGTTCCATTAGAATTGGGAATGTATAATATCTGATTTTATGTTGGGGGGAGTCAGTCCCTCAGCAGTCATCTTAGGAGACTGGTCAGACTGGGCTCCGCTGCAGCACATTGCTAATAAACTGTCTGGTTTGTATTCTCTACTGTCTGACCGACTCTTCATTTATTGGGAAGGCAGAGAGGTGGTCGTGAGCGACCCGAGTGACCCTAATAGGGCCACTTCCTTCATTTGGTGCCCGAACAGGGACTCCATCGGGTGTCTCATCCTCACCCGCAACCGGGTGTGGGGGACGGGGCCGTGTCAGGTCGGATGGGCGGATCGGGGATCCCCACACGACCAAGCTTAGTTCTCGCAGCTGCCCCGCCTGTCTGATCGGGCGGCGCCTCGTCTAGAGGTCATCCCGGCTGGGGTCCTAAAAGGCGAAACCCTTGGAATTGACCGTTTGGTCCGAAGAGTCGGCAGTGGAGAATAACTTTGTTCGACCTGTGTGCACCAGGTGAGTTTGTCTTGGTTCTTGGTAAATATGACGCCGTCTTGAATAATTTTGGATATGGTCTGGAGACCATTTATTGGTTTGTTTGTGAACTTTAATAGGTCTGCGGACCATTTTGGAGATACAGGGTGTCTGTGGACCCTCTGCCAGGCGACTTGGTGAATTCGGCTTTTTCTTGAAAACGCCTGGGGTTTGACTAGCGTTTGGGACTTGTGATGTGGAGCCTGATTTGAAAGTTGATGCACTCTGAGGACTGGTTTTTGGTTTTTGAGCGTTCTATACGGTCCGAGGACGGACCTGTGGGAAGAAATTGGTAAGTCACTTGTCGGGTACAAGTAGCGAATTTGTTTCTCTTTATTCTTGAAGATGCCCTGCCTTAGCAAGCTCTGCTGTTTGGGGTGCCGCTGTTGTTCTGCTGATGCTCGATTGGAAGAGAGGCAGCCTTCGCCTCCAGAAGGCACCCCAAACTTCGATATGTATGTGAAGCACAGCCTTGGCCCTATTATGTTTAGTACATTATGGCACAAATATACGAGGGACAACACCGAGTTCCAGTGGCCTTTGACAGGTACTTCTGATGAACAGAAATTGAACTTCTTGCAAGATAAGTTGTTTGCAAAAGAAGTAGGCAGTCGATGTTTGACTATCTTCAGGTATGGCAAAAGGAAGCTAAGCAGAGACGAATAAGAGCGGAGAAGGAGGCTCGGAGAGGGAAGACGCAGACAGTAACACAAAAGGCTATAGCGTACGAGAGAGAGAAGATAGAGAAGGGCCTAGAGTGTGTTGATCGGAAGTTTAGATTGCAATGCGATAAGCCTTATGTTGCACGAGAAGAGGGCGATCCCTTTGTGGAGGATCTGTTAGATGTCCGGCCACCACCTCCTTATGTCCCGCAGAGGATATATACAGCAGCCCCACCGACCAGGCACCTCGTCCCCCATGCTCCCGCCTCTGGTTCCCCTGCCCCTGACTCGGCCGCTTCAGATGGAGCATCCCTTGTTTCCTCTTCGGCTCCATCGGCCGAGACTACAGCGACTACAGGCCGATCTGCTGTGCCCGTTGCCCCAGGCTCTTTTCTACCTCTTTCGCTTACACCAACCACACAGACATTGGTGTCTCTAGCTCCCGCAACATCCATGAGTGTGTCCTCCCCTCACCCCCTTTCCTCGCCCTTGTTGTGCGCTGGGACACCGGTACGGGGACTGGATGATGGGGATTGGGCGGCTGCTAAGGAAAGAATGGGGCGAGTGTATTATTCGGTCTGATGTGGGTGATGCAGAGAAGAAGATGGTGGCTGACCAGGCCTCCCAGTGGGCCGGAAGTCCGATTTAGTGTGGAGGATGTGTGGAGTGTACTGAAAGATTATGAGCCGTTTGTGCAATAGCATGCCCTCAAGCATATGTCGGCTACCTTGATTGGGCTGTGGGGGCAGTGTTTTAATGGTGTTGCCCCCCAAATTATTTATGATATTCGGGATAGTGTGTATGCAGCTGGCATGGCCCCTAATGACGTTTTTAGTAATGTTACCATGTTGGTTGGATACCAAGGCAGGTTGATCCAAAAGAGCCCGATTGCAGTGTCTCAGTTCCCGATGAGGGATACTACACCCCATCTATCACCCCGAAATGCCAGAGCTTCGAAATGGGCAGGACCAAGTCATCAGGCAGCGTGTAGAGGCCCGTTTCCAGGAACAGTGGGTTTATACTCCTTGGGAAAGGAGTGAGGTTTTGTCTCTTAAGACTCAGTAGCCCGACCCTAGAAAAAATCCGCCTGCTTATTACAAAGAGTTGACAGAGGCTGCGTCATCGACCGTGATGACGATGGCAGACATTGAGATGTTTTTCGGTTTGCTGGTGCCGGTTGATATTTGGCGGCAGGTGCATACGCAGGACCACGTAGTGGAGTTGGGTGGCACTTGGGGTGAGATCAGGGCATGGGACAAAGAGAGGAAGCCTGGCGAGAAGCCTAAGGCTGAAATACTAGCTCTGCCGGTCCGAATTATTACGTATATGCACTCCTTGATCCCACCAGAAGAGTAGATTGGGATAAGTTAACAGCATGTCGCCAGAAGAAAGATGAAAGTGTATCCGACTTCTTTACCAGGTTTGAAGGGGTGTTCTTGGATTTCAGTGGGCAGGATTTGTCGATGGAGGGAGGTGTCCGGCTGTTTGTTAACAGGTTTGTTACAAACCTGCTTCCTGAGATCGCGACTCGGTTGCAGGCTTCGGAGAGCACATGGACTACCTCCTCCCCATCGGTGATATTAAGCATGGCACAGTGTTATGAGCACAGAGAGAATGAAGAGAAGGAGAAGGTAGAGAAGAAAAATAAGGAGCTGAAAACAAAGGTGTTGCTGCAACAGGCGTCCCGGGGGAACGGTAGGGGGAGGGGCATTGGTCCAGCCTGGCAGCTGCCCCGCACTGGCAGGAATACTATGCCCGTGGGGCCGAACCAGTGCGCCTATTGTAAGGAGGAGGGGCACTGGCATAGTGAGTGTACAACGCTGTTGCAAAGGGCTGAAGCCCCGAGGGGGCGGGGGTCCAGAGGAAGGGGCCGGGGAGCAGGTGGCTACGGCAGAGGCTGGGGAGGTGAGGAGCAGTCAGGTCGGTCTGATCAGAACTATTTTGATGATCCGAGGGGGCGACAGTATTACCATGAAGATTATGATTTGGACGAAGTGACGGGACTTACCCACGGCTAGGACAGCCAAGGGCAGGGTGAGGGATCAGTTTAGATCCCTGTGGATCAGCGGGGACCCTATGTTACTGCTGATCTGCAGGGCTCAGCGAAGAAATTCTTGGTGGACACAGGTGCAATGAATAGCTCTGTTTCTCGTTCACTGGTCCCCGGGGCAGCCCTGTCTGGCCAAAAAAATGTTTCGGTAGGTTTCTCAGGTATACCGGTTGTGAACCCCATCTCTGAGCCACTGGCCCTGACTATTGGCCCTTTTACTGTAGATTCGCCATTCTTATTGACATCTAACTATGGAGAGAATTTAATGGGTTTGGACTTGTTGAAAAAGTTACATGCGACTATTTCGTGCTCCCCGGATGGCGTCTATAAGACCATAGGACCTAATGTAGTGAATTCCAAACAATGTTTGTCAAAGGATGAGCCCCTTCCCACTGAGTTTAAGGAGGTGCCGACGACATTATGGGCTACAGGTGATACGGATGTAGGGTTGTTGCAGATACCTCCGGTCTCCATCAGAGTTAAGGACAATGCTGTTCTACCTCGTCTTCCCCAGTACAAGATACCAAAGGCAGGGGAACGGGCGGTTTTGCAGATTATACAGGATTTGATTGTGTCTGGGGTTGTTGAAGAGACGACTGCGAATGTGTGCAATAGGCCCATTCTTCCAATTTTAAAAAGGGCACCATCGTGTTCCTCCGATGATCACCCCAATGTCTACCGCTTTGTGATTGATCTGCGTGAAGTGAATAAGATTATGGTCCCTCAGTTGCCTGTTGTCCCCGACATCACTGCTCTCCTGACCATGATTCCTCCCTCTGCCACATACTTTTCTGTCATTGATTTGAATAATGCGTTCTTTAGCATCCCCATATATCCAGATAGCAGGTATCTGTTTGGGTTCTCCCTGGCCGGCAGACGTTTTAGATTCTGTCGGGCTCCTCAGGGCTATACTGAAAGCCCCAGTATCTATAGCCAAGCTTTAAAAGGTCAATTGGACTTCCTCGTCCTTCCCTCAGGAAATGTCCTATTGCAGTAAGTGGACGACCTCTTAATAGCTTTGGATACTGAAAATGGTTGCAAGGATGCAACGGTTAAAATATTGTTACTTTTGGCCCATCATGGACATAAAGTGTCCCTTTCTAAATTTCAATATTGTCGACAGGAGGTCACCTACTTAGGTCACCTAATGTCGAAGGAGGGAAGGAGACTAACGCCCGAGCGCATCGCTGCTATAACTAAAATGCCCATCCCTAAGACGCAACAGGATGTGCGAACATTTATAGGTATTATTTCGTATTGCCGCCACTGGATCCCTAACTTCGCTTTACTAACGAAGCCCTTGCTGCGCCTAACCACTAAAGATGTGCATGAACCCCTGCCTTGGACACATGACTGTCAGCATGTTTTTGAGCAACTAAAAATAGCGCTTTGCTCTGCACCTGTGCTTGGCACTCCAGACTATCAGAAGCCGTTCGTGTTGTACATACATGAAATGGCTGGATGCGCGCTCTCTGTCCTAACACAGGCCTTTGGAGGTAAGCAAAGGCCGTGTGCCTATTTCTCTGCTCTGCTTGAAAATGTCGCCAGAGCCCTCCCGAGCTGTCTAAGAGCGGTCGCGGCTGTGGCCATTTCTAACCGACAATCGGCAGGGCTCGTCCTTGATACTGATCTCACAGTCATGGTCCCGCATGCTGTGGACACGCTTTTGAACAGAACAAAGACGCAGCACCATACCAGTGCCCGTCTGACTGGCTATGAACTGACCTTGTTTGCACCACATGTCACCATCAAAAGATGTTCCACCCAGAACCTAGCCACGTTACTACCCCTCCCTTCTGAGAGTGAGGAGACGGACGTGCATGATTGCATTTTCCGTACTGAAGAGGAGACGAAGGGACGGGTTCCCCTATCTGAACACCAAGGGGAGCTATATGTCGATGGCTCTTGTTTTAAATTGCCGGATGGCATAACAACAGCTGCTTATGCTATCACCACCTTACGCACTGTAGTTGAGACATCACAAGTTCCCTATCAATCAGCACAAGCTGCATATTTGGTAGCCCTGCTTCGTGCCTGTGAGTTGAGTGAGGGACTGGCTGTCAATATATATACTGACAGCCAGTATGCGTTTGGCGTGGCTCATAATTTTGGGTGGCTCTGGGCGGAGAGGGGTTCCTAATGTCCCATGGAACGAGAATACAGAACGGCCCACTAATACACAGACTTCTGTCAGCCCTGGCACTCCCTAAGAAATTGGCAATAGTGAAGTGCAGTGCTCACAAGGCAATCACTGATGACGTTGGAAGGGGGAGAGCATTTGCAGACCAGATAGCGAAGGAGACAGCACGGACCAAAATGAAAAGTATGTTTGTGGCAGGTCCTGCTAGATGGGTGCCCGAGTGGGGCAACAATTGAGTTAGCAATATGGCAAGAGAGCACGGCTAATTTGGATGAGGATGGGTGTTGGGTTGATAAATCCGGAAAGCAGAGGTGGATGCTACCGGATGCATATGTCCTCCCTGTGGTTACCATGGCGCACGGGCCAGCCCACATTAGTGCGAAGGGGATTTGCAAGCTGTTAGACCCCGTATGATGGAATGACAATATCCCCAAAGTTACTGCCCACCTGGTGAAGTACTACATGGTTTGCCTGATGCACAATCCAGTCAAGCTATCCTGGCTGATGAGGGCTGAAAGCCCGAAACCGGTCCTAGGATGCTTGATTCCGGTCCAGGGAAGACATGGCTTGGAAGTTCGGTCTGGACTGTTCCCATGAGGCACAGGGTCAAGACTGATTTGCATATGGCTATGTCTGAACTGGGGTGGCGTGGTGAAGCAAAATAACGATGGATTAAACCCAGATCTGTGACTGGGGGTGAATGTTTGCAAATGTGCAACATTCCGTCCATCATCTTGTGTGTTTTGCATTTCGCCCTAAGTGGGAAGGGTATGCCCAGACGTGGGTCCCGTGCTCACTACGCCACTGGAGTCAAGCTATCCTGGCTGATAAGGGCTGAAAGCCCGAAACCGGTCCTAGGATGCTTGATTCCGGTCCAGGGAAGACATGGCTTGGCAGTTCGGTCTGGACTGTTCCCATGAGACACAGGGTCAAGACTGATTTGCATATGGCTATGTCTGAACTGGGGTGGCGTGGTGAAGCAAAATAACGATGGATTAAACCCAGATCTGTGACTGGGGGTGAATGTTTGCCAATGTGCAACATTCCGTCCATCATCTTGTGTGTTTTGCAAGGGTACCCCCACCCCTGTTGGCAGTTTTGCACCACCTTCCTTCCCTTTCGAGGTTCTCCAGATGGATTTCATCGAAATGGAACGAGTCAATAACTTGAAATATGTGTTGGTGGTTGTCTGTGCATTCAGTAAATGGATTGAGGCCTACCCCACTAAAGAGAACACAGCCATGGCGACGGCGAAGGTACTCTTGAAAGAGTTCTTCCCGCGTTTTGTTTGCCCCGTTTGATTTGGAGTGATAATGGCAGCCACTTCAATGCCAAGGTCATCCAATTGGTGTGCGACGGGTTGCATATTAGGCAAAAGTTTCATGTGGCCAACCACCCCCAATCAGCAGGTTTGGTCGAGAAGTACAACGGTACTCTCAAGCTGAAAATGGCCAAGATCAAAGAAAGCACAGGATTGCAGTGGCCAGATGCTTTACCCCTAGCACATATGTCTACGAGAGTCACAGCCCACTCTAGAACAGGATTGTCCCCGTATGAGGTCGTGTTTGGCCGCCCGGCAAACGTTTGGGGTGTCCCGCGACCTCGTAGGTTTTCTGACATAGAATACCCCTTGCTTATAGATTACCTCAATGAATTGACTAAAAATTTGCGTTCTATTCACCAACAGATCGCTGAAATATTGCAGAAAACACCAGAGGGTCCGGGTCACGAGATACGGCCAGGTGACTGGATACTGGTCCGGAAATTTCAGTGGAGGAGCGGCTTGGAGCCACACTGGAAGGGACCCCTACAGGTCCTTCTGGCCACCAGGACAACGGTGAAGGTCGACGGTCGGAAGAACTGGATACACATTACTCATTGAAAGAGGGTACCCCTCCCGCTGCCGTACGACCAGTGGGTCACGGACGGTATTGGGGATTGTGAGACGGAGCAGGTGCCACGGTTCATTCCCTTCTCAGATGCCCGGCTCACGTGGGCACCAACGGAGGAAGAGAGCCATGCGGTGCTGAATGAGGCGGTGCTGCCTGAAATTAAGGCCATCCAGGAGCCCCAGCCTGTTGGCCCACCTGTGATTGAGTCACGTCCAGTTGAGCCCCAATACACCGATCTGTCTGAGTCCGACCCTTTGCCCCTTGGTCCCCTTGAGCCTGACCCCTTGTTCGCTGACCCCGCTGTGCCTGGAGTGTTGAGGTACAATTTGCGCCCCCGTAAGAGGAGCATTCACCAAAGGGAGAGTCAGATTAGTAGGGATGGACTGCATTGCTGAAGAATAGGGTGAACGTACCCTGCCCGTGGTACCAACGATAGCTGAGGGAAAGGGAGATTGGTGCGTTATTTGGACAGACGCCGAACAGGGCAAAAAAAACTGTGTTTCCGAAGAGAAGATATTTTGCCCTGCAACGTGGGGTCTGGATCCGAGCTAGACAAACAGCTCCACCTCCGGTGCTCAACAGCGCCTACGCCTAACGAACAATATATTGTCTTAGTTCCTTGCTTTTTATTCCAGCTTGGCTCCAAGTGTAAGTCTTTTCCGCTGCTTTAAGAGAATGTATCCCTTTGATCGCCCCATTCAGGAGGAAGAACAGCCTTTTGCAGCTCCGCGCTCTGAGCGAGATGGGCCTGTCTGGTCCTCCTGGTCTGTAAAAAGTAAAGCTATGTTCGTAGCCATTATTCTAATTTCCCTAATATTGATACTTGGGGTAACGTATTTTCTCAAGGAGAAATATCCTGTGCATACTTTGATTGGTACTACACCTGTTCCCCCCGAACATATCTTTGTTACTCTGGCGCCTCACAAGGAGGAGCACAGGAAGTCTTATAAAGATAATGTGTTCATTCAGACCTTGCATCAAACGCACACTGCTTATAATATGACAAAATGTTAGGTATGTGGATTGTTACCCTCAGTAACTCATAGAAGTGAGAACCTGCTATCCATGCCATTGTCATATGTTAGTAGTTGTGAGGGGTGATTTGCATTGCTTAGCATGGTCCGTTCATTTCACCAGGCTGACACATTGGAACGAAAAAGTACTAGTTCTCGCACCGTGACACAAACTGTACGTTTTCAGCATAGAGTATTCCCCGGTGCTCCCACAGGCCGAGAGCCATTTGGCAGGTTGTTCTTGAGCTCTTGCATACATGCGTACAAGGGAGTGAGGAAGGGAAATTGGTCTCAGGTTGAAAGGGACAATTTCCTACAGTTCAACGCATCAGAATACTACCAATCCTTTCAGACCCGCAACGTTACTGAAGATAAGCCGATACCTTTGTCAGTGGTGGATGTTACAGCTCCCTTCTGTGTCCAGGGGGCTTGGAAAATAGAGGTGGGGGAGAGCAGATGCAACACTACTTATGGCTTGAGAGCAACAAATAGTCCACCCCTGATTCCGCCACCCAATGTCTATTTTGTTTGTGGAGCTCATGGTTATGTTTGGCTTCCTGAAGGGTGGTCGGGAAGGTGTTACCTTTCTTACCTCTTGCCACCTGTGTATATAGCCCCTCCCAATTTTCCATAAGGACCATCGTCTACAGCATAGAGGTGCCCATGTACTCCGGTTTAAGAGAATGATTACCACTGATGACATAGATCAGACAGACACCACCCTGGTTCACGGATGCAATGAAAGGTATAATACCCTTCTGGGGTCCTGTGGCTAACAGTCTTAACATTAGACGGCTCACTAGGGTGGTGGAAGGTGTCATTAATATAACTGCAGGAATTTTGACAAATATCACAGTAGAGGTCCAAGCTACGAGACTTGTTGCTCTTCAAAATTGGATGGTTTTAGACGTCATCCTTGCTGATCGGGGTGGGGCCTGTCGTATTATCAGCAGTATCTGTTGTGTGTACATCCCTGACCACGCCCCCACTGTTAACACTGAAATTGCATAAAATAGCCTCAGATATACACCAGGAGAATGGTACATGGTCATTCACGGGAAGATTCTCATTTTTCTGGTTGCCGTAGCAGGTATCATTTTGACATGCTGTCTGTGCATGCACTGCCTCCCTGCCTGTTGTGCCTACTGTGTATCAATGTTCAAGCCACGCCCCAAGACCCTGAGGCGAGATTCTAATATTACGGCTATGATGATGCAGGGTATTCAGGACTTGATGCGCATTGATGAGGGTATTTTTGAATATTGACTATATGTGTTTAACATTTTAAGAGTATTAGTTTCAATTGACAGTCCATATGTCAGCAATGGTGGTCTATGTGTGAACGTTTTCTTTTCCTCGCATTAGAATTGTAAAGACCCTTACCTGATGGCACCAATAAAGCTTAGCATGAATGCTAAAAGGAGGGTCTGTTAGATTTAAAATGTTATTTCCGTAATGCGCAGACTTGAAATGTCCCCTTTGCAATGCTCAAACTCTTTTACGTGTTAAGTTAACATTCACGGCGCCATCTTTATTGGCGCCATCTTGTTCTGTAACTGAGATCGAGCTTCTGTCTCATAATGTTTGCCTCAGCAGAAAGGCTGCCCCAGCGCCTCCAGCTTGTATTCCTCAAGGTTGAAGCTTCGCTGTACTAATGAATGTGGAGACGTGTGGTGCAGTGGGCAGGGCAGCTGACTTCGGAGCACAGGGCTCACGGTTTGATCCTTGGCTCCGGCGGCAGCTCAGTTCAGCAGCACTATGTGACTCTGGGCAATAGCTCACTTAATTTCCACGACAGCCCCCAGCGCCTTGAGACCCATAAGGGTGAGTAGTTCGCGCTTTACAAATACGAATTTATTTATTTATTTATTATCTATTGTTGCATACCTTTGCTGTTAGATAGACCCGTTCCCACATCTTAGAATGGTAGGCACCGGCCGAACGGCCTTGGAGTCGAGATAGCATGGACCCAGCCATGTGCCATGGCTCATCCTTCTTTGCTCTCTTTGTTCACTGTAGCCTGGGCTGGAATTTTCCAGTCTGGGCGGGTTCTTTTAGAATTGGGAATGGATAATATCTGATTTTATGTTGGGGGGAGTCAGTCCCTCTGCAGTCATCTTAGGAGACTGGTCAGACTGGGCTCCACTGCAGCGCATTGCTAATAAACTGTCTGGTTTGTATTCTCTACTGTCTGACCGACTCTTCATTTATTGGGAAGGCAGAGAGGTGGTCGTGAGCGACCCGAGTGACCCTAATCGGGCCACTTCCTTCAACTGAAAAAACCTGCTTGTGTATTCAGAGGACAAGATCTTGAAAAGCTAAGATATGAGCTAACATGACATCTAGACAGGCTATGAGAAAGTACCATGCAAAATAATGAAATAATAACAAGCATTTGCAAAACGAATAGGTCTCACCTAAACAAGATCTATTGGCATTCTCAATTTTTCTTTTTTACCCATGTTTTGCAGCATGGCAGAAAGTTAAAAAAAGAGCTATAACGCATTCAATGCTGGCCATGTAATAGCGCTTTTTTTTTAGCCTCCAGCCATGCTGCACATAGCAACGCTGCTGTACATCATAGCTAAAAAAAATGACAAAGCCAAATAGCTCTTGCACATAAAAGAGTTGTTTGGATTTGTCAATGTTTTTTCTTGTGGCGGTATGGGGTGAGGCGGCAATGTGGGATGGGGCGGGAGGGCTACAGGGGCCAAGCAACAATGCGGCAGGGCACCACAGGTTGATTAAAATAAAAAAAATAAAAAATATATATATAAAGTAAGGCAGTATAATAGCCCTTTTTATGGTGATTGGGGGCAGGCCAACACCAAAAACTGGGACCGGGGGTGGGAGGAAGCAAGTGACATGAAGGACAGTGGAAGGGGGCTACGAACAACACAGACAACGGGGGAGGGGAGCAAGCAACACCACGGACAGCAAGAGGAGGGTAGGAAGGGTGGGAGAAGCAACACAATGAAGTTGCGGGTTGTGAGGGACCAGGCAAAAGCAACAACACGGGAGGAGACAGGGCAAGCAAAGACAACAGGCCAAGCAATGACAACGCCAAGCAACAAAAAAGGAAAAAAGCCTCATAAAGCATGATCAGTAGAAGGACACACAGTCGAACGAGTAAGCAGTATTTGAGCCAAGCTCCAGGGGAGGGAGAGGTAGTGAAGCTGGCACCTGCTGACCAAAGAGAAGCAAGGAAATAAGAGTGAAGGTGAAGCCAGCCAATCGAAAGCAATGGTAATCTCTATGCCCCCTGTAAACTAACAAAGTGTTTTGGAAGCATTGATCGCGGGATAGATAAGGATGGTATTTGCACCACACTAACTTGGCGCAAACTCAAAACTCCGTTATGTCCACAAGGATGGACCTTTTTCTCAAACTGAGGCTGAAATCACAAATTCAATAACATAGCAATGGCAGTGTAGTAGATTTTGCCACATAATAACGATAGAGAGGAGTAAATTTGCAACCCTTAAATGTCTACTAGTAAAGCTACAATCTCTATCAAATCAATTAATCATGAATCAATATTCACCTGAATACAGCACATATGCATATAATCCAAGTAATTCTATTAATAATGTGAATATTGCGTTATTAAAGGCAAACATATGCAATTGACAGCAATGTCTTGTTACCATAAAGGAAACTCCATAATGCTAAGCTAAGGTCCTGGGCAGGACAGAGAAATTCAGAAGCAGAAGGTGTCAGCAAATATAGCATTGAAAGAAGACTCAAATAACGATTCAGATTAGAAAGAGAAGGAATATGCTTGCTAACGAGAGGAACTCTATGAGCAGGAACATAAGGAGCATTGGTCTCAGCAGATGGATAGGACATCCGCCTGCAAAGGTGGACAGGGGCAAGTGATCTAACTAACTAACAAGCTTCACACAGTTAAAATATAATTTCCATCCAAGTGATACATTCTTCAGGTTCCCACTGGGCAAGAAACCAATTCAAACCCAATGTTCTCTCTGTACTTGGAGTCGGCCTCCTTCTCACAGATAATACAATGCCAACTTCTTCTCTCATTTCAGTCTCCACGATATGTTACAAAGAAGAATTCATCGCCTCAGTTTCCCACCCCATGCAGTTGCTGAAGCCACTGTACTAGCTAACTAATTGCTATTCCACAACCTTCCTACTATAAGCTAACAAAGAATAACATTTCTAAATAGGCACACAGTAACTCTGGTGCCTGAAACAGAAAAAACGGTATGTACAACAAGCAGAAATACAATGTTTATTTATGATAGAGTATGGCACCTAGCCCTACTCCTCACGACAATGTTATTATACACGTGCTAACTAAAGTTAACTAAAAAATATTATTCATTCAGTCTGCTAAACCTAAATATAAAATAACAATAAAAATAATATGTGAAATAATTATGCGAAATAATGAATGTCAGGTGTAAATCATGTATAAATCACAGGAGTAGTGGTTATGCGGGTTACAGACTAACATATCATGAAGCGCAGATAAGTGATGATCACCTGTGTCATCAATTATCTCAGGCGAGACCTAAAAAGAATAAAACAAAGATGCTTAACTGCAATAGTCTAGAGAAACACATAGTCAAATGTATGTCCAATTTAAACACATACATCAATTTGACATGGTAAGAATAGTGTAACCCTGTGTCATAGTTTTGGAAGAACAGAAGACATACATTCTCGTATATTTTAATTTTTTTTCGGTACTTTATTTTGGGAGTTTACAGCTCTGCGTGTCTAATTTTGGTTTTAGTATTCCCAGATTCTGGGTCTGAAGGATCAGTTAAGTAATTAATCTGCTACATGCATCTGTATTTGACTCTTTGGTCACAGGTCTGAATCCTGGTGGCTCCATTAAACCTTTCATACTACCAAAACCAATAAAATGGGTACCATTGAGTTTAGTAGTAAACAACCCCTATATAGTGCCATGAAAGCCCTGGGTGAACTTCAATTCCTTTGGCAAGATCCAGACGATGATAATTTCAAAAAATGCCTGACACAACTAGAATGGTGGGCATTTTCCAATGAAATGTGTTGTGAGAAATTGGGTTACTGGTTGAGGGGAGTGAAACCCTACTCAAGCAGGAACTACAATCCTTGTCAGAGTGAGACACAAGCAAACTCCAAATTAGCCTGTGCTCAACCTTCTGGTAGATTGGCACAGAGCAATCAGGCTTAACTTTGAAAAGTATGTAAAGTATGTATGCAGCACTTCAAACAATAATAAAGTGAAAACACAACACAAGAAAAATCCCACACCAAGTTATAAAAAGAGAGTAATATTTACAAAAAGAATCAAAACCAAAACGACACAAATCCAATTAGTAGAACCAAAGAATGCAATTTTAAAGATTTAAGAGAAAATAATGCCAAAAAGCTCGAAGCGCCACTAGTGGGTATCTGGTCATGCGTGACCAAGAGAAAGTCACAAGGTCAAGCCAACTGCAATGGAGCACGGGTCGGATCCAGGAACCAGGTTAGTCCCACTGAAAAGTTACCTTCTCAGTCCAGCACAACGATGCACGATGAAGGGGGTCGTGAGGAGCAGGGAAGCGTCATGGACGGTCATCAATGGAGGGTGAAAAGAGGCCTGGCATTGTGGCCAGTCGGCGTTGCAGTGTGAAGATCCTGTTCTCACCGTGAACGTCAGGCTGGAACTTAGCGGTGGTGCTCCCCGCAAGCAGACGATGCTGTAAAGCGAAGGGTCGGGTTGATGGTACTTCACATTGGCGGGCAGTGCAAGCAACAAGGTTTTGGAACCAACGGGCCTGTTCAAAATCATGAAGAGCCCAAGAACTCTGAGGCCACACCAAGAGTCCAGGGCGTGAGGGGCACCACTTGGGGGGTCAGGGGCATATTTCAGCTAGATCAGGGTGGTGGTTCATGTGGTTAGGAGTCTATTATATCACTGTGGCTCTGAACAGGAGGCCAGAATACTGGCTCTTGGAGTCACCTTGGGAGTCCTGGATTCAGGTGTAGGTCCAATCCCTCTGACTCAATCAGGAGGGCAGCAGGTAAGGAATCCAGCAAGGCAGCAGTCCAGCAAGGCAGTAGTCCAGCAGTGCAATAGTCCAGCAGAGTGACAGTCCTTTCAGCAACACAGCAGTCCTTCTTCCTGGCAGAGTGGCCACAGGTCCAGTAGTGTACTGAACAGTTGGCGTCTGAGGTCCAATATTTATACCAGGTGCCTCCTTTGAAGTTTCTAAAGGTTTATCTTTGAAGTGCACAGGTATCCTGCCTCCCCTGCCATGACTCCAGACTAACTACTGGGGGTATGCAGCCCTTTGTGTGGAGTTAGGACACAGCGTATTCAAGTATATGTAGGGCTGTTCTCAGCTCCGCCCTCCCATTCTGCCAGCGGTGGCCCATCCAGGCACACCTAAGCTCTCTAATGTGTGTGGATGTCTAAGAAGAATACACAAAGCCCAACTTCCAGCTACACCCAGTCTTGTGACCCAGAGACAGGTTGCAGGCACCAAATGACTGAGTCAGGAAAATGCCAACCTTCTAAAAGTAGCATTTTCAAAATTGTCATTTAAAATCCGACTTGCCATAAGAGAGGATTTTTCATTACAATTCCAAAGACACCAAACATGAACTGTTCACCTGTCCCCATTTGAAAGCTACATCTTATTAAATGTAATAAGGTAACTCTAATGTTATCCTATGGGAGAGGTAGGTGTAATGCTTTCTGGGCTGCGCTGCCCGTAGCCGCACTCTTAGCCCCGCCTTTGACTGCCGCAGAGAGCCCCGCCCGCTGACTCCTGTCAGTTGGGGAAGGCGGCGACGGTGCAGAATAAAGGGAGGGGCCCGCAAGGAAAACGTGCTTCGCGTTCCATTACGGACCCCGCCAGGCCCTCGCATATTCATTGTGTCTTCTGGGACACTTACCTGCCATTTGTCTTGTTCTCTTGTCAAGGTGGTGCGAGGTCCTGCACGACTCCTCAGTTTCCGATAGCTCCTTTCATTTCCGGTTTAGTGGAGGCTCTTCTGGGGCTCCCAGTGCTTTCTTGTCTCCGTTGCTGGCTGGCAACATTGTTTCCTTTTGGTTCCCCTTTGAGCTGCAAGGCTTAACTCTTCAGTGTTCAGCAGCCTGCTTCTGTAACAAAGAAGGAACAAACTTTAAAGTATCGTTGTTTTGTTGTTTGGGGGAGTTTGCTTTTCTTCTCTCACTGCCCTCTCATACTTATCTGAGGGCTGTGTACCTTGTTAGTCGAGGGTCGTTCATCCGGTTCACTCCTGATTGCGGTGAGTCTCTGTGATAGTGAAATAAGAGACAGTATTAGTGATCCATTGTTGTTTCACCTTATTCTAATATTTTGACCCTGCACTTTTTGCTCTATTTTTTATCCTTATCTATCCCCTGATATGGGAAATGAGTTTTTGGGTTTTTCCCAGGTTCAGGTGAGATAGACACTTTTTTTCTTTGGGGTCTTTTTAGATCTCTAAAGACGAATTCTGATTAGGTTGGTATGCTTCACCTTTTATCCTTGTTTATGGCTAAACGTCTGCAGTCCAAATCTACAATAAGTGAATGTTTGTTTTCTAGATACCTAGTATGTTTTACGCTCTGATTGTGAATGTTCTCTGCATAGAAAGAGCACCATATCCTGCAGGTATAATATCATAGTAGCGATATATATATTCATACAGCAAGCTGTTAAGTTAAAAGAACGTACTTACCTTTGTGTCTTTTCCCATCAGGCGCCTTGGTGACACCCAACGGACGTTCCAGTGGATTCTACTCCTTCTTCCTTTCCTTGTTTTGTTTCCCCTGCTTCCCCAGCCTTCCCTCTTTTTGCTTTGACCTTGTCGGGCAGAGGAGGTGGGTGAGGGAAGCTGGGACCTAGCATCAATTCCTGCAGAAATCCAGGTGAGCCCTACAGAAGGCCTGCGGTAGTAAAATACGAATCTAGGAGTCTTTTACTACCAGGACATGTAAAACTTAAAAGTACAAGTCCTACTTTTTAAATACACTGCACACTGCCTTCTGGCCTGTTTAGGGCCTACCCTAGGGGTGACTCTTATGTATTAAAAAAAGAAGGTTTCGGCCTGGCAAAAAGTTTATTTTATCAAGTCAAAATGGGCAATTTAAAACTGCACACACAGGCTGCAATGGCAGGCTTGAGACATGGTTAAAGGGCTACTTAAGTAGGTGGCACAATTAGTGTTGCAGGCCCACTCGTGGCATTTAATTTACAGGCCCTGAGCACAGGTAGTGCCACTTTACACTTACAAGTACATTAAATATGCCAATTGGGTATAAGCCAATTTGACCACGTTTAGAGGGGAGAGCACAATCACTTTAATACTGGTTAGCTGTGGTAAAGTGTGCATCGTCCTAAAAGCAAATAAAAACAGGTTCAGAAAACAGGCAGGTGAAGGCAAAAAGTCTGAGGATGACTCTGCAGGCAGGGCCAAGTCCAACACGTATGTTTTCTGGTTGAGCAAGTATTCTTCCTGCCATAACCTATGGTAGCTCTTAGTCTCTCACTCTGCCAGGCGCGATATTTAATATTTTTAAATCCTACTGCATGACATTGGGACAGAATATGAAGCTGAGCAAAACACTAAAATACATAAACTAAATAGCCTGATGGTCATGTCATGTCATGGCATGCATGTCTCTCTTGCAATAACGTGCGCGTTGTACTGTGTGCGAATTCTCTGTAAACCTCATATCCAGTCACTGTCACGCACAAACAAGCATTGGCATAGCCAATAGGTCTCGCTTTTGGGACCTTATAAGTATTTAGTTATGCAGCACAATATCCTTGGTGCATCAACTGTTGCATGGCTAAACACTTATAAGGTCCCAAAGGCGAGACTTATTGGCTATGCCAATGCTTGTTTAAAAGAGGCCTCGAAACGGGTCTCTATCGGGCTCTGTTTTGTGCCCTGGCACAGGCGGTCCGTTTTTTTCCGGACTGCAGTGACAGCAGGCACATCGATATGCATGTGCTCACACTGCTTGCTTCTCACTAGTGGAGAAGTTACGCATGACGTCATGCCAGGTGAGCTTTGTAGGGGAAGGGAAATCCTTTAAAGAGTCATTTTCTCGCTGGATTTCCCTTCTCTTTTAAAACTCAGGAGCAGCAACATTGTCCTGCTGTCAACAGGGCTGTAAGCGGAAGCTTTTTCAATATTATATACAAGCCATAGTTGCTGCTTATTTATCTTATGCAACTAACAACCATTGACAAAGCCAATAGTCCTGACTTGTTGTAGGTATGATGTTACTTGTATCATATCTGGATGCAATGACAGAAACACCAAAATACAAGTCGGGAGGCACACTATGCTAAGCACAGATTTTTATCTTACCTGTTTTTAAGCCATGCCCTTAATTAGATTGCCCGCGCCCCTTTATGAGACCCCCCCAGTTTTTTCATACCACTTAAAGCCCTGTATACAGGTAATGTTTGAGTAAACACCTAAAGATTTAAAAACAACCTGCTAGTCCCAGAATGCAGTGCTGTTCCAGATAAATTAAGGCCTGGTCGAAGGGGGTTACCAGGTGACGTCACATAAGCCCACGCGGCAGCTCTGCTCACTGGTGGTTATTAAGTCGACCCTTGAAGAATGAAAGGGAAGCCTCTACGTGACACCAAGTCACGTGCAACGCGCTGATTCTTGAGCCAGCAGCAGGCCCGTTGCATGGTTTCTGGGCCCACATAATTTGTAATCCTAAAGAATGCAAATTAAACTGCCTGTCCCAGAGTGCACGTGCCAGGATTTAGTGATCGTATCACACGTGACTCGTCACCTCGTCAGGACTGTAACTAGTGCCATGTCAGGAACGTGCGGGCTTAGCGCAGGTGCCCCAACCGGCTGAGCACCTTTCCGGCATCGTTCTTTAATGACCTCTGACGTGGCCTCGCGCACGGTAAATAAAGCGCCTCTTTCGACGTCCGGTGCGCGAGGTAATTGATCCGCTGCCAGGTTTAGGAACGCGATCCTTTCCGCCGCACCCTGCGCTCTGAAGCCTCGCGAGGGATGTGTGGGGGGCCCGGCTCACCTTTCTGCTTTCCCGCCCTTGGGACGGCGCCCGGTACAAATATCCTTAGAGTGCCTGGAAGTGTGCGGTAATCTGATCACTGTAGGTGTCGACTTACTCTCGAGACACCATGACGTTTTAAACTAGACCCATTGCAACGGCTGCTGAGTGACCCGCATGTCATGCTTGACACTGTCAGCTGGAACTTCATTTTCAGAGGACTGCGCTTATATCTGAGATTTGGGCCCGCAGTTATGTTTAAAACAAAACTACAAGTCCCAGAATGCAACATTCTGTCAACTAAAACCCAGGAGTGACTGATTGCAGCTAATTTACATGCCACCGTTTGGCGGAGTTGGTAAGTGTTTTTTTGAGGATGCGAAATAATATTAACACAGGGCTCTAAAACCCTGACCCTACACCTAGCCGCGAGCGCCTCCGCTACTGAAACCCTGACCCCACACCTAGCGAGCGCATCCAATACAGTCTGCCGCTTTCCTTCCTGGGACGTCCAGACCTGCATTCGTTGTAGGATCATACAGAACTGCGAGTACAAGGGCTTCAGAAACCCGCCATAGGGTAAGAGGCACTATAGAGAAGCGACTACCGCGAGGATACATAGAAAACGAGCATTGGCAAAGTCAGTAGCTTTGGTTTACGTGTTAAGACCTGTCTAACACAACAAAAAGCCTATTGCACAGAGGGAGCGAGGGCGAGCGAGCGCGGCAGCCTGCTCAGCTGACCAGACGCTCGTGCGTCATGGCCTTTTGCCGGCATGTGTTTACAATTATCGCGCACGCGTCTGGGCACGATAATTGGAAACACATGTTTGCCGCGCGTACCCATCCTAAAAAGGCCAGCCACGACGCACGAGCGTTTGGACTGCTTTTGAAACTCACTTACTAAAAGTCTTCGCCTCTAGCAGCGCTTGCGCGCTACTCGAGGCTCGACCTAAAAATGACTCAGACAAAGAGGTGTAAAAACAAAAAACGGACTCTCGGCAGAATACATCACAGCTGTGCTATGAAGTGCACACGCGGGTTGCTTTTACACAGCAGCATCAAAGCATGACTATCATTCAGCGGGACAGGCGGTAGCAGGGGCGAGCTACAATATTTGCAGATCGAGCACTTAAAGGGAATTGACTCTCAATGGCAGCCAACACCTCGGCCTCCACAGTTAGCAACTGCGTCATTATCACACCCCCTTAACTGCGGATGATTGCAGGAAATTCTCACACATAAAGGTGACAAGCAGCAGCGTGGTTTCTCTTGCTGTCTAAGGAGAGCTAACACATCTGCACAGGGTGTTAAGAACCCGTTCTCGGCACTCTGTGGGGCCGTGTTTCAAGGTGGCCACACTGCGTGTAAACCTCTGTGCAAATGTGTGATGGGCAGTGTACTTGTAGTGGTAAGTCAGAACTTGCTAATACCGAGGCTTTATTTATGCCGAATGAGTCATAGGTGTCACATGGCGTCTTCCTTGTGATACACCTTCAGTCTCTGTCACAATTTGGTGCCTTTCATTGGGTGCGTGGACTCTGAGGCATAATCCCTCCGTGGGTAAGTGTCCGTAGGTAAGGACATTTATCTCTGTGGCAACCTAGGTGCATGTGAAATGTGTATTTTTGCATGAAAAATGCATTTCAATTTTGCTTAATTACACAGATTAGGCAAAAATATATTTTGCCAGTATCTCGAGTAAGTTTTCAACGCACGGGGATGCCTCGTACATTAGGGTCCTGTGAGGTACCTGCAGGAGGGAAGATAGTTACTGACAAGGGAAAAATGTCTTGTTCGAGGAGAACATTTTTCTAAGTGAGACGTTTTCTACTCCAACCGGTCTCCCGCAACCAAAAAAACACGAAATTCTGCATTATGCAAAATTATGAAAATGAGGGAACTGCGTGAGATTATGCCGCCAGAGCTACAAATCCACACAGACATACAGATCACTTCTTTGGGTTGCAGCGCAGAGTGAACCGTGTCTGCCCCTATCGTGAAACGCTGGGATCCATCCAGATATTTCTCCTGCAGTGTTTACTTTCACTCCCATTCAAAGAAAGATTGATCAATGGCATCTTCTGAAGAATGGAAGAGGGGTGTACCCTCATATCTACACTGAGCTTTAGATACATTTCCAGTACTGTTACACATTGCAGTACTCTATTAAGAGTACGAAATGAGTCGTGAGGTTGAATGGGTATGTTGTCTGCTGTAAAACAGAGAATTGTTTCATAATGTCAGCTTCGCACAACTGTGTGATCCTGGGCACATTGCACGTCTGCTTCAGATCCCTTACATTTCAAAATTGTGCTAAAAAATGGTCTAACCCCCAACAAAAGACACAAAAATAAAACTGGACGTTTACATCTAACCAGACTATCTGCCTAAGTGGTTATTGAGCAGGGGCGTAGCTGTCACTGGTGCAGCAAGTGAAGTAGCACCGGGGCCAAGGATCTAAGGGGCCTACTGCACCACAATAGCAGCAGTCTTTTAATATTTATACAAGAAGTGTATCCCCGAACAATATTTTAGGTTCGGGAATAGTGGGAAAACAAGACATCAGCTCTCACTCTTGCTGTCGGCCCCCAAACAGCGGGATTCTCGCCCGCCTTATGCCTTGTTGTTCCTTCTTCCAGCCTCTCTGCCTTTTGTGCCGTTTTCCTTTGCAGTTTGTGCCTTTCTCACTGCCTGTGCCCGTTGTTCTTTCTTTGACTTTGCCCTTGTGTGCCTTTCTCGTCCTTATTGCCTGCAACTTGTTTCCCTCCTTTTCTGCCTTGCCTTTTTCCACCTTTTTCTTCCGTATCGCCTGCGACTCATTTTTTTCCTCCTTTTTCTCCTGCTTGTCTTGCCGCTGCCCTCCATTGTATCCATTGAATGGTCGTCTCTGTAACAATATTGAAACCTTGTTCTTATGTCACAAAAAGTCACAATCTATACTCATAGGTTTCACTTTTTTTCACGTGGGACACTTCGCACTGAAAATTTATAACAAATGTGAATTTTTATATATAAAACACCTTGTTTATCTACACACTCTGTGTTACATGTCCTTCTTTCTCTGACATTTATGTACCCTCATTTTACTGCGACTGCGCTGATATATATTGTAATATCAATCATTTAGTGTCCACAGGAACCACTGTTTTTTGTTTAATTGTAAGTACCCTGGTTCCATGTGAGTTGGGTGTCCCTTGTGTTTTCTTACACCATTCCTCACAGCCTGTGCCCGTTCTTCCTTCTTTGACTCTGCCTTTGTGTGCCTTTCTTGTCTTTATTGCCTGCGCCTCTTTTCCCTCATTTTCTGCCCTGCCTTTTTGCGCCTTTTTCTTCCGTATCACCTGTGACTCATTTTTCCCTCCTTTTTCTCCCACTTGTTTAGATGTCACCCATTTGCCGCCTCTCGCTAGCCCCACCCACCACCACCCACCACCCTCCCTCCTCCCAAGACCTACTTAAGGAAGGCTACAGCGCGGCTGCACCGCTGAAGGCAAGTCTGTCTGCGCCGGTCCTGGTTCTCCTACTCCTGCAGATACACCGCCGCCGAACTCCTAGCCCTGGACCGCAGATAGCACACCACAACCGATGCTGCCGCACCTCCCCACGATCCACAATAGGTTAGTTCTCCTGCATCCACTGCTCCTTCTCTTGCACCATCAGATTGCCCACCAACACGCCGTCCACCATCACGCGAACCAACCAACATAACACACCTACTTCACATCAACTTGCCTACTTCCTACTCAACACACGCTTGTTTTGCAAACACACCACCGAGATCTGAGACCTCATCTCCACCTTCACCCTTGACATCATCTTCCTCACCGAAACCTGGCTCACCCCTGCATCCACTCCCGACATCGAAAAAGCATCACCCGACGGATACAAGATCGCACACCGAGACCGCACCAACAAACCCTGAGGAGGTATCACCATTATCCACAAAGAAAACATCTACTGCACCACAGAGACAGAAGACACCATCCAGACATTAGAACACCTCACCTTCAAACTCCAAACAGACAGGAGAACCACCATCAGAGGAATCCCTCACCTACAGACCACCTGGACCACGCCCCAGCTTCTG
Source organism: Calotriton arnoldi (assembly GCA_963921515.1). Lineage (NCBI taxonomy): Eukaryota > Metazoa > Chordata > Amphibia > Caudata > Salamandridae > Calotriton > Calotriton arnoldi. Next base: position 125,859 of record CAWUFW010004564.1, on the reverse strand, counting down.
CACTGTCATCCCAGACTTTATTGCCCATCTCTCCATTGACTCCAAAGACTACATCTTCCTCTGAGATCTGAATTTCCACCTTGCCGACCTCACCAACACTAACACCACCAGCCTCTTCAACAGCATGAATAACATCATACTCACCCAACCCGTCACTGACCCCACCCACATCGCAGGACACACACTGGATCCCAGCTTCACCTCCAGCAACAGGGTCAAGTACAGCCACTTCACCGAGCTCACCTGGACGACCACTCCATCATACACTTCAAAATCTCCAGCTCTTGGACCTCCAATGCTGTGCCACCCAGCGCCCCCCACTGCAGTTGAAGCAAAATATCAGAGAACCAATGGGCCGATGCTCTCAACACATAATACCCCAACACTGCAAACCTGGACCAAGCTGTCAAAAACATCAATCGCCAACTGCGCGGACATCATCGCTCTTGTCGCTCCTATCAAGATCAGAAGACACAGGAAATCCACCAAGAAGGCAAGATGGTACACCAAGGAACTGAGGACAGCAAAACACCACTGCAAGCAATTGGAAGATGGTGGACAAGCACGGATACCTCAGACAGAACCACCTTCAAGACCTTCCTCAACATATAGCACCGGCTACTTAGAGAAACACAGAGGAAAGCCTTAGCTGACCGCATCACCCCTTCCCAAGAACTATGTGACAGACTTGCTGACTTTTTCCACGATAAGATCAGCACCATCTATAAGAACTTCGACCCCTAGCCCAAGCCCTCAGAGTTCCTTCACCTTCACACACTCATCAAAACCAACACGTTCCACCAACTGACCTCATGGGACCAGCTCACCCCCCAGAACACCACCACCATCATGAGCTCCATTCACACAGGAGCCCCCACGGACTACTACCCGCACTATATTTTCAACCTCAGAAGCCGCAGGATCAGCAGCAAGCTCACCATCCTCCTAAACTCCTCACTCACCACAGCTACCTTTCCCGAAGACTGGAAACATGCAGAAGTCAAACTAATCCTCAAGAAACCATCTGTCGACCCGAACAAACTCAAGAACTACCACCCCATCTCCCTTTGCCCCTTCCCCACCAAAGTCCCGGAAAAAGTCCTCAACTGACAATTCACAAAATATCTAGAGCAGAACCTTCTCGTAGACACCTCCCAATCTGGATTCTGAGCCAACCACAGCACCCAGACTGCCTTGATCGTGGCCACCGATGACATGAGAGTCCTCCTCGATCGAGGAGAAACAGCTGCTCTGTTCCTTCTCAACCTCTCATCAGCCTTCAGCACCGTATCTCACCACACCCTGATCATCAGACTACATCACATCGGTATCCAAGGTAATGCCCTCAAATGGATCGCTTCCTTCCTCACCAGAAGAACGCATAAGTTCTGCCTACCTCCTTTCACCTCCAAACCCAAAGACATAATTTGCGGTGTCCTTCAAGGATCCTCCCTCAGCCCCACCCTCTTCAATACCTACATGACCCCTTTGGCCAACATTGTCAGATCCCGCGGACTAAACATCATATCCTGCGCAGACGACACCACCCCTATTATTATTATTATTATTATTAATTATTACTATTATTATTGCCCCTTTGAATGGCTCCTGGTGGCCCTCTCAAATAGGACCATCACCCAAACCGATCAACCACGCCAGAAACCTCAGCATATTCCTGGATAGCAGACTGACCACTAAGTCCCAGATCAACGCAGTCTCCTCTGCCTGCTTCCTCACACTTTGCATGTTAAGAAAAGTCTTCAAATGGCTCCCCCTGAACACCAGATGTACCATCACTCAGGCCCTGATCACCAGCAGATCAGACTACAGCAACGCACTCTACGCTGGCATCATTACACACCTTCTGCAGAGACTCCAGACCATACAAAACTCTGCCACCAGACTCATCCTTAACCTCCCCAGATGGACCCACATCACGCTCCACCTCAGAAAACTCCACTTGTTCCCAATACAGAAGAGATGCCAATTCTAGCTGATGATCCATGTCTACAAAACACTGCACAACCAAGGACCAGCCTACATCAACCACCGCCTGAGCTTCCACCATCCTACCAAACAACTACTCTCTGCCTTCCTCTCACTAGCCACACCCCTCGCATCCACCGAAGCAACAGCAGAAGACGCTGCCTTTCCTACCTCGCAGCGAAAACCGGGAACTACCTCCCTCTGCAGCCTCCACCTCTCTACTGGAATTCCAGGGAGCACTTAAGACCTGGCTGTTCGATTGAGTCACCTGAACCATCATGACACTCAAGCGTCTGGATACCCACTCGGGTGATTAGCCACGTTATATAAATCCACTGTTTGATTGATTGATTGAATAAACATTCCTGCTTAACCTATCTACTTAGTACACGAAATGAATCCAAGATAATCGCAGACCAAGCAATCTCAATCATATATTTATCTGAATTGCACATATTCCTTGTAGGAAATTCTGGGGTCATGAGAGATGTTTGTTTTGAGTGTGTATAAGTTTGTGAATGTTTGTATGATTGTGGTGATCAGGTATGTATGAGACAGTGTCAGTGGAGTGGATTGTGACTAATGTTGTATTGATTGTAGTTGCTGTATTATGCAAATTAATCTGTGTTGTTATAAATTAGTGCAATTTGGATGCCTTTTATTGTATAATATGGAAACTAAACTTTCATTAATATTTATATGAAAAATATGAAATGCATGTATTTGAAAGCAATTTATAAACAATGAAATAAATATATGAATGACATTGCTGGGTTAGTGATTATCTTGCAATAATTTCCTGTGCTAAGTAGATAGGTTAAGCGGGAATGTTTCTTTAGAACTGGGGAATGTTTCTTTAGAACTGTTGTCTTTTAATATTGAACCATGGTTGAGGAGGCCAATTTCCCTTTCTTGCTCTAGGACCCAAGACACCCTTACTACGCCACTGTTTCTCTGACATGGCTCTTAGGGAGGAAAAACACAATTTAAAGGTTAAAAAGACAATAAAATTGAAATCATTTCTCAGGATTCATTCAGTAACATTTTCACCCTGTTTGAAATGCTGATTTTCGCACACCAAGAAGGTTTATGCAATATTATCAAAAAGGGAGAGCATCTCAAGAGAGTAATTGAGGTGGTGGAGTCAGAGTGCCTGAGCTATAAGCCTAACTGCTTCGAAAGTCTATACCATCAGATAATATTGCTATTGTGAATGAGCCCCTTGAAAGTGTGAGTGTATTGGACTATATTTCATGTAAGATGCTGTGTGTATTTATGTCTACTATACAGATGGAAAGTTACAAGAAGAAAACCTGCAGCATTGTTTGTCGTGATAAGGTGTCAGCACTTATCTTCTTGGAAGCATTTGAGCTTCCTTTGAAAAGTATTACAGTGATCAGTATTTTCAAAGGCCATGTATGATGGCAAAGAAAGAGTTTACAAAAAGGTTTTACTATATATTGGACACTATTTAAATTATTTATTTGTAATGTTATATTCATCTTTAGGTCTGGCGTTAGCCAATACCTGATTTTACTAAAATATGTATTATTTATTTTCATATAGGGGATTTCAGCCACCTGTCTTCATTATTTATTGGTCTGTTGTTGTGTCATTCACATTTTGCTTCCGCCCACTACTACAAACAGCATGGGGCAATGGCTCAGCCTACTTCAGCCACTGGTCAACGCCACTTTGAGTGACTGCATTTTGCTCTCTCTCTCACAAGAAGCACATCCGCACACAAGCCAGTTTCCGTCAGTGCCAGTGTTTTGTTTTTACATATAATTACTTTAGTGTTGCCGTTATGTTTAGAACCTGATGTGATAGCCGGACGCTTCTGATGCACAGTCCATCTTTATCAGGTCCCATCCGCTGACAATGCTGTTGGAAATTCCTTTTTGAGTGTTTTGCTTTCCTGACTGTTGCTATTTCACAGCATACGAGATTGTAACTGTTCTGTATTAAGTTATTCTCTTTTTTTTCTTTTTTTCCTTTCTTTTCTTTCTTTTTTCAGTCTTTCAATCTTTCTTTCTTTTTTCGGTCTTTCTTTCTTTTTTGGTCTGTCTTTCCTTCTTGCCTTCTTTCTTGCCTTCGTTCCTTCTTTCTTTCTTTCTTTGTTTCTTTCCTTCTTTCTTTTGCTTTCCTTCCATATTTCTTCCTCTTTCCTTCTTTCCTGCCTTTTCCTTCCATCTTTCTTTCTCTTTCCTCCCTTTTCTTTGTTTGTTTGTTTCTTTCATATTTCTTTGTTTGTTTGTTTCTTTCTTTCTTCCTTTTCTTTCTTTCGACTTGCAGCCAATGCCAGACTGATTAACTTCTTTAAGTCTGTGTTAGCCAAGACCTTTTGATTTTAATAAAAGTATGTGTATAACATAGTTAATTAGAGGGGTTTCAGCCAGAATTCATCCATTAGCCTGTGGTTGGTGTTATTCAAATGTTTCTTCCACCCACTCCAGCATGCATTAAGGGGCAATGTATCAGCCCACTTCATCCGTTGGCTGACTTCACTATGAGTTACGGCATGCCACCCTTTCACAAAGGGATACAAAAGGGGATGATGGACGGAACGTTTGAGCCAATCAAACACTCACCCCCAGTCAACTGATCTGGGTTTAATCCATCATCATTCTTTAGCTCACTCCACCACCCCAGTTCAGACATGGCCATATGCAAGTCAGTCTGACCCTGTGCCTCATGGGAACAGTCCAGCCCGAACTGCCAAGCCATGTCTTCCCTGGACCGGAAACAAGCATCCTAGGACCGGTTTCTGGCATTCCAGCCATCATCAGCCAGGCTTGCTTGAATCCAGTGGCAAAGTGAGCAAGGGACCCACGTCTGGGCATACCCCGCCAACTTAGGGCGAACAAAGCGATACAAAGGGGATGATGGACGAACGCTTGAGCCAATCAAACACTCACCCCAGTCAACTGATCTGGGTTTAATCCATCATCATTCTTTAGCTCACTCCACCACCCCAGTTCAGACATGGCCATATGCAAGTCAGTCTGACCCTGTGCCTCATGGGAACAGTCCAGCCCGAACTGCCAAGCCATGTCTTCCCTGGACCGGAAACAAGCATCCTAGGACCGGTTTCTGGCATTCCAGCCGTCATCAGCCAGGCTTGCTTGAATCCAGTGGCAAAGTGAGCAAGGGACCCACGTCTGGGCATACCCGCCAACTTAGGGCGAACAAGCGATACAAAGGGGATGATGGACGAACGCTTGAGCCAATCAAACACTCACCCCAGTCAACTGATCTGGGTTTAATCCATCATCATTCTTTAGCTCACTCCACCACCCCAGTTCAGACATGGCCATATGCAAGTCAGTCTGACCCTGTGCCTCATGGGAACAGTCCAGCCCGAACTGCCAAGCCATGTCTGAACTGGGGTGGTGGAGTGAGCTAAAGAATGATGATGGATTAAACCCAGATCAGTTGACTGGGGGTGAGTGTTTGATTGGCTCAAACGCTCCGTCCATCATCCCTTTGTATCGCTTTGTTCGCCTCTAAGTTGGCGGGGTATGCCCAGACGTGGGTCCCTTGCTCACTTTGCCACTGGATTCAAGCAAGCCTGGCTGATGACGGCTGGAATGCCATAAACCGGTCCTAGGATGCTTGTTTCCGGTCCAGGGAAGTCAAGCTTGGCAGTTCGTGCTGGACTGTTCCCATGAGGCACAGGGTCAGACTGATTTGCATATGGCCATGTCTGAACTGGGGTGGTGGAGTGAGCTAAAGAATGATGATGGATTAAACCCAGATCAGTTGACTGGGGGTGAGTGTTTGATTGGCTCAAACGCTCCGTCCATCATCCCCTTTGTATCGCTTTGTTCGCCCTAAGTTGGCGGGGGCATGCCCAGACGTAGGTCCCTTGCTCACTTTGCCACTGGATTCAAGCAAGCCTGGCTGATGACGGCTGGAATGCCAGAAACCGGTCCTAGGATGCTTGTTTCCGGTCCAGGGAAGACATGGCTTGGCAGTTCGTGCTGGACTGTTCCCATGAGGCACAGGGTCAGACTGATTTGCATATGGCCATGTCTGAACTGGGGTGGTGGAGTGAGCTAAAGAATGATGATGGATTAAACCCAGATCAGTTGACTGGGGGTGAGTGTTTGATTGGCTCAAACGTTCCGTCCATCATCCCCTTTTGTATCACCCTTTCACAAAGGAACACATCCGTGCACAAAGTAGTTCCCTTCAGTGCAGAGAAGTACCATGATAATGTGTGGTTTTGTGAGACACAAAAACTTTTCAGCCTGCTGCAAATTATTTTTTTCAATTGATGAGGGCCCTGCATATTCCCAAACAATGACGTTTTGTGAAACCATGAGAAATGAAACTAGAATGGCCAAAAGACTGGCGGCCAACACCAGACATATTGGCTTTGCCAATGCTAGTTATAATTGTGGTGGTCTTTAAGAGCATTTTGGTACATTAAACGTGTTAATTCGATGCTTCATCTTTAAGAGAAAGCTGTTTTGTCTCATGGTTTTGTTTATGGGAATTATGGATAGTGATCCAGAATGCTTAAATGATGGTACGTTTATTGTTAATTCAGCAAATATTCTCTTCATGCAGTTAAAATAAGGTATAGCATGTTTAGTAAACTATGTCATTGCACAAAGCAACAGCAGTTTGTCAGATGATTTAATGTTGGTGTGGTAGACTGTCCCAAAACAGTTCCAATAAAGAATTACAGTGCCAACACTTTTTATTGATGACAAAAGTGAAAAATACTTGGATGCCATCTTGCTGGAATAGGACCAGTGGTGCCTTTAGAATTTCCCATAAAGCAGGCTGCAGGAAATGAGCAAAATAGTATATTGTTCAAAAAATGTGAGGACCTGTGTATGATTCTAGTCAATTATGTGATAATGTAGCTTTAGGAGAAAATGAAATAATTTTGGCCTATATTCAGCATCTTATTCCCACCCTTGCTTCCTCAGGCTGTTCGCCCTCGCTAGTGACCCAATAACATTTAGATTTTAAAATGTATTAATACAAACATTTTGGAAAGTACATGGGATTGCCATAACCTCCAAAAGATAAGCTCATTGGTAATTTTTTCTTTTATCTTACATCTCCCTTTACATCCCCTTGAACGAAAGTACAAGGGTTTCAAAATATTTTTTATTGTGAGTAAAGAACAATATACTAGCACATTTAAAACTATATGATGATGTATTTAAGTGCATGACTTACACTTCTATCTGATTGTGACTGCAAAAATAAATTTTAAAGTAAAGTGAATATAAAAGAATGAGATATGCAACTTTATTGTTTTGGACATAAAGTAATAGAATTTTTGGGTTATTTTAATGCTGTGATTGATTTTAGAGAAAACAGGACCGATGGAGTGGTATATGTTCCTGTGGTCAGAGGTACCGTTTTGAGCTGACCACACTAGAAAGAGCTAGGAATATCTCTTGGCCACAATGCTTTTTCACAAGTTCTAGTCAGTCATATTAGCACACATCATGATAATTCACAAAAGAGATTAGTCAAGTAATACCCTCTGGTATTCTCAAGTAAATTTGTATGTATTCAAGGATATGTCCCCTGTACTCACCTAGAAAGGGGGCAGGACAGTCTCTTGCGAAGTGAGGGGCACATCAATCAATATCAGTCAATCAGTATCAGTGATTCCGTTAAAGCTGAGTTGATAATTTGTGTAGTGAGATCATTGAACCTGTAGAAACCACAGATTGGTTGCCCCCTGCAGTTGTGTCCCACAAGGGAAACTGTGAAATAAGGCTTTGTATTGATTTGCAGGAGCTGAACAAGAGAGTTGTAGAAGGTACAATTCCTCTTCACAGCAATAATGATGTGGTGGGCATGTTAGGTGAAACCAGGTTTTTTACAACTTTATATCTATCTTCAGCATACCACAAAGTCAGGTTGTATGATGAGTAAAAAATATTACATTGTTTATACCCCCTTTTGGTACTTTTGATTTTAACTAAATGCCTTTCGTTTATGTTCTGCATACTCAGTGTTTCAGAGGTTCAAGACTAATTTGTTGACTGGCATGCCTGGAGTCAAGCTTTTCCAGGAAAAAATCTTGGAGTATAGTGGTACTTTAGAACAACACGCAGATAGAGTCAGGAAAGTTGTAGATGTTCTGAATAAACCAAGTAGACTTTGGAAGCTAAAAATACAAGTTTGAATGTTCTGAATCAAACTGCATTGGTCATGTGATATCAGGAAGAGGGGTTTGTTTGAAGGATGAACTGGTGAAGACCATTACGAAGTTAACCAGACCCCAAAAGTAGGAATAAGTTCAGGCTTGCTTGGGTATGGCCGAGTTTTATTCTAGCTTTATTCCCATTTTGTGAATAAAACTAGTAAAAACTCACTTCTCAAGAAAGGAGAAGGATTTATCTGGGATGATGCTAGTCAACATGAATTTATGGAACTTAAAACACAGGTTGATGCTGCACAGAACCTGCAAACATTTTTTGCCTGGTTTACCTTGACATTTGATAACTAATGCTAGTGATGTGGGTCTGGGAGTGGCTTTAAAACAAATTCAGGTTGAGGAAGTGGTCACTATAGCCTTTGCGTCTAGAATGTTCAGAGGGGCATACTACCACTATTCAACGATTGAGAAGGAGAACCTGGCAGGGTACTGGACCCTTAAAAGTTCAAGAAATTCTTGTGGAGGGAGATCATGGTTTGATTCGATCTCGGACCACAAACCTGTACAAGAAATGTTTAACAAGAAACGTTTAAATGTTGTTTCTTCAAGAAATTACAAATGGATGTTGGCGTTGCAGGATTATCATTTCTCTGTAAATTACATACCTGGAGTTTTAATAAAGCCACTGACTGTCTCTCGAGATTGGTAGACAAAACGTCCCGTCCTGTGTAGAAAAAGATAAGAATGAATGATGATATGATTATAACATTAATGTTTACCTAGTTACAGAAGGTTGTATAAAGGCAAAGGAATGAGTGGATTAATTGGATAAGATGTAGGACATAAGGAGGGGGATGTAAATTACTTTGTGAAGGTGGAAGATGCAGTAATGTGGATGAGAGCATGAGTTGTTTTGGTAAAGTGAAAGATGAGTTATCAGTGTAAAATAGGCTTCTTTCGAGGAGCTACAGACTTACCCTCCTATAAATTTGAAGGGACATCTAATTAAACTATGTCACTAAGTATGGAAGGATGGAAGAACATTGCTCTTATCATTTTGGGCCCTCATGTTATTCTCTGTTCTGACTTTATTTTTATAGTATTCAATGTGTGTTCTGGGTAGCATGAGATTTCAATGATTAGGGACATTTCCATGCATACTGTCATTAAGTTTTTTAGCCAGGTGTTTGCCTCGTAAGCAATCCAAAGGTACTCCTGACAGAAAATGAGGCGCGGTTGCTTCCACCTTTTTTAAGAATTTGCCTTATATCAGCAATAAAAGAAAATGAATGGTATAAAGATTTAATAGAGCTTTGAAGGAGTGAGTGAATTGTAAAGCAGTATTGTTAGAACTGGGGGTCTCTAGTTGGCAGAGGTAGGTACCTTTGTCCAAATAGGGACCCTTGCTTCTAGTCAGGGTAAGGGGGATACACTCCTAAAATAATCCCTGCTCACCTCCGTGGTAGCTTGGCACGAGCAGACAGGCTTATCTCAGAGGCAGTGTGTAAAGCATTTGTGAACACATAAAGTAATACAGTGAAACACTACAAATGGACACTACACCAGTTTAGAAAAATAAGTAATCTTTATCTAAACCAAAACAAGACCAAACGACAAAAATCCACAATAAAGTAATAGAAATATAACTTTCAGAGAGTAGAAATAGTTCAGTTCAAAGCAAATTGTAGATGCCACACTTTTCACACAAAGTACCTTGGATGCGTCATGCAAACAAGCAAAACGGGCCGCAGGGAAGGTGATGCGTCGGTTCCTTACACTCAGGGAAGGTGATGCGTCGGTTCCTTGCTCCGGGGGAGGTGATGCGTCGGTTCCTTACTGCTGCGCAGGGGAGGTATTGTGTTGGTTCCTTACCGGAGAGGAGGTGATGCGTCGGTTTCTTACTGCGTGGGGAGGTGATGCGTCGGTTTCTTACTGCATCCCCCAATGATGCAACAGACTTGGCGCCGCGATGCGACGATTGGGACAATGTGTGGATTCTTCCAGCCGCACAGCAGGGCTTGTGTCGGAATCAGTGCGGTGATCTCGGACTTCGGAGATCGTTGCACTCAATGTGGCGTGCGGCGATTTCTCGAGCCGCTGCAGGCGCTGCAACGGTTTCTTAAGCGATGCATCAGAAACAGGTACGGATGCGTCACGCTTCTTGGTGTTGGGTTGATTTTCCAGCTCCCAGTGGAAAACAGTCTCTAGAGGTCCAAAACAACAGCAGGCACCTCTTTGCAGGTCAGAACTCCCAGCAAGGCAGTTCAGGGGAGCTGGTGGTGAAGTCTCTGTGTCCCTGAGACTTCAGAACAGGAGGCAAGCTCAGTTTCAAGCCCTTGGAGATCTTCTTCAAGCAGGGGACACAGCAAACAGCAAAGTCCTTTTCTCCTTTCCTTGGCAACAAGTAGCCACTGCAGGCCAACCCCAGACAGCAAACAGCACAGGGGCAGTATTCCTCCTCAGCTTCTCCGGCTCTTCTCCTTGGCAAAGGTTCCTCTTGATTCCCAGAAATGATCTGAAGTTCTGAGGTCTGGGCCCCAATATTTATATCACAAAATCCTTTGTTCTATGGTGGCAGAGAAGCCCTGTGCTCAGTCCAAACCGGTTCTGTCCTCTCTGGTGCAGCTTCCTTGCAGGAGGTGGAGACAGCATTGTCCTTGGCAGACCAGGCCCATTCAGGTGAAAGGAAATCTCCTCCCCCTACTCTAAATGCAGCCCAGGTCTATTCAGCTCAGCCCTGACTCATCGGGCTCTCTGGAGCCACTGCTCCTCCCCAGCCCCTGTCATCCAAAAGCCAGACATGCAATGCACAAACCTAGCAGAGGCACACTGGATGGCTAAGCAAGAAAATACCTACTTTTTAAAAGTGATATTTTCAAACACAGAAAGTAAAAATCACCCTCACTAAAAGATGCATTTTAACATTCTGAGTTCAGGCATACTAAACTTTATTTTCCTACCTTGTTCCCAGGGGTAGTTGAAGATGTTATAAACAAACTCCCCATTCTGTCCTATGGGAACAGGTAGCCTGCAATAGTGAAAAACGAAATTGGCAGTAATTCACTATCAGGACATGCCACACACACCAGGGCATGTCCTACCTTTAACATACACTGCACCCTGCCCACAGGGGTACCTTGGGCCTACCTTAGGGGTGACTGACATGTAAGAAAAGGGAAGTTTAGGGCCTGGTAAGGGGGTGCACTTGCCAAGTCGACATGGCAGTACTAGACTGCACACAGGCTCTGCAATGGCAGGACAGAGTTACATTTACAGGCTGCTTATGTGGGTGGCACAATCAGTGCTGCAAGCCCACTAGCAGCATTTTATTTACAGGCCCTGGGCACACACAGTGCACTGTACTAGGGAGTGACTAGTAAATCAAATCAGCCAATCATGGAAACACGAATCCATAACAACAATTTACAAAGGGAGCACTTGCACTTTGGCACTGAACAGCAGTGGCAAAGTGCCCAAAGCATCTAGACCAGCAAAACGGAGTCCAACACACAGCAAAAACACAGGAGGCAAAGGCAAAAAATGCAGGGAAGACCCAAGCCAATGGTGCCAGGTCTAACAAGTATGAAAAGAAAGTGGAAAAGCGAGCTTAACAAGAGGTGTAGGAGTACGGGCTTTCCCTAAACTCCAAAACAGCAATCTCCTCTTTTGAGCTGATTCACAAGAGGAAACCTCACACTATATTTTATCATCCTTGGGCCAGGGAAAGCACTGGGGAGAAGTGAAATGAGGAGATAGTTGAGAAGAGGTTGAGCAGTCAGTGGCCAGACAAGTGAAAGGGAAGTTCATTATGACAAATGCAAGAAAATGCAAGACTACAGTTAGTGTAAACATGGATGTTTGCAACTTGGTTGGAGGATGGTTACATCTGGAAACTAAATCGCATTCGTTGTTCTAAAAATTATTTTGCAAAATTATATATTATATTCATGTTTCTCAATTTTCCCTATCTTTATCCTTCTCCCACCTTTTCCGTCTGCCTTTTGTGTTTTGGACATGTTTGGTGGGAAGGGGTGTGTGAGCTTTGCTTTCTAGTTTTTCACTGTAGACCTATCTGTGTGTTCTTTTTAAGAATGTTTCTTTATGAACTATTAGAATGGGTATATATGAACGGTATAGTTGTTCCTGACTTTTGACTAATGTTGGGACCTACTAAATGGTGGATACAGCTTCTTTATCTATCCAATTAATTGGAGGCTTTTCTGCATCTAAGTGGCACCTCTTATATTTGGGACATTACTACACTCTAGTTAGAGAAGCACCTTACCAATGAGATTCCTCTGACGAATGGTACTCCTCATCCCGCCAGATTGCTTCAAAACTGTTATTCAAGCACTAGTGCTATAAAGACTTGACTGTGGCACCTCCTTCTAATCGGCATACCTAAATTACCGCTTGCTTCTTCAAAAGCAGCTCACAATGCCACTGCTTGCCTGACATCTGCTTCCAAAATATCTGACTATATAAACGTATCCTATTCACTCTGAAGTGGCTTCCCATAGAGGCCCAACTCTTATTGAAGCTGGGATACATAGTACATAAAGCAATATATCTCTCCTCTTTGAAATAGCTAGCGTGCAAACTGATCATTTCTAGTAAGGCTTTAAATGCAGACTCCTCCTGGAAAAACGCGCCTTTAAAAAATCGAGATCTCTATGACAAGCTTTTTTGGGGAGTGGACCAAGAATGTGGCACTCCATGCCTCCAGTCATCACGACGAATCCTTCATACATTATTTTCAAGAGGGAGCTTAAAGTTCTGTTCTTCCAGTACCACATCTAAATTGGAGAATCTGCTTGATCATCTTTTCGTACTGGAGAGCTGGTCATTTGATCTGAGATTACTTCTAAAGGTTTTTCTTTAGATGGGACCTCAGGCTGTCAGTAATGTTCCTCCGCGCACTGCCACAACCAGGAAGCAAAGCGAGCACTCAGGAGATTCGGTCTACCCGCGTTTATTCCACGATCACTACAATTTGTCCCTTGCAGGAGCCTTTTGTCAAGTGAGTGAACCTAATCTCCTGAATGTGTGCCTTCTTCCTGATTGTTAAAACAAACATTCTGTTTTCCAATTAAAGGTAATTGACCTAATAGCAGAAGAAATAAGAAAACCCTTTTTTTATGTAATCTATGTTGTGGAAAATGCATACAGTAACAGTTGTTACCCTCCCCAACGAGATTACAAATTGTGAGGAAGAAGAAAACTAAAGCGACATTTCTAAGAAAGCAGACATCTAGAATACCAGATTCCCTAGAACTGTGCTTCCAAGCAGGACAATATTATGCTGAATTATTTAGCAAAAAGATAATTATGTAGCGCTTTCTTTGGCAGTATAGTCTATTATGATATTGACTCATTGATACTAAAATGAATTTGAAAGCTCTAGGAAATACACATGCTTCATAATAAAATAATAACATTAGACACAGACATGAAGTAAATAGTGCTAAAAATGAGGCAGTTAACCATTAAAGACTGTACACTTTGAAAAAAATGCACTTTTACATTGCAAATGCCTTCTTGAAATAACTGCTGATTTGAGGACTCTCTACTTATAACCATGAACTAGCTGGCATCAACTATTAACATTTTTTATCAACAATAAATATGTGGGATTATATATTAGTAATCCTTATTACCCTATGTTTGAACATATTTAAATGTGTATGCTTTTTTATTTCCTGCTGTAGATCAAAATACTTCTCCGAACCCCCAACTAGGCATAGTAACACCACTAAGATGCAGTGCTTACCTTTTCAGTGCTTGAATATAGAACTTCATCAGCTAACCTTTGCATGTTTGATATGCATTGTCCTTAGTTAATTTTAATAGGTCTAAACTAGACACATTTTTTGTGTTAAAATCTGCAAATTATCCTGAATTATGAGTCACTGCAGAAAATCCATAATTATACAGATATCAATGTGGCTGTGGAATACCAAATAATGTATGTGCCCATGACCATGGCTTAAAAAGGAGGAAGCCGTGACGTGTATTATACCATCCTGCTGAACACTCTGAAGGAACGAATGGGAATAGTCGGCACAGTCCTCTGTGGGTTCTACTCGTACCTCAAAAACCTATCCCAACAAATCAAACTTAATGGGTTCCTGTCTAACCCTGCTCCTGTCTTACAAGGGATCCTGTAGGATTATTTACTGTCCCCTATCCATATACATGGAGCCCCGAACCTCAATCCTACACTACTTTAAGCTTAAATACCACCTATACCGAATGACACTCAGTTTCACCTAGAAATGTCTTGTCTGAAAGACGTAAATCATCTACATCAGGTTCTAAAACACATCCATATTTTCTGTCTCACAATCACCTGGAATTGAACAAGCTGAAAACTGATTTCCTCTCTATCTCACCTCTACACAGCTCTCCCGCAGTTTAAGATAGGGTCGACTCACTGGATGCACTAGACCTGAAATTATCGACAGTAGCAAACCTCTGGGGATCACTCCAGACAAGAAACTGAAGTTGCAAGCCCACATCATTTCTACATCAAAAAATGTTCTATATCAACTCAGACTAACCAAAAAGTGAAACCTTTCATCAGTCCACCAGACTTACAAAATGCAGTATAAGCCCTAGTCTCATCCAGGTTTGAAAACAGCTACAGCAATGCTAACTAAACCGGTGCCCAGTAATCACACCTAGCACCAATGAAGGCCACACTAAATGTGGCAGTTAAGCTAGTCAACACCCCTGTTCTCCTCACTCTCAAATGGATCTCAAATGGCTCCCGATCGAGGCTAGATGCTTCCTCAAGGTGGCCTGCATTATGCATAATGCCCTGCACTTCGACACCCATAAATACTTGGCCCAAAAGCTCAGCCTACCCAGAGGCAGCCACATTGTTCCTAGTGCCAATGCACTGCTCCTGAAACCTTGGAGATTTAAAAAACAAAAAACCTACACTTGCGCCTTCTCTTGTAGCGCACCCACAATATGGAACTCACAGAGATACGCTCCATCCCTTCCCAGCTGCATTCAAGATGCAAGTCAAATCCCTGCTGACTGAGAAATTCCTCATAAAGTAATCCCTTCCCTTTTTTGATCCCTGTTAGTCTCCGACCTCCCCTACACTGTTGTAACTACTAAGAAATACTCCTCCTTTGCTCTGTTCAAAGACTTGACTGTATATGTATCAACTTTGGTCCATAAATGCTATGTTTTTCATTATATTGACAGCACAGCACCTGAACACCAGGTCCTGTTCTCAAGCTACAATTAGTCCTAGAATGATTGCTATTTTCTGGTCTCTCATGTGGGCAAGTCATTGATTACGAGTTTGGTGGTCTTGAAGCAGGCTGCCACGCTAGCACCCTGTTCAAGGACCGCCAAACCCATAGCCAGTCCGCCCGCCAGATTACGAGTTATAATCCTGGCGGGCAGTCCTGCGGTGGCGGTCCCACAGCGGTGCCTTTCTAAGTCTCATAGGAGGGCCTTAGAAAGGCACTGCCTTAGGAGCGCCACAGCCCATTCCTGCATGGACAGAGATGCCCAATCTTTTGCATTTCTGTCCGTGCAGGGACAAGGGGTGCAAAAATACAGCAGGGCACAAACATGTGCCCCCCTTGCATTCACCCCCGTACACAGAGGCAACGGGCCCTCTTAGTTTCCTCACTGTTTCCTCACTGCCACCCTTTTTATGACGGGCTCACCGCCATGAAAAGGAGGAAATATGCTCAGTGGTGCCGCAGCGGCACCACCAACATATTACTCTTCCTCAGAACGCTGCACCATCTCCACAGGATCAAGGATCCTAGGGGTAGCAGCGGTCCAGTGGTGGTCCAACCGCTGTACTTGTAATACGGCGGGTAGACTGCCAGTCTGGCGGTCCACAGACCGCCACCACAGGTTCAGCTGTCCCATGGACCGCCGAGCTTATAATCAAGCCCTAACTCTTTCACTTTGTTGGTTACTATTTTAATACACTTCTGTTTCTGCTTGTTTTTTATTGTGCAGTGCTCTGATACCCCTGGGTTTTGTACGTACTTTATAAAACTTCTAATAAATAAATGTGACACCGTATAATCAAAGTGTGCTAGGAAGAGGATATAGGTATTTCATGTGTATTGTAACATTATTAAGGACATAGATCATAGTAGAAATTACCACAGAACTATGCATAAAATACATTCTTCATAATTATGATCTGCAGTGTGTCAGTGAGTTTATGAATTATGTTTTACCTGACCACTGCAGAGCAAATCTGCATGATTCATGGCTTGTAAACGCTTCTGGCTGGACTTTTTCATTCATTCCTGCACTAGGTACACACTAAAATTGCATATTCTGTTAAGATATGTGGTTTACTGTACCTTTATGTGCCCATTTGTCGGTTTCTACCCATGGGTTTGTAATACCCAAAACATCATGGCCTGGTTCTGAAACTACTTTTGCGTGTATTCTTTGTTTAGACACACAAATAGCTATTTTTGAATGTGTACAGCCACTTTCATGGCTGGAAAGGGCATTTCTTGCCAAGAATGCCCTTAAAGCATGGTAACACCGACACATACGTATTTGGGGGTTCACAAACACTAACTCAGCTTATTCCCATCCTGCAGATGGCTGTAGATTTACTACTGTCAAGGGCCGAAGTAAATCTGCTCCCATGTTAAAATTGGCAGGTGAACACTGACAAATTAGGTGGAAGGGAAAGGTGAGCAGATTCTCCATGGAGAAAGATATATTCACCAGAGAGATAAAAGAAAAATAAAGTTAACGTACGCAACTACACATGCAGAACTGCCTTGTTTTGTGAGGAAATGAGAATTCACAAACTTTTCTAGGAGTAGTCCCGGAAATGTATGTGAATTCACAAGATGTGTAAATCTACCCCAAACTTAGATGTGGACCTATGGTTGTAGAATTAAAATTTGTTGCCCGTATTTTGATTTAAGAATGTTTTGATAAAAGTCCGATTACGTTGAGGAACTGGGCTGAAACATGTTGACTTATTGGGGAATTTCAGGAAGGTATGCTGCTCCCCTGCGAGAGGCCCCATGAGTTAAAAAGTTTTTACTCGGGGCCTCTCGCACTTATCTTTTGAACTGTAGACTGAGGCTGCCTGCAGCAGCCCCTCCCGAACCTCGCACAGACTGTGGACTGGCCCATTGTCATTCTGAGACTGCAGCCGATTATCACATATAGAATGACAATGGGCCCTAGTGTAGTGACAGCATGTGGTGTGCCTTCTCCTGCATCAGACTAGGGCAAGGCATTCTGCTTTTGTCCTGGCGCCATGCTGGAGAAAATAAAAATAAAATAAATGTCGGAGGCAGAGCATTCATTTTTGCAAAACCTCCATCTATAGGTCATTTACCACATTGTCAAGGTGGATATTTGTTGTGAAGGGTAGAAGTGATGACCACTTTTAAAATAGTATTCAGTTCAGTTTCTGATGTCCCTGAAAATATTATCCCTTAATAAATATAAGGTGCAAGGTAAAAGGTAAAAGAATTCTGAGTAAACATGAATACAATAGGCTATTCAGCGAAGTGCTTCTTAATGTCATGGGACTGGAACAGCATTTTCACTGTACATTTAAAAGTAAGATTTAAACATACAAATAAAAAAATACTATTTAATGTTTATTGTTACATTAGCACAAATCTTGATTGCAGAAAGGGCCTGATGTCGCTTTGCAAAGCTGCCTGCATACTGAAAAACTGTGAAGTACACGATTGTCCCAACCTTACATAAACTTATTTTGACTTGTACTTATTTTGGTTGTCTATTTACTTACTTATATACTATTGTGCGACCTCCTCTGATATGTCTGTAAAACATATGTTTTGTCCCAAATTTTTGTCCTGAATTTTGACCTTCTGTCCTGAATTTTTGTCCTGAATTTTTACACTGACCGTCCTGAATTTGCACCCATGCCAGTTGGTCACCCTAGTTGCAGTTGTCCTACACAGTTCTTACCTGTCCTATTTGTTAATTAATTCTGCTTCATGTTTGTGGCTGGTTCACTTTTACCCTCTTCCTCAGTACATGTGGTTGTTACACCACAACGCCTACAGCGAGGAAATGTTTTGTTTACACCTCGTGTTGACGGTCAGGTCCAAGTAAATATTTAAATTCCACGAATGCCTGTACCATGCATATGGAATCCAGAATCCACGCTGCTCTCTGGGAATGTGCTGCACACGTTCCAGGCTGTACGTGCGGATTTGTTTTTAGGAATGCTCTCGTTACAAGTTTCAGAAGCGTAACACAGGCTTATACAGTAGGGCATAGTTATTATTAAAAATGTGCAGTCATTATTGTAATTATTGTTAATTTTTATTGGCTACAATGATTACTTTGCTATCCTCGTGGACTTCTTCAAAACATTTTTTAACAAGATTCCTCTCTGTAGAGAATTTTCGGTAGTTGCTATTAGGCCGTTTATTAGAAACAAATTACCTTCAAATGGAGATCAGAAACACATAACATAAAATCACTGCGGCATGATGTCTTATAATGGGAAAGTTGTTGAGTTTGGCACATGAATTCTGAGGGATACTTCTAAGTGCAGACTCCTCCCACCCATGTGCCAGGATGGATCTGGAAGATTTCACTAGCATTGCTCCCGCATGTGACTGGGTGGCGCCATATGGCTCACGTTGACTGTGTTCTGCCCCGGAAGTGATGATAAAGCCACATATAAGCAGCACCTCTGTAGGCCGACATCAGTTACTTTTTTTTTTTTAGCGCCGTCGTACACGGATCTGGAGCTAGCTCCCAACTTTTTTCTCGCGAGTTGACGTGTTTTTTCTTTATAATTCCTGTTTTCCAATGTGGAATGGGACATGTCCCCTCCTACTTCAACTATAGAAATCAAAACTAATGTGTTAACAAAAGTTTAACAACCTGGACAAATTTGATCTGAGCCCTTACTTCCATGTAATGAAGGCATGACAGACACCCTAATTATTATATCACTAATTTGCTGCTTTACCTCCCCCATCCTTTTTTCGCCTCCTTAAGTGTCTGCTTTGTGACCTTACATGGAATAGATCACGCTGCAGGGCGGCACTTTCAAAATTATACTTACCATCAGACCAGGGAGGACTAGCAGTGCCTAATCTCGAACATTATTATTTAGCGTCCCATGTACAGTAGGCAGCTCGCTGGCTGACAGGGCTACACCTCACAGACACAGCAGCGGACGGCCCCGTTTGCAGCGGCAGTCCGTGTAGGTAAACGCGGTGGGGCAGGGCAGGGGCGGAGCGGGCGGGAGGGGGGCAGTCGACAGACAACAGAATAGGGAAAATTAAATAAATCCTATTCCATCGTCTGTCGACATCCCCCTGGCCCACCCCGCCCCACCGTGCTTCCCTGGACCGACCGCTGCTGCCCGCATGTAGTCTGGACACTCTCCTTCACCTGTTTCATCCTTGCTCTAGGGTTCCCTGACTTCGACCTATGTTATTACAAGTGGCATACCATTGCTTCAGGCGCAGCCTATTTCTCACTAAACATATCTCTAAACATATCACACCTTATGCCCTTGTCCTAGGTATGCCCAGAGGTAATAGGGTAATACCAATGGCGGAGCTCTCAGCATAGCATACGGCAGGCCTTCACACACTTGGGGACTTACACCACAATAGTATACTCTAACACCGGAGGAAGGTTTCCCGTCGGGGCACTTTATTAGTCATACCTCATGGGAAGATACACTGCGACGCCATTGGGGTGACATTACCCAGGAACGGCAGACTCACCTCACAATCCAATATCTTTACGTTATGGGTGCGGTTGACACCTTACCCGGTGGTTCGCAGACATGCTCCGACTGTAAGCTGCCACAACACTGACCTCACTGCGACGGAACTGGGAGAAGGATTTGGCAAAGAGTTGAGCATGATTTTAGCAAGCCCCAAGCACGTCCACCGTAATGCCAGGTTTCGATTGATACAGCTCTATATTATACACAGAGCATATCTTACACCTGAGAAAATTAATCGTTACTTTTATAGGGCGGGCGCGGCTTGTCCCCACTGTGACCAGTTGGATGCGGATATATTACATATGTTGTGGTCTTGCCCCTCACTACAATAGTCCTGGAATGAGGTCACGTGCCATCTGCTCGCCTGTACTGGCTGGCAACTCACATGCACATGGGAGGTCTGTTTGATAGGCTTATTTCCAAAAGATAAGAAACACTGGGCCACCACACGTGTTTTTAGAGCTCGGCTTTATAGCAGCCAAGTGCCTCATCATGAAGCGTTGGACGTCCCTTGAGCCGCCACCCATGAAGGCCTGGTCGTGATTGATTCTCAACTCTGCAGGGACGACATCTTGGGCCTGCGCAAATACCCCATTTCCTCTAACTGGAACACTATCCTAGCCGACCTCCAAATTGCACTATACCCAGAGACAGAATTTGGTGT
The DNA here is from genome assembly GCA_963921515.1 of Calotriton arnoldi. Classification (NCBI taxonomy): domain Eukaryota; kingdom Metazoa; phylum Chordata; class Amphibia; order Caudata; family Salamandridae; genus Calotriton; species Calotriton arnoldi. The sequence continues at coordinate 105,318 of CAWUFW010004564.1, read as the reverse complement.
TTCCGCTGACCCATTGATCTTGCCCGATTAGGTGCACCCACATGACCTATAATGTTGATGTCTGTGCTGTTCCGTTATACGTATGTCGAGAAATGTACTATATGGCGCCCAATATTGACTGTAAAGAAGGAAATTCACCAAGGGCGAACTGGGACTGTTGGGAGAAGTAGCGAACCCCCCATGTGTCTCTTTCATCCCTACCCCCTAGTCCTCCCATCCCTCCCCTCAATTTTAACACCTATTTCTTTTGAGCTAATTGGTTGCTCACAGTTAATTAGTTCTAAATATGTTTGATGCTAATGCCATAAGATAGCATGGCTACTACTGCAACGCACTGACTGACCATTTTGGAGGCATTTCTCGCTACTCCTTTCTTTCTTGATTCGTAATTATGATACGAGATGTGTTGTGCAATGCTGTATTTACTAGTTGATTCTAGACCTTCCAGGGTACATGGCCCCAACCAAATAAGATGTGATCCTGGACATGTCCTATTTCACTGCTAACTATGTTGTCGACACAACTGGAAATTTACTATGCCTGATATTGTAACATGAATATGTTTAAAAATGTAAATAAACAGATCAAACAAAAAAATGACACACCCTAATGGGCACCTGGTCTAAGCCATGTTCCTGCCCACCAGTGAAAAGGCAGGTGGTCAGACACCACAGGCCGGCGTCAGGTGACCCTGACTCCTTGAAGCAGCACCCTATACCAGAAAGTTTGGAGGTTCATAACGTGAACCCCAATTCTTTCCCCATGACTCCACCAGCAGAGAGTCAAAAATAATTGAGACATTTTGGAAGCAGATGTTTTCCTCTGTCAATCTTGCCCCCAGGTCAGCTAATGCCTGCTATTCACTGCGGTGGTATCCCAATGCCTCATGAGACATTGTTAATGAGATCTTGCCGGAAACTCCCAAATAATTTTGGGCTTGGCTCAAATAATCTAGGGTAGTCAGGATGTGTAGTGCTAGAGGCACTCTTGTGGTTTGACATCCAGTGATGACCTTTGACTACCATTATTTTAACTCACTTTAGTGTGTTATTTCATCCAAGCCTGGATGTACGAGATGGTCCTCATATGCCTGCTTCTCTTCTTTCTTGTAGTCTTGCTGTCTTTCAGTGGGAGCTGTCACGGAGTAGAACAGCCTTGCCAAGAGCAGAACGTGTGGGTTGTGCATTTAAAAGCATGAGAGGGAGAGAGAGTTGTGGAATGTACTTTTTGGTCTCGAACTGCAGTGTTGTGGGCAGTGATGCACACATGTGCTCGGTGTTGTACATTGAGAGATGAAGTGTGTGAATCTATAAGCAGTTGTGCACAGTTGTGCATTGTGTTGTACATTAATGAGAATTATGAAGTTCTTACTATTGGCTTTGACATGGCCTCATGTCATCCTTTTTCCCTGGCTTTGCCTTGCTTCAGCTTTTCTGCGTGCACAGCAGCGCTTGCAAGTTGCTTGGGTTATTCACGTTCAAGGTCTTTCTGTTTTGGTGAGGGATTGTTTATGTACTCTGAAAGGCTTTTGCGAGCTTCGTTAAGATAAAGGCTGGAACATGTGAGATTTGGAGAAGGGAACGTGAGAGCTCCTTCCTGCCGTGGGAATGCTTGCTTGGAACCTGGCCAGTTCTGGTAAGATTCCTCTGGCCCAGGGGGAGGTCTTTCTCGAACCTTCTAGTGTGTTTAAAGCTGAGGGTTGTGGACTTGGAAACCGGGAGTTTTGGAATCCGAGCGAGGATGGACGCGTCTATCTCGGAGCGTGGACCCTGGTTGCTGAGGCTCTCAAACCCCGGCTGTTTTAAGTTCCCCAGTCAGGAGTGGGTGAGATGCGGTGTTTGCACCAGGTGATGTATTGAGTTTTGATTATTGCCATTGTGATGTGAGCCAGTGGCTGTGATCATTTGATGTGTGAGTGAGTGTGTTTTCTTTGTGATGTGTGAGTGAGTCAAGGTGCACCTCCAAAGTACTCATTTGATGTATATATAGCTTTCTGATCTCTTGCAGGACGTCCAGTATATTTGCTTGAGTCTTATCTCATATTATTTGCTGCTTGTTTATCAATCAGTATTATTCATGCATTTATAGATTATTGCTTGCATATAAACATATATATCTCTTTGTGTAATTGAATCTTTTGCATTTGGCATCTGGGAAAGCCTTTTTGTTATAGAGCATTTTGTAAAATAAAACCCCAAGCCTTATTCTAAAGAGAGAGAGTCCTTGCATTTTGTAAAATAAAACCCTTTTCTCAAGGTGTTGTTTGTTTTGTGTTAAAGTCTTTGACTGCGCCGGGTGCTGGGCTACCGTGTGGAAGATTCTGTATTATCTGATAGTCGTAATCAAAACAGGATGTCGCAAAATATATAATATGTTCAGCACTGGGCACTACTGACTGCACTAGACACTACTGACTGCTTGGGCAGTTAGCACTCACTTGGTGCTTCGGCACCATACTTTAATGACATCCATGGACTTCTCTGATGATGTGCAGGACTCACTGATGGATATACCATTCGACAGATCTCGCCTGCTTAGCGAGAAGACCAATTCCGCACTGACGCACTTCAAGGAAAGCCAGGCCATGGCATGTTCCTTTGGCGTCTCTACCTCGGCAAGACAGTACCCTCAACAGCTTTATCACTTTTGTGGCGGCATCAAAGGTTTGGCCTACCATCAACGCCAAGGCCCACCACCTCCGCAGCAAGCACCCAAACCTTTCGGGTGGGGTAAGGGATCCAGCTAACAACGTACAGGACACCAGGGACAGGGAACCTCCCAGTCCCCGCCCCTGCATTTCCTGCCTCCAAGCTGCTATAGTTTGCACCTAGGGGCACACGACCACCCTGGGGGAGGCAGGATCAGACATTTCCTGCAAGGGTGGCAACATATAATATCCACAGGTAGGTCATTTAGATCTTTCATCAAGTCTATGACCTGCGATTCCTTTTCGATCCACCACATCTTCCACCCACATCAGAATGGCTTTCAGAGAAGCACCAGTCCGTCTTGCTTCAAGAGGCCCAGGCTGTTTTGGACAAAGGAGCCATAGAAAGAATTCTGGCCCTGAAAATAGGGACTGGCTGTTTCTTCCACAATTTCCTTGTGCCAAAGAAGGACAGAAGCCTTGGTACTATTTTAGATCTGCACCCTCTGAATGCCATCTTGCGGTCTTGCAGAATGACAAATTCAAGATGCTCATGCTACCCTGGATTTAAGTGACTGGATAGTGGTTTTGGACCTGCAGGACAACTACTTTCATGTACCCACCCAACAGTCCCACATATGCTAATTACAGTTTAGGGTTGGCCAGGAGCATTTTCAATTTGTGGTGCTCCCCTTCAGCTTCATCAGTGTCCATTAGGTGTTCACAAAGGTGATGGTGGTGGCCTCAGCACATCTTCGGAGGTTGGGATTTCAAGTTTCCCCCTACCTCGATGACTGGCTGCTGAAGGTGGGTTTACCACAGTTAGTCATAGTGCACTTCCAGATGACAGGAAACCTCTTCACATCATTGGCGTTCATTATCAACATGTCAAAGTCACACCTGACTCCTTTGCAGAGGCTCCTTTTCTTTGGCGCTATCCTGGATGTTGTGCAGTTTAGTGCCTCACCTCCACCACAATGAGTTCAGGATATTTCAGTCTTGGTCCTAGGTCTCATGAGAGCGGCTCTGAGACTTCTGGACCTCTTGGCATCTTGCATCTTGCTAGATGGCATAGCCGGTCTCTGAGGTGGAACCTGAAGTCTCAGAGGGCCCAGCACCAGGGGAACCTGTTAGATTCCATCCAGGTTTTGGGGGAGACTGCAAATGACCTGCAGTGGTTGCTCAACTGCTGTTGGACCGGTGGCAGACCCCTCTTCCTGCCCCACCCAGAGTGGATGGTGGTGACGGATAACTCACCCTGGGAATGGGAGGTCATCTTGGAGAGATGGAGATCAGAGAACTCTGGTCTCCAGTGAAGACCCGTCACCAAACCAGCCTGTTGGAGCTGCGGGCCATGCACCTGGTGCTGAAAGCTTTCTTATTGTCCATCAGAGGGAGGCTGGTTAAGGTTCAACACCACCTCCATGTAGTACTGCAACAAACAGGGTGGGGTCCTGGGTCCTGTTCCAGGGGACATTTTGTCTCTGGAGCTGGCATTTCCTTGGTTGTAAACCACCTGGTGGGATCTTTGAATGACAAGGTGATGCACTCAGCCGGCGGCACCTGGCAGATTATGAATGGTGGTTGCACCCCAAGGTGGTGCAGAGTATCTTCCAACAATGGGGAGAACCCTGGCTAGAACTTTTCGCCACCACCGAGAAAGCACAATGTCAAAACCGTTGTGTGCTGGAGTTTCCTAGAAGGCTCCCTCTTCGAGACACATTCTGGGTAGAGTGGAGCCCTAGACTTCTGTATGCCTTCACACCACTGCCTCTGTTGCAACGAGTTCTGAAGAAGATCATGAGAACTGGGCCCTAGTCATCATAGTGGCTTCTAAGTGGGTGAGGAGAGTGTGGTACCCAGAACGTCTGAGCATGAACATCTGTCCTTCGATCAAGCTACTACTTTGAGGGGATCTTCTGTCGCAGCAGAGGGCAGGGTTCTGCAACATAGTCTCCACAATCTGAACCTCTGTGTGGAGATTGAGCTGAGGCAGTTGACTGTGAAGGATCTTCCTCCCAAGGTTGTGGATATTATCCTGGCTTCTACAAAATCTGTCTATGCCAGTCGGATGTTAGGACACGTTTGTAGCCTGGTGCACAACTCTCTATATGGATGTCTTATCATTTGTTTTATCCCAGGCCCAACATTGACTTGCAGTGGGCACTGTTAAAGTTTATTTGTCAGCCCTTTCAGCCTTTTTATGTTTACCAGACCCGCTTTCCTTGTTCAAATCATCAATTTTTTCCTCCAAAACCTTTTGTGATGTGACATTGGGACCTTAATTTGGTCTTCACTTTCCTCATGTGCACCTCATTCAAACCTATGCACAGCTGTCCACTGTGTCTCTAACTCTGAAAACTTTATTTCTGGTTGCGATGACTTTGGCTCTACAAATAAGTAGGCTCCAAGCTAGCTCAGTGCAGCCACCTTACACCACCTTTTTCCCAGACAGACTGAGGACATTGGCTGCCTTTCTGCCAAAAGTTGTGACTACTTTTCACAATGGGCAGTCCATCACTCTACCAATGTTCTTTGCTTCACCTCACCCCTCCAAAGAGGAGGAGGAGAGACTCCATAGGATGGATAGCAAAAGAGTTTTGAGCTTTTACATCCATCACACCTAAGGCCATGAGGTGGATGATCAGCTCTTTGTGGGGTTCTCTGGGGCAAAGAAAGGCAAGGCAGTGCAGAAAAGGACTTTGTCTAGGTGGATAATTCTCTGCATTGCGATCTGCCACGCGCTGGCAAAGAAGAAGCCTCCAGAAGAGTTGAGGGTCCATTCCACCAGGGCCAAGACTACTACCACTGTGTTAGCACGCAAAGTGCCTGGTCTTGACATCCTTCAGGCAGCGAGTTAGGCATCAGTCCATACGTTCACAAAGCACTTTTGCCTTGCAGATACGTCCAACAGGAAAGGCATTTTGCCCATTCAGTCCTACAGGGCTTTTTGGTATGAGCCAATCTATAGACCAACCACCTTGGAAGATACTGCTTTGGTATGTATTCTATAGGTGAAGGATCTGCGACTAGAAGAATCCAGCAGAAGAAAAAGTAACTTACATTCAGTAACACTGTTTCTGATGAATACTCTATCCAATCGTAGATTCCTCACTGCCCTTCCTCCTTCTCGTTCAGAGGAATGGTCTCTTTTCTCATCTAAAAAGGTCCCAACTTAAAGATCTGCACACTGGTATCGCTGAATTGTGTTGGGCTCTGTGTCAGAGGGCACGGACCGAGTCAAGAAAGAAACTGATGCAAACGTTCAGAAGTGGTGCTTAAATGCAGCTCCATCGTCACTTCTGGGGTGGTACTAAGTCAACGCGGAGCCACATGGCACCACTTTAAGGTGCATAGGGGCAATGCTATTGAAATCTGACGGATCCAGTCTGGTGCCTTGGGATATTCTGAAGGTGAGAAGTATGCGGTTAGATAGAGAATCCACCAGAAAGAGTGTTATCAAAGGTAAGTGACTTGTTCTTCTAGTCCCAGCTTCTCTGTTTCAACAATTTTTATATTCATGGGAAAATGATCATTCTCCCTGCTCCTTGCTCCCCCTGTTCACCAAAATTGTCAGTGCCCTAAAAGAAGGTAATCTGCAGCTAGATAGAGTCTCTACCAGATAATGCGTTACCAAAGGTAAGTAACTTGTCCTGTATGTTAACAACAGCACTTTCGACTTGCGCTTTTTCAAGCACAGGCCACTGCACTTGGGTGTTGGCTAACGCCATCAGGCCAACTGACTCATGTACGTGCAGACCCAGGAACCGCATTTATCACCAGTGTATTGTATAAGGCGATTATAACACTGACACTGGAACTTAATAGCAACACTTTTGGCCCTGTGCTTTCTCGAGCGAGGCCGCAGAACTTGGGTATTGGCTCAGTCCTTCAGGTAAGCTGACTAGTGTACGTGCAACCACATGCACTACCTATATAACCATTGTATTTAATGAGGCAATGGTGAAAATGGCCCCGGATCTTAAAAGTAACACTTTGACCAGGCGCTTTCTTAAGCACAAGCAGAGCAACCTGGCATTGCTCGCTCACTCTTCAGGTCAACTGACTTGTGTACATGCAGACCCAGGCACTACCTTTATCAGCAATGTATTGCATGAGAAAATCATGAAACTGGGGCTAGAACTTAATAGCAACACTTTTGACCACGTGTTTCTTCAAGCATGGGCAGCATAACTTGGGTGCTGGCTGTGGTATCTACTTGTAAATGATTGTCAGGGTTGGAACTATGGGGACGTCAGGGTGGTGTCAGAAGTTAGAATGTGCTGAGGGTTCTGGGATGAGCGGTTGGAGGAGACCTTGGTACTGATGGGGGGATGAGGCGTCTGTTACTTTCCTACTTATAAATAAAGCCTTAAAGAAGACTTACATTTCTCAAGCATGGGCAGAGCAACCAGGCACTGCTCGCTCACTCCTCAGGTCAACTGACTCATGTATGTGCAGACCCAGGCACCACCTTTATCAGCAATGTATTGTATGAGAAAATCATGAAACTGGGGCTAGAACTTAATAGCAATACTTTTGACCACATGGTTCTTCAAGCATGGGCAGCATAACTTGGGTGCTGGCTAACTCCTTCAGGTCAGCTATCCATGGATGTCGATTCACCAAAATACCAGGAGCAGCGGAAGTGACATCACATGTCATTTGACCCCAATAACATCACAGGAAGAGGTGTCATATGACGTTTTATCTGCTGTCACTCTCTCTTCAACTGTCCTTTTGTCAACTATATGCCTTTTGTATTATCTCTCACTCACCTGTTGCTGTCTGTTTCACAGCCCTTCTGTCTCTACCTCTAGCTCAAATGTGTCTTGCTCACTGATCTTTTCATAATATCTCGCACCCTCCCCTCTCTCACTTGACTTTCTCACCTGTTCTGTTTCCTTTTCAGGTCTCTTTTGCCTCACTTCCACCTCTCTTATAATCTGTATGTCTCTTTAGCACCTTTCTCAATATCACCTCCCTATCTTTCACCTTTCGTCCTGCCCACCTCTCTCTCAGGTTTTTTTCTAACCTGTATCTGTCTTCTTATCACCACTTTGTCTCTCTCTCTCTAAACTATATAGGCTCTCTGTCTCCCATTCAGCTCTGTCACTTTATCACTAGTCTCTCAATTGCCTCTTTTCTTTCAGCTCTCACTTCCCGCCTCTCTCAGCTGTCTTTCTAACCCACCTCTTTATTATGCCTCTTGCACCTGTCTTTCCCTCTCTTTCTGTCACTCTTCACCATCTCTTTCACATCTCTGTCTATCAATATCAAATCTCTCATACTGTCTCAAAGGTCGTCCACTCTCTCTAATTCTTGGCTGTCTCTGACACCTGTCTATGTGTCTGTCGCCTATCGCGCTCACCTGTTTCAATTTTTCAGATCTGTCTATATTTCTCTCACACCTGTCACTTCTCTTTGATGTCTATTTAATCCCTCTCTCTCTGTCTCTCTCTCACACAGACACCCTTGTCTTTCTATCTCTCGTGTTTGTAGTGTCCTCTTCATGCTCCTCCTTTTGTTATTTTCCCCTTATTTCCAATCATACTCTTTCCCCTCTACCCCCTCTCTTTGTGCTGCATTTCTTATTTCTTGCTTCCTTTGCATGCCCCGGGGTAGCAGGACCACTTTATAACAAGGTCCACTTCACTTGCAAAAGTAAATAATTGTTTTGCAAGTTTGTTACTGTCCTTGGGTCCAGCTACTGCTGAGAGTTCGGAATCCTTCTCATGCACACGATAAACCTGAGAGGCACAGAAAATAAACAAGGCTTATTAGAGCCTTGTATGACTTTAATTTTTGACAATCCATCATACCTCTCAGGCCAGGGTACGCAAGAGCAGTGCTGAGAGTCCTGGAGGCAGGCCAGAAGTCACACATTTCATTTATCATATATTTTAAATATTTACAAAAGGATGATCAGCACACACCAGTCATCATATAAGATATATAAGAATTACAGATTGATTGAGTTACATAGTGCACAGACTCCATCCACGTTTTTCTAAAAAAGAGTTCCTTTATTCACCTCTTCTTGTTCTTTTTATAAAAAATGTTTTCTTCCATGTAGCCAACACATTTCGTCTCTTAGCAGAGACTTCTTCAGAGCTTTCTAGTATATTAGCACCTGTGTCAGCTAGAGGTATAAAGAAACTCATAACATTGTGATGTGATGGCCAAAGTTCGCTGTTATGGGTTTCTTTATACCTATATGGAGTCTGTGCACTGCAATCTTATATAGCTCATATGATGAATGTTGTGTGTGATCATCCTTTCGTAACTATACTATGGAACTGTGCTCCTGTGTGGAAGATTAGGGGGCTGATCTTCCAGATCTGTGCACCACCCCAACTGGACTGAAACAATTCACTAGAAGTGATAGGTGCAAATTCATTTGCCTCAGCCTCATCTTTTTAAATCGTATTTTTAAATGTTTAATTATATTTATTTATATTATAAACTTCTTTAAATATTTGAATTTAATTTAGCATTATTTCACATGGGGTTTTATTTTAAGTCTGTCGCCATTCTCGTCTCTGGGAGGATGCTACAGTATTAGTTGTTGGACATATGTGGTGCTGGACTTGTTACCATTTCTTTTTGACAGTAGTAACTTACACTCGTAAAATTGGCTCCTCTCTCTTTTTCAGGAGATGGAGATGTGTAAGTCTTCACTTTTAAGTGACTTTACATTCAGATTTGTGAATCACCAAAAGTAATGAAGTTACTCAAAAGTGTAAAAGTAAATTACACATATAAATTACTCACAAGTGTAAGGTACCTTTGTGAATAGCCTCGACCATGTCCTTGCACTCAAGATGCTAACGTTTGTAAACTCTCTTGATCAGTCAAAGCGCTTAACATTTCTGTCACTCATGAAGACCATCCGCTAATTCCCATGAGCTCAGCTAGGAAGAACCTGCTTTTTCTCCTGGTGAGAATTTAGTCAGCGATCAATACTAAGAACTGTGTGTGTTGTAGGATATAAAACTGGCTTCTGCCTCATGTCAGAGAGCCCTGCTCCACTGTTGATGTATGATGGATGACCTGGTCAGTAATATTTGTATGATACACACACACTATTATTTTTTTGTGATAAACACTTTCAGACTTAAAAACGTGAGACCCTTTTGTTCTACACTGTGCGTGTCAGTACTTCTGGGAAGCAGGAATATTAAGTCACTACAAATTGAAATTTTACACATACACCCTCAGGTTTTTCCTCATTACTGGGCCTTTTATGAACAAAAACTATTGTAAGGGTCTGCGGCTGTGGTGTTTTTCGCATAGTTATGGATTCGTTGGTTTGCCACTTAATCATTTGCTGCATAACCTGTAGGTTTTAACAAAACAAATTGTTTCTAGCTCAAATAGTTCAAAAGTTGCTAAAACACGGCGACCTGGGTGCCTGTGCTCTGGAAGGCCCTTCGCAAATGTTGACTGGTCATCTTTCAATTGCTTTTTGCTGTGTTTGTGTGTTAACTTGGTACTAATAAGGTGAAATCTTTTTGCAGACAGTGTTGCATGTGTATAAATGTCAAAATAATAAGTACAATTATCACAAAATGCGCTGCATTACGCCGCATAATTGCCCTTTTCTTGCCGCATAATTTCATCAACCCTGCCACCTAATTTGGGCCTTCTCTGCCGCATAATTCCAGTGGCCCTGACTACTGGTAGTCACGGTTTTATACAAAACGTGTAAATCCCAATTTGGTCGGTAACGCGTGTTACTGGCCACGCTGGAAATTACAGATCACGCAGACTGAGGGCTTTAGCATACAAGTGTCCAAAAATCAAAATGGCTGTTGTTCTCGTTTATTTATCATTACCCCAAATAGGCAGAATACTTGATGCATTTAGAGACCACCAATATATAGAACAACCAAACCAACCCGTTTGCAAGGAAGGTGGTGAATACCGCAGGGCTCTGTAGTATACGGCTGGATACGTTCTAGTCTTTTGCCCTGTTGTAACACACACTAAACACCCACCCACCACAGGCGTCACCGGTCAGGTGACCCTGACAATAAAAGGGGCCGAGCGCACGTGCTCTGGGCCAGTTATCGCACCATACCACAGGCTGTTGGTGTCCGTCCTTTTATCACCATGTGGGCCTGAGGCCCAATACTACATTGGCGACGAGGCGGGCAACCTACCCCGCGTGCCCGTCACTCAGCGCTCCCTCGTCCCTCGTGGGAGAGAGATATGCGCTATCGCCCGCGGCGGCAGTGAGGGTCAAGCTCCACGTCGTAACACAGCCCCTGCCTTTGGGGATGAGAGCACGGATGGCGGCCGTCTCCCGACCACTTCGGGTCCGAGAATGAAGGAGTGCACAATCACCCCGACAACAGCAGCCACCTGCACGCCGTCGGAAAATGTGAGTCTCCCACCATGCATGTGACATGGCCACCGCAGTGCCCAGACACGGACAGCTGCACCTAGGGAGACCAGCGAATCTCACTACACCGCAACCGTGAGTGACCCCGGTACCCTGGAGCTAGACGCAGCTCTGTCGGTGGTGATCCTGCAATTTGCCGCAATAAAGAGAGGCGCCGCGACAGCCCCAGCTCTGCGCACCCCGCGGACCCTGCGAGAGGTATCAGACGGCAGGATAACTGAGTCTACGCCGTGCCGATGGCGTTGTGACCAGCTAGAGAAGCCCGCAGGAAGCACACCCTCATCCACGGTGCGTGACCAATTCACACCAACAGCGTGAGCGGGCCAGCCGCCCGGCAGCGAGGGGAAGAGTGCGCCGGCCCTGCAGCTGCGCCTGCCCGTCCTGCAAGTGACCGGCGCACCATCGTAGTGCAGAGCCACCACAACCCCCAAGGCATCGGAAAAAAAAAAGCCCCATCCACGAGGCGCTCCCGCCCCCAGCCTCCTGTAAGGCTGCATCAATCCCTCGGACACGCCCGGACAAAAACACCCGCAGATCGAATACTGAAGGAGGCACTTGCCGCCGTCACCACGCCACCACCCGGACTGAGTAGGCTGCCTGCCCCTCTGACACGCGCCCTGCGCGACTACTCATTGCCCCTGAGAGAATGAGACATCGTAGTCCCGCAAGTACCGCCAGCGGCGCAAGGGCGTGACATCCGCAAGCACGGGTGCATCTATCGGACGGCTGCCTCCCTCCCTGTCAACAAACCCTCAGCTGGCTGCCCACGGCAGGAGGAAAAGGAAGGGAGCACCTACCTTGCCCCCAGCGAATCTCCGCACGACGCACCACCCCGCCGGCCTTCAGACGCCCGCGGGAGCGGCTCAGCAAGCGGCGTAGGACAGTCTGGTATTGTCACAGGGTAGTGCGCCATCTGGTGGCCCAACGGCTCACCACACTGATCAGCATTTCCCGCATGAGCTCGCAGCTCCGAGAGCGAAGGAAACTATCCATGAGGAGGGACCACAGCACCACCTAGCTGCCGCGTTGTGCACCACACCCTGTGAAATGACTGCCGCAAGCATGCGCAAGCCTGAAAGAGTCTCGCACAGCTGAGGACATGAGCCTGGCAGCGTTACAGGCCCACGCTGGAGAGGCCTTGATGCAGAAAACATAGTTTGACCACACACACACCTGAGGATCTAACCAGAGGCCACAAAGGCTGCCACCAGCCCAAGATTGAATGCAACAAGTACGCACCGTCTCACTCGCCACCTCCCAGAGCCAGCACACAAAGCTGACCAAGGGTAAGCTGCACAGAAATACCTAGGACCTACACACAGTCTTCCCAGCTCCTCCACAGCGACCACTGACAGACAGTCACTACACGGAGCTTCACACCTTCTCGTCCAGGTCCCAAAGTCTGCAGAAGTCAGGGCAAGCCACCGTGACGACCGCAGCACCACCTGGCAGCTTCCAAGATGCCACGCACTGAGGGGTAGATATACTGCCTGGCCAGAGCGGACAGCTGGCGCACCCCGCGACCGTCAGTCTTAGCAGCACCGGAGGAGACATCCTGACACCACACTACCCTGCAGGGAGTGACAGGATCAGTGAGGGAAAATTTCAAAGTGATCCAACCAAGAGGATCTACACCGGCGCATCCAAAGAGTGGTCCGGCACCCTAACTGCCCACCACGACAGATGGCAGCAGACCAAGGACAAGCATAGCTGCACTGCACTCCCACGGACCAGCAGCAGCACAGCACAGCGTCCCGCTAACTAACCGGCAACAGCAGTCAACAGATACCAGAGTGCGCACCGTCACCACCAGGAAGACTGCCTGCTCACATCCAGTGGCTGAGGCGAACTACACCAGGCATAGCAAGACGTGCCCTCAGAGAAGAATGTTCATAGAGTGGCCCTCTGCACCCAGCAAGCGAGGGCAGTAAGGACAGTGTCGCAGAACAAGCAACGTCTCAAGGTGGCTATCCATGCCAAGAGGAAAAGGAAACCTGGTGCAGAACACGCACCCCACGTGGCTACCCAACGCCTCCACCGGCGAAGAGACCGAGCCCTTTGCCCCTCCCGGTGTACAGCCACAACCGATGCCAGAAGAGTGTGCCCAAGGAGAAGACGGAGCGCACTATGTGACATGCGCGCAGAAGGCAGCGCCAGTGAACCCGACGCACGGGCGACCGCCCAGTAGACAGACATTTCCACAAGGAAGCATTGCTAAACGCAGGTAGGAGAGTGTCCACGTCTCCACCGCCCCAGCGAAGCCCCGCAGTGGGCCGAAGATAACACGGAGTGTCCTCCCTCGCACTGCCTCAAGACAGAGTCGGCAGTGACCCACGACAGGCAAGAGAGGAGTTGCACACCCCCGTGGCAGGCCGCCACAGTAACAGATGCTCTGGCAGCGACCGGACGTCGCAGCGCACAGCAACAAAGAAGCCTGTCTTGCAGAGTGACCAGTCCGGACAAGCGCACCTGAAGAAGGAAGAAGCCGACCCGCCAGACGGTCGCAAGGAGGGAGAAGCCGACCAGCCAGACGGTCGCAAGGAGGGAGAAGCCGACCAGCCAGACGGTCGCAAGGATGAAGAAGCCAACCGGCCAGATGGTCGCAAGGATGACGCTGACCGACAATAGGTCAGAGAGCGAAGTGACCTGCGAAGAGATCTGACAAGAGGTCCAACAAGAAGAATGGAGAAGAGGTCCGTGAAGAGAACGACCGAGGAGATGTCCATGAAGAGGACCCCAGGAGAGGTCCGCGAAGAGGACCAGAAAGAGAACGGACGAGAAGTCTAACGACATTAACTAGAAGTCAGAAGTAATCGTACGAAAGAAGGTCGCGACGACAGGTCCAGTCACAGATCGTGGTGAAGATAGTGTCCTAGGTTTGGACAAGACCAGGGGGAAACGTGTGGAGTGCACGCTACACGGAGAAGCCTGGTTAGGGCAGACCAGCAGGAGAGAAGACCAGACCGCGTCGCGAAGGAAAGGATGAGAAGACAGATCTTGAGTGGCAAGATGCCATGGCGAAGGAAGAAAGAAGATGAGAAGAGGAAAGAGGTGTGAGCGACAGGTCAACTCACACACCAGAAGGGAAACACCCGAAGGGAAAAGTGCGAAGGTGCATGAACATCCGAACACAGTACCTGGAGAACATCAGCATCACTGGGAGTACACATCCACTTGCGAATCCCAAGATCACCCGGGGACGACAGAGGCGAGCAGGCCGGTCCGTTGGTAACAACCACCTCTGGGATGGAACGGACACAGGACCGTGGACATCCAAGGGGCAGAGGCCTCTGGGACACCGGTGGCAGCGGGTCCCGACACGAGAGATGGACTGTTGAAGCTCGCTCTGGAAATCCTGGGAGGACAAAGGCAGCACGCAAAGGAGCAAGTGCCAACAACACCCTTTCAGGTGGAACTTAGGACACGCAGAGGTGACCCGTTGCGACTCCTCCAACCTGATTGGAGCGACAAGGCGGCAGTCCACCGGTCCAGTGGAAGGCTGGCAGCAAAGGGCCTCCGGGTCGTCCGGTGAGAGGGGACACCCACGAGAGAGGGGCATCCGTGAGAGGGACGTCCTGCAACTGCATATCCCGTTGGAGATAGTGAATCACCAGATGGGGAATATACTTCACCCAGGACTGTACAGTGGACAATAACACAGAACTGATCCACCATCATCTGCATATTCACGGTATGTGGAACAGGAAGAGAGAGACTGTAGAGCACACTTCCACGCTGTGAGTCCAAGGAAGACTACATCCACAGGGCACCCTGACATCGGGCCAAGGAGAACTAGTGGTCCTGGTGGCAAGGACACCATCGTCAGCGGTTGACCAACAGCGAAAGAGACGCCGTGGGAAGTCATTGTTATTGTGTTGTGTTTTATTTGCAAATTGTATTCTCTCCCACAGGTTTGGACTTTATTGTTTTGACCTTCCTTAAAGTTTGGGAGGAATGTAGTATCCGGCTGGATACGTTCTAGTCTTTTGCCCTGTTGTAACACACACTAAACACCCACCCACCACAGGCGTCACCGGTCAGGTGACCCTGACAATAAAAGGGGCCGAGCGCACGTGCTCTGGGCCAGTTATCGCACCATACCACAGGCTGTCGGTATCCGTCCTTTTATCACCATGTGGGCCTGAGGCCCAATACTACAGGCTCGTCTTGCTGAAGTATGCTTTTACAACTTACATTTGCCGCCTTCTCAGAGTCCCAGGGCGGGTCTGCTGCTTCTGCTTCCAATAAAGAACCTGCAAAAATAAACATAACTTTCATTATGTAAAGAAAATTTCACAGAATGTCAGGGGCCGGTGAGAGTCCCTTGGGTAATGCCGACCAATCTACGCGGGCAAAGTTTCTCGCTCACTGTTTGGTGATACGTTATGCAATTAGTGACATTTTCCATACTTTTGACTCACTTCAGAAGGTGATTAGGAAAGACAAGCTTCGATCCTTCTCTTTTTACGACGGGAAATGAAGTACTTAAGTAAATGTGCATTTTGAAAACGTGGAATAATCGGCAAAGACATAACTCGGGACAGACGTATTACACTCCTGCGCCTTGAGAGCACTGACAGCCCCGAACATCATAAAGCAAAGGAGGTATATTAACTGAATGGATGAGATAATTGATCTCCCGGCGCGTGGGAGGCTCGTGAAACGCAACGACTTGTCGTTGTCAGAAATGGGACTCCTTAATGGAGCCAAACCTGTACCTTTGGGTGACTTCCTGCGGCGCCACAGGAAACTTCTCAGTTCACCCTCATTTGAGGGGTGTCAAGATGGCCCCCCACTTACCCCCCTCCCCCACCCCCCCAATCCCCGCAACAGCCAAGTGCATCCGTCCACTTCATTGAATAGAATAGAATCATACAGAAAGTCAGGGCCACCCTCACAAGCATGGTCGTCGCCATTGACGTCACTAGGATTACACTATGTGGTTTGATTTCGATTGTGGACATAGGTGTGCAGGAGGTGGAAATTATAATGTCAACAGGGCAACCTCAGCCTTTCATCCTTCTAAAGTCTGTTAGGTGAGTAATTGGGGCTGGGTGATTTTAACAACGATAGGCAATTCAGTTTGTTGATTTGGCGATACAAATGGTTGGTATGGTATAATCTCGTTGTGAAACAGATCATACCAAATTGTCACATTTGAAATGGTTCGAAGTCAGTAAGTATCTTCCAGGAAGTATGATAACCTGAAACTCACAGAAGTCTCATCACGGACGCAACCTTTGCTTTCTTTACATAACACAGGTCTGTAATGGTTGAAAATGGCTGATCCCTGCTGCTCTGGGATAGGTCCCCAGTGACCCACACTGAAGGGCCTCACCCTCATCTTCCCCATTTTTAGTTTTGAAATAACTGTCCACTCCGAGGCATTTCAATAGAGTGTTCATGATGTGCCAGGTTTTATGTCCGTGTTACTTAGTTTATGGTCAGTGTCACAGGAGCAAACAGTGGTCCCATTAGTAATACAGCACAATGAACCTTCATCTAGTACCGTGAAATAAGTTACACAGATATTGTAAATTACATCCATAATTTTAAACATATATTAATATATCCATAGTTGTATTATTTATTTTCCATACTCACATTATCATAATTCCCATATTTCAAATATATGATTAACAGAATAATGTGCCCAGGGAGGGTGCTTTAATCATAGTTTAGGGACCAGTTCCCTGGACCCTCAGACTACACCCTGGTCAATACCTACCTGGGATTGCGCTCTCACACGAGTTATAATGCTTGAGTATTTAATAAAAACAAAGTTGAGTGAGTGATCCTGAGGAATTATACTTTTCGAAATGAGCACTGAACTGCAGATGAAGCCTAAGTAAATGGACAGATTTGGACACAATACTAGGTAAAACCTCAACTCTGGACAGTAGTCAAGATGACGCCTCCAGAGGAGAGTATAATACTGAAGACAAGGCATCCAGAACCCAGTAGAAAACTAAAGGTGAAGCCTCAAGGTGAGGCCTAACTTATATTAGAACATTGGAATGTTGAGAGCTCTATTGAAGACAAGCACGGGGCTCCAACATTCCAATGTTTGTCTCCATGTTTCTACCTTTTTAATTTAAAACATTCTACCCTTTTTTGGTGGAATGTTCTAATAGCTTTAAAGTCCTTATGCCTCAAGCTATACTTGTTGTTAAAGGCCCTCATCCCCGCTATTGACCAGTATAGCCCTCAACAGTGGGCTATAAGGCTATAATGTGTTTGGAACCCTCAAAGCTGCTCTGATAGAGCTCCTCATTATAGTAAAAACCTCCCATCCAATCCGACATCGGATAGTCGAATACCCATTTTCAGATTAGACTGTACACGACAGTCAAAGTAAAATGAGTACCTCTACGGGGTTGGACAATGGCCCTGAGGATTTGTGAGAGATTGTCAGTAAGGGCCCTTCACCGGAGATGCCACTTCAGTGCCATTCTCAGACATTCATGAGGGGTATACATTTTCTGTGTGCACATGAGGCCAATCCAAGATGGCAGCTGTCCTAAAGGAGGCTAATTTGTCCGAGAAGCATTTTGCATCACCAACTTGGCTTGACATCTTCCCATTAGCTTTAGTTTACAATTAATAGGAAGAAACCAAGCTAAGATGGTGATTCAAACACCTTCTAGTAGAAAAAAGTTAATATCCCTAATGTCACCACTAACCAGTTACAAAATAATCTAAGGCCTTATTTAAAGTGTGGTGGCTAGTATACTCAGTCACAAACATGGCAGATGTCCCTTCCTCCTTATTACAATTGCATTATAGGCTCTGGCACTTTTAGTACGAGGGGCAGAATGTCCCCCATGTGTGACAGATTATCTAATTCAGGGTTGGACTGGGAACACAAACCAGCCCTGGCAATTCTGCTGGACCGACCCACTTTGGGGGGGGAGGAGGTGCTAGTGAGAAGAAGCAGCACTATTGCCGCTTTAAGCCTGCTACTGCTTTTCTTACAGAGGGCCGATATTGCAGCACTGATGCAAAACCGCCCCCCAGTAACAAAACCGGCCCGTGCTCGAAAATCGGCACCCCCACCCTTCCGGCCCACCGGGAAAATGCCCGGTGTCTGCTACGGCCAGTCCGGCCCTGATCTCATCCAATCAACTCTAAATAAGACACACAATGTCTCAATCAGTAAATCTAGCTAGGTCACAGATGTGCCACTTCCTTCTGGTATACATCTTGTTGCTGATTCGAGTGATGTATTACGTCTTGTCCCAGTAATGTCTTAATATTAGCTTAGTGGTGTTGAAGTGTGGAGGTCAGGTTCGTTTGACTGAGGGACAGCCTGTGTACTATTGAGCACTGATGTCTCTTCAGGGAAGGGAATAGGTATTTGTTGTTTGTATTCTGCTACTGGTCTTTTGGTGACCATGGAGGTGATTGCAGGAATCTATGCTTAATGCGTGCTGGTAGGAGTAAGTTGTGAAGAGTAGCACTCATTTTTGGGACTGGGCCCTGTTTCTCATCACCAGACTTTGACCCAGAGCAAGAGAGAGAAAATGGAGAAAGAAGGACAAGAAAGACAGAAAAACAATGATGACTGGGTACATCTGATGAAAAAGAAGAGAGATAAAGAGACAGGAAGTGCAAGGTGGTGGAAAAAAGAGGCATCAGGTGCAATCAAGACTGGACTGCCTTAGTATTTGTCAAATCCAGCATTCGGAAAAAACTGTGACTCTGCGCATATTTCATTTATTTAAGTTGCGACTTATTCCTTTTTGTTGCACTATCCCTTGTGGTGGGCAGTGCCTTGAGAGTGTGTAAGTGTGTGAATTAATGTCCTGGAATCCAGTCGCGGCTGGCATGAATCGCGAGTGGGGGGGGCGGGGGTGGGTCTCGCGGGCAGGGGGCTATTTAATAAAATTGGAAAAAAAACAACTTACCTTCGCCTCCGGTCCCGGACTCCAGCATTGCGTCTCCTGCTCTCTGCTCACAAGAAGCAGAAGCAGGCAGCCTCCCTCTCTTCCCCTATGCCAATCACAACGCTGCAATGGCAGCGTTGTGATTGGCTAGGACGCCGTCCTTACAGGCGTCTATGGGGAGGTCGTTTTCTTCATGCAGGCTGCGCAGCAGCCTACATGAAGAAAACGGAGAGTGCTATGACTGGTTTGGTCGGCCCTGGGGCCGACCAGTCAGCGTCCATAACATTGGGCTAGCCACTCCTCCCCGACCCGCCCACCCCCAACAAGGCTTGCCCTTCTTCTGCTTTCTCGCAGTGCGAGAAGCAGAAACATACTGCGAGAAAGCAGTGGGGCGACGCTCCGACGCCCACGTGGAGGAGCCGCCCCTGCTGGAATCTGATTGGTCCGATCTCAACATGATGTGTGGAACAAAAATAAAACTTCTATTTTGCTCTACCGCCACCAGAAATGAATCATACTCATCACAGTCAGCCTGTATTGGGCTCCTGTCAGTGACTGCACAAGTTGTTTTCAATGACCAATCTCTCATCTGCTAAGTTTTGGTATGCAAATTTGTGAACACTATTTTTAGTGTGAAAATGATCATTTAAACCTTGTCAAAAACCCTGTCTCTGACACATCTGTTTAAATGAAATATGTTCTATAGGTAGAGTCTATGCTCTTTCTATATTGACCTTATGCATCTGCAAAAACAGTTATCTAAATCAGGGTTCTCCAGAGTCGGTCCCAGGGGGGCCGAATCCATGCCAGATTTTTAGCATACCCCCATTTAGATAAATGTAGTTATTTTAAAAATCTGGCATGGATCCGGCCCTCCAGGACCGACTTTGGAGAACCATGATCTAAATGATAAGGCACAACAGGGTGAAACGTGTCTGTGATGTGATTGTTGAAACTCGTTGAGAGCTGTCAGACTTCGGCTCATACTTAAACGCAGTGGCGTAGCTAGGCACTCTGCCGCCCGTGGCGGTCCCTGCCTTTTGCCGCCGCCGAGCGCCTAAGAGCGGGGGGGGGGGTGGCGATAAATTTACCTGCCGCCCCCAAATCTCGTGCCGCCCGGGGCGTACCGCCCCCTCCGCCCCCCCCTTGCTACGCCAGTGCTTAAACGACGGTCAGCTTATGAACTATCCACAGACTTTGCTTGGAACTGTTGAAGCTAGAAAGTGGGCGATGCCCAGTGCATTTGACCACATTGACAGATTCTTCTAACACTTTGGGTCTAGCGTGTACCGGAGGAAGGGCTGCAGATGGACTGTGCCCTGCCTGGATGCTCTTGAGTCTTTTATTTATAGAAATGTTTTCACAAGCAGACGGAGGCGAGTAATGATCCACATATTTCATGGAAAGTGCGAGTGCTCGCTTTGAGAGCACATGTATAATAAATCCAGGTTATGGCTGGGGTTCTGTAGCAAAGAATAGTTATTTCCTGCTCGTTAATGCGCATTAGCCCCTCGGTTTGCCAGACTGCCATCCCATTATTCTATGGGGGTTCATAATACATAACCCCGCGTCCGGTCTAGTCTCCCCAGCTCCACCGCATTGTGTTTTTTACAAGACGAATGAGGTGTTCTACTGGCGGATTGTAATCCTTGCTTGAACCACCCAGCGCGAGAAAATACGAGACTCTGGAAGGGGGCTTCAGTCGGAGAGAAGTACTCCCCAATCACGGAACACGTACCATTGCGTAATACGTGCTCCTGCGCCTCTGAATCATAGGGGACCCGGTAGTCCAGAATCAGAGGGCCACTCATTCAGGCTAAAACATAACACTGGGGTAGCAAGGGGGCCTTGGCCTTTAATGAGGTGGGAAAATGAGCTTCCAGGGGATAGTTTGGTAGTAAAAGGCAGTCATATCTGATGTAGCGTTACCCACCCCCTACACTCTTGGGCCTTGGTGCCACGGTGCCTGCTGGATTAATGCTAGCAATCCTTTTTATACCATGGTTACTAGAATTATGCAATTCTGTAGCCGCGCTATTTTACGCACTATTATGGGTTTGTTGCATTTGTCATATAATCCGGCATGTTTTTCAGATTTTAACAAAAAATGTTTTTAGCTTAAACAGATCAAAAGCTACTATAAACACAGCAACACTTGTTTCCGCGCACTGGTAGCCCCTTCACAAAGGTTGACTGGTCACCTTTCCATAGCTTAGTCCTGTATTTTGTTGTTAAACTGGTACTAACAAGGAGAAATCTATGCCGATAAAGCGTTAACATGTGTAAACAAATGGCAAGGTAAGTAATACAATCACAATATATGCTGCAGTATGCCACATGATTTTTTATTTTTATTTCCACATAATTTAGTCAATGCTTCTGTATAATTTATTCCTCCCCTGTAACAAAATTCCAATGTCTTAATCGTTGGAGGCCAAGGAGAGATTGCAGTCCAGTATACTTTTTCCTGTCTTGTAGCAAATTCAATAGAGTATACTATTCCGAGATTGGTTCAAGTTAGTATATTAAGTAGCCAGAACCCACTCAGTCACTGGGAGCGTCTGCTCATAGGAGCACTAGCCCTCACCCACCCATTGGTGGCCTGCTTCATCATTGGGTCTTGCTCCTCGTTGGACCGGCGCTGCAATGCCCAATAGGCCGCTTGAGAAGGCCCTTTGCCGGAGATCTTTTTTGCTCCCCTAATGAGGTCTAGGTACGTTAACGAGTACCAGCAACTGAATTGGAATATTGGTGTGGGGTGATTAAAATTGACTATGGATATCTGGGTATTTAATATACTGCCTTGAACGAATATGGGATCAGTATACTCTATTGAATTTGCATAATTCCAATGGCCTTGCCTTGAGAATTATATAAATCTGTGTGAGCTATTGCAATTTTAGGGGCCCCGCAACACATTTTGGCGAAGGGGATGCTAACATCTTACTTCACTGGTACCGTATGACGCAAACGTTTACTTCTAGAAAACAAATTAAATGAAGACAGATATTCTATTAATTTATTGTTTTGTTAAACTCTGCCTGCCACTCATGGCCGCCTCAGTCTACTTTCCTTGCAGGAGGGGACTAGAGGAATTACGAGCACACAGACAGACTGACATAATTATAGAGTGTGTATGACAATCTGCACCTCTTGAAATTGAGTATGGGGCAGGACTATTCTTCAGCACATAAATAAATAAACAAACAAACAAATAAATACCCACTACCAGAGATATTCCTAGAAAGTTCTACAGCATGATATTGAGGACATTAGAGAAAGTAGACCCATTCAAAAAGATAAAACCAAAATTAGAGCAGACTACACTCAATAATGGTAGAAAGACATTTGCCAACCTGAATATGAAAAGGGGAAAAGCTTATTACAGTTTTGGCAATGTTCTGACAGAGATGGAGATAAAAGCCAATACATCAAATATACTAAATGATCTACAGACTATTGACAAAGATAATAAGGAATATCTGTCAGAAAGCCAATGAATAAAACCACTATGTGAATTGACTAACCACCAGAAAATTGTACCAAGCTCCTGTTCTGATAGGAGCTGAAACCCTAGTCAGCTTCCTCTGATACTCAATACAGACTGGACATATTGATCGAGTACTTTGAAGAGCTGTACTTCGAGAGACCTATGTAGACCTGGCTACTGTATTCTGGCATTTAAAGCAGTGTGCTGCACACAACGGCCCCACCCCAATTGAAACCAGTGGCCTGGACTGGCCTGAAAAGACCTGCCTGCCTCCTGATTAGCTGGTCTGCAAACTGGAAGCACCCAGTTGTGAAGTGATGAAGAAGGCTTGCCTGTCCCGAACAAGGAGCTGTGACACCAATCAAATGGTGTACCAGCAGACGTTTTAGGAGGACAAGAAGTAACATCATAATAAAAGATTGATAATAAAATTCCAGGGGAGCAGTGGTTGTATGTCGTAGTATTGACTACTAAAATATTGAGATATACAAATATTGCAACAAAATGTTGGGAAGAAAATATCGTGCTTTGTATGTAAACTACAAAAAAAAACTACAAATATATCAACAAGAGAATATAGTGTTGTAGGGATTCTGCACATACACAGAGCTATGCACAGGATAATAGGACCTCGGAATATAGTGGTGAGCCAACCATAAACCTTAGCACCTAAAACCCCAACCCGACTAGCTGTAGCGTCTCATTAGCAACAATGCTACCAATGATTAGACAACCCAGAACACGGTATCTCTCTCTCAGGACTCGCAGGAGCAAAAACACCCTTTCATCACTCACTCATACCTGTCCACAACGCGCGTAATAAGAGACACAGTATAGTTTAAATGTTTATTTCAACTATCGTGCTCTAAGATAAAGTACACGAGCCAGTACTATCAGCATAGTTACAATTCCATAGAATACAAACGGGGAAAGCATTTCATAAAACAGTGGATATAGGGCTAAATGACTATACCACCCTCCCCGTGCTATTTGCTAGTTTATTATATAAATAGAAAACCTCTGGGCATTGTTAGGCGGACCCTCATACCTCAATCTCTAGATGCAAGTTTTACATCAGTAGACAAAAACAGCTCTTCTCTCTGAAAAGGTTTTTCTCCAAGTGTCTCTAACAGTGCAAACACAATATTAAAAGCACCCGAATTTCTCCAGTTCAGCTGCACATAGTGTTATGTCTAGGTGCGAGGGATAGGCCAGATCAGTAAGAACAAGGGACGTTGTTTTTCGACCTTGTACATGTTGTGCAGAAGCGACCCACAGGGAACAAGAGAAAAGGTGAAAGGCAGAAATGCAGACAGTCCTAATATAGCCAGGCACAAGCAGAGGCTTGAAAAACAGATTCACAAAGTAACGTGTGCAGAAAAGGCATCATGGCAGCCAGGCCGCAGCCAACTTAGCAGGGCAGGCCATGAGGCCACAAACCACATGACACCCTCCCTGGACAGTCCATCGATCTAGACGGAGTTCAAAGCTAATGAGCAGAACAGAAACGTCTGTTTGTGAAAAAGTCCCCTTGAAGGACAACTAACGGGAAAGAAAAAAGAAAAGGTCTGCAGAAAAAATACAGGGGGAATCCGAAAGCTGAGGCCCTTGTCAATCCATCAAGGTGTAGGTGCAGAAAAACGCCACACTTTCCAGGAGGACATCGTTGGAATCATCAGAAAAAAGAGACGCCATCCAGTCCAATAAATCAAAACTACAGTCATGTTCCTCATAAGAGGGAGTAGGAAAGAGCATTGCGGGATAACTTGCGTGATACTCAACATAACTTTGTTGTAGGAGAGTCTGAGCAGCCGCACAGACATCCCATTGTGCCAAAATTCCAAGTGCTGCCGCACGCGCCATATAGCCATCCCGGGACAGTCCCGCTCATGAACCTCTAAGGGACCCATCAAGGGGACGAAATCCAGGCGAGACAGAGACGTATTGGAAAGGCAATAATCCAAGGACCAAGAAAAAGGACAGCGGATGCAAGTCATCACAGGTTGCACGCAAGTGAAATACGCAAAGCGAAACGAAAGACTGTAGGACACACTGATGGTCGCCAATGGCAGGATGCCGAAGCCGGCGAGCATGCGTTCACGGAGCATCTGAAGTCGACCGGGGTCGAGAAGGGCCCAATGAAGTGCAGCCATTGCGCAGTAAACAGAGCAAAAGCAAAATACCAGCCACCAAAGCGAGGATCAACGGAAAGCCGCCGAAGACGCTGGAAAAAATGGAATGAATAAAAGCCGGTATTACACCAAAGATAGTTTGAAAAGAGGCCACAAGGCCAGAGCCCACAACTTTAAATAAGTGCACCAGACCCTCGGTGCGTGACGCATTAAAAACGCGGTGAATCAGTTCACCGAAATGTTGTGGGAGGTTAGTGTTCAAAAGGGCCTGTATCTCACTGTGGGTACTTGCCACCTGGAGAATGAATGTCTCCCGGGCGGACGTAAGCATAACCTCCTGGTTCAATAATAGCGCCTTTATTCTGCTCAATTTATTGAAATCCGCCTTCAAGGTAGGAATGGAAGGCCAAATGGAACTATCTACGATGTCGTGCGGGGGAGGAAAAAGCACATTTTTGCAGCAGACAACTCTGTGGGAAACGGTAACAATATATGGTATACCGGCTAGCATGCCACAGCAGTCCTGATTATTCAGAAGCAGATAGCTACCATTAGCAAGCACAGTGAAAGTAGGAGATATAGCAGGAGCAGGAATACCCTTCAAAACACAAACAAGATTCGGAGCTGAAACGTTACAAGCGCCGTGCAACTTAATGTGTTTGCAAATAAGGGAATGACCCACAGTAGAATCACAAGTCTCGCCTGTGAGAAACACCTCCTTGCCGTCCCGAAGACATTTAAACATGAAAGGCAGGGACCACAGTTTATGCAAGAAGGCACTGCCCAAAAGCTGAAAACGGCCAACGGTATAATGTTTCATGCAGGAACTGAATTCAAATAAAGAAAAAGGTAAAGTGATAACCCCGTGTACTAGCCACACCGCAGAATCCAATTCCGCAACAGAGAATGGTAATGGCTATATTTTCTCGATATGTAACAGAGTGTATGTGGCATCCTTCATGAACATGAACTGCTGCTTGTCAGTCAAATTAAAAGGTAAAAACAAGGCAGTGGTGTTCAGAAAATGCCAAGGAACTTTACCCAATTTAATTGTCTGCAAAGTCCATGCAAACTGCATAACTGAACGCAATTGATTCTGACCATGATATAACACAGAAACATCATCTTGTACAATATCAACAACAGAGGACACAATATTCTCCAACGTGTAAATGCGGGAAGACAGGGTATTAATACTATTGTCAACAACAGCAAGCACCTTTTCTAAATTTGCCTGATCAATCTCCCGAAGGCGGGAGGCAGCTTCAATTTGCGAAAGCTTCCAGAGTTCATTGTAAGTTTCATAAATGAATCTCTTAGGTCGAGGGCCACGAGGCCCCAGAACAAAATCGGACAGATCAATGTTGCCTGAAAGGAGGGATAAATGCTGTTTCACAGAATCTAAGGAGGAGTGTTGCAACCACTGTTTACATAATTTTCCAACAGAATACCTTGTAACTGTACGAGAGTCAGAAAACCTCGGGTCTGGCTTATCCTGTTTGTAACCAGGAGCTGAGTCATGAAAACGCAGTTGGCAGGCATTCGCCGCTGTTGGCCAAGCCAACCAGGGTGACTGAACAAACGTGGAAACATTAAATGAATTGTTCTGAAACAAAGCTTGCAAATCAGTAAGTGAAATATTAAAATGCAAGCTTTCATTAGTGGTGGAAGAAAACACAGGAATGGAAGGGGCATTTAATTGTTTGGAAGTAGCCAAACCCCAACACGTTGTTTGATAGATTGAATGATTTAAAAACAGAATTTGGGTAGGGATGAGGCAAGCACGGTGCAAGGCTTCTGTGCCTTGTACCTGCCATGATTTGGAGCCCCAAATAGATTTCAAGTCAATGGTGTCCCGCCAGTGCTCATAACCACCCACAGCCAAAGCGGCCAAAAAGGAACCCGAATACAATAATTTGGTGTGGGTCAACATGATCTTCTGCGTAGAAGAGGCGTTTAACTTAAAATAATAGGACCCAGGGTTCGATCTATCAAAGTTGGTAAAATAAGTAAACTTGTTTCTAAGAGTGTGGGAGCTGCCTGGCAAAGAGGTAGGACAATGTTCCCATTGGGTGTAATTCACAGGACCCCTAAGGGTACTTGGTTTATGGAGAAAATGGTTGCCCCAATGCTGATAACAATATAAATCGGCATAACTCGCAGAATTCATGTACAAATCTTCAGCATTAAAAGCAGCATAATATTTCAAATCAGTAAATAACGATTCAACGGCATGCACATCCCAATCGTCAGAATGAATATTACTTTTAACGACATCACCCATTGAAACACGGAGGACATTTGGAACATTAATAATTTCGGTAGGTCCATGAATTTGGAAATTTACCGCATCCCATACGATGCCATCAGCGACTGGGAAAGCTGAAATGTTCACAAATGTGTGGTCACGCTTCATGATGTGAGATGAAGAATGCGGAGCCAAAGTTCCAGTGACACAGTTCACTGCAGATCATTCTGGTAAATAGTGACCATTGATTAGTAGAAAAAAGACTGTGACAAAGCCAATGGACATAAACAAAAAAATCAGGAAAAAGACCAACCAAATGTATGTCCAGGGAGGAACCCAAAAATTGTCTCTGAACCAGGATACAAATAAACTGAATTTGGACGGGATTAGTGATGAGGTGGAATCCGAGTCAAAGGAATAACGTATTGGGCTAAGTGGCGTAGTTGGTGCTTGAGCCACCGACTCGTTGGCTGGGTATGTATACTCAGTCTCCTCTCCGCAGGGGAAAGCTGGGAAGTCGAGTAAGCGATCAGGCAAATCTACCATCTCGATAGCAACATCTGTGACCGTTCGGGCAAGAGGGCCACGAACATATGTCCGGGAAATGACTGGACAAGAGACCGCTGGTGTTACACTATTCAGGATCGGCCAGATGTTGTAGCTTGACATTGTCCACTGAGATGAATCTGTTGTCCTTTCGACCAGGAAGCGGTGGTAAGATGACTGTACGAGTACCCTTCAAGCCAAGGACTGGAACTGGTGCACGATAAGATGGGCCAAATTATTTTTTGTTCTCCACTTTCTCTCGAACCAGATCTCCAATCTTCGGAAGCCAGCCGGCAACCGGAATCTGCAACGCAGCATCTGTGGCTGAAGGTAAATGTTCATTTGCAAGTTTGTCTCGGTCTTCTTGTAAGCCCTGTAACATAGTAGAATGGTTATCTACATCAAAGATGGCGGACTGCGCCGCCATGTCTAGACCATCAAGGTCGGGCACAAACATTTGTATGCCAAAGAGCATTTCATTTGGGGTCCGCCCACCCAGAGGTTTTCTAGGGAGATTATTAAGTGCATGTTGTACGGTATACAAGTGGGCCAGCCAGTTTCTGCCAGTACCTAAGACTCTAGCTGTCAAGGATTGCTTTAAGTCACGGTTCATTCGTTCAACAATCGAATTGCCCTCAGGCCGATATGGAGACGAAAATTTCACCCGCACCCCCAGGGAACCTATTGCATCCTTGTAAGCCTTAGAGGCAAACGCTGGATCTTCGTCCGAATGGAAGGTGCCACATGCGAAAACTCCCACAAAGACACGCAAATCCCTTATGACATTTCGAGCGTCAGCACTCCGTTGTGGCCAGACCCAGAGGAACCGTGTGCACGAGTCCACTGCAACCAAGATGTATTTATATGCAGTGTCCGAAGAAAATGGACCGCAGTGATCCAGGTAAACACACGCATAAGGTCTGTTTGAAATGCAGAGCGATGTTTGTGGTGGACGTGTAACCGTGGAAGGCTTAATCTGCTGACAAACGTCACAAGAAAGCACATAGGTACGGGTTTGTTTGTATAAACCACGCCACCAGTACCGCTGCTGCAAGATGGAAACCGTCGCAGACACGCCCGCATGAGCCGAAGCCATGCCTTCGTGTGCGGCAGTTATCAAGGAAAGTCTGCGGTCCGCGTTGGGAATCAGCCGATCACCAACGTCTGGAATACTTACGAAAGGAGCCTGTTCGGGACCTAGTTGATAAGTATATTTGGAAGGGAAACCCCAGGGATATTTGGTACCTTCCTTTGTTGCAGCAATAGCTGCCAAGATATCAGTATCTATTTTAGTCATGGATCTTGTAACTGCTGCGACTGAACACATGGCTACTGCTGATTTGGCAGCTTTGTCTGCCAAACCGTTACCACCAGCATGTGCGCCCACACGCTGGTGGCCAAGGGTGTGAATCACCTGTGTGAGAGGCAGACGTTGTTTCAAATCTGCCACTCGAACCCAAAGCATTTTATGCTTAATCGTGCTGCCTTTTGCATCTCTATAGTCGTTTTGCGACCAAAAGAATAGATTGTCATTGAAAGATTGAACACAGTAGTATGAATCACATACAACCAGAGTCGTCACATCTGGATTAGCGAACTCAAGGGCGAGCACCAATGCGCGCAGCTCGGCCAATTGTGCAGTACTGTCTCCTAGTGCCTGTGTGTGCACGACAGTTGATTTGAACTTTCCGTTCACCATGGTACCTGCAACAATAGCACATGCCGCGGAATAAGCATGCTTGGAACCCGTGGCCGGTTGTGCCGAACCATCAGTATAGATTATACAATCATAATCCTCAAGCGGTAGCAGAGACAGAGGAGGAGGATGAACGAATTCATACTGTAAAAACTCCTGTGTCTGAAGAGAAGAATCAAAAATGAAAGTGACATCCGGGGACGTCAAAGATGTTGCCCATTGTATCCAACGGGGTGCAAAGCTTTAGAGTTCGGAACACTTGCTTTAGTCACTGCCTCCAGGGCAGGATATGGTGTTACCACCAGAATGCGTTTTCCCTGTGCCAGTGCGCGTTCTTTTAGAATCGCCATTTGCACTGCAGTCAAAACTTTCTCCACAGTTGAAAAACGCATTTCTGCGGAAATGTAAAGATGTGACTTGTATGCGATGGGTACTGTGTCACCTTCGTTAAAGGTTAAGTACGTGAAACCCACGGCCCCTGGAATTATTCTAATCACCAGATTTGTGTGGTTGTCACGAGTCAACAAGAATTTAGATTTAAGTAGATCTGTCTGCAAAGACTGCAGTATGGAGGAATGCTCCGGAAGCCACCATGACTTCGAAAAGTTAGGCTGTATCAAGGCATACAGTGGCTTAATACGCTGGGCATATTCGGGAATGTAAGTACGCCCGAAGTTTAGAAAACCCAGTAATGACTGAAGCTTCTTCAGCGTAGTGGGAGGGCACAAGAGTGCGCACTTCTCCAAGAAATGGGGGGCTAAGCCCTTACCTTCATTGTTGAGTTCATAACCCAAAAACAAAACGGTAAATTCAGCAATGTGGGATTTGGCAAAGTTGAATTTGTATCCCAGGACTGCAAATTCAAGTATAATGCGGTCCACTCGGGAAAGATGCGGGTATAATTCGTCGTCTGTCAGATAGATATCATCGACGTACGAACATGCATCTGGGTCTATGCCGTCTAACAAAGAGACGACACGGGCAGCGAATACGCCTGGACTGTTCTTGTAGCCCATTGGTAAACGCCGGAATTTGAAGTGTTTACCACCGGAAGTGAAAGCGCTCCATTGGCTGCACTTCGGGGACAAGTTGTGCGTGTAAAATCCATTGGATAAGTCAAGTGTCGTTTTATATTTTTTACAAACAAGACTGTCTACAAGCGCAGAACTATGTGTATTTTGTACCGCAAAGGTCCGACAATGAGAGTTCAAATGTCGGTAATCCAAAACTAGGCGGTACGATCCGTCGGGTTTAGAAACCGCGAAAGGGGATTATTCATCGGTGATACGCATGTTTCAATTACTCCTTGATATTCCAACTGAGTCAGAATGTCGGAGACGGGACCTTTAGCTTCCCGCTTGATGGGATATTGGGGTTGTGGCTGAGGCAGCGAACGCAAAGGAATATCATGGGGGGGAGAGTCTTCATCCCAGCCCACGTGGTTGCGGTATAGCGCCGGAGCCAGGGACGCAGCCCACTCGGCTGCGAGAGCCTCCGCTTTGTCCTTGGGGACATGGCGAGAAAAGCTCGGAAGGATTACCTCCTCCCCTGTACGCGCAGCTAGTACGAACGGGGGCGGCCAATCCGCCTCTGCCAACAGAATGTCGTACGAAGAGGTCAGATTTTCCCCAAAAATCCCTTTAATTACACGCTGTATGTCACCTTCAATTTGAAAAACAATATTGTATAGTCTGTCAGGGGGTGCCACTCTGGTGTCTGCTGTCTCAACAGTAATGAATGTATCAGTTGCTGTCGCCTCCACATGAGGACGTAGCGCCTCCCGCACTATGGTAACTTCTGCGGCGCTGTCTAGGTGTGTCACTGCCCACGTCCAATTCAGGAGTCTCGTTCTCACCGTCTGTGGCATATCTCGCTGTAACAGCGGCAACTTTTTTCTTCTGAAATTGTGGGCAAGAACGTGGAAATTCGTCTGGCTTCCCTCGGACTTGTTGTCGAGGTTGGTCTCGTCCCTGAGGAGTCTCGCGACCCCTTCCTCTATCTTGGCGATTTCCTCCACCGGCCTGAGAAGTTGTTGGTGCCTGTGAAGAACGAGGAGAACGCGAATCAGGGACTTGAAATCTCTCTGGAGATTTCATTCTCGCCCTATCGCGCAAATCATAAGTGCGTTCAGAAGAGACTGAAGCCGGGAAGCGCCTCGCGACCCGGGCTTCTTTGTTGCTTACCCTGTTTTTTCTGTCTCCAGTTCTTTTTAGTAAAGAACGGCTTCTCATCCTTCTCTGTTTGAGATTTCGGTTGAGGCTGTGATTGAGTTTGCGTTTTTGCAAAAGGCTTAACTCCCAGGCTATTACGTCTAATGGTTTTGTAAGCCTGGGCTATAATTTTTGGTAATTCGCGCAGCTTGTCCGGATCTGGGACCAAAGCCAAAGCATTAGCTACTTGAAAGTTCACTGCATCGCCCTTGACATTCGCAAGGATCAAATCAGCTACTACGTCGAACACTCCCACCAGTCTCATCCCTAATTCCACAGCCGCTTCAGGGCCATGCTCATCCTGTACACGTTTAATTACAGAGGGGAGAACCGTCATGGAAGGAGTGCCGAAACACTTCGCATATACTGCTGCGAATACCCTACCCCAGTTGTTGCATTCGGCCAACTCAGGGACTAAGTCTTTTGGCAAACTAATCGTTAAAATCCTGTGTTTATCCACGGGAGAGGTGTTAGGAAAAACTGCCTCCAGCTGGTCAAACTTCTCTGCAAGCCAATAAGGAAAATCATCCTTATTTTGTGGGCGCTTGCCCATCACCGAATTAACCATGACAGGGCTTATGGTCACACCGCCTGCACCAGCTGGATGGGCCGCAACTCCAGGCGGGGCTCCCTGGATGTTGCCTGTAACATATTGTACTAAAGCTCTATGCACTCGTATCAAAGACGAATGCATATTACGCATTTCAGCGACTGCCACCGTCATATAACGCGGATGTGGGGTATACCCGGCCAAAACAGGCCAAGTGGCCCCTTCAATGGATAAGGGGCCTAAACAAACCGTGGTAACCGGTTGGGGGAGGGCGCCATCAAACCAAACACGGTGTTGCCAAGCCGTGAGCGGTACTTCAAGATTCCTATACGGTCTATAGTGATTAGGAACAGCGGTGGCTTCATATTCATGGAACATATTATCAGTCCCATCCACCGCCGGAAAGGTGATCCAAGAATAGAACACCTCAAAGTGGTGAGCTGGATCTGCTTGTACCACAAAGATTAGATCGACACCCGCGTCAGGCACTCCATACACTGTTAAGTGAGCCCGGAGCGCTGCACGGCTATGTGCCGCAATTTGAATAGCCATTCTAGGCTAAAAGTTTTTGACAACCTAATATGAGGCAGCACAATATAGGGTTATATTTAAAAACCTTTTAACAACTTCAAGCTTGAAAGAACCTATAAAAACGTCAATATAGGAGGTATCACCGTCACACACGCTTCCGGAAGTGTCTGTGAAGGGGGTTGTGGACAAGCACAAGCACTACTCAAGCGTCTCGCAGATAAGCAGCCCACTCGTTGGTTGCGCCATGTTGTAGGGATTCTGCACATACACAGAGCTATGCACAGGATAATAGGACCTCGGAATATAGTGGTGAGCCAACCATAAACCTTAGCACCTAAAACCCCAACCCGACTAGCTGTAGCGTCTCATTAGCAACAATGCTACCAATGATTAGACAACCCAGAACACGGTATCTCTCTCTCGGTACTCGCAGGAGCAAGAACACCCTTTCATCACTCACTCATACCTGTCCACAACGCGCGTAATAAGAGACACAGTATAGTTTAAATGTTTATTTCAACTATCGTGCTCTAAGATAAAGTACACGAGCCAGTACTATCAGCATAGTTACAATTCCATAGAATACAAACGGGGAAAGCATTTCATAAAACAGTGGATATAGGGCTAAATGACTATACCACCCTCCCCGTGCTATTTGCTAGTTTATTATATAAATAGAAAACCTCTGGGCATTGTTAGGCGGACCCTCATACCTCAATCTCTAGATGCAAGTTTTACATCAGTAGACAAAAACAGCTCTTCTCTCTGGAAAGGTTTTTCTCCAAGTGTCTCTAACAGTGCAAACACAATATTAAAAGCACCCGAATTTCTCCAGTTCAGCTGCACATAGTGTTATGTCTAGGTGCGAGGGATAGGCCAGATCAGTAAGAACAAGGATGTTGTTTTTCGACCTTGTACATGTTGTGCAGAAGTGACCCACAGGGAACAAGAGAAAAGGTGAAAGGCAGAAATGCAGACAGTCCTAATATAGCCAGGCAAAAGCAGAGGCTTGAAAAACAGAGTCACAAAGTAACATGTGCAGAAAAGGCATCATGGCAGCCAGGCCGCAGCCAACTTAGCAGGGCAGGCCATGAGGCCACAAACCACATGACAATAGTAGACCAGAATATCATCATAAAACAGGTAAGTATATTGATTTTACTATACATAGCATTATATTTCATTTAATTCAGAAACTAAAGTTTAAATTAGAAATACAATTAAAAATAAATAAATACAATATCCAAAACAAATAAGATAAAGTAATATTAAAATAATAGAATAGGCTTTAAAAAGATAAATTAGTATCTAAACAATTAACTAAAATTACATTAAAATTATTAATATTAATCACACTAAAAATAATGAACATATGCACAACAAAAACATGTAGCAAATTATATGAAAAATAATGTAAAAAAGAAACCAAAAATATAAAATTATACATTATTTAACTTTATAAATAATTACATAAAAAATAGAATATTTTTCACACAAATATTACAACTCCTAACTAAGCAATTTTAAGGAAAGTACTTGACTTTGCAGGGATCAGCTTTACTAGTCTCATTCCAATGTCAGCAAACTTAGCGAAAGTGTGACACTTTGGAGGGGTCAGATTTACTATTCCCACTTCTACATTTTTTAACAAAACATTCTGTATATTATAAATAGAATTAAACATTCTTTACCAATTTGTTAAAATACTAAAACATTTCTCACCATAGAACCCTAAAAACGAACACCGACAAACAATTAAAATTAATACAAAAATCAATAATGTAAAAATGATCAATTATGAATATCACATTAAAAATCAATAAGAAAACAATTATTAATACAATTAATCAACATAAAAGTGTTTACCGCAATAAAAAATAAAAAATTGAGCAACCAATTAATAAGTATTAAAAATCAACAAATAATTAAAATAATTGATTAAGTTATATAATTAATTATCAATTAGATCAGTAAATTAAATTGTAAATTAATGACAGTACTAGAACCTTATAATACAAAAATAACTACAATTTACCAAACTAATGAAAAAACGATATCTACAGCTACAATAAAAAAGATATTACACAACTTTAATTAAAAGAAAATATATTAAATACCTAAAAACATGCTATTCTTGCCTTCTATATTCTGTCCCACAATTTTCTTGATGTCACAATAATTTTGACACAATGTTTGTGTTTTTAACACAATATTCTGTTGGAATACCAAGCAGCCTTTTGTAGTGCATTTGCTAAGTGAATTTATTTCCAGGCACTGATGCCAGGCTTTTTATTATGAACAAGGCAATCACAGTTTCACAGCAAATGCCCTCTGGCATGTGGGCATTCAGGTATAGTCCGTAACTGCCTTCAGATTAACTGTACCAGTGTTTGGAGATACACCGAGTCCTGCTTGGTTTTAAGGTCATGGAACAATCCAGCTCCAAATCCAGAATGAGAAATTTATTGGCTTCTCTCAGAGGAACCCATGATCCCGTTCCACAGGAGCACTTTTTCTGAATGAAAAAGCATCCAAGATGGGCTCTAGTGCCAGTGCAACCATCATGATTTCACAACACATGCGTATATGTATTTTTAATTTACAACTACTAGATGACCAACTGCCATTTTCAAATAGTAAATTAAATTACAGTATAGTGTTGAGTGTGGGCATGGCGGCCGCTTGATTCGGCTGTTCATGGTAAGCTCCTCTCCTCTATGACTGCGGGTGTACGGGTTTAATCGGGTCGCTCCAGGGCATAAATGCTTCACAATTGCCTCACTCAAGCATCTCCGCATGGTGTTGGTTGCTGGTGCAGCTCCATCTTCCCTATGATGCTGCAAGATTAGTTGAACCCCCTCCACTCACCTCTCGGCGCTTCCGGATCCATGCATGTCTGCCTCGACTGCCATGTTTTCTGTGCTGGTTCTCTGGGGCAATTGCTGCTGGAATTGTGCCAAAGGTGAGATTGGTTAAACCTAACAGGGTCTGAGGCTTAACACAAGCTACAGATTCTTCGCTTGTCACTCAGGGGAGATGCCCTGGCGGTAAATCTAGCGGAGAACTGAAGCCTAGGCAAACAAACTCACCGACTGGGTCTGAGCCTGTGCCAGCGGTACCTGCTGGTTTTGGAGGTCCTGCTACTTTCACTACTTCTGCTACCTCCGCTATCTCTGCTGTCTCCGCCGCATTGGTTCATTCTTTTGGCACTATTGTGTTGGCCATGCAGAGTTGGCTGCCTCTGTCTATGCTCTGCATCGCTCTGGCCGTACCCAACCGGTTGGGGTTAGACCCACAATTGTTGACATACTGCGGAGACAGGTGAGTGTGAGTTGAGAACAGGGAAGTTTTGATCCTGATCCTGCAAAGGCTTGGATTGGGCTAGAGACCCCCCCTCCCCGCAACACGCCTGAGCCTAACTGTGTTGAACCAGATTTGGCTGCACCAATATCCGGCATGAGAAGAGGGAGCAATTGGCCAATGGTTTCAGGGGAGAAGTGCATTCCGGACCCTCTCTCTGTCGTATCCTCTACTGAGCTCTCTCCTAGGGCCATTGCAGGAACTACAACCTTGAAGGACAAGGCTCAGACCTCCATCGCTGGGTCACAGATTGGTGGTAGAGAGATAGTTAATCGTATGAATGTTGACTGTGGCACCGCTGCCTATCCACTAATTCGGCAGATTGGGTCAGTAGTGGGGTCTGCTCATGATTCACCACTTGATTTAATCACTCCTGTGACACCAGACTCTTTTAGGTCTGGTTACTTTGTTAATCAAGCGATCACTCAAGGGGTGCCCAAGAATCTGAGCTCTGCAGCAGGTTGTAATCTGGAAGATGAAGGCCCTGATGTCCACCCCAGTGACATTCCCAGACCGGATAGGGGGTAAATGCGGACTTCAGCAGGATAATGGCAGTCTCAAAGGCCAAAAAAGGGGGAGCCATTTTGGAGACTCTTATATCTGCACATTCACATGATAGGGACATATTACTCCCCACCGGCCTCCAAGGCCAGAAATGCCAGGCTTCCTATGCTGTTACAAGTATAAAGGAAACCAGCAAAAACAGGCACCGCAGATACTGATGCTGTGAAGCAATTCTTTTCCTTATCTGATCTCTCCAAGGACAATTCGGAGGGTAGTGAGGGGTCTGATGAGAGGAGACAGAGCAGCCTTGACTCATATCTAAGTAAATTAAGTGATATGACAGCCTGCGGTAGGCAACTGGACAGGGAACTCCGCTACTACGATTTGCAGGGCAGCATCAAGGATGTAGAGTAATACTGGCAATGCTGGTCCAAAAAAGGATCTGAAATCAGATTACTCAGTGTCTCAACAGTCAGAGCTTGCAACTGGGGTTGCCCAGACTTCTCTGGAAGAATCAAATCACCCTACCCCGAAAGCTATCTATCAAGGGAATATGGTCCATCGAGAGGAGACCCTTGCTGAAAATAGGCGATCAGTGGCAGCTACATGCAAAATGCAGGATGCCATTAGAAAAATATCCAAAACTTGTTTGGAGATAGTGACAAGGCTATCAGTGGTAGAGGATTGGACAACTAGTCTGGAATCTGAACTAGTCTCAGCTCACAAGTCTCAACTTCTCTATGTTTCAATGGAAATTTGAGGACTTTGAGAACCGGCAGAGACACAATAATCTAATAGTGCTTGGTATCAAGGAGGGGGTGAGGGAGATGATGTGAGATGCTTTGTTATCAATCGTTTTCAAGCCTCCTTTCCTGATATTCCTGGGTGGGACTTGGAATGGGAGGTGCAACGAGCACATAGATTCCCTCTCTTTCAGAAGCAGAATCGAATCAATGTGGGGTCTGCTCCGCTCAGCACTATGTCCAGGGCTATTTTAGTCTTTTTGGGTAATTATCTACACCAGCCGGCAATTTTTAAAAAAGCACGCCTAGATGTGAAGCGCAGTGCTGATGGTCATGTTTTGTGCAACTAGATTTCTGTCACGCAACTGTCGAGAGCCGATGGAGACTCCAGCAAATGGTCAATCCCTTTCAGGATAAAGGAGCTCAGGCATTTTAGTTGAACCAGTCGCGGCCGGCATGACTCGAGGGTGGTAAAAATAAAATAAATAAAAAATGTACTTACGTTCGCCGGCCCGGTCCCGCGTCATCTTCTCTGGAACAGGAAGCAGGCAGCCTCCCTCCCCTAAGCCAATCACAACGCTGCAATGGCAGCGTTGTGATTGGTCGGGACGGCACCCAGCCAGGCGTCTATGGGGAGGCCATTTTCTCCATGCATGCAGCCTACATGGAGAAAAGGCAGAGTGCGCATGACTGGTTTGGTCGGAGTCAGCGCCCTCAGCAGTGGGCAAGCCACTCCTCCCCTGCCCTAGAGCAGGACCGCCCACCCGCCCGCTCCCAACCAAACACTTCTGCTTTCTCGCATTGCACGAAACATAAAATGGTATTTATAATACCATTTTATGTTTCTGCTTCTCGCACTGCGAGAAAGCAGTGAGGCAACACTCCTCCGCCCACAAGGAGGAGCCGCCCCTGAGTTGAACCCTGCGAGGTTAAAGATTGTGTATAACGAAAAAACATGCATGTTTAGCTCAGAGATCAAGGCTAAGGAGTATCTAAATGATTTGTCTTGAAGCTCTCATCTTGCTCCTATGGGTAGTTTTGTACCATATTGTGTTGGGGTTCATTCAATGATTTAACACGGTGGGGTATTCAGCTTAAGATGTGTAATATTTTCCTGACTAAAAAAAGATTGTATGGCATGTTAGGAACACAGAAGGGGTTAATACAGGGGTACTTAGGTTTATTTTTAATGTTTGCTATTTGTTGGAAATTACCCATTCTGCAGGGTCATCCCCAAACCTTTTGCCTTCCTCCTCCACTTTTTGCTGACATTGTTTTTGTAGGCCTTGAGACTGCTAACCAATGCTACAGTGCTTGTGTTCTCTCCTTAAAATATGGTAGCATTGGCTTATACCAAGTTGGCATATTTAATTTACTTACAAGTACCTAGTAAAGTGCACTACATGTGTCCAGGGCCTGTAACTTAAATGCCACTTATGTAGCCCTTTACACATGTCTCAGGCCTACCATTGCCGAGCCTGTGTGTGCAGTTTAAACTGCCATGTTGACCTGGCAAGATAATCCCTTTTGCCAGGATCAAACCTTAATTTTTAATACATATAAGTCACACCTCGGGTAAGCCCTGGACAGCCCAGAGGGCAGAGTGTAATGTATTTAAAAAGTAGGACATGTACTTTAAGTGTTACATGTCCTGGTAGTGAAAAACTCTTAAATTCGGTTTTCACTACTGTAATGCCTTTATCTCCCATAGAATATCATTGGGATTACCCTATTACATTTTATAAGCGTGATTTCCAAATGGGAAGATATAAGTCGTGTTTGGTGTCTCTGGAATCCTGATTTAAAATCTTAACTTATGGTGAAGTTGTATTTTAAATTACAATTCTGAAAATGCCACTTTTAGAAAGTTGGCATTTTCTTGCCTTAGCCATTTGGAGCCTGCAGCCTGCCTCTGGTCACATGAACTGATGTAGTCAGCAGTTATGTTTTGTGTATTCCTCCTAGACAGCCACACAAAATGGGAGCTTAGGTGTGACTTAATGGGCCATCCTGGGCAGGATGGGAGGGAGGAGCTGGGCTCAGCCTCCCTTACACCTGAATAGGCTGTGTCCTGCCCCCACACAATAGCAGTAACTGCCCTGCATTGTCACTTCAGCCAGCTTGGAGCCAGGATAGGGGAGGCAGGGAATTCCCTGCACTTCAAAGAGATTGTCTAGAAGCTTCTCCCACCTTCCAGAACCAGGGCACCAGTGTATAAAAGAAGGACCTCAGACACTACCACTTCTGGACCTGTGGCTGCTACTCTGCCAGGAAGATAGACTGCTGTGCTGCTGAAAAGACTGCCATTCTGCTGGACTGCTGCTCTTGCTGTGCCGACTTGCTGCCTGCTGCCCTCTTGCCTGGGGAACAAGAACTGGACCTGGAACCCACCTTGAACCCAGGACCCCAGAGTGACTCAAAGGGCTAATCTGCTTGCCTCCTGATCTGTGCCTCAGGGACATAATAGACTCCCCACAGCTTCTGGACCTGCCTTCAACGAGTTTCTGACCCCTAAGAGGCGCCTCCCAGGTCCTGGGCCCTTAGTGTGGCTCTTGAGCTCTTAAATTCAAGCTTTTGGGCTCTTTGCGACTGTGAATGGGCCCGTTCACACCAGAACTGCGCCCCTTGCAAGGAAAATCAGCACGAGCTGCCGAAGTATGTCTCTTCGTACAGCAAGCATCGTCCGCTCACGTGGACCGCCACTGTGAGGTTCCAGCCTGCCCATCTTTGGCATCAGGCATGCCCCTCACACCAAGATGACCAGCACTGCTCTTCTTGCTCCCGGCGACTTTCTTCTGTGCGAACGGGACTCATGGAACAAAACCTGAGGAGGCAAACCTTCAGCGGGACTAATCTGGGACTATATCTGATTCGCGAGCCATCGCGGTCGGCCTAAACTTTTGGATTTGATCCGGTCCAGTGCGACCAGATATCCCTGGTTGACGCTTTATGCTTTTAAGCACTATATTGCAGTCCATCTTGAAAAATTCATAACTCCCGTTTTACTAATTGGGTTTTTGTCATTTTGGCCTCATTCATTAACGTAAGCTCTATTTGTCTAATTTGGTGTGGGGTTATTTTTGTG
The DNA here is from genome assembly GCA_963921515.1 of Calotriton arnoldi. Lineage (NCBI taxonomy): Eukaryota > Metazoa > Chordata > Amphibia > Caudata > Salamandridae > Calotriton > Calotriton arnoldi. The sequence goes on along the minus strand of CAWUFW010004564.1, from coordinate 65,283 downwards.
TGGTGTTTTCAATATTTTACTATTTTGAAGTGTTGCACAAATACTTTACACATTGCCTTCAAGTTAAGCCTGGCTGTTCTGTGCCAAGCTACCAGAGGGTGAGCACAGGTTAATTTGGGGTTTGCTGCTGCCATATCCTGGCTAGGATTGTGGTTACTGCTTAACCAGGGCTCACACCCCTGTCAACCAGAAACCCAATTTCTAATAGTTTGGTTTTTTGTTGGCCGTTCTCATATGGGTGGGGGTGCACGTTTCCATCATTCGGACCATGTTGGTTTGTCTGACTGCACCATTTGGGGTTGAGGGGGTAGGGAATGGGCTAAGGGCATTAGGGGGATGCATTTTAGGGGTGGTTGGGGGTGAAAAATTACTATAGAACGAGGAGTGATGATAAATTGTCATCTATGGAGATTTATATAGTAAAGATTGGTAAGACAGGCAGCTTGGATGGTCCAGGCTGGTGAGGTCCCTTTCTTAGCCTCCGCCATGGCGCAGTGATGTCTATGGTAGCCCAGAAGTTTAGCTATGGCCAAATTACTTCACCCCCTTTAGCTGACCTTTGGTGGCCGTCGCAACTGAATCCTCCTCCCACTCCTGTATCTTCGGTCAGAAATCTAGGCTTTAGATTCGATTCTGAACTGTCTGTTAAGGTCCAGATTGGCCAAGTATCCAGAGCGTGCTTCTGGAAACTTAAATCTTTGCGCAGATTTCTCCATCTCCTGCCTATGGACTGTCGGGCCACCATTGTCCATGCCTTGATTACATCTCAGCTGGACTACGCTAACAGCCTGTATCTGGGCCTTCCGGCCTATCTTATTCAAAGGCTGCAGACAGTCCAGAATGCTACAGCTAGGTTTATAAGAAAGGTACCCCTTCGGCACCATATCTCCCTCATTTGCGCAGCCTACATTGGCTGCCGGTAAAAGGAGAATTCAATTTAAGGCCTTATCTTTGGCCTTTAGAGCGACTAGAGACTGTGGGCCTGGCTATCTTAGGCAGAGACTCCAGATATACCATCAGAATAGAACTCTGCGTTCAAATTCTCAGTCGTTGCTCCGTGCTCCCCGCTTTCGGAGAGCAAGGTTGGGAGGGCGTGCCTTTGCAGTTAGAACAGCCGCCCTCTGGAACGAGATGCCCATTCACCTGCACAAGGCTGAGTCCGAATCCCTTTTTAGGAGTTCCTTGAAAACTTGGCTGTTTGATCCGTCCTCTTCCCCTCCCTTCAACTGCTTTAACCTCACAGCGCCGGGACACCGCCGTAGGTGGTAGCCGTGCGCTCTATAAATGCTATTGACTTGACTTGACTTACGTATCATGTCTGTTAACATTCAGGGACTAAATAACAGGTCCAAACACTCTTGTGTTGCTGAAGGGCCGAAGTCTGAAATATTTGAAGTTGGATATCCTGACTGACAAGAAACACTTATTAGGGAGACTGTGGTAACTTGTGATATCATACACCACGTAAGATACAACGTTTAGAGGGGTCACTATACTTGCTAGGGTAGGCTTTTGTATTATGAATAACTGTGCCACAAACCAAGCTAGCCGCTGGGCATTACTGAATTTTAAACAGCAGGGCTTAAGTTTATTTTTTGTTCAGTGCATGTCTCCAATGGCGATGATAATTCTGTTATAGAGCATCTGATAACAGCATTAACGCCCTTGCTGACCCTCAATTATTTTGTGTGGTGATCTCAATTGTCACATGGAGGTAGCTCCGCCCTCCATAGAGGTATATGGAGGTCGAAAGCTGAAAGGGTACCGGGCTGTCAGACACTTGCTGGAGTTGCATGGGCTAAGAGATATAGGGGCAGAGTTAATTAGCTCAGAACTTGGTTTTACCTATTTTTCTTTCCCACACCAAAAGTATGTTCATTTGGATTACTTCTTGGTATCTGCCTGTCTATTGGATAAAGCCCAGCTCTGTAAACTCCCCTGGGTTTTCTGAGACCATAATCCCATGGTCCTCAAAATATGCCTCTTGGAAATCATGTGGCCGCAGCACCAGTAGACATTTGATAGGGTATTGCGTGTGCATCCCGAATATGTTAATCATATGACGGTGAGGTTGACGGAATTTCTCAATACAAATAGGGGCAATGCTCCTGTCCGGGTGTTATGGGACTCAATGAAAGCAGGTATCAGGGGCGAAACACTTTTATAGCCTGAAGGACAAAATTAATAAAATCAAAGCCAAATTTGAGGAACTTGCCAAGCTAGAATCACTCCATGTGAGGCATTATCTAGAGGGCTAGGTGGGTCATGAAAATCTATTAAAAATCACTGCTGTAAAGACAGCTATTAATAGCACACATCTTAGGACAGCGAAATATGAGATACACAAGTTGGAGAGTTACGAATACAGTGATACAGTAGGGAAGCATCTGGCTCTCAGAACCAGCCACAAAGAGGTTGTGAACAGGATCAATGCAGTCCAAGATAAAACAGGTACCTTTTTTCCGAGCTATCTGCTGACAAGCTGGAATCTTGGCTAGGCAGGGCATTGCCAAATTGGTCTCTCCAAGGCAACACAGCTTTGTGCCAGGTCGCAGTATGACACACCATGTAAGAAGGACTATTACGTTGTTTGACATAACTGAGACTCAGAGGACTTATAAGGCAATGATCCTGCTTGACGCTGAGAAGGCCTTTGATCCTGACACATGGCAATACCTTTGTGAAGTACCAGAGATGTTTGGGGTCGGACCTAGTTTTCGAACTGCTATCCACAGCATGTACCTTAATTTGACTGCAAAATCACAGTTAAGGGGTGTCGAGTCGGATAATATAAAGATCACTCAGGGGACTCAGCAGTGGTGCCCCTGCAGTCCTCTACTATTCATGCTTTACAATGACCCTTTTTTGTGCAAACCTTTGAATAATCATGCTATAACTCCTGTGACGACTAACGGCTTTGCTACTAAGTTGTTAGCGTACATGGATGACATCGCTGTTGTCACCACGGATCCAGATAACTCAATGTCTGTGGTGGAGGAGGAGGCTGCCTGCTTTGGGCAAATATCAGGATATCTCCTTAACTGGGGAAAACTCAGATTTTGTATATTAAAGAGACTAATTGTCGGGATAATCAGAGGACAGATAATGTGGTTTATCTGGGAATTAAGATCACTCGAAAAACAGAGAGGGTATTGCTCCATCCAATTATGAACCTGTTATTCAGAAAATTAAGTCTGAACTGGCACGCATCAATAATTTACATTTAACACTCATGGGATGGTGTAATGTAATAAAAATGCTGGTGATTCCTATGATTCTCTATCTGTTTAGGGCTACTGCTTTGGTAATTGCACAGCAGTGGCTGAAGAAGCAGGTTGGGATCTGCAACAACTTCATTTGGGAATAGAAAAGAGAGAGGGGGGCTTTGAAATATTTAGGTATGCCCTTGGATAGGGGTGGTTGGGAGGTACCTAATTTTAAGCATTAGTATAGGGCATCTGTATTGCAGCTTATGGAGCCGCTGATTACCTACACTGGCAGTACGCATTCTGCAGCAATACGTCTTCCCAGTATATATGAGTTGTCTTTGGGCAATAATGCAAGAGATTCTTTTTTGAGAATATAGGAACTAACCCTGGGCGTAGTTCGCGTAGTAGCGCTACGCGTAGCTACGCGAAGTGCACTTCGCACTACGCGTAGCACTACGTAAACTGCGTAGTGCGGTAGGAAATGCTGTTCGCAATGATTGCACAGTGCCGGATGCTTGTCCGCACTGTGCAATCATTGCAAACGGCCTCTTGCACAGTGCAAGCAGTCGTTTTCTGCCGCTCGAGTAGATTTGTACTTGAGCGGCAGTTTTTTCAACGCGGCCTGGTAGTTTCTCATCGCGAGCGGTCGCGAGCATACGCGACCACTCGCAATGAGAAACCTGACCTCCCCGCGTTGAGAATCTCGCCGGGAGGTTTATTTTCCACGCTCGCGATCGGCAACTTGATGTTGCTGATCGCGAACGAGGAAAAAGTCTCGCCGGGATGTCATTTTGCTCGCTCACAGTCACCAACTTGATGTTGAGGACCGCGAGCAAGCAAAAAATGCCCGCTACGCTACGCGTTTTTGCACTGTGCTACGTGCAATTCGCGTAGCACGTAGTTGCGCAAACTACGCGAGCGTAGCGTAGTTTTCCGCCCAGGCCTAATAGGAACCCAGTTATAAAAATGTTGCGTACCGGACGTTCGAGGTGGCCAATAAAATTTGGTGTATCTTGCGGGGCAAAATCTGTATGATTCAGTACAATTTTTATACACCGGTTCGGTACTCTCTCCTGTTTGCTCCAGTTTTCCATGATCGTCACTTTTTGGCTTGGGAAAAAGCGGGGATACGCAGTACAGAACTTTTTGCTTGGGGTCAATTTCTTTCCTTTTGCAGATTTGCAACAGGAGTATGGAGTAGCAAAGAATAGTTACTTTAAATATTTGCAAATGCAGGACTTCCTTCTTAAGCTAGACAAAGGCACAATATAATCAAACACCAGCGTTTTCGCCGGAGTCTAAATCCTGGCGGCGAGATAAAATTAGGTGTTTAATACAGGTTATTCAATAAATACAATCTTGATGATGTTGACTAACAATAGGAGAATTGAGCAATAAGGTTGAACATTACTGCTGATACTACTTTCTTTCGGCTGTCTCAGAGGTTGGGGAAGAAAGCTCTGCTATGTACTAGACTAAGGGGTCGATTCCGATCTCGGCCGGAAGCGCACCTAACAGTATTCGTCCGGAAAAAAACCAAGCCAAACGCGTGTTTCCCGACCGATTCGAACAGTCGTCCGAACGAGCAAGTACGATGCGCATAACAGCACAGATTCCGAGCGAGCCGTACTTACCCATTTCAGCTCCTGTTCCCCGCCCGAGCCGGATCCGTAAACGCCGAATCGAGTCGCACGGAAGCAAATACATAGCACCTTCCGGCCGGACTAGTACGATGCGCCTTCCGTACGCGCCGAACCCGTCGCTACGTCCGGCACGTCAGAGCATTCGGGAGAGCTGTACATAAGCTCCGATTCGCGCCACAAGACGATCCACGGCGACGAGACGAACAAGCCAGCGACGAGTACGAGTCGAAGCCACGAGAAACCCGAACGAGACGACCCAACCATGAATCCCATCGCGCAGGTCCTACCAATACTCTACATCTATTACCGGGACCGGTACGGACGCGTACGGCGCAGACGGTAAGTCAAACACCCACAACACAAACAAACGACACGTACCCGAAATATGTAACACACACATAGGGATGCAGAAATGACGTACACTAGCAACAGCAGAACAATAGGGGCGGGATGGCTATCACCAATGCCATACACACCCATAGGGGGATGGATGCCTACCACTACCACCACCCCTACTCATGGGGGCCTGGATGCCTGTCACTACTACCATCCCCACCCATAGGGGGATGGATGCCTACCACTACCACCACCCCTACTCAGGGGGGCCTGGATGCCTGTCACTACTACCATCCCCACTTATAGGGGGATGGATGCCTACCACTAACACCACCCCTACTGATGGGGGCCTGGATGCCTACCACTACCACCACCCCTACTCATGGGCGCCTGGATGCCTGTCACTACTACCATCCCCACTCATAGGGGGATGGATGCCTACCACTAACACCACCCCTACTGATGGGGGCCTGGATGCCTACCACTACCACCACCCCTACTCAGGGGGGCCTGGATGCCTGTCACTACTACCATCCCCACTCATAGGGGGATGGATGCCTACAACTACCACCACCCCTACTCAGGGGGGCCTGGATGCCTACCACTACCACCACCCCTACTCATGGGGGCCTGGATGCCTGTCACTACTACCATCCCCACTCATAGGGGGATGGATGCCTACCACTAACACCACCCCTACTGATGGGGGCCTGGATGCCTACCACTACCACCACCCCTACTCAGGGGGACCTGGATGCCTGTCACTACTACCATCCCCACTCATAGGGGGATGGATGCCTACCACTACCACCACCCCTACTCAGGGGGGCCTGGATGCCGACCACTACCACCATCCCTACTCATGGGGGCCTGGATGCCTGTCACTACTACCATCCCCACTCATAGGGGGATGGATGCCTACCCCTAACACCGCCCCTACTCAGGGGGGCCTGGATGCCTACCACTACCACCACCCCTACTCAGGGGGCCTGGATGCCTGTCACTACTACCATCCCCACCCATAGGGGGATGGATGCCTACCACTACCACCACCCCTACTCAGGGGGCCTGGATGCCTGTCACTACTACCATCCCCACTCATAGGGGGATGGATGCCTACCACTACCACCACCCCTACTCATGGGGGCCTGGATGCCTACCACTACCACCACCCCTACTCATGGGGGCCTGGATGCCTGTCACTACTACCATCCCCACCCATAGGGGATGGATGCCTACCACTACCACCACCCCTACTCAGGGGGCCTGGATGCCTGTCACTACTACCATCCCCACTCATAGGGGGATGGATGCCTACCACTAACACCACCCCTACTCAGGGGGGGCCTGGATGCCTACCACTACCACCACCCCTACTCAGGGGGGCCTGGATGCCTGTCACTACTACCATCCCCACCCATAGGGGATGGATGCCTACCACTAACACCACCCCTACTCAGGGGGCTTGGATGCCTACCACTACCACCACCCCTACTCAGGGGGCCTGGATGCCTGTCACTACTACCATCCCCACTCATAGGGGGATGGATGCCTACCACTAACACCACCCCTACTGATGGGGGCCTGGATGCCTACCACTACCACCACCCCTACTCAGGGGGCCTGGATGCCTACCACTACCACCACCCCTACTCAGGGGGCCTGGATGCCTGTCACTACTACCATCCCCACTCCTAGGGGGATGGATGCCTACCACTAACACCACCCCTACTCAGGGGGCCTGGATGCCTACCACTACCACCACCCTACTCAGGGGGGCCTGGATGCCTGTCACTACTACCATCCCCACTCATAGGGGGATGGATGCCTACCACTAACACCACCCCTACTGATGGGGGCCTGGATGCCTACCACTACCACCACCGCTACACAGGGGGGCCTGGATGCCTACCACTACCACCACCCCTACTCATGGGGGCCTGGATGCCTGTCACTACTACCATCCCAACCCATAGGGGGATGGATGCCTACCACTACCACCACCCCTACTCAGGGGGGCCTGGATGCCTGTCACTACTACCATCCCCACTTATAGGGGGATGGATGCCTACCACTAACACCACCCCTACTGATGGGAGCCTGGATGCCTACCACTACCACCACCCCTACTCATGGGGGCCTGGATGCCTGTCACTACTACCATCCCCACTCATAGGGGGATGGATGCCTACCACTAACACCACCCCTACTGATGGGGGCCTGGATGCCTACCACTACCACCACCCCTACTCAGTGGGGCCTGGATGCCTGTCACTACTACCATCCCCACTCATAAGGGGATGGATGCCTACCACTACCACCACCCCTACTCAGGGGGCCTGGATGCCTACCACTACCACCACCCCTACTCATGGGGGCCTGGATGCCTGTCACTACTACCATCCCCACTCATAGGGGGATGGATGCCTACCACTAACACCACCCCTACTGATGGGGGCCTGGATGCCTACCACTACCACCACCCCTACTCAAGGGGGCCTGGATGCCTGTCACTACTACCATCCCCACTCATAGGGGGATGGATGCCTACCACTACCACCACCCCTACTCAGGGGGCCTGGATGCCTACCACTACCACCAGCCCTACTCATGGGGGCCTGGATGCCTGTCACTACTACCATCCCCACTCATAGGGGGATGGATGCCTACCACTAACACCACCCCTACTCAGGGGGCCTGGATGCCTACCACTACCACCACCCCTACTCAGGGGGCCTGGATGCCTGTCACTACTACCATCCCCACCCATAGGGGGATGGATGCCTACCACTACCACCACCCCTACTCAGGGGGGCCTGGATGCCTGTCACTACTACCATCCCCACTCATAGGGGGATGGATGCCTACCACTACCACCACCCCTACTCATGGGGGCCTGGATGCCTGTCACTACTACCATCCCCACCCATAGGAGGATGGATGCCTACCACTACCACCACCCCTACTCAGGGGGGCCTGGCTGCCTGTCACTACTACCATCCCCACCCATAGGGGGATGGATGCCTACCACTACCACCACCCCTACTCAGGGGGGCCTGGATGCCTGTCACTACTACCATCCCTACTCATAGGGGGATGGATGCCTACCACTAACACCACCCCTACTCAGGGCGGCCTGGATGCCTGTCACTACTACCATCCCCACCCATAGGGGGATGGATGCCTACCACTAACACCACCCCTACTCAGGGGGGCCTGGATGCCTACCACTACCACCACCCCTACTCAGGGGGGCCTGGATGCCTGTCACTACTACCATCCCCACTAATAGGGGGATGGATGCCTACCACTAGCACCACCCCTACTGATGGGGGCCTGGATGCCTACCACTACCACCACCCCTACTCAGGGGGCCTGGATGCCTGTCACTACTACCATCCCCACTCATAGGGGATGGATGCCTACCACTAGCACCACCCCTACTGATGGGGGCGTGGATGCCTACCACTACCACCACCCCTACTCAGGGGGGCCTGGATGCCTGTCACTACTACCATCCCCACTCATAGGGGGATGGATGCCTACCACTAACACCACCCCTACTCAGGGGGCCTGGATGCCTACCACTACCACCACCCCTACTCAGGGGGCCTGGATGCCTGTCACTACTACCATCCCCACTCATAGGGGGATGGATGCCTACCACTAACACCACCCCTACTCAGGGGGACCTGGATGCCTACCACTACCACCACCCCTACTCAGGGGGGCCTGGATGCCTGTCACTACTACCATCCCCACCCATAGGGAGATGGATGCCTACCACTAACACCACCCCTACTCAGGGGGGCTTGGATGCCTACCACTACCACCACCCCTACTCAGGGGGCCTGGATGCCTGTCACTACTACCATCCCCACTCATAGGGGGATGGATGCCTACCACTAACACCACCCCTACTGATGGGGGCCTGGATGCCTACCATTACCACCACCCCTACTCAGGGGGCCTGGATGCCTACCACTACCACCACCCCTACTCATGGGGGCCTGGATGCCTGTCACTACTACCATCCCAACCCATAGGGGGATGGATGCCTACCACTACCACCACCCCTACTCAGGGGGGCCTGGATGCCTGTCACTACTACCATCCCCACTCATAGGGGGATGGATGCCTACCACTACCACCACCCCTACTCATGGGGGCCTAGATGCCTACCACTACCACCACCCCTACTCATGGGGGCCTGGTTGCCTGTCACTACTACCATCTCCACCCATAGGGGGATGGATGCCTACCACTACCACCACCCCCACTCAGGGGGCCTGGATGCCTGTCACTACTACCATCCCCACCCATAGGGGGATGGATGCCTACCACTACCACCACCCCTACTCAGGGGGCCTGGATGCCTGTCACTACTACCATCCCCACTCATAGGGGGATGGATGCCTACCACTAACACCACCCCTACTCAGGGGGGCCTGGATGCCTACCACCACCCCTACTGAGGGGGGCCTGGATGCCTGTCACTACTACCATCCCCACCCATAGGGGGATGGATGCCTACCACTAACACCACCCCTACTCAGGGGGGCTTGGATGCCTACCACTACCACCACCCCTACTCAGGGGGGCCTGGATGCCTGTCACTACTACCATCCCCACTCATAGGGGGATGGATGCCTACCACTAACACCACCCCTACTGACGGGGGCCTGGATGCCTACCACTACCACCACCGCTACTCAGGGGGGCCTGGATGCCTACCACTACCACCACCCCTACTCATGGGGGCCTGGATGCCTGTCACTACTACCATCCCAACCCATAGGGGGATGGATGCCTACCACTACCACCACCCCTACTCAGGGGGCCTGGATGCCTGTCACTACTACCATCCCCACTCATAAGGGGATGGATGCCTACCACTACCACCACCCCTACTCAGGGGGCCTGGATGCCTACCACTACCACCACCCCTACTCATGGGGGCCTGGATGCCTGTCACTACTACCATCCCCACTCATAGGGGGATGGATGCCTACCACTAACACCACCCCTACTGATGGGGGCCTGGATGCCTACCACTACCACCACCCCTACTCAGGGGGCCTGGATGCCTGTCACTACTACCATCCCCACTCATAGGGGGATGGATGCCTACCACTACCACCACCCCTACTCAGGGGGCCTGTATGCCTACCACTACCACCACCCCTACTCATGGGGGCCTGGATGCCTGTCACTACTACCATCCCCACTCATAGGGGGATGGATGCCTACCACTAACACCACCCCTACTCAGGGGGCCTGGATGCCTACCACTACCACCACCCCTACTCAGGGGGCCTGGATGCTTGTCACTACTACCATCCCCACCCATAGGGGGATGGATGCCTACCACTACCACCACCCCTACTCAGGGGGCCTGGATGCGTGTCACTACTACCATCCCCACTCATAGGGGGATGGATGCCTACCACTACCACCACCCCTACTCATGGGGGCCTGGATGCCTACCTCTACCACCACCCCTACTCATGGGGGCCTGGATGCCTGTCACTACTACCATCCCCACCCATAGGAGGATGGATGCCTACCACCACCCCTACTCAGGGGGGCCTGGATGCCTGTCACTACTACCATCCCCACCCATAGGGGGATGGATGCCTACCACTACCACCACCCCTACTCAGGGGGCCTGGATGCCTGTCACTACTACCATCCCCACTCATAGGGGGATGGATGCCTACCACTAACACCACCCCTACTCAGGGGGCCTGGATGCCTACCACTACCACCACCCCTACTCAGGGGGCCTGGATGCCTGTCACTACTACCATCCCCACCCATAGGGGGATGGATACCTACCACTAACACCACCCCTACTCAGGGGGCCTGGATGCCTACCACTACCACCACCCCTACTCAGGGGGCCTGGATGCCTGTCACTACTACCATCCCCACTCATAGGGGGATGGATGCCTACCACTAGCACCACCCCTACTGATGGGGGCCTGGATGCCTACCACTACCACCACCCCTACTCAGGGGGTCTGGATGCCTGTCACTACTACCATCCCCACTCATAGGGGGATGGATGCCTACCACTAACACCACCCCTACTGATGGGGGCCTGGATGCCTACCACTACCACCACCCCTACTCAGGGGGCCTGGATGCCTGTCACTACTACCATCCCCACCCATAGGGTGATGGATGCCTACCACTACCACCACCCCTACTCAGGGGGGCCTGGATGCCTGTCACTACTACCATCCCCACTCATAGGGGGATGGATGCCTACCACTACCACCACCCCTATTCATGGGGGCCTGGATTCCTGTCACTACTACCATCCCCACTCATAGGGGGATGGATGCCTACCACGAACACCACCCCTACTGATGGGGGCCTGGATGCCTACCACTACCACCACCCCTACTCAGGGGGGCCTGGATGCCTGTCACTACTACCATCCCCACTCATAGGGGGATGGATGCCTACCACTAACACAACCCCTACTCATGGGTGCCTGGATGCCTACCACTACCACCACCCCTACTCATGGGGGCCTGGATGCCTGTCACTACTACCATCCCCACTCATAGGGGGTGGATGCCTACCACTACCACCACCCCTACTCAGGGGGCCTGGATGCCTACCACCACTACCATCCCCACTCATAGGATGGGTAATGCATGACACAACCAGCATACTCCAACATAAGGAATGTCAGAAAAAGACATCACCCCAACATCATGACAAGCGTGTGTAGTCTGTGTCAAATGCCTACAACTACCACCACCCCTACTCAGGGGGGCCTGGATGCCTGTCACTACTACCATCCCCACCCATAGGGGGATGGATACCTACCACTAACACCACCCCTACTCAGGGGGGCCTGGATGCCTACCACTACCACCACCCCTACTCAGGGGGGCCTGGATGCCTGTCACTACTACCATCCCCACTCATAGGGGGATGGATGCCTACCACTAGCACCACCCCTACTGATGGGGGCCTGGATGCCTACCACTACCACCACCCCTACTCAGGGGGGTCTGGATGCCTGTCACTACTACCATCCCCACTCATAGGGGGATGGATGCCTACCACTAACACCACCCCTACTGATGGGGGCCTGGATGCCTACCACTACCACCACCCCTACTCAGGGAGGCCTGGATGCCTGTCACTACTACCATCCCCACCCATAGGGGGATGGATGCCTACCACTACCACCACCCCTACTCAGGGGGGCCTGGATGCCTGTCACTACTACCATCCCCACTCATAGGGGGATGGATGCCTACCACTACCACCACCCCTATTCATGGGGGCCTGGATTCCTGTCACTACTACCATCCCAACTCATAGGGGGATGGATGCCTACCACGAACACCACCCCTACTGATGGGGGCCTGGATGCCTACCACTACCACCACCCCTACTCAGGGGGGCCTGGATGCCTGTCACTACTACCATCCCCACTCATAGGGGGATGGATGCCTACCACTAACACAACCCCTACTCATGGGTGCCTGGATGCCTACCACTACCACCACCCCTACTCATGGGGGCCTGGATGCCTGTCACTACTACCATCCCCACTCATAGGGGGTGGATGCCTACCACTACCACCACCCCTACTCAGGGGGCCTGGATGCCTACCACCACTACCATCCCCACTCATAGGATGGGTAATGCATGACACAACCAGCATACTCCAACATAAGGAATGTCAGAAAAAGACATCACCCCAACATCATGACAAGCGTGTGTAGTCTGTGTCAAATGCCTACAACACTGAACATGACAATGAACATACAATGTGACCCCCTATCACATGTGTCACACATAAATGTGTGTGGCCTCCACAATGCAAGCAGACCATGACCACTGTGGCAATGGGGTCTAAACCCCCATCATCACAGTGTCCAAAATGTAAGTGTGGGGTCCATAGCTGAAGCACATTTTGAACATTGTGGCAATGGGGTCTAAACCCCCTTCATCACAGTGTCCAAAATGTAAGTGTGGGGTCCATAGCTAAACCACATTTTGAACATTGTGGCAATGGGGTCTAAACTCCCATCATCACAGTGACCAAAATGTAAGTGTGGGGTCCATAGCTGAAGCACATTTTGAACATTGTGGCAATGGGGTCTAAACCCCCTTCATCACAGTGTCCAAAATGTAAGTGTGGGGTCCATAGCTGAAGCACATTTTGAACATTGTGGCAATGGGGTCTAAACCCCCTTCATCACAGTGTCCAAAATGTAAGTGTGGGGTCCATAGCTGAAGCACATTTTGAAAATTGTGGCAATGGGGTCTAAACCCCCATCATCACAGTGACCAAAATGTAAGTGTGGGGTTCATAGCTGAAGCCCAATTGAACATTGTGGCAATGGGGTCTAAAGCCCCATCATCACAGTGACCAAAATGTAAGTGTGGGGTCCATAGCTGAAGCCCAATTGAACATTGTGGCAATGGGGTCTAAAGCCCCATCAACACAGTGACCAAAAGGTAAGTGTTGTCATGGAAAAAGCTGCAACTGCCAAACAGCATGGATGATTCCTGGTCACACAACAACAAACACATCAGTGGCAAAGTAGTGCTTGTGTCCCATAGCAACATAGATTGGGTGAGGCAAACAGTGCAGTGCAAATAAGACATACCTTTGGCCATGTGCAGACAAACATCACCCATGGGGGCTGACATTGTCAACATTTATCAATTACACAATGACAGAAGTGACCATCATAATGCAGACCCACATAACTGCACCGATGGACACACAAATGTAGATATCCTGTGGAGACTGTAGATGTGAGGTGAACAAATACCATACCATGGCAGCAATGGGACATACAAACCATGATTATTGTGCTGACTGATGACCTAGGAGTCCCAGGGACAGCAGGGGAAATCCACCAAACAACATACAGCCAAAACAACACTAAAGATATGCCAATGCAGTGGTGCAGATGCACAAACACAAACAGGCAGCCTCACACTGCATATCAAACACAACAGGTGATGGGGGGTGTGCCAGTGTCCCCAGGCAACCACACAACACATGAGGAGGCCTGAATCCCAATTACACAGATGTGTATACATTGCCACACAAAAGTAACTCATGGATCGGATTTCCCTATGTGGGCAATCAGGCATTGTTAGATGAGAGGGAGCCCAAATTACACATGTCACACAAGCTTGTAGGAAGAGCAACTAACACAGCAAGAGACAGACCCACCACAGCACTACTCCCAGGGACACCGCATTGTGGTGACACTAGCCTGAATGATAATCCCACTGTGATGACAAAGGTAGATGTTGTTCACACAGTGAACCACAGCCATGTGTCCAGAGCAACTAACTACCATCACACCTACACAAGCACAAATCAATCAGCACGGCCTGTCAGCCAAGGCCAATATGGAGGTAGGGGTCTAACCGTGCAACAACTCACATTTGCACACACTCAACACCACACACCTTGATCTCCACCAATGTGCAGCTGTGAAGCTCACATGGACTGGTGACATTGCACATGCACCCATGACAATCCCAGGGGGGGTGGTGGGAACTAAGGTGTGAAACCCATCACACATGGCCAGTCAACAAGACTCGTGAATGTCTGACACACTGCACAGTACGCCGTACACGGGCATGATGTGAAATCCACCCCAATCAATGGGATCCCGGCCACAGTCCCACACCAATAAAGAAGCCAAGGTGACACACAAAGAACACACATAGACAACTTCCAACATTGCAGCTCTGACCCTGAGGAGTGGCAGCAGTCACACACACAACGTGTCACAATCACTGAAAGCTACCACAAACTGTAAATTACATGACCTGTGTAACCCACAAGTGCCAAGGGGAATCCTGACTGTGTCCCATCTGCGTTTGCCCACATCCCCAGCCCTGACAACAAAGACAACTAGGGATGACAACCTCATGAACATTAGTTTGCCATGCACCCACATCCCGGAGAAACCAGGTCCAAGATGCTGGATGAACACAGGACAACTCAGCAAGCATCACAAACAGGAATATCCCTAAGGGACACAGCCTGTGTAGGAAAAGGGAAGGGAACACACACAGACATGCTCACACAACACACAACACGGGCCCAGCCAATGTCACGGGATTACACACTGCCATGAGGGCACTCCACTCCTGTGGAAGGTCCGCTGTGCCAAACCTTGTCTGTGCACGACTCAAACATGTCAGCAGAACACTCGGTCAGTGAGTCAACAACTACAACACACTGAAGGCTCTGCTCACATCAGCCTGGGTAAGGGAGTGTCACGTCAGTCATCTGCATACACCCTAAACACGTGTCAAGCAAGTTGCACTGTATACACAGATGAGTCCTTCAACATTGATGTGCTAAACTGCATGTCCAGTGGAGATGGGCACACAGTCAGGGAAATAGAAACATTGAACAGTGGTAAGCACACCAGATGTGCATCAGTGTAAGCCAAAGATGGTAATTTACAAATGCAAAACGTACATCCATGTGTCAAATGCTGAACATTACACCCTCAGACTGCAGCAAAGGATGCTATAGATCCAGACTACATTAGGACACATATCCCATGGACCACATGGAGCCCATCACAGCAACACTTAATTTTCCTGATCTGAACACTATTACAACTGCAAATGCATGATGATACTCATCTACATCATGTACATCCAAAGAAAAACCACAATTAAACAAAAAGAGGCTTTATTCAGCAAATGTTAAATTAAAATTTTAAGTCCAAAAGAAACTAAGGCCAATGGCCAGTCCAAATACACAGTCCCAACAGGGTGATACGTGACAACTTGTCACCCATTGCTTGCCTGCACTGGTACGGACAGGGGACATCCCCCTCGGAGGGGCATACAAGGGGCAGGCCAGGCACCGCAGGGACAGGATCAGGGGATGCCAGAAGGAGGCAGTGAAGGGGTGGTGGGTGCAGGAGTGTCACCGGCAACTGCAGTGGAGGTGTCTGACTCAGTGGGGGCCGGCACCACTGTAGGGCACAACTCAGATGTGGGTGCTGCAAGCACTGCAGTGGGCGGTCAGATGGAGTGGACTGAGTCCCCACTGCAATGCCCGAGTCAGACGGGGTGGTTGTGGACTCCACTGCAGTGCACAACTCCAAGGGAGTGGAAGGGGGGACAGATGAGGTGGGCAGGACAGAGGGGGGGACCCGGTCTCCACACCAGTGGCACAACAGGCAGAGCGTCTGGTTTGGGGGTGGAAGAGCAAGTGGTAGGGGGGAGGGCCTAAGCAGTTTGGGGATGCGGTATCGGTGTGTGGGGGAACCTGGGGCAGGGTGTGGCGGCAAACCTGTGCAGTGGTGGCCTGGGGGATGGAGGAGAGAGACTGTGTGGTGGAGCTGCGTGGTGGTGGTGGTGGGGTCTTGCCCTTCCTAGTCCGGGGGGACTTACGAATGGGGTCCTCTGTCTGCCTGTGCCTGGGGGAGGGTGTCCGGGTGTGAGGGGCACTCCCCTCTGTGTGTGGTGGTCGCCTCTTCCGCCTGGACTTCGTGTCAGGTGTATCTGTGGGGAAGAGGCCAAGCTCACAGAGGAAGAGCTTCTGGGAGGGGGGGGTTGCAGGTGAGGCAAGGGAAGGGCTTTTGGAGGGAGAGGCATCTGAGGACTGCGCAGTGCTCATGGATGCGTGTGTGTGTGTCTGGGCCCCAGCCCCTGTGAGTGAGGTATCAGTCCCCTGACTGTGCGTGCGTGTGCGTCTGGATTTTGGTGTGTATGTCTGTGTGCTGCTTGTGTCTGTACTGGTGCGTGCCGGTGTGTGTGTGCTTGGGACAGGTAGGGTGCTGGGTATTGTGGATGGGGCAGAGGTAGGAGGGGCGAGGGACTGTTGCAGGAGGGACACTGCTGCCGTCAGTGAGGCCATGGACTGATTGGTCCGATGTAGGGCAGACATGCCAGATGACATGCCCTCCATGAATGACACCAGTTGTGTCAAAAGACCCGTGTGTGCATGGAGGACACTCAGAATTGATGTCTGCCCTACATGGATCTGTTTCAGCGAGTCCACAGACTCCACACTCAGGGCAGCAGAGGGGACAGAGGCAGGCGGTGCGGTGCCTGGCATGAAGGAGACACGCTCCCCTACACGGGAGCCTCCACGGACATGTGGGATGGGAGCAGATGGGAGGGTGGAGATGGTGGTGGTGGCGGGGACAGACTTGCTTGATGTTGCCTCTGGTCTGCTGACACCCGCCTCCACAAGGGAGTACTCACTAGAGATACTGTTTTCCCCAGCCGAGGTGGTCGTAGCTAAGGTATCCTCAGTGTGGCTCCCCTCACCCTCTGTGGCACTGGGTCCCTCGGTCTCCCATGCAGTGGACCCAGTCTGGCTCTGCCGCTCCTCTTGGTCCGTGGAGCTGTCTCCTCCTGTGGCCGTGGATGTATCTGCAAACAATCAGGATAAACAGAGCAACATTAGTCACCTGTACTGACCACACACACCACAGTAAGTACAGCACATCACAGAGCAAGCCCTGCCATCATTTGCTAGACATTGCAATTCGTGCTGACACTGATTTCAAGAAGCCCATTGTCTGCCTGACAGTCAGTCATGCCACACATATCCTACCTGTCCATGCACCCATCTGTCTGCTGCCTGTTGTATGCGACTAATCATATGTGCACACATGCACCACATACACAGTTGTTGGACATCCAAGAGTATTTATGGAAATGTGTCACTCCAAACACATGCCATCTCCTGCCACTGACTCAGTACATTTGTCAGGAAAAGTGATGGGCAAAGTCTCTGTTGATATGCGGGTTTTGGTTCCATCACCAGACACAATGATGTCCTCATGTCCTGATAGACAATGCAACAATGGTGTGCATGCAGGACATATCACACCACTGCTGGATCACCCTTTGCGATTGGAATGTCATGGCACAGGCCTGTCTGGCAAGTCAGTCATAACTGTCTCCTGTCACAGGGGCAGTGCATACACACAACACCAGTCTGCACTGTGTCACAATCAGGGGAGTTTTAGAAATGTAAGCCCTGTAGCTGACAGGTGCACATGTGCACTCCTGGCCACCCACATCATGAGGACTGAGATGATCCCACGTCAATCAAATGAGACATTTGAGTGACTGCAAACACAAATCCATACACATGAGCACTTCACCGTCTGATGAGAATGAACCAAAGCTGCCGGCACCTCAATGTTTCATACAACATTGTGCACAGTCAAGGGATCAGAGACCTATGCATTGACCTATGTGCAGATCCCATAGTCATAACTCAGATGGCTGGCCACCCCAAATTGTTAAACACTCCAGGAGTCCAAATAGCAAGGCCACACCACGGTGACACAAAGGCACACACCTGAGTGCACTCTTCACAATGCCCAATATGTATGCTGACACATGGGAGTGGGAGAACAGAGTGCCTTCGATGTACGGAGTAGGCATTACAGTCCTGGTCCATGTGCAACATGGTATTACCCTGAACACTAGGCAGGTGGCTATGCATGTGTCACACACATGATGTACATACTTCTGAGGCCCCTACCTTGGTCTCTGCAGCAGCATGGGTGTGTGGCACATACCCCAGACATGTGGTGAGTCAGAGCAGCAATTGGAAGACATATTAAAACAATACCCAGAGTACATGTCAGATCACAGGCAATGTGAGCAATTGTACCACCCATGCAGCCCACCACAAAGTTCCTGTAACTGATGCTGTCCCCAACTTGAACCACAGGTAAATGCAAGTACACAGTACCCAAGTGACCTAAGTCACAGACTGTAAGGGCCACACCTGTGTATCAGATGAGGAGGGGGCATGACACAAGTGAGGGACATGAGTCCAGGACGACATGATAGTTGTACTGTGGAAGTGGAACCAGGCTAAAGGAGTGCATAGAGCATGTCAGTCATAGTACACAGTTGAGGCTAGCACTTACCCCCTCCTTACTGCTGTCTGGCCTTCAGCTGCCCATCCAAGTCAGGGAAGACCACCGCCAGGATCCGGAGCATGTGGGGGGTCAGGGTCCGGTGTCCGTCCCTCCTGTGAGGAGGCGACAGCTTCAGCTGGACCCTTGCAATCCTCCGGGTCCAGCCCCGAAGGTCCTGCCACCTCTTCTGGCAGTTGCGGATCCTGCGCCTGTAGACCCCCACAGATCGTACTGCCCGGACGATGGTCAGCCAGATCTCCTGCTTCTGGTGGGCATCAACCTGTGAGGATGACAAAGTGAAAAGGCCATTACTACACATGCAACATTTCCGTGCATCACACAGTTGGATATACATGTCTCAATCACAGGGGCATATGATCTACACAGGTAGTGCAACTATGGCTATGAACAGTTTGCCAGCAGTTACTAAATGGTATAATTGCCTGGGAAGTAAAACCTTGTTGGAATGCACTGTTACTGCACTATACCTGTTCAGTGAATGTGACTACACACTTTGGGGGGTGACAACTACTCAGTGAGCATGCTAGCCACTGGTGTACACACTTTACGTCTTGCTAGTCAGACAACATGCACAATTAGTAAGGCAGTGGACAGCACACTCACCTGCTCCCCTGGTTTCCCATACAGCTTGCTGTACTGTGGAAGGAGGCTGTCCAGCAGGGCCTGGTTCTCCTCATTGCTGAAGGCTGGGGCTCCATCCACAGTACGTGCCATTGCAGTAGCCAGAGGATGCAGAGACAGCAGCAGTGGTAGTGGCAGATGTCGTCCTGGAGCATGTAGTGCAGGCAAGTGCGCTCTCAGGGGAACAGCCAGCATTATATGTGTGCTGCAGAGGCAGATACTGTCCCATGTGTCCAAAGTGATAGGTCCAAGTCGTTTGCATCTTCTGAATCTGGCCAATCCATGGAATTGCACCACTTATACACGCCCACAGCATCCTTCAAAAGTTCAACTTCATGACACCCATTAATTTGCAACATTGTTGTGGGTGGCCAACTGAATTCACTGCATCCAACTCGTTAAAGGTTCGAAAACGCGTCCGTTACCATGTCAGGCCATAGCCAATGCGTGCGCACCGATCGGTCCATTGCTGTACAACGCGTATTTCGAAAAACAACCTGGATCCGTTCACATCATATGCAATGTCCAATGCGTGCGCACCGATCGGTCCATTGCTGTACAACGCGTATCCGCTCACATCTTATGCAATGTCCAATGCGTGCGCACCGATCGGTCCATTGCTGTACAACGCGTATCCGCTCACATCATATGCAATGTCCAATGCGTGCGCACCGATCGGTCCATTGCTGTACAACGCGTCTCCGCTCACATCATATGCAATGTCCAATGCGTGCGCACCGATCGGTCCATTGCTGTACAACGCGTCTCCGCTCACATCATATGCAATGTCCAATGCGTGCGCACCGATCAGTCCATTGCTGTACCACGCGTATCCGCTCACATAATATGCAATGTCCAATGCGTGCGCACCGATCGGTCCATTGCTGTACAACGCGTATTTCGAAAAACAACACGTATCCGTTCACATCATATGCAATGTCCAATGCGTGCGCACCGATCGGTCCATTGCTGTACAACGCGTCTCCGCTCACATCATATGCAATGTCCAATGCGTGCGCGCCGATCGGTCCATTGCTGTACAACGCGTATTTTGAAAAACAACCTGGATCCGTTCACATCATATGCAATGTCCAATGCGTGCGCACCGATCGGTCCATTGCTGTACAACGCGTATCCGCTCACATCATATGCAATGTCCAATGCGTGCGCACCGATCGGTCCATTGCTGTACAACGCGTATCCGCTCACATCATATGCAATGTCCAATGCGTGCGCACCGATCGGTCCATTGCTGTACAACGCGTATCCGCTCACATCATATGCAATGTCCAATGCGTGCGCACCGATCGGTCCATTGCTGTACAACGCGTCTCCGCTCACATCATATGCAATGTCCAATGCGTGCGCACCGATCGGTCCATTGCTGTACAACGCGTATCCGCTCACATCATATGCAATGTCCAATGCGTGCGCACCGATCGGTCCATTGCTGTACAACGCGTATCCGCTCCCATCATATGCAATGTCTAATGCGTGCGCACCGATCGATCCATTGCTGTACAACGCGTATCCGCTCACATCATATGCAATGTCCAATGCGTGCGCACCGATCGGTCCATTGCTGTACAACGCGTATCCGCTCACATCATATGCAATGTCCAATGCGTGCGCACCGATCGGTCCATTGCTGTACATTGCGTATTTCGAAAAACAACACTTATCCATTCACATCATATGCAATGTCCAATGCGTGCGCACCGATCGGTCCATTGCTGTACAACGCGTATCCGCTCACATCATATGCAATGTCCAATGCGTGCGCACCGATCGGTCCATTGCTGTACAACGCGTCTCCGCTCACATCATATGCAATGTCCAATGCGTGCGCACCGATCGGTCCATTGCTGTACAACGCGTCTCCGCTCACATCATATGCAATGGCCAATGCGTGCACACGGATCGGTCCATTGCTGTACGACGCGTCCCTGTACAAGTCACTCGCATATGTCACCATGCTTGTCACTGGTGAACGTATGCCAGCCACATTTACTTGCCAGGGACTCAGGGGCACACCTACAACACCACAGCCTGTCCACACTGTATCCTAAGGCATGTAAGGCTGCATTACCTTTTCTGTGTATGGGGTCAACATGTGGTTTTTTGGGTGGCACTTGGGGGCAGCCACTCCCAGGCTGTGCACGTGTTCATGGGGACAGAATCCTTTGTGTGTTGTGCACATGACCACTGTGATGTGCAACTGTTCATTTCAGAGCATGTGGCATGGTCACATTTCCAGGTTGTGTATGTGTATGTCATGTCACATACCCCCTGAGTCCCATGTGGGAAGGTATGTACGTCACAGGGTGACCCATTGCCACAATAGTGATGGCCCTCCACGGTCTGTGTGCATGTTGTGTTTCCGATGTCTCTGATTCCATGTGCACAATGGGAGACAGTCTCCACATCCACGTTGTTTGTGCATGGACTTTGATGTTGTGCGTGTGTGTGTCACAGACGTCCATGTCTGTCCTGCAGAGGCAACAGGGGCCACTACCTGTGGGAGTCATGGTTGTTTTGCTGACGTGTACATGATACGCCATGTCATGCCAGTGTCCATGTGGCAATACAGGGTCCCTGGGAATCTACCTGTCAATGAGCTGTGATGCCTGTGGCACATCTGTCCTGACATGTCACTGTGGTGTGTGTTTGGAACGTGACAGCAGTAAATGGGTACTGTGACACAGCCTAATGATTTCCCATAGCACAACCTGGAACTTGTTGTCAACACATGTTGAACTGTGATGTTAGATGTTGTCCATGTAGGTGCCATATATGTCCATACAGAACGGCACACACATCAGTTACTTGTGTCTCGTAATGATGTATGTGATATTGAGTATGGTCAATGGCACATATGTGGGGTGACTGACAATCTTTCTTTCTTCACCTATGCACTGCAGGGCACCAGCTGTCCATAGACCATTCCCTGACCTTGCAACGATGGTGGAACGTGACTGCATCCGACGGTACCGCTTCAACAGGGCGCTGATTGAGGAATTGGCGGTGCGGTTGGCCCCACATTTGCAACCTGGCCGGCCATACATTATAGCGCTGACCCCCAAGGGGAAGGTGATGGCAGCCCTACACTTCTTTGCCACCGGTACCTTTCAACACACTGTGGCGTCTGCTGGTGGGATGTCACAGACCATGTTCAGCCGTGTGCTACGCGATGTTTTGGAGGCAATGTTGAGATACCTGAACCAGTACATCTATTTCCCTAAACGTCAACAACTCACTGACATCAAGAGTGACTTCTATGCCCTGGGGAGGATGCCACATGTCATTGGCTCCATTGATGGGACACATGTGGCTTTGGTACCACCACAGGCACATGAGCAGGCATACAGGAACAGGAAACATTATCATTCGATCAATGCTCTGGTGGTATGTCTTGCAGATATGAGCATCTCACATGTGTGTGCCCATTTCGGCACACGATGCCTACGTGATGAGGAGTAGTCGCATCCCGAGGATGATGTCACAGATGCAGAACCAGCGTGCCTGGCTTGTCGGTGTATACTGACTTTGTACCATTGTGTGTGTTCTGCTATGTTGTATTCCGCCCTCTTTTCCAACTCAGCTAATGTGCAATTGTCTGTCTGTAGGTGACTCCGGATACCCCAACATGCCGTGGTTGCTGACACCCCTCAGGAACCCTGTGACACCAGCCCAGATGCGCTACAATGAGGCACATGGTCGGACCAGGAGAGTGATCGAGCGGACATTTGGTCTCCTGAAGAGCCGCTTCCACTGCCTAGACAAGACAGGAGGGGCCCTCCCATATGCCCCAGCAAAGGTGTGCAAGATTGTCATCGTCTGCTGCATGCTACACAACCTGGCAGTGCGGAAGGAGTTGCCTCTCATCCTGGATGACGATGACCAACATCCGCCACCTGTGGAGGATCCTGGCCTGGGCCACGATGCCAGTGATGATGATGATGATGAGGGTGATGTCCGCACACAGCTCATCACCAACTTCTTCAGCTGAATGTGAGTATCCAGAGATGTCATGTCAATGATGTGAGTTTGCATGATATGTGTGGGTGGTGCTCTGGTGCTGTTTGAGTGTGGCCATGTGCTACTTGACTGGATGCGTGCAGCGATGTGTCCTTACAGGTAGTCTGTACTCCCCAACAGTGTTGACATGCTAACTTGGTTTTGTGTAGGTGTCTTGTGGCATGTATTGGGCATGAGTATTGCAGTTCTGTCCTGTTCTTCAGTGCTTTTGACTGTGTGTCATGTCTGTCCTTCACAGGGTGCTTACAGAGTTGTTTGGTCAACTTGGATCCCCCGACACCATGAATCAGCTTTCAGGGTGGCAGCAGTTGTTTCACTACAGGTGATGTGCCACACACCCCTGGACTTTATTTCTTCTACACCTTTTGACTGTGTGGCCACTGCCACGTGGGATTACCTTGCATTTGTAGTGGAAACAACATGTTACAAATGTGTAATAAACCTGTGCTTCACTTTGGGATGTGCGTTGTCTGTGGTCACACATCTGACTGACATTTGCTTACTGCACCTGTGGGCTAGTTAACACAGACTCTGAATAGGTGTGGTGTCTGTGCATTCCACTGTATTTCCTGGCAACATCAGTGTAGGCGATGAGTCAGATGGCCCTGGTGTGTATGTATTGTGTAGCCCTAGTGGTGTGTCTCCCTCAAATGTGTCACGTCGCCATGACTCACATGACGGTGTTGAACTTGCTGTGGCAGTTAGCATGCACAGTGTCATTTAGCAGATCATCATCTCCATGACAAAAACAACGTTGGAATCACAACAGAGGCAAGTATGGTGTATTTGTGAGTTTATTTACATTCATGTGTGAGGATAGTGCACAGGATGGTGGGTGCTGTACATTGGTATTGGAATCAAAAGTTCCCAGATGAGTTGGAAGTGTTGGTAGCAGAAATGTCCTGAGTAAAGTCCACAGTCATCTGATACATTAGTCCAACTTAAACTCCCCATGTCATGTGGGAGAGTTGTGTTGCATTCGACAGGGTAAACAGTTTGCACACAAAGGAGAATTTCCAGAACAGGTGTTGGGTTCCTGGGGGATGTACATGGCCATCGGCCTCTCAGTTGTCCTTCCTCGGACGACCCCTCTTCTTTCTGGGGGGACCCTCACGTGCAGGCCGCTGAGGTGCAGAGGACTCTCCACCAGAGTCATCCTCCCTCCCTGTGGCAGTTGCAGTTGTTGCGGCACCAGATGTTGTGGGCACACAGGGAGGTGTGGACATGTTGGTGCTAATCTGGCAGAGGCATGTCAATATGTCCCTCTGCACCGCTGTCAGTTCTTCCAATGTGTCCCACTTGGACTCCATGCCAGACATGTGTGTCTCCACACGGGACATGTGTGTCTCCACACGGGACATGTTGAAGTCCAAGCGGGCATGATGGGCAGCCTGCTGCTGTTGAATGTCCTTGAGGATCCCCACTACCTGGCTGACCTCTACGGTGCTATTCTGGTACGCATCAGCAATGCGTGCCAGTTGTGGGTCATCATGCAGTCCAGACCCCTCTGCAAACAGCGACCTCTACCTACCACCCCTCCCACCACCCCTGGCCACACGTGCAGGAGCTGCCGTGGCACGCACAGGTGACCCTCAGCCCCCTTGGGGGTTGGTACTGGGGTTGTTGTCCGTTGCTTCACGGTGGGCTGTGGTCCCTGTGCTGTTGTCATTCAGTGTCCTTGGTCTGTCCGTGTCGGCGGGGTGGTCTGTGTGTTGGCAGATGTTGGAGGAATGGGTGCAGGGGGTGCAGATGGTGGTCCTGCTGGTGCTGCATGATGACTCACACCAGAGGTGCCAGGTTGGTCTTCGCCATCCGATGAGGGCAGAGGCAGTTCCACACCAGAGAGCTCAGGGTCCCCCGGAGCCTGGGACAGGGACTCCTCCTCACCTGCTGCTGTTTCCCCATCATCACCTGTTTTTGGAAGAGACACACAATGTATGTTATGTTTCTGCAGGCATCAATGGTTCAAACACATGACAGTTGTGACTGTACCTCTGGATGCGGCCCTGTACATTGCATTGTCCTAAGTTGTCACAGTCAGAGGTTGATATTGGTGTGGCTCATTGTCCTGCCAACCTGATGCATTTCAATGTGGATGTTGAGGTGTGTGCATGACCAGCATTGGTGGTATTTGGTTGACATCCGGACCTCCTTCTCAACCCCGCCCAGTTATCCCACCATGAAGCATGCCACCCTTGCAGTGGGTGAAGGTTGACTCTCAGGATGTCAGTCAGTGGTGTCCTGCTGTTTGTTGGTGCCCAGTTCCCAGCAGGGCCTGGTACTCCCCACAACAGAGCACCATTGTCAGACATCTTTGAAGTGGCTTTTCACTCCCTGTGAGGTGTGCATGCTTCAGTGTGAGCTTGCTGGACCATGTGGGTGGGGGATGTTGAGCTGTGACTACCACTCCCATCATGCTATTGCCTACACCCCCCTTCCCAGCATGCACATACTTCCTTCCTTTTGACTCTGCTTCCCTGTGGGGTGGTGTGCCTGTGCTGACAGGATGGCTGACAGTGTTGTCCTGGCGTTTGTTTGGCTACAAGTTCCAAAAGTGTCCCTGTGCTTCACACAGCATAACCCAGTGTGGTTGTTCTTTGTGGGATATTTAATTTGAGTGTGAGGCATTGCATTCTCCCAGGTGAGTTGTGTGGAGTTTGTGTTAAGGGGGTGTGTGAGTAAAGCTGCTGGTAACTATGGTCAGAGCTGTCAGTCCTCCTTCCCACCCAGCCAGATATCCCACCATGGAACGTGCTTCCATTGCAGGGAGTGCAAGTTGGCTTTCAGGATGTCAGTCAATGGTGTCCTGCTGTTGGTTGTTGCACAGTTCCCAGCAGGGCCTTGTGCTCCCCACAGCAGTACCCAGTGTCAGCCATCTTGTCAGTTCTTTTCCACTCCCTGTGATGTGAGCATGGTTCAGAGTGGTGTTGATGGGCCAATTGTGAGGGTGACCAATATCTGTGACTACCACTCCCATCATGCTATTGCCTACACCCCCTTCCCAGCATGCCCATACTTCCTTCCTTTTGAGTGGACTTCACTGTGTGTGAGTGTGACAGCAATGGCAAGATGGCTGACAGTGTGGTCCTGTTGTTTGTTGGTGCACAGTTCCCAGCAGGGCCTTGTGATCCCCACAGCTGAGGGCAGTGTCAGACATCTTTGAAGTGGCTTTTCACTCCCTGTGAGGTGTGCATGCTTCAGTGTGAGCTTGCTGGGCCATGTGGGTGGGGGATGTTGAGCTGTGACTACCACTCCCATCATGCTATTGCCTACACCCCCTTCCCAGCATGCACATACTTCCTTCCTTTTGAGTGGACTTCACTGTGTGTGAGTGTGACAGCAATGGCAAGATGGCTGACAGTGTGGTCCTGTTGTTTGTTGGTGCACAGTTCCCAGCAGGGCCTTGTGCTCCCCACAGCTGAGGGCAGTGTCAGACATCTTTGAAGTGGCTTTTCACTCCCTGTGAGGTGTGCATGCTTCAGTGTGAGCTTGCTGGGCCATGTGGGTGGGGGATGTTGAGCTGTGACTACCACTCCCATCATGCTATTGCTCCACCCCCCTTCCCAGCATGCCCATACTTCCTTCCTTTTGACTCTGCTTCCCTGTGGGGTAGTGTGCCTGTGCTGACAGGATGGCTGACAGTGTTGTCCTGGCTTTTGTTTGGCTACAAGTCCCAAAAGTGTCCCTATGCTTCACACAGCATAACCCAGTGTGGTAGTTCTTTGTGGGATATTTAATTAGAGTGTGAGGCAATGCATTCTCCCAGGTGAGTTGAGTGGAGTTTGTGTTAAGGGTGTGTGTGAGAAAAGCTGCTGGTAACTATAGTCAGAGCTGTCAGTCCTCCTTCCCACCCAGCCAGATATCCCACCATGGAACGTGCTTCCATTGCAGGGAGTGCAAGTTGGCTTTCAGGATGTCAGTCAGTGGTGTCCTGCTGTTGGTTGGTGCACAGTTCCCAGCAGGGCCTTGTGCTCCCCACAGCAGTACCCAGTGTCAGCCATCTTGTCAGTTATTTTCCACTCCCTGTGATGTGAGCATGGTTCAGAGTGGTGTTGATGGGCAAATTGTGAGGGTGACCAATATCTGTGACTACAACTCCCATCATGCTATTGCCTACACTCACTTCACCAGCATACACAGAATTCCTTCCTTTCAGTGAGCTTCCCTGTGAGGTGGTGTTCTAGTGGTGGCAAAATATCTGACTGTGTTTGTTGGTTATATTTGTGCCACTGCCTTGCTCTCTTTGTTGTTAGGTTTGTACATGTCATGACACAGTTACATGTCACTATGAGATGGCATGTATTGTGTTTATCTGACTAACATACACATCTTGGGATGATTATCTTTTGGTTGCTGTGGATTTGCTAAGGGTGCATGGTTTGACTATCCCCTTGACAGTGATGTGTGTGTATTGTCACACAATATTGGGTATATTGGTTGTGTACTCACCAGGCTCTGGGATGTTTGATAGTTCATATACGCTCACTGGTGGTAGGATGGCCCGCACCTTCTCCTCCCAGGGCCTGAGGTATAGTGGTTTGGCAGGAGGGCCACTGCCGGTGCGCTGACTCACAGCGTAATCCTTCTTGAGTAGGTCCTTGACCCTCCTGCGCACATCATACCACCTGTTCTGGATGTCTTCCTTTGTGCGCAAACATGGTGATTGTGCGTTCACCCTGTCGACGATCCTCTCCCACATCTTGGTTTTCTGCGACATGGGGGTCTGTTGGACCAATGTATCAAACAACTGTGGCTCTACCCTGAGTATCTCATCTACCAGGACTTCCAATTCACTGTCTAGGAACTATGGATTCTTCTTTGGGGGCATGGTGATGGGTGGTGGTGGGGATTGATGTGTGTGTGAGTGTGCAAGTGAGGGTGGGTGAGTGTAGGTTTTGCTGGGTGTATGTGGGGGTGCTATTTGGGAGGTGCTAATGGTGTGTGGCTTGTGTGATGGATGAGTTGTGAGTGTGTCTGTGGTTGCTGTCTGATGGTGTTCTGTGCTGGCAGGTCAGTTGAATTTGCAAAGGATCATGGTAGGGATTTGTGGCCTTTATATGGGTGGAGTTGTGGGTGTGTCCTTGTTCCATGTTTTTTCCCCCCTGTATTTATTGACTTTGTCATTGCTTGTTTGGCCCTTTTTTTGGGATTTTTTCCTTTGAGTTTTTTAGGCATGTAGGAGACGTTCTACTGACCGAGTAGGACGCTGCTGTTGGCTCGTGCGGGCTTCTCCGAGTCTTTCAAGCTGGGTTCCTGCTGGGTTTCATGTGCGGCGTTCGCATCGGTCGCGGAGTATTGGGTTGCTTCGGCTGGGTTTTGTATGCGTGTCGGTCGTACGGCTTGGGCTCCGTGTGACTCGTCTGGTTTTCCACGCATTGCATTGTACTGCGCGGGTCGGAGTTCGCGGGTACGTTTCGGTCGGGTTCATTCCTGGTGCGTGTCGGTCGCTTCGATTCGCGTAGTTTCCCGGCCGGATAGCTTGTTTCCGTGCGGTTCGGTCGTTCGGCTTGTGTTCCGTACGAGTCGGTCGTGATTCACATGCATTTCATCGTACTACGCGGGTCAGGCAGCGCCGGTACGTGTCGGTCGGACAACATTCCCATACCGAGTCGGTCGGTATGTTTTCCGGCCCGAATCGGAATCGGCCCCTAAGAAGCTAACATTAGAAGACATTGTTTAACCTATACTATTGCTGGGGAAAACAATTAGTGCCCGATTAACATTGCGGTTAGTAAAGTATTCCCACCTAGGGCCCGATTACGATGCGGTTAGGAAGACCTCCTAACGGCATTTGCTCCTTCCGAATCAGATCGGGAATGTGTCTTCCCGACCGAGGGCCAGATTACAATGCGGTTAGGAACATAGGCTCCCATAGAAGTCAATGGGAGTCCAACCAAATCGTATTTGGAAGCATCCGGATGCATCATACTTGGTCGGTCGGACTCTCCAGATCTGAGTCGGTCGGAAACCATTTCCAAACCGATTCGATCGGGAAGATTTCCTAACCGCATCGTAATCGGGCCCTTAGACTCCAACTGTCCTTGCTGCGGTGACTATCCTGCAGATATTCTTCATGTGTTTTATTGTTGTACAAAGCTGGCTTCATTTAGATATGAATTAGCAGAGCATCTCTAAAGGATAGTAGATATTCCAATAAGGATAGCTCCTCAGATGATGCTTCAAGGAATAACACTTCAATATCTGAATGACAAATGCAAGCTATACCCAATATTTGTAGCCATGGTGGTAGCTCCCATTTATATTGCAGGGACTTGGTTGAACCAGAGACCCCCCTCTTTGCATCAATGACTGTCCCGTCTATTGCTGATGTACCATTGAGAGAACAGTTTATATCAGTGTAAGGGTAGAGAGGCAGGGGAGATGGGCACTTTTGTTTGCTCACCTGTGATTAATTGGGTAAATGGATTGCAGTCTGGGTTTTACAGTTTCTCTTTTTTTTTATAACATATGCATATGTTCGGTTTTACTATTTCATACTTGCTGTAAAATGTTTTCTATGATATCTATGGATCCTTCAAGGCATCGGCTCTTTTAATATTGATGAATTGATGAAGTCTGATTTACGATTTATAAAGATTCATGTAATTTGGATTTATACACTGACATTTTTTATTCTAAATGTTCATTTCTCTGTGTACTTCCTCCTCAAACAAACAAAAAATATATTTTTTAAATATTACAGTATAATAAGCGCTGGAGCTAAAAATGAAGGAACAAGCAGCTCTGTAGCAGAGTGCCGGGAACTTATAAAAAATAACAGGCAAGAAAAAAACTGTGTATCGTAGGCTAAGGGGAGCAAAGATGAGGAGCTGATGGTGGGAGGATGAAAAGCAACAAAGTAGTGGGGAGGGGTGGCAAAGCAACAGATGAATTGGTGGAGGGATGAAAGCAATGGAATGGAAGGGTGGGGTGGGGTGGGGGTGGGAGAGCAACAGATGGTGTGAGGGGGAGCCACATGCACAGGGGTGAGTAATGGCGAGTAGCAGGAGGTTGTGGGGGACAAAGAGCAACACAGGAGTGAGGAGGTTTAGCTGAGCAATGTAGGAACTAGTGAGAGTGACATAAAGCATCTGAAGAGTACATAGCAGTAGCGGCCCGTGGTGGGAGTGCTGCCTTGCGGTGACGTGGGGCGGGGGAGGGGCAGGGTGGGGGGTAGTAAAGTACGGAATACAGCCGTATAGAGGTAAGTAGACATATAAATAAATTAAACGAATTTCGTTGCGCGCGCTGCATCGCCAAATGCGATGCAGCGCGCACAACGAAATTAGTTTTATTTATTTTTATGTCTACTTACCTCTATACGGCCGTATTCCGTACTTTACTACCCCCCACCCTGCCCTTCCCCCCCCCCACATCACCGCCCGGCAGCACTCCCACCACGGGCCGCTACTGGCAGAGAGGTATGCCAGAGCAATGGATGAACTAGTGGGGGGATGAAAAGCCACGGAAGAGTGGGGAGAGGTGGAAGAGCAACTGACGAAGTTGTGGGAAAGAATACACAGAGGAGAAGGGGCCAACAATGTAAAATTAAACAAACACCTAAGGCAGAGAGTGGAAAAACACACACCGCTATCCGGCAACAGAGCGGACACACACAATGCTGCTTCATTTTGCATATCCCACTTGGGAGAGAACACTTGATAAATGTCCCGATCGCATTGGTCACAAGCATTTCTTCAAGATTAGCTCATGTCCACTAGATATCACATTCGGGAAAACATTGTCCTTGGAGCATTACAATCCCTCAGATTGCACTTGTTGACAAAGAAAACATATACAAGTATGCTAACCCTGATCAAGTCCTTTCCCGGACTAAACGATTTGGCTGGGCTGAAGTACTGAATATTGAGGAAATACTAATAAAAACGTTAGTACTGGAAATCATTTGGCTCCCTCCTCTCATATGGATTTAAAGTAGAAGAATTTGTGTGATTATCTTGTGAACTAAATTGTACTTTGAGATTTGGATTGTATAACAAATACATCAAGTGCTTCCTCTTCATTGGAATTGGGTGGAAAAAGACGTGCACTCCCAGGGAGTCCAGACAGAAAAATAAGTTTAAAAAAGTAGTTCCCTAATTGGTAAGTAATGGAAGGATATGACACATCCAATCAGAAACACTGTAAAGCTGCTATGCTCCTGGTAAGCGACAAACTCGAGAAGAGGAATAAGAAGCCAGGAAATGAGATAGACAAGAAAACCAATGAAAAGCAATGGGCTGACCCAAAGGCCACTCTAAGGATTGGTACTGTACACCTTTCAACATCAGGCATCAGGCAGGCATAGCTGTCTGTAGGCGTGAACCAAAAATCGTCACAATATGATTGTTGAAGGGCAGGGAGAGGCTGAGGAGCAAAGTTTTAAAACTATACTGTCACAGAAAGTTTAATGAGTGCGTAGAAAATCCTCCCTTCACAATTGGTATTGCATAAAATAGTACATACCCTGAAGTAGAAAAATGGGAACAGACAAATTAAGAGAATAGCCACAGACCATTTAAGATTTATGTGCCAAGGATGGTAAGGGAAATAAGCATGGTGGTCAGATGTGATGGTCCTTGAATGGCATCAGATTCTCTTTTTTTTCATATTTAATGCAGGCCACGCTTGGGGGCCTATTACGATGGCGGTGGACATCCGCCCGCGATTGCAAGCCAGAAAACCGCCGGTCAAATTAGGATGGCGGTGGTGTTCGCGGCGGTGGGAAATTCCGACCGCCGCTTTTCTGCCGGTTGCCATCCGCACTCCTGCCTGGCGGACGGAGCAGGACCGGGATAATGGTGGCGGTTCAGAGCAGGCTCTGCCGGCACGATTATGATGCCGGCGGTAGCCAGCCTTTCCTCAGCGGTCAGACCGCCATGGAAAGGCATGCAGAGATTGTCTTCTGGGGGCCCGTTGCGGGCCCCCAATGTGTTGGGGGGGTGTGGGTGTACAGGGGGGGTACCCATGGTCCCCCCCCTACATTTCCCTGTACCAGGTGGCAGGCACTGTGCAGTGCCTGGCATGCAGTGCAGGGAAATGCAGGACATGCTCCTTTCGGCATCGCGGCGGTGCTGCGAGCAGCAGCAACCGCCACAATGTTAAGGCCCGCGATCAGACCGCCGCGGTCGGATTTCGACCGCTGGTCATCGTAATTCGATCAGCAGTGATGTCGCAGTCCATGCGGGCTGTCTTTTCCCGCTACCATGGCGGTCGGTGAGGTTTTCCGACCGCCATCGTAATAGGCCCCTTAGTGACGGCTCTCTTCTCAATGCTAATTTCTGGAGATATAAAAAATATTGGAAGAATGATGAATGCTGAGTTAATTCAAGAAGAAAAGACCGTTTTGCAGGAACTTAAGGCCATGAATTATGTGTGTTAATAGATACATGGGAATAATAAATGGCTCGGAAAGTCCCTGTGTGCTGCTCTTCATCTTTTAGAACAGCAGCAGGGCCTTCTTGGAGCACTGGATTCTTGAGACACAGCACGTTTTCACAGCGGGATCACCTCCCAACAGCCTGGTTGAGAAAGTCAGAAACTTTGCTCTGTAGATGTCCTCGCATGCTTGAAAAATATACAGGCTTTTAAGAGATCCAGAAAAAATCCCAAAAGTGCTCATGGAAATCTATGCCTGTTGTAGGTTTCCAGGAGTACTGCTAAGCAAAACATTTACGCATGCAGCATTTCCACCAGTGCAAATGTCCATATGTGGAAATCTGATTCAAACGTATACATGCATATTTAATGTCTTTTTTGTTTCTCCACAGGGAAGACATTCCTTCATTACATATTGAATTATCCCGCTCCTATTCCCATCTTTGAAACGCACCTGCTTACCTCTGGTAGGACCACATTTGCGTGGGTTCCCAGGGTGGGCAACCATCTACAATGGATATTCATTTACTTTTGCAGGACAGATAACTCTTTACAATTGATATTTACTTTTGCAGGACAGACGCACCAGAAACACCCACAATCCCACCCCACAACCACATATTTATGCACTTAAAGTGGACATTTTGCGCACCTAGGTTTAACTTAAGTATGCATAATCATCTTTGAATCGGACTATTTGTCACTGCGGCATGCTGCAGTCCCTGTGCTGTGAAATCCAACCGCCAAATTTTATTTTTGGGGTTTTTATAGTCTTATTGAATTTTTAGGAAAAGAAAGAACCAAAAGCATTCTACATTAGCACAACTAGCATAGAGTCACGCTTTTCTGGGGAGCCCTGGATGATTTGATTCCATGTTATTGAACATTTCCATTTCTAAGATGTTTATTTTCTATCCTACTGTGGTTGTGTTTTGCCTTACCTCCATAGTTTAAGTTTAACACTCTATTCTTTATGCATTAATATGCACTCAGCCAACCACTAATCCTTTATGGGTTCCGGAGTAGCATACTGCTCGCCAAAAAAGCGCTTCAACACGCCGACAGGGGTAGCAAGCGCTATATAAATGCAAACCTTTGCCCTCTTCTATCCCTCCGCTATCCTTCTCAATCCAAATAACTGACTAATATCCACCACTCAAATTACTTTATTATTTCACTATACTAATTCACCTCTAATCCTTTATGGTTCCGAAGTAGCGTGCTACTCGCCGAAAAAGCGCTTCAACACCCCTTCAGGGGTGGGAAACGCTATATAAATGCAAACCTTTTTCCCTCTTCTATCCCTCCACTATCCTTCTCAATCCAAATAACTGACTAACATATCCACCACTTAAATCACTTTCATATTTCACTATACTAATTCACCACTAATCCTTTATAGGTTCCGGAGTAGCATGCTACTCACCAAAAAAGTGCTTCAATGCCTCATCAGGGGTAGTAAGTGCTATATAAATGCAATGACAATACAATGCAATATTTTTCCAATGTTTCCCATCTTTGAAGAAAAACATGTGAGATTTTCAGTCTCAAACCCTCTGCTGTGCTAATACAGAGTGACCTACAATGCAAGTAAGATATATCAACATGGGTGGGCCTTTGAAAGCCTATTGGGCTGGGCTGCGTCACTCCCATTTTAGTTATAACTCCTTAGCAGGTGCGTACCGACATGCACTAATTTTATGTGGTCATGGTAATAAGCATTCTCCCTATAACTTAAGTAGGCACAAACCCTAGGTTTGCCCATATGCATAGAAGCTGAAGCTGAAGCTTCTGCTCTGCGGAAGAAAACACACTCATTCTATGGGCTGAGTGAATACATCTGTTGTACTTTTGACATATGTACAGGGTTGTCCTACTTTCTCTCTGAGCCTGGGTGAATATGGGATGTTACAACACAGGTTTTTACTCCTCACACCTTTTCTGCACAGGCGTTGCCATGCATTGACCTTTACAATAAAGCATGTTGCAATACCATGCAAAGCTTTACAATGTATGCCTTTACCCTGCATTGTGAAGTCTCAAAAAATTGATATGTGTGTGTGCTTGTGTCTGTGTATATATGTATCTATATATGTGTGTGTGTGTGCATATGTATGTATATATATCTATATATATATATATATGAATTAATTAATGAATACGTGGATTTATAGAGCGCACGGCTACTACACGAGTATCCCGGCGCTAGGCATATGGCAGATATCGAGGTCAGTGACCATCTATTCTTTAAACAGGCGGGTTTTCAGTTGCTTACGGAACAGCTTTATGTCTGGTAGACATCAGAGGGGAAAAGGAAGTTCATTCCAGAGTTTAGCCACCAGTAGTGAACAGGCTGAGCCACCCCTCCTTTTCTTTTTTGTGCGTGGGATGGACAGGAGATGAGCTGTCTGCAAGCGCAGTGATCTTTGCGGGCAGTAGTTGGTCAGTCTACCTAACAGATTGGCGGGGCCCATTTTGTAGACGGCCCATTGTGCCTCTGCTAATGCTTTGAAGATGATCCTCTTCTTTACTTGTAACCAGTGTAACTGTTTATGGTAGTGAGTGATCAAGGTGTGTTTTGGAAGATTAAATAGTAATCGAATGGCCATGCTCTGGACATTTTGTAATCTGGTTCACTGACAGAACATCGACAATGAAAATATCCATATAAAAAGTATCGAGTCAAAAATATAGGATACCAAAATATCGACTTTCTATACTTAAACAGGTAAGTACAAAAATATTGAAAAAAATTATCGTTTACCAAAATATACTTGTATTAAATATTGATTTTAAAATATATATATAATTTAAAATATTAAAATAAACATAAATTAAATACTAACTTTAATTTATAAAAAAATATAATTAAATGCATATTTTAACAAATACAACAAATAAACTTCCTTTTAAAAATGTAAACACACACACACAAATACATATATATACATATATAAAAAATATAAACTTATATTTTAATTAATAATATAATTTTAAAAAACTCAAATAGCATAATATTATCAAAAATATATGTAAAAATATTTAAATATACCCAAAACATAAAATATTAACAAAGGGAATCAATTTAATTTAAAATAAAAATTAAACAACACACATATTTTACAATTTAATTAAAAGTAAGTTACAAACAAAAAATATTGCAAATTATATTATTATTATAATAAATCAAACACATAATTATATAAATTACAACATAAAATAAATTATTACAAATTAAAATAAATACATATACATTTCCCACCACATTAAAAAAGAAAACATTTTTCTACTAAATAAATATGAAAATAATTACTCCTACCTAACACAACACAACAGTAACAAAATAATTTACACCACACAAAAATAAGATTTACTATTCTAACTACAATAAATATAAAATTACATAAAATATAACATTACAAAATACTACAATTTACTTTTCCCACTACACTTAACACAACAATAAAATTTATAATTACCAAAAAAACAGCAATTCCCACTCTAGTCAGTGCAACAGTAGGGAAAGTGTTGGATTGCAGAGGGGTAAAAATTACTATTCCCACTCCAATCAGTGCAACAGTAGGGAAAGTGTTGGATAGCGGAGGGGTAAAAATTACTATTCCCACTCCAGTGAGTGCAACAGTAGGGAAAATGTTGGATAGCGGAGGGGTAAAAATTACCTTTCCCACTCCAGTGAGTACAACAGTAGAGAAAGTGTTGGATAGCAGAGGGTTAAAAATTACTATTCCCACTACCGTGAGTGCAACAGTAGGGAAAGTGTTGGATGGCGGAAGGGTAAAGATTAATATTCCCACTCCAATGAGTGCAACAGTAGGGAAAGTGTTGGATAGCGGAGGGATAAAATTTACTATTCCCACTCCAGTGAGTGCAACATTAGTGAAAGTGTTGGATAGCGGAGGGATAAAATTTACTATTCTCTCTCCAGTCATTTCAAAATTAAAAACAAGCAAAATATTATCAACATAATAAAAAAGTTTTTTTAAAGTAAATAAAAAAATATATAAATGTGTTAAAAATAAAAATATATTTAATATAAAAAATAAAAAAATAAACATATTATCATGTTAAATACATATCACAAATACCTACAAATATTATATTAAATTAAATTTAAAAAAAATGTAAACTAATAAATATTTTTATTTAGAAATTATTTATTAACAAAAACATTAATTATTACATAAATGTAGTCTATTTACTTCCTACCCTATACCACCACACAACTCACAACCCACACTGAAAAAAAACTATTTGCATAATTAACATAATTAATTTTCAATTAAACAAATATTATTAATTAAGAAACAAATACAAATACATAAAATGTAATTAACTTCCCAGCCTTTACACCTATAAACCCTACAACCAGCACATATATATATATATATATGTATATATATATATATATATATCGCTAACTCCGCAGCTGAGTAGCAGTAACTCCTCCTCGTCACCTCCACAACCAGCACAGACACGGACCAGCAAATAAGTGCAAAATTAATTTATTTTTTAATAATATGCCGCCATATATATATTCTTTATTGTCCGATTAATTAAAATCATTACAATAAAACAACACAGTTCATAAAACAAGGCAATTTCTTACATTCCTTAAAGATAATGAGGAAGTATTAACATATCTTTATAACTGTTAGAAATACATAAAATATCATAAAAAGGTATTTTGTTCATAACCGAATATAAACATTACATTTCATTATTATTCACCATACGTATTAATAAACCCATCCATACAGATAATCTTTGAGTCCCCTCTCAGGTTTTTAAACAGCCCCTAAAAAGAAGCAGAGCATACAGTAACACATGTTTGGTCCAGTTGTGATCTTAGTACTTAATATAAAGTGCATCCACATTTCTTAAAATTACCCCGAACCTCAGATACTTTATAAAATTTATCAAGTTATATTGTCAGTATAGGGGAGAACAATATAGTTGGAATCATAGCCGCTTTCCATTCTTATTATATGACCACAACATCGTCCTGAGCCAGTTTTTCCTCAGCTATAATGATAAATTTGACAAAGTTAACTGTTAAATTGATGATACGCCCTTGGAGGCACAGTATTATTGCTTGGCGACACGTTCTCACCCCTTGTTCGTTAAATATTGGTTTTAAAAGTGTTAATCTTTCTTGACACAATTTGGGGCAAATACATACAATGTGCAATAACGTTTCATTAATATAACCACATAATCTACACTTTTGTGATTGCCAAACTTGTACCCATCTAGGGGGTCCATTACGATGGCGGGCGGACTTTGTCCGCCCGCCACCGCAACGGCAAAAGGGACCGCCTGCCATAGGTGCGGCGGTCTCGCCATTCAAATTAGGATGCGCCCGCCACACTGGCGGGTGCATCCCGCATTTTTTACATTGCGGCGGGCGGTGCTGCAAGCAGCACCTGCCGCAATGTGAAAAATGCATGTTGTGCATTTGAATGCACAACGTGACAGGCACCGCGCGGTGCCTGCCACCTTGTGCATTCAAATGTAGGGGGGTACCATAGGTACCCCCTGAGTGCACCCCCCACCCCCGAACACACTGGGGGCCCGCAACAGTCCCCCTAA
The DNA here is from genome assembly GCA_963921515.1 of Calotriton arnoldi. NCBI lineage: Eukaryota > Metazoa > Chordata > Amphibia > Caudata > Salamandridae > Calotriton > Calotriton arnoldi. The sequence goes on along the minus strand of CAWUFW010004564.1, from coordinate 26,508 downwards.
GGCAGAAACCACATGCCTTTCCATGGCGGCGGCGTCGCCATGGAAAGGCACGTCTCCGCATTCATCCTAATATGGATGGCGGTGTCTTGCAGACACCGCCACCATATTGGAGCCCTTTTCTGCCCGGTCGCCTGTCCGACCGGCGGAAACCCGGCGGACAGTCTTTCCGTCCGCCGGGGTCCCCCCCACCATCGTAATATGGCGGGGGGGAAATGGTAGGCAGGTGGTGGGAATTGGCGGGCGGATCAGCACCGCCATACGGGCAGTGGCGATCCGCCCGCTATGATAATGACCCCCTAGGTGTACCATCTTTTGTTGAGTAATGTCCAAACCTAAGCTTAAGCAATATATCCCTTAGATAGAATTAGGGTTCAATTTTATTATACAAATTAATAACCGACCAGGCGTGCTTTTTTTTTACAGTCTGCTTCTGATCCAATATTAATGATACCAATTTAGTTGATTGATTTAAAATCTGTTTTAAAATGGTTCTATTTCTAATCATATTGTTAAAAGGTTGGAGCTTAAAAGTATTCAAACTTTCTGTTAAGTATGACCTCCATGGTCTAGTATACTCCTTCTTATTCATTTCTTGCCAACACATATATGCAAGGCCAACCAGCACCTAAAATGTACCCAAAAAAATTAAAAACACCATTAACATTATAAAATCTCAATTAAATAAATATTCATAAATAAAAAATATTCATTAATTTATTATTATAATTAAATTACTTCCCATCCTATTCCCCTATAAACCCACAACCCTCTATGGAACTAAAAAACGCAAAACTTAATTAAAATAAAATTAATAACTGCTAAAAATGTCACCCATATATTAAAAAACATAAACAATACTTATACAAAAAACTCATCACATACATTCAAAATATATACTAAAATACATAACACTAATTAAAAAATCGATATTTTAAACAACTATATTTTTGCAAACGATATTAATAACTTCTATATTTTTAAAATCAATATTACTTACCTTCAAATCGATATTCTTGACCACGGTATTCTTGCGCTCGATATTTCTGTTCCATGATATTTTTTATTTCAAATAATTTTTATTGGCATAATAGGGTATACAACACAAAAAGGAGAAGTTAAAAGAAGAAAAATACAGGTAGTCATTAATAATTTAAACTCACTTCGCCCGCCATCCTAGCGGTGCTGGGACCATCCGCCATATGTGCGGCGGTCCCGCTCCGCAAATTAGGGTGCGACCGCCACCCTGGCGGTCGCATTCCGCATATCTAATATTGCGGCGGCGCCGCAATACCAAATAGGCATGTTGCGCATCGCCATACACAACGTGACAGGCACCGCGCGGTGCCTGCCACCTTGAGCATGGCAATGTAGGGGGTACCATAGGTACCCCCCAAGTGCAGCCCCCACCCCACCCACACCCCTGGGGGCCCGCAACGGGCCCCCACAGCAATTCCCGCCAGCCCTTTCATGGCGGCATCGCCGCCATGAAAGGGCCGGAACCGCCAGGCATCATAATATGGATGGCGGTGCCACCATATTATGCCCGACTTCCGCCCGGCCGGCAATCGTGAAGATTGCCGACCGGCGGAAAAGCGGCGGACGGACTTTCCGTCCGCCGCGGTACCCCCGCCATAGTAATATGGCGGGCGGTAAATTGTGTCGTGATGGCGATCCGCCCGCCAGCATAATGACCCCCTTAGTATGAGTGTAAATAGCTATAACCATTGACATATATATTGACAAATAAAACGAGTGTAGACATAGTTAATAGTTTGTTCCTCTGTTCTATCATTGGTGGAAGGGATGTCACGAAGGTTTAGCAAAATACATAAGTACAGCTTCTAGTATCGATTGTCTACTGGATACTCATTGATTGTTGACATAAACCTATTATACCTGAAATATAAAACTTCCAAGGTGAGTGATAAAACCCTGTATTTTAAAACGAAAAGGAAGGGATTAATTCCCAAGGGTCGCTACAATGGTCGTAGGATGCGTATATAAAGGGATTGAGTTATTACTCAAGAAGATCAGTGTCTGGTGTACTGAGATTGGTTGTGATTAGATAGGTGTCTTAGAGGGCCTTCATGGTGGTTTGAAGGTAAGGGAGGAAGCGTCCAAAGTGCCCCACATTTTCCTACAAGGAGAGCGCCAGGGAGTTAGTTTTAGTGCTATATTGTCGGCACCCCTTAGGAAGATTAGTTCTTCTTGCCATGATTTGTAGGCAATCTGTTTGAAGTTTTTCCAGTTTCTCAATATTATTTTGCATGCTAGAGTGAACATTAGGTCTAGGAGGTCCACGGTCATTGTCGTTTTTTATTTGGGGGTCTAGGGAACCTAGGATTACATAAGAGAAGTCTCTGGCTGGTTTAATATGTAAGTTATGCGTAATGAATTCAAAGATCTTATCCCAGAATGATTGCAAGAGAGGGCAGTAGAATAACATATGTGGTAAGTCTCCTTCATGCGAATTGCAATTCCAGCACTGGGGAGATTGAGTGAGGTTAAATTTGTGTAACTTTGCTGGTGTCCAATATGACCAATTGATAATCTTATATTTCGTCTGTGAGAGTGATGGCAAGATTTTATTCCTAAATGGTGTCATGTGAATGCGTTTCCAGTCCCACAAGATACAATTAGTATTAGTTTCACTTTCCCATTTCCTTTCATTAACCTGGCTTAGACATGATTAGTTTATATATTTTAGACACTATGTGGCCCGCTATAGCTAGTTGATTCAGTTTGATGAGGAGAGAAGGGGGTATCGGTTTTATGGGTTGTTTTGAGATCTGGGCTTTAAGCTTCAAAAATGTATATAGATCTATGTTATTCAGGTTATTTTCTAGTTGCAGTGTAGCAAAGGATTTAGGGGTGGTATTGTTATACAAATCTTTTATCATATTGATACCTTTCTGTGACCAATCCTCCCAATAGATTGGGATTTTATCTATACTCAGATTAGGATTGTTCCAAAGTGCCGCCAAGTTGGATTTGTCTATTCTGACATCAGAGTAAGCTTCTAAGCGCTTGAGAGCTTGCTTAGGGGCCGATTACGATGGCGGACGGAAAAGCACTCCGACTGCTGTGGCAGTGGAAATTAACCGTCCGCATGTACCGCGGCAAAACCGGCGGTCAGATTAGGATGCACTGCCTAAAAAATCCAACCGCGGCGGACGGATTCCACGAAACTCCGCCGGGAACGTCCGGAAAAGCTGAAAATCCGTCCGCGGTGGTCGGATTTGCTGCGGCAAGACCAAAAACTGCCGTTCGACCAGCGGAATGACTGCAAGTGAAATTACGATACGATTGCGGTGCCAGCGGAGCGATCAGTTGTTTCCGACCACCGCTATGGCAACAAATGATGAATGGGAGAGCCGGCGGAAGGACTATTGCATTTCGACCGCCACGGTCGCGCGGGAAGAGCAATGGCAGTCGAAAGCAACCACACAACAAGGCTACCAAGTGTGGCTGTATATCTGGCTCAGCCTCAAAAAACATCTAACACACCCCAATGACACATCCCCATTGCAGGTTAAAAATACAAATCCCAGGTCAACCCAGACAACACACCTGACATGAATACTCCATTTTGGCCCACCCACATAGCTGAGTATAAAACCAGCCCCTTCCCTGCCCAGAATCCTTTCCACAACTCCAGCACTGAACGGCCCAACCCCACAGCACAAAGGAGAGGCAAATCAGCACACATCACACCATCACAACCACACACACACCACACACATCACCACCACCACCTTCACACCTGCACTTCTCACCCATTTGCACATCACACACCATGGCACAGAGGAAGATGCCCAAATTCACTGACAATGAGTTGTCAGTGATGGTAGATGAGATAATCAGAGTAGAACCACATTTGTTTGGAAGCATGGTCCAACAGACACCAGTAGCCAGAAAAAATCAGATGTGGGAAAGGATAGTCATCAAAGTCAATGCAATAGGGACCACCCTGCGCACCCTGAAGGACATCAGGAGGAGGTGGCATGACCTCAAGACCAGGGTGAAAGAGCGTGCCAACAAGAACCATTAGCTGGCTCAGAGGACTGGCGGTGGCCCTCCCATTCCACCACTAACATTCAACGAATGAAAGGAGAAGGTGCTTGCCATACTGCATCCAGAGAGTCTCACAGGAATACCTGGGGGAGTGGAGGCTGGTAAGTACCAACTAATGTCTCCCATTACACTGCTATGTACTGACTCGCACAACTAGAAAGCTACACTTCCTAAACACAAATGCACTTACGTTCCCAACACATGTCTCACACATCTAACATTTCCTTCCTCTGAATCACCCAAAAGGTAGCTAGCAATATTTCCATGGGGGCATGTGTACAGGCAGCCAGCACTACAACTCCCACCAGGCCCCCTTGTCCCACAGCTGAGCAGGATGGTACACTCCTCCTACTCATAACCATGTGGCAGCCATTGCATTGCTCACCTTCACCTAACAGGTAGGTAGCCTTCTTAACAGGGAGGGGTGTTTGTGGGTGGGAAGCCATCACTACAACTCCCACCAGGCACCCTTGTCCCACAGCTGAGCAGGACGGAGCACTCCCCCCCTAACCATGTGGCAGCCATTTCATTGCACTCATCAAACTTACAGGTAGGTAGACATCTTAACAGGGAGGGGTGTTTGTGGGTGGGAAGCCAGCACTACAACTCACCACAGACCCCCTTGTCCCACAGCTGAGCAGGATGGTACACTCCTCCCACTCATAACCATGTGGCAGCCATTGCATTGCTCACCGTCACCTAACAGGTAGGTAGCTTTCTGAATAGGGAGGGGTGTTTGTGGGTAGGAAGCCTGCACTACAACTCCCACCAGGCCCCCTTGTCCTAGAGCTGAGCAGGATGGGGCACTCCCCCCCAACCATGTGGCAGCCATTGTATTGCTCACCTTCACCTAACAGGTAGGTAGCCTTCTGAACAGGGAGGGGTGTTTGTGGGTGGGAAGCCTGCACTACAACTCCCACCAGGCCCCCTTGTCCCACAGCTGAGCAGGATGGTACACTCCCCACACCCAGAACCATGTGGCAGCCATTTCATTGCTCTCCTCAAGCTTACAGGTAGTCAGCCTTCTCATGCTCTCTTCTCTCACCCCTGAGCAGGATGGAACACTCCCCCCACCCAGAACCATGTGGCAGCCATTGCATTGCTCACCTTCACATAACATGTAGGTAGCCTTCTGAACAGGGAGGGGTGTTTGTGGGTGGGAAGCCTGCACTACAACTCCCCACAGGCCCCCTTGTCCCACAGCTGAGCAGGATGGAGCACTCCCCCCACCCAGAACCATGTGGCAGCCACTTCCCTCCACTCTGTCACCGAACAGGTAGGTAGTCAGTGCATGCACCCTGCCATCCTTCTCAAAAAACATGGAGCCAGATGACCACACCAGCACTCACATGTCAGCCAACTTGGCATAGATCCAAAAGCCACATCCAGTGTGCAGACAGCTAAGCGCACGTAACTGTCACAGAAATTAAACTTTGACTCACCAAGTCACATGTGAAAGTAATTCATGGCACAATCATGCACAGCACAGAATGCAATGTGTAAGTGCCATGGTGTCAGAGCATGAAGGCCCATATGAACACGAAACATGCATGGTCAATCTGACAAACAAAGTAAAGTACATTATATGAAAAAGGTATGTATAACATTCCAATGGCTAGTTCTTGCTTAGCTGAAATTGATTCCATGAAGAGCAAACAAAAAGACGCATTACATAAAGTTGATGTGCCGCAAGTTGTTAGATGATGACATGTCCTTGTAATCACACAATCTGTAAGTGGCACATGGTTTCAATTTACATGTCACACCATGGACAAGTAATGTATGTACCTCAACATCATGTCATGATGCTCAGTATCTTGCTGCCATACCAAGTGATTGCAATGTAAAGTGTTTGGTGTATTAAATGTAACATCCAAAAGTCTAACACCAAGCTTGTGGAGTGCACTTCAATGACCATTTAACCTCTGTTCAACAGGAGATCCATAAGCAACTGCAGCAGAAAACCCCACCAACCTGCAGAGCCTGTCTTCCCCCCCCTCCCCGGAACATGAACTCTGGAATGCAGTCTCCCTACGTTTCTCGGATGAGGAGCAACAACCTGGCCCCTCCGGACTGTCAGGGCACACCACGTCTCAGGCCCTCATTGTCCCCACCATCACCACAGCAACAACAGCGCTGACCCCTGCTACAACGACCTGTGCGGCCTCCACCACCACCATCACCACTGCTGCCTGCAACACTCTCCCTACCTCAGTGGTTACCAACACCATAACACAATCAGAGGATGCCAGGGGGAGTGTGCGGGTGAGTCCAGTGCCAACGCCACAGGTCAGAGTCAACAGGGCAGGTGGGAGGGCAACTGGGGGACAAATACAGGAGGACACTGAGACCGAAGCCCTGGCCACTGTCGCAAGATTCCTTGGGGCATATGAACAGAACCAGGGACAGATGGGCCAGGTTGTGGAAGAAGTGCGTGAGCTCCGCCTGCTGCTGAGGTCCATGGACACACATATGGGCCAACTTGTGGACCTCATGGGCCAGCTTGTGGGTGTTCTGAGGGACAGACATGCGGCCCAAATGACAGCTCAACCCCCCTCCAGTGGCCCGCATGCTGATACTCCCACCACCTCAGCTGCGGCCACAGAGAGGGGTGAGCTGCAACAAAATGACTCCTCAGACACCGCTGAGCCTGCAGCAGAGGGCCCCCCTGCCAAACGCACGAGGGGCCGTCCGAGAAACACCAGGGGAGGATCACGTGGCCATGCACCATCCAAACGCAAGTCGCTGAGCCAGCCATGATGGCACCTGTGTTCCCCTTGACATTGACTTTGTTAACTATCCTTACCCACATTGCCATGTTGATGGCAGGAGTCTGTTGGACTGTGTGACTACATCAATGTGGTGACTACTCTATTTGTCTCATTTACCATCACTGACAACTCATAAATTCACTTGGCACAATTTTGTAAATAATCACTTCTCTGTCACAAATACTTATTGTAAATAAACACTCTTTACACACCTATGTCTTTGTGTCAGCTCCATGTTTATCACAGTATGTACAATGTCAACTCAGATTCCAATGTACCACAAGCTCTGATTGTGACGAGGCATTGAGAGGGTGATGGAACCTAGAAAGATACAAGAGAATGACATTTACTTGTCAGGTGATGCCATTACAGCTAAAACACACCACTAGTCATCAACGTACAAAAACCAGCACACATAACAATGAGCAACAACATCTACATAGACATGAGGTACCTGGATAAAAATACCATGTGCCACACACATCAGCCCAGAGCCAACAACAGCCAGCAGTCAAAAAGATCATCTATGCCTTGCTACTACCATCAAAGCCAACAGACAATGTCACTGTTGTACAATGTCACATACACTCAAGGGAAGTAGTTGTCGATGAGCTGTTGACGCAGGTCAACACCTTCCTCTTTTCCACCATCGTCGTCACTGGGCATGTGTGGGTTTACAGGGGGGGGCATCTGCTGCTCATCATCGTCCAGGAGCAGGGGGATCTACTTGCGCAAGGCCAGGTTGTGGAGCATGCAGCATGCAACTACGATCTGACACACCTTTTGGGGAGAGTAGAGTAGTGCACCTCCGCTCTTGTCCAGACACCGGAATCTAGACTTCAGAAGCCCAAAAGTACGCTCCACCACATGACGTGTCCTCCCATGTGCATCATTGTAGCGGCCTTCACCCGGGGTTCTTGGATTCCTCAGTGGGCTCAGCAACCAAGGCCGGTTGGGATACGCAGAGTCACCTAGGTGTGCCATACAGAGAGCAATTTACTAATATAAACAGTAGCTGAGAACAGCATGTCACACATACAGCACACTACTTGACTTGGCGTACTCACCAACAAGCCAAGCATGTTCCGGATGCAGATTTGCCATCAGTTGTGGGATGATGCTGTTACGCAATATGTAGGAGTCATGGGCACAGACATGGGAGATAATCATATCCGCTTGGCATATCACTTGCACATTAATGGAATGGAAATGCTTCCTGTTCCTGTATATGTGCTCACGTGCCTGTGGTGGAACCAGGCCAACATGTGTGCAGTCAATGGCGCCAACAACATTAGGTTTGTGGCCAAGGACATAAAAATCACCCTTCACAGCTGCCAATTCATGTCTCCTTGGAAAATGGATGTAGCGGTCCTTGTATGTCATCATTGCGGACAGGACATCACGTAGCACCATGCTGAACATCGCTTAAGACATCCCACCGGCGATGGCCACCGTGTCCTGGAACGAACCAGTTGCAAAGAAATGCAGGGCCGCCATCACCTTAACTGTTGGTGTCAAAGCAGTCGGATAGGTTCTGCGAGGCCTCAGATGGGGCTCCAACTGACCACATAGGTCTTGAAGGGTAAGGCGATCCAGATGGAATTTTCTTATGATGTCCTCATCCTCCATGTTCGCCAGCACTGGGAATGGATGATGCACATTTGGTCGTCTCCTACGTAATATGAAAGGGGACACATGTCAATTTAATTCCCCTATGAGATGTGTCAAACATCTTACATCTTGACTGACGCAGCGCCAACAATGACTGGACTGTAACAACAGCTTAATGCACAAGTCACATGCAGAGACACCTTGATCTCATGTAGTCGTACATGTGGTCAGTATGTACATACTAACTACCTCCAAAACAGATTCTGACTATGTGAAAGGTAAATGGTACACTCCTACATCTTGTGTCCCCAGCCCTGGGAGTAGTTGACACAGCACATGTTGGAAACAGCAACACTGCTGACTTCTACGTAGCTGCTGTACCTGCCACACCTTCTTGCTTAAGTTGCACAGAGCACAACTTTTCTACACAATGAGCACAGTGTGTGTAAGCTGATCAACTACCAAAATCAATACAGCAATGTGCACAGTGAAATAGGCACATTATGTGGTCAGTCACTCATTACTGTGGGTTGATTAGCCATCTCACACATTGAGATGTTCACAAATATGAGATTCCATTACACACCAAATCTGTGTACATGCACACAAATATCATAGGTGACATGTGAGGAAGTACATGCCAATCCATGTAATCATGTGCACTGACATCGCATGTGTAGGCATCAGTGAGTTGAATGTCACACTAGCATTACATTTTGCAAACAGGTGCTGTAATACATTGTGAATGTATAGTGTTCAATGATTAAAATTGGCTATTGTCATTGCTAGAGCATATTGTGTCCATAGGTGCAATATGCGTGCTCCGCCACCGCGATCACGGTCATTGGCCGCAATTGAAAGATGCAGGATTGTGGTAGCGACTGTGGTAGCGACTGCCTGGACCCTGCGGTGTGACACCGGATCACTGACATAATATCGACAACTAAAATATCGTATTGACAAAATATCGTCGTCAAAATATCGACTACAATAATATCGACTACCAATACTTATTTAAAGAAATACAAAAATATCGAGTACACAATATCGTCTATAAAAAATATCGTACACCACAATATCGAAATATAAAATATCGTTAAATAAAATATCGATTAATTTTAAAACACATACAAAATATCTAAAATATCGAATACCAAAATATAGACATCAATAATATCGACTTTTTAAAAAATATCGACTATTGAAAAACAGGTAAATTAAATATATGTTTAGCACCAAATATAAATTCACATTATAAAACAATACAAAACACTTAAATAACATTCAATAATCATTTGCAAACACATCAATATATAAAACTTAAACTTTTTTCCAAAATAACAATTATAATAATAAAATAAAAGCTTTGAAAAATATAATACTTGCATCATATCACATTCAAAACAATATTTAATATATTTTAAAAACAAAAACAAAAAAATAATGACTTTCTAGTAACAAGTTCTTAATTAGCGTTTCCCTTATATGGAAACAAACAGCCAAAACAATAAGAACAATTAACTTGAACGAATCAAATGCTCACATTTTAAAATACACCAATAACATAAAGCAACCAATTAAATAAACACTATATAAGCATAAAATGTTTGCATCTCTTTTACACTTCTAACCTACAATAAAGAAGAAGGTGAAACTCTGCCCGACTGTTTCCTGAAAGAAAATTTTCATTACTGAAGAAATCTTTAAAACTGCACTAAGTAAGTAAAACTGTATTTAAAATATAACCATACTACTAGCCTTCAACGCTAAATTATTTCTGACACATAATTTACTAATCTTTCATTTCTGACATTTATATCTGCTCTACAGATATCTTATAAAGCCAGCAAAATATTTTCAACATCCTCACCAATAAAAGAACAAGCAATGTAAGTATATTATAATTTTTTCCTAACGTACCTAAAATGATTTTTTAAACGTAATTCACTAATGTATATTTTCTTTCTTATCTATCTCCTCTACAGAGAACTGCAAAAGCATCCAAAATCATTTTGTAAACACTCACCAACTAAATAAAATTAAAAAGTAAGTATATAATTTTCAATTATTAAACACCCTTAAATACCCACCCAAATATCCCTTTTCCCCTAAAATCCCTATCATCTACAAACAATGTAATCAAATTATTAAAATGTTTGTTTTCTCTTCCCAACAGAAAATACATCAAGAAAATAGAAAATAAAGCTTGAAATCATTTCCTGGACCATTTTATTTACATCAAACTAAACATTGTAAGTATATTCACTGAAATGTAACTGTATTTAATAAATATGTGATCATTTATTATATTTAAAAAATTAGTTTTTTTAATTTCCCTAGCATAAAACAAAACAACATGACTGAAGGTGCAGAATTTGTAATGTCACAAAAAAATAAAATGTTATTATGTTATATGGGGTATGTCTATACACAGGAGAAACAAATTGGTCTTAAAGTGTTTTGGAAGTGTAGCAAATACTACTCTAACAAATGCTATGGAAGAGCTATTACTCATGAAACTACTGTTGTTTCTGTAAAAGAACATAATCACCCCCCATATATAACAGAGATTGAGGTTAGAGATGCTCTTGAAAGTATTAAAGAAGCAAGCACTAGTTCTGATAAACCCACCATCCAAATACTCAAAGAGCAAAAATTAAAGATACCTCAACATGCATCAGGACAATTACCCTCCATGTATTCTTTAAAAAGAACTATTGCCAGACAGAAAAAAGCAACTACAAGTACCATACCTGCCCCTAAAACGTTTGAAGAAGTAGTTATTCCCCCAGAATTAAGCATTACTCACACTAAAGAACGATTTATTTTTTTGATAACAAATGCCCTGATAAAAGAATAATTATGTTTGCTACTGCAAACAATTTAGTTAAATTACAGCAATGTGACACCTGGATGATGGATGGAACTTTCAAAGTCTGTCCAAAACCATTCTACCAGCTGTACACAGTGCATGGATTGTACCAACATTCAAATATTCCATTCATCTATGCCCTATTACCAAATAAGCAGCAAACTACCTACATAGATATACTAACTGAAATAAAACAAAAAAGCAATAATTATTTTCCTTCGAAAATAATTATTGATTTCGAATTAGCCATGATAAATGCTATACTGAAAAATTATCCACACACAGCAATTCAGGGTTGCTATTATCATTTTAACCAGAGTCTCTGGAGACATCTACAAAAATCAACCCTAAGGGGCCGATTCCAATCTGGGTCGGAAAACTCTCCGACCGAGCCGGATCCGGAGAGATTTCCGACCCAGCCGGACTCCTGCAGTCCGACCGAGCGAGTACGATGCGGCCGCATGCTGCCGGACTCGATTCGGTCGGACTCCCATTGAAGTCAATGGGAGCCGGTCGTACGACGCGTACATGGGCTCCCTTTGACTGAATGGGTACGTCGCGAACAAGTGCGCCCCCTACAGTGTGTATGCGTCGGTGCAACCCGCACCGTACATGCATGTTTAGGGGGGACCCTTGGGTCCCCCCTGTGTTCGACTCGTAAGGCTACGGGTGAAGGGGGGTCTGGCACGGACCCCCCAAGTCCAGCTCCGGGAGCTTTTTCGAGCCGGACGCTCTGACTCGATCCGGCTGTCCGACGCGTACATCGTACTCGCTCGGTCGGATAACGTCTCCATTGCGTGGTGCGATTAGTTTCCGTACGAGTCGGTCGGAGCGGTTCGGATCCGGAAACGGTTCGGTCGGAACACACGCGTACATTCGCATCGTACTCGCTCGGTCTGACAGCTGTACGAGTCGGTCGGGAAAAACGTGTACGGCTTGTACTTTTTCCAGCCGGATCCCGTTCGGAGAGCTTCCGACCGAGATCGGAATCGGCCCCTAAGTGTACAATATGCTACAAACAGTACTTTTGCCTACCAAATTAAAAAGCTAATAGCACTAGCATATGTACCTGTAACTGATGTAGCAGAGCACTACAATATTCTAATAGAAAGCCCCTATTACAAAAGGAACGAAGACAAATTAAGCCCACTCCTAGACTACTTTGAGGACACCTGGGTGGGAAGACTACACAGATCAGGGCATAGAAGGCAACCCAAGTTCCACATTCCTTGGTGGAATGTGTACCTAAGTACCTTAAACAAAGAAGCCAAAATAAATAATAGTGTTGAAGGATGGCATAATGCCTGCCAAGCAACAACAAGCAGTGGTAAACCTACCCTACAAAAACTACTACAATCTATACAGAAAGAACAAAGCTATCAAGAATTACGAATGGAACAATCTGTAACTCAAATATGTCCAAAATTAACTAAGCAAACTAAAAAAATGTTTGAGCTACTCCAAAGTCAGGTTACCTGTAACCGGTGGGAACAAACGGGTGGAGAGACAGGTCGTGTGAGGGAAGGCTTTATTTTCCCAAGTACACGTCTTCTTCTAGAGAGGGGGTTCAGTGGGAGACGGGACTCTTCCTGGCTCCTCCGGCGGGATTGGTATCCTGTTCGGGATGTCGTCCGCTCCTCCTCTCTCCGCCTCGGTGTACGGGGGCTTGAAGACTCCGTTGCGGTGGATCATCAAGAAGGGGAAAACAAGAATCGGGATTTAGAAAGTGAATGATACGGGGCCCATAGGTAGGGGAGTGAAGGGACACCGCACTCTGTGACACACGTCCTCTAAGCTAAGGTGAGTGATTGTGTTCAGGGTAGGGTGTAGCGGGTTGTAAGAGAGCGAGGTCTGGCTATGTTTCCTTGCACCGGTCCCGCCTCCCTGCCCAACCCGCAAAACGTTCCCGTACCTTTGTAAGCCACGCTCCTCCAGGAACGTGGCCGGGCGACTCGTGTTGTCGTTGGCCTCCTGGCACCTCCGTGGCTCCCTCAGGGTCTGCTGTCCTGGGCGACTCGGCCTCGCACGCCTCGTTCCCTCCGAAATACGCGCTGCTCTGCTCCTCGGCTCCTTCCGTCTCACCGGTGACATTCCACACGGTCTTCCGGGAACCTCCTCTTCTTAACGCGCTGCACGTTATGACGTCCGTCGGGGGTGGAGTCTCGTCGTCCGGGATATCCCAATTAAAGGCGCCCTCACCATATATCCCCGAGGAGTCCAGCGGGGAAAGAGGATGCATGCTCCACTCATCCTGAGGAGGGGAGACAAGAGGGGGGGAGAGGGATGTTGTTGACCACCAGGCCACCTCTTCGGGGAGTCTCTCCGTCAGTGGTCCCACCTCGTCACACACCCCCCCCCTAGGAATCTCCCGCTCAGGGAGAGGGAACACCCTGGACAAGAAGTCCGCACTCCCGTTGTCCTTTCCTTTCCGGTGTCGTACTTCAAAGGAGAAGGGTTGCAATGTCAGGAACCAGCGCAATATTCTGGGGTTTTGGGACTTGTTCCGGCACATCCACTGCAACGGGCATGATCTGTGTACAGAGTGAATGGTCGGCCCTCGAGGTAGTAGCGGAGCTTGTCTATAGCTCATTTCGCCGCCAAGCACTCCTTTTCTATAGTGGGATATTTGACCTCTCTTGGAAACAGCTTTCGGCTAATATACAGGACAGGATGGTCTACCCCGTCCGCGGATAATTGGGACAGTACCGCCCCCAACCCATAGTGAGAGGCATCCGAATGCAGGATAAACGGTTTGGCAAAATCGGGGGACACCAGCACTGGACCTATTGTGATGGTGCGTTTGAGGGATTGAAAGGCGTCTAGCATCTCGGGGGTGGGACTGAGTAGTTGTCGGGCCCCTACATTTTTACGCAGTACGTCAGTCAGGGGGGCTGCTACTTCAGAGAATTGGGGTATAAACCGGCGATAGTAACCTAGCAAGCCTAGAAAAGCACGTAGGTCTCTTTTGGTGGCAGGAAAAGGGGTGTCGGCTATGGCTCGTACCTTTTCTGCTTGGGAGCTATCATGCCGTGACCCAGACAGTACCCGAGGTACCTCACCTTCTGATAGGCCACCCTGGATTTTTTTGCGTTGACATGTGGCCAGCTAGTTCTAAAGCTAGGAGGATGGTCTTTAGGTGCCGTAGGTGTTCTTCCCACGTTCCGCTAAAGATCACGATGTCGTCCAGGTACGCCGAACAGAAAGAGTGGTGGTTCTGGAGTACCGTATTCATCAACCGCTGAAACGTAGCAGGTGCCCCGTGTAGCCCAAAGGGTAGGACGTTGAATTCGTACAGCCCCTCCTCGGTAGCGAATGCTGTTTTCCTTCGATCTTCCTCCCTCAGGGGCACCTGCCAGTATCCCTTTGTCAAATCCAACGTCGTGATGTACCTGGCGTCCCCCAGCTTTTCGATGAGCTCATCGATTCGGGGATGGGATACGCATCAAAGGCGGAGATGGCGTTCAGGGCCCTGAAGTCCATGCAGAAGCGAGTTGAGCCATCCGGCTTCAGTACCATCACTATAGGCGATGACCAGTCACTCACGGAGGGACGTATTACTCCCAGACGGATCATGTCCTGTATCTCTCTCTTGACAGCTGCCCGCTTTGCTGCTGGTATCCGATATGGCCGTTGTTTTATTGTTTTCCCAGGAGGCGTTACTATACGATGTTCCGTGAGAGTCGTCCGACCAGGGATGTCTGAAAAGAGATGCGAAAAGGGGAGTAACGATTTGTGTAGATCGGTCCTTTCTTCTTCCAACAGGTCCTCGTTGATCACGAGTTGGTGGAGTGTGGTTCCTTCTGTTGCATCGGTGGGAAGCGTCAGGTGTGCTGTTTTTGGCGGTGGTCCCAGCCACTTCTTTAACAAGTTTATATGATATGACTGCTTCCGCTTCGGTGTTATCTGTAGTTGGTACGTCGTTGGTCCGAGGACCCCCACAACCTTATAGCGACCCAGCCACTCTGACTGAAACTTCTTTGTGGACGATGGAAGTAACACCAGGGTCCAGTCACCTACTGACAGTCTCCTCCACTTCTTTCCTCTGTCGTAATAGGTCTTTTGTCTTTCTTGGCTCCTCTCCAGATGGGTGTAGGCCAGGTCTCTCAGTTTCCACAACTTGGACTTTAGCTGCTGGGTATACTCCAGTACGCCTTTGTTCTCCTCTGCAGTCTCCCGCTCCCAGGCTTCCTTGGTCATTTCTAGTAGGGACCTCGGTTGTCGTCCGTACAGGAGTTCGAAAGACGAACACTCCAAACTGCTCTGGACCTGGGCTCTGAGCACGTAAAGAGCCAAAGGTAACAGCCGGTCCCAGTCCTTTCCTTCAACGGCCAACATCTTTTTCAGGGTGGTCTTCAGCGTCCGGTTGTACCTCTCGACCAGGCCGTCCGTTTGAGGATGGTACACTGAGGTTCGTATGTGCCGTAGATCTAATACTTGACAGACCTCCTTCATCAGTCGTGATACGAAAGGCGTTCCCTGGTCCGTAAGGATTTCCCGGGGAAAACCCACCCTCGAGAAGAGTTCCAGCAGCTTGTCTGCGATGTTTCGAGACGTTGGGGCTCTGAGGGGATAGGCCTCTGGAAACCTCGTGGCGTAGTCCACGACCACTAATGCATATTGGTTCCCTTTTTGTGTTTGGGGTAAAGGGCCTATCAGATCCATCCCGATCCTCTCGTAAGGGTTCCCCACCACCGAAATGGGCTGTAGGGGGACGGCAGGCGGACGCTGGGTGTTCTTCTTTTGGCACTCTTCACATGTCTGGCAATGGATCTTGATGTCTTTGTAGACTCCGGGCCAAAAGAAATGTCGTAGCACGGTTTGGGTCGTCTTCTCCGCCCCCGTATGTTCTGCTGTGAGGTGGGAGTGGGAGAAGAAAAGTATCTGTCCCCTAAATGCCATGGGCACCAGTAATTGTTCGGGGCCGTCGACGTCTCCCTTCCTGTACAACAACCCGTCCTTGATCAGGAAGTGGGGAAATGAGGGTGACTGGTCGTCCAGGGTGGCATGAGCAGCTTCCCATGCATTAAATAATGTGGGGTCGTTAGCTTGGGCGAATCGGAAACTCCTGTCTAGCAACCAAGGCTCGGGGGACGTGAGGGCAGGCAGGGGTAGGGTCATGTCTCTCTTTATGCCCTGTACGGCTCCCCCCTCCTGTATTTTAGCGGTAAACAACTGCATGAAATCGGGGTTATCCGTCCCCAACAACAGGTCTTCGGGTAACCCTTCTATCACTCCCACCCGGACTGTGCATGGCATCCCGTTTGGGGGTGAGTGTTACTGACGCCAAGGGGTAGGGTCTTACGTCCCCGTGAACACACCTGATGTGCACCATTGCCTCCGGGACATACTGGGAGGGGGTTACCAGGGCTTTCTGTATCACCGACTGTCTACACCCTGAATCTAAGAGTGCTCTTGCCCTCCTCCCATTCACCTGTACACTCACATGAAATGCTGTCCCCATCTCGGCGGTGTATAGTATGGATCTTGGGAGGTAGCCCACTTCCATCGGTTCGTCTTGGACCCTACGCTTGGGACACAGTCTGGCTATGTGGCCCCAATCGCCACACTCAAAGCACTGTGGTCCTCTAAGCGGGGCATAGTCCATTCTTCCAGGTTTGGTTCGGGGAAGTTCCGCCACTGCACGTAGTTTCTTGTCCGGTTTCGCGGTGTTGGGTCTGTTGGTTTTCTCGCTGTCCCATACGAGATTCCGGGGTTGGGCTTGTGAGAACGTGGTGGCCATCTCGATGGCTTGTTCCGGGGTGAGGTGCGGGTGTTGTCTCAGCCACCTCTGGGTACCATATGGGAGGGCCTCTAGGAACTGCTCCATGTATATGCGGTTCAAGATGTCTTCCTTCATGCTTGTCTCGGGTCTCAGCCACTTGTCCGCTGCCATTTTTTTTTTTTGTTTAAATCTGTTTTTATTAATTTGTTGTATCTCTTCATGAAAGACAAATTACATTTTGTATTACTGACCATATACCAAACCATCTAACAGTCGAATAGATATGGCAATTGGATCAAACATTACATATAAGCTGTATTAATGACATAATGGGTTCAAGAACCAGTTGAGGCTCCGCATTTAGTCCGTTCCAGTTGGAGCAAAAGGTCACCGTTCAATAGTGGTTTGGCTCCGTTAGTGTGGTGTACAGAGACTTTGAAGGACAATCCGCATAATCGATTAAACAGATGTTATAGGTAAAAACAAACAGAACTCAGAACTAGTAAAAACAGCAGCATAAAACAACATCCACGTGAGCATCCCTCACCCTGCCCCCCTCCCTCCCCCTCCCTCTTCTACATCATCGCTACGGCAATCTCTACCCATTGGCTACGGCTATGTCCATATTCAAGGTCAGTTGGTGTATGTGTGCACTTATTGCATGTCAGGAGTCTACAGACAGGCTACCCGTCACTCACTACAAGGGCGTCTCCCTCGTTCTCTGTTGGTCCCTCAAGGCTATCCCCTTCCGTTTGCTTTAGGGCCTGAAGCAGTCCCTCCCATTGCGCCGCTATAGGTGTTTGTCGCAGCCCCACCGTTTCCTCCCGTAGGATGGCAATTCCCTCTGCTTTGGCCCATGCTAAGAGCGAGTATCTCCATGCCCGTATGTGCGGCGGGTCCTGCGCCTTCCATCGCTTAGTTATAAGTCGCTTAGCCACCACTATACCCAAGTCAAGGAATCGGGACGAGACTTTAGAGGCCGGGGTTCTGTGGAAGTAATGTAGTAAATAAGTGGGCCATTCAAAGGGTATGCTACGGCCTGTGCACGTGTGCAGTAGTTCACTTACTGCTCGCCAATATGTCTGCAGTTTGTGGCAGCCCCATAACATGTGTACCAGTCCAGCCCCTGGTTCGGTGCAGCGAGGACACACCGCGTCCGTGCGATGAAAATACCTATTGATCGTCTCGGGTGTAAGATATGCTCTATGGATTATGAACAACTGTATTTGCCTGAACCTCATGTTTCTAGGTATACGTGTTGGGCTCCCTATTATCTTACCCCATTCCCTGTCCCCAAGCGGTCGCTCTAGGTCTGCTTCCCACTTGTGGCGCAGTGGATCTAGACTTATCGCTGCATGTGTACGGAGGGACGCCGCAAACCAGCGGATTAGGTGTCTGCCCCGCCCCATGACATGGAGGTACTGTACTGTGAGATGTTGGCTCGGTTCCGCGGTCATGTCGCCCCAACGGGAGGTTAATGTCGCAGTCAATGAGCGGTGTCTCAGGAACTGCCCCGGTGACAGTCCCGCTTCCTCAACCAAGGATTCAAATGGTATAAGCATGCCATCTCGGTATAAGTCTCCCAAGGTCTGGATATCGGCCTCGTGCCATTCCGTAAGTGCAAGGGATGTAAGCACCCCAGACCCGCTGGGGGAGCCCTCTAGTGGTATGGCCGGTGCATATGGGACAAGTTTTCTGGTGAGGTATAAACAGCGACGGTAGCATTTGTATGCCACCGCCAGGAGGAGTGGTGCTGGGGTTGCAACTCTGGTGGCTGGGTGAAAAAGTTTGGTGATATGGGCCAGAGATCTAGGAGGCAGTGTGGTCGCCGTGTCCTCCCGACCTCTGTCTGCGAGCCAGCGGGCGATCCACTGTAGTTGTGCCGCCAAATAGTAGTGTTCGAAACATGGCGCTGCCAGGCCTCCCTGATCGGTAGGCAGGTACAGTTTCGCCAATGCCATCCTGTGTCGTGCGTTGCCCCACAGGAAGTCCCGAAGCATCTTGGTGAGTGTGGAAAAGAAGGATGCCGGAATATACAGTGGCAAGTTGGCAAAGTAGTATAGGAGACGGGGAAGGATCACCATCTTGGATAGTGCAACCCTGCCGGTGACCGTTAGCGGGAGCGTTTTCCAAAATTGCACCTGTGACTTGATGGCTGTCAGGGCCCGTCCCAGATTACCGTCAAAGAGGTCCTTCGGCTGGCGGTATATCTGAATTCCTAAGTAGCGGAAGGTGTCAGCCTTCCACTGTACCTTGGTACCCTCTAGTATGTAATCCGGGTTCTGGGTCTCCCCACTGAATGCATAAAGACAGGACTTGTTCACGTTTACTCGGAGTCCCGAAAGGGCAGCGAAGTCCCGCAGTGTGTGTGCCAGCTGGGGTGGTATGTTTCTTACATCTCTCACAAAGACCAGCAGGTCGTCTGCATACAACGACACCTGGTGTATTGCATCTCCCAAAGGTATTCCATCTTCCAACGTCGCCCGCAATGTTGCCGCCAGCGGCTCGATTGCTAGCGCGAACAGGAGGGGCGACAACGGGCACCCCTGCCTGGTGCCCCTGCGTATTGGTATGGTGTCTGATATGTACGGCCCCATTCGTACCCGGACTATGGGGTTTTTGTATAATAGGTCAATCATTTGGAGAAAGCCCAGACCCAGGTCGTATCGCATCAGCACTGCTGCAAGGTAGCTCCAGTCCAAGCAATCGAAGGCCTTCTCAAGGTCCAACACCAGGCAACCTGCTCTGGGCCACACCTGCACACTATCCGTCGCCACCCTAAAGAACCTACGCAAGTTCAGTGATGTGCTGCGTTTGGGTACGAATCCATTTTGGTCGGCGTGAACCAGCTCGGGGACCACCGGTGCCAGGCGCTCCGCCAACACCTTAGCGTATATCTTGTAATCTACGTTTAGGAGTGCCAGGGGTCTGTACGAACCCAGATTTGCAGGGTCCCTGTCTGGTTTGAGCAGGGACACCAGGTAGGCCTCACACATTGACGGGGGCAACATCCCTTCGTCCAGGGCTGCGTTGTAAAGGGCGTGCAGACGCGGCACAAGAGTCTCCCGGTAGGCTTTATAGTATTCGGCCGGGAGACCGTCTGGTCCCGGTGTCTTACCCGATGCCATAGACCCAATTGCCTCCCCAATTTCCTCTAGAGTAAGGGGACCATTGAGTGTCTCTTGGTGTGTCTCCGAGGCTGTGGGCAACTGGATAGGCGCTAGAAAACTCTCCAGGTCAGGGCCGGAGCAGCGCCCCTGGATTGATACAATTTCATGTAGTGATCTGACATCACTTTGTGTATCTCACGCTGTGTATATACCAGGGTCCCCTCCGGTGTGCGTATGGCTCCAATGGGTGTGTGGTTATGCTCCTGCTTGAGTAACCAGGCCAGGAGACGGCCTGCTCTGTCCGCCTTAGCGTGGGTACGAGCCGTGTGGGCTGTATAGTTGTGACACCTCAATCTCTCCATGAGTACTGTGTGTTGTGTCCTAAGGCCCTCCAGTTGGTCCGAATGTCTGCCCCCGCCCTCACCCTCTCGCTCATATTGGAGCAGCTGCGCTTCTAGGCGTGTGAGTGCCATCATAAGCTGTTTTCGTATGTTCCAGGTGGCACCGAGACAGTGTCCTCTAACAGCGATTTTGTGGGCATCCCACTCCACCAATGCCGTACTTGCCGTTTCCTCATTGAGTTCGAAGTACTCAAGAACGGCCGCCCCCAGTGATGTGCGGAATTCGGGGTCTTCCAGTGCGGGCGGCTGGAGACGCCAGGTGGGTATGGGAGGACGATCTGCCTCCCATGTGAGCTGGAGTCTCATAGGGTTGTGGTCAGAGTGCGTCCGTCCCAGGTACTCGGACACCTCAATTAGTGGCATAAGGGACTGGGAGCCCACAACCCTATCCAGGCGCACATGTAGGTCGTGTACTGCCGAGTAATAGGAATAGATGCGTTCATTGGGGTGGAGGACCCGCCACATGTCTAATAATGCCCAGTGTGAGAGCCAGTCCGTGAGAGCCTGCGCGTTTGACATCGCAGATGTCTTCCGAAGGGGTGGAAAGGATCTGTCCGTGTGTATATCAAGCACTGAATTAAAGTCACCGCCCAGTAACCAGGGAAGCCCAGCATGAGAAGTCAGCACTGTGGACAATTGTGTTAAGAATGAGGGTTGGTCTACGTTCGGAGCGTAAACTGAGCCCAACAGTATTGGTTGGCCGTTAAGTGTCCCTCGCACTAAGGTGTATCTACCCTCAGGGTCTATCATCGTGTCCTCGCAAATGAACGAAGTGCCTGCTCTCACCCAGATTAGGGTGCCTCTCGCATGTGCGGAGTATACCGTGCCATACACCTGTCCCCTCCAACGCCTACGCAGTTTGTCTAATTCTGGCTGTGTCATGTGTGTTTCCTGCAGTAGGGCAATCCCCACCGAGTGCCTTTGAAGGTATGCAAATATGGAATAGCGCCGCTTGGGTGTGTGCATACCTCGTATGTTCCATGTAAGTATGTTAGCCCGTGCCATTTCTGGGGATTTTGATCAACGAGGGCGCCAGGGTCGGAGCGCGCCACAGGGGGCAGGGACCAGGGACAGGGACAAGTGTGTCACTCTGCTGCAACAAAAACAATGAATGAACCCTTAACATCACAACATTTAGGGCGGACATTTCGCAACGTCCGTCCAAACCTCTGTAGCAAGTGGGTGATACAAACTAGGTCAGTGTGGTACCTATTGGGGTGTACGTACTAGTATCGATTTACTATAATCGCTCCTCCCCATTGCCTATGCATGTAGTATGCCATCCAATTAATCGTCCGTATAAACGTATGAGACCGGTAGCATGTAGCCCTGAATGTTAAGACAGGTGTTTGCATTTCCCCGGCAGTGTATTTAGGTGGCCAGGTACGGGCCCAGTGGCACTGTATCGACTCTGCGGGAGGTGTGTATGGTGTGTTACCTCATCATCCCACCCCGTTATACAGTGGTGTGCAGGACCACAATCATTAATCATGAGTGTTCTACTTGCGTGAGTCATTTGTGCCAGAGTCTATCGCATCAGTCCTGGTTCAAATAATGCCATCGGCAGTTTGCGGGGTTATCTCTGGCAGTCCGAGTTCTTCAGATATCGCAGTCGACGGCGACGAGGAGCCACTGGTCATCAGCGCACCGCGTGAGTAAGGGTCCGGTCGTTCTTTGGGATGTGGGGAGCCCAGGGTCATGACCGCCTCCAGGGCGCTCTGTCTCTCCCGGCGCATGTTCTCCGGATTCGGGACTGCAGTTCCCCCTGTCACGCCTCTTTCTGTCCCCCGTCGTCTGCGCCGCCTTGTCCTCCGACCTGCTAGGTTGTTTCCGTCCGGATTCGAAGGCCTCACACCCGTCCACAGCCCTGACTCTTCCAGCCAGTCCCATGCCTCCGTAGGAGAATCAAAGAAGCGGGTCCCTTCTTTCGTGACCACTCGTAATCTGGCCGGGAACAGCAACGAGTAGGGCAGTTCGAGTATTCTGAGCTGGCGTTTCACTGCTACATAGTTACTCCTGCGACGTTGCACAAGGGCGGTGTAATCTGGGAAGAGCATGATTGGGCTTCCATTTACTGTGAGACTCTCCATTTTTCGTGTTTCACGGAGCACCGCGTCTCTGTCCCTGTAGTTGAGAATCTTGAAGATAAGCGGACGTGGCCTGGCTCCTGGCTGGGGTCTCTGGGCCGGCACGCGGTGGGCTCTTTCTATTACAAATTGTGGGGACAATGTTCCCTGGGGCAGAAGATCACGCAGCCAGTGTTCCACGTATTGTTCCGGGTTCCTACCTTCCTCGCCCTCTTGCAATCCCACCACGCGTATATTATTGCGGCGAGAG
Source organism: Calotriton arnoldi (assembly GCA_963921515.1). Taxonomy (NCBI): domain Eukaryota; kingdom Metazoa; phylum Chordata; class Amphibia; order Caudata; family Salamandridae; genus Calotriton; species Calotriton arnoldi. The sequence continues at coordinate 3,610 of CAWUFW010004564.1, read as the reverse complement.
CGCCCCTCCGCATCCTCCGCTCTGTCTTCGAGAACGTGAACGCGGTCGATCAGATCCTGGAGCGCAGCTGTGTGACTTTGCGTGACAGGCTGTAGGTCCTTCAGTGTTTGGCCTTGTGCATTTACTTTGTCGGCCAACTTGCGATGGTCCGCATGGAGGAGCGTGAAGTCCGAGGTAACCCCATCTATCCGGGCTTCCAGGGAGGTCCTGGTGTGTTCCAGCGCAGCGCCAATTCTCTCTACCGCTGCAAGTACTGAGTCCATCTTGGCCGCCAGGGCCGCGGTCGTCGGCTCCATTTCTGCACCAGTACCCACGCCTATGGGATCCAGGCCTCCCGCGCGGAGGGGTCCCTGTTGTAGCTTAGCTCGCATCCGGCCCATCACGAGTTGCCGTGCCGTGGGCATGCGGGGCTCGTCAGCGAAAGAGCCGCGCCCTGGTAATGATGCCACCCAAGGGGAGTCTCACACCCACGTGGGCCACTCAGGAAACCCGCAGCAGTCTCCCCATTTGACGCCGTCTGTGGACAAGGCTGGACGTACCGGCCCGTGAGGGTCAGTTGTTACCTCTGTCTCGGTAGCTTGCCAGTGGGGTAGATCATCTGGATCTCTGGTTATGGTTGGGTGTCTAGCTGCGTCGGCGTAAGTGTAGTGTGATGCAGGCTCGTAGGGTCACTCGGTCATGAGGCGGAACAGTTGGTACTAATGCCTCCAGAGGCTGTCATCCGTGCCAGTCCTGCCTCTTCACAGGATCACTCGCGTCAGGGCGCCGGATCCACAGCCGCCATCCCCAGACAGCGCCACCTCCGCCACTCTCTGCAGCCCACAGAATCGGCCACCGCAGACAACACCAGACCTAGGATCCAGAGGGCGGTCTCTGCTTCCTTCGACCTACACCGGCACCGGCCCAGCACCTCCCAGGTCTCTCACCTCTGGGGTTGCATATCAGTCAGTATTTCCTCGGCAGGCAGAACCTCTCCAGTGTGCGCTCTGATCTCCCCCTTTACTCCGTTTTCCACTACCGGGCTGTGGTCGACGGATCTCCTCGGCATATGGTGATCTCTCAGGTCCGTGTCACAGCAGCCCGACTTGCAGGGACTCGATGCTCCGAACCACCAACACCCCGGCACCACGGCCCTCGCGTCGCAGCTGGGGTCTCAACTCACCAGGATGTGGGCCTCCGGGCCGATTATCGGCGATGGTCTCTCCGGTCTGCGTGGATTGCGGCCTATCCAGTCTACGCCTATCCAGGGCCTGGCCAGTACGCTTTCCGCACCTCACCCCGGTCGTTCTCCGTCACCGGTTGGGTGGCCTCAAAGGCCTGCGCAGCCCGGTAGTCCCAGGTTGCTGTTCCTCACAATTGCCGCCCCCGGGGGCAGAGCGGTGTGAGCCTGTGTGTCTCCGCTTGGAGCGATATCGGTGGTGGTGGCTGGTCTCCTGTGTTAACAACGGGAAGGGACGTCTCTCACCTCCACTCGCCGTCGGCTCCGGGGTCAGTGGGCCTCCGACTTTCTCACCACGGCAACCGCAGTCCCAGGCAGCGGGGGGGAGGGGGCCCCCGGTGGTACACCTCCGAGTCCCCGGTCTGCGCCGATATGCCTGTTGTTTGGCTCTGGATGCGCTCTAGAGGCTAGTTCTCTGCCTCCGGGGCCGCCGCCTGATCGCGGGCGGCCATTTTCTGACACAGAATGCCTGTGCACAGCCTCGTAGCGAACCCGCTCCGTCTCTCCTCGCCACCGTCGTCGCAGTCTCGGCGGCCAAAAGGACCCAACTCCGGGCTCATCGGACGCAGCAGGGCTTTAGCTGCCCGGTTTTACTGCCGTGGAGCGTGGATGGCGTACTTGCAGGATAAATGCGGCGGATCTATGGGGGATAGTAGCGCGAGCGCTAAGGTTTCACATCCTCCATGTTGGCTGGCTAGCCACGCCCCCCCTTGTCCGCTGCCATTTTTAGACGAAAGAACATGGTTTTGGGGTTCTCCCCCGGCATGCCCCTCTCTCTACGGAAGCGAACCCTATAGGCCTCCGCGTCCAGGCCTAGATAGTCCAATATAATATCTTTTATATCGGGGTAGGGGGTTACCCCCTTTGCGTTGGCAACTTGGTACGCTGACTGGGCTTCCCCAGTCAGCAAGGGGGCCAGAAAGAAGGGCCATTTCTCCTCTGGCCACCCACAAGCGCGTGCAGCGCGTTCAAAATTCAGCAAAAATGCGTCCAGGTCTTCCCCGGCCACGTATTTTTGCAGAGAAATCCCCGATGGTCCATGGGATGGTCCCCTGCTGTCCCTTGGTGTGGATATGCTGGGCTCTTTTGCGAGTTTCTGTATCCCGTCCATTTGGGCTGCAATGGAGTCCTTAAATAGGTCTCTGTCGGCTTGGGCCGACGCCATGTGCCTTTCCACGGCCCATTCCAGCTTCTCCTGGCCTTTGACGATGTGTTGGATAAGCGTGTCCATCATAGGGTTACTGATGGATGCCGGTATAGATCCCACTTCTGACACCACTTGTAACCGGTGGGAACAAACGGGTGGAGAGACAGGTCGTGTGAGGGAAGGCTTTATTTTTCCAAGTACACGTCTTCTTTTAGAGAGGGGGTTCAGTGGGAGACGGGACTCTTCCTCGCTCCTCCGGCGGGATTGGTATCCTGTTCGGGATGTCGTCCGCTCCTCCTCTCTCCGCCTCGGTGTACGGGGGCTTGAAGACTCCGTTGCGGTGGATCATCAAGAAGGGGAAAACAAGAATCGGGATTTAGAAAGTGAATGATACGGGGCCCATAGGTAGGGGAGTGAAGGGACACCGCACTCTGTGACACACGTCCTCTAAGCTAAGGTGAGTGATTGTGTTCAGGGTAGGGTGTAGCGGGTTGTAAGAGAGCGAGGTCTGGCTATGTTTCCTTGCGCCGGTCCCTCCTCCCTGCCCAACCCGCAAAACGTTCCCGTACTCTTGTAAGCCACGCTCCTCCAGGAACGTGGCCGGGCGACTCGTGTTGTCGTTGGCCTCCTGGCTCCTCCGTGGCCCCCTCAGGGTCTGCTGTCCTGGGCGACTCGTCCTCGCACGCCTCGTTCCTCCGAAATACGCGCTGCTCTGCTCCTCGGCTCCTTCCGTCTCACCGGTGACATTCCACACGGTCTTCCGGGAACCTCCTCTTCTTATCGCGCTGCACGTTATGACGTCCGTCGGGGGTGGAGTCTCGTCGTCTGGGATATCCCAATTAAAGGCGCCCTCACCATATATCCCCGAGGAGTCCAGCGGGGAAAGAGGATGCATGCTCCACTCATCCTGAGGAGGGAGACAAGAGGGGGGAGAGGGATGTTGCTGACCACCAGGCCACCTCTTCGGGGAGTCTCTCCGTCAGTGGTCCCACCTCGTCACATTACCCTATACCCATCAACAAGAGGCCTAGAGTACCTATCCCTAATAGCCAAAAGCATATTATAAACTACATTTCCACAGCTATTATAAATTTTTTTGTTGACAAAACAAACACTTTACACACATATATTAATATTATATTTTCACAAATATTAATTAATTGTCATATATGTATTTTTTAATTAAAAATATATATTTACAATTAAATAATATTTATCAAAATATACTATATATCACAATTAAT